>OX453246.1:11365441-12012988 GCA_949709985.1 Luffia ferchaultella | reverse complement strand
TTGTCTAAAACGATTCGGCTGACGTAAAAGGCTGCAAAGTAAAAATGTCGATTTTCGTCACCTGCGCTTGCCATATCTGGTTCGAGCTGATTTTATTTTTCTGAGCTTCTTTTTTTCGAGAAGGACGTACCCTTTTTGCTCTCGAAAGTGGTTTTGTTCGTCTCGAACAGAATTAAACCTTTTAATTTTAGTCTTCTTCGATTTAAGGGTGAAGGGCCCGTGGTCCCACCGATTTGGCCCACTGGTGGGACTACGGTATACCACTACATATATACCTACCCGTGGTCCTGCTGGACTAGGCGATCAAAAGTATCGATATTTTTAGTGGTTTAAATAATAAAAATTAACATTTTTTTCTTCATTTAAAATAAAATTCATATGATGTCGATCACGTTCAAAGTCATTTTATGCTCATCGTAAAATTGCAAGTAAATGCACAATTCTGATTTCCTCGTTTAAAAGCTGCATTTGACTTTTAAATTAAAAGATTATCTCTTTTAAGAGAAATTGCCGTACGTTTGGGCGTCAATTTTTCGTTTTGTGTTAAAAAAATTGCGGTCAGTTCTTTGGCCAAGGTAACAAAGTTCTTATTAACTTTTATAGTGATAGCACCGTTCCATGCTTAAGAAATATTATTTGTTCTGTGCCTTTCAAAAGTAACATATGACTCTCGCACTGACTCCTCTTGCATATAATTTTTATTAAAATAAGCAACAAACTCTGAGCTTCGAGTCATTGGTACAAATGATTGTATATGAAGCCAACCTTTTGCTATTAAATCTAACTTAAGTTAATATCCGGATAAAATATTTTAATGGCATTTGATATATCACAATTTCAAAATGTAAGTGGACTTTGGTTGGATGCCATTCTAGAACACTGCCCAAACGTACGGCAATTTCTCTTGAAAGAGATAATCTTATAATTTAAAACTCAAATGCAACTTTTGAACGAGGAAATCAGAATCGGGCATTTTCTTGTTTCTTTCTTGTTCATTTCACGATGAGCATAAAATGATTTTGAACGTGTTCGCCATTATGTGAATTTTATTTTAAATGGAGAAAAAAATGTTAATTTTAATTATTTACTTAATAAAAATACTAGAAATATCGATACTTTTTATCGCCCTAGTCCAGTAGGACCACGGTACATAGTGGTATACCGTGGTCCCACCAGTGGGTTAAATCGGTGGGAACACAGGCCCTTCACCGATTTAAGACTTAGTCTTTTGATTTGAAATTGATTTTGTAATCTATTTATAGGACAAAGATTATATTTACATTACTGCATAGAATATATTCCGTTCTTTAAAATGCAGTTCATTTCTTTTAAATTTAATTTTGTCATCGGAGGGAAGAAGAGTGTAGTCGAGCATTTTTGATTTTTAACTATTAGGTACCTACATTCTATAAAAATTCTTACAAATATATTTATCTAAAGTACACGATTGAACGTTGAAATAGTAGAATGGTTCACGGCTAATAATTTATTACTAAATGAAAAAAAACCAAATGCATAAGATTCTCGCTACCGAACGTCAAACAGGCACCTACCAATATTGTTATTAAAAGCGAGAAATTGGACCTTGTGGATTCTACTGTATTCTTAGGAATCACATTGGATGCGAAATTGCAATGGGATCCTCATATCACTAACTTGGCGAGAAGGCTCGGTTCTGCAGCTTACGCTGTAAAAAGGATTCGTTTCCTTTCGGACATAGAAACCGCGAGGCTGGTGTATTTCAGTGATTTCCATAATTTAATGACTTATGGCATTCTGCTGTGGGGACACGCTGCTAATATTAATACAATCTTAGTGTTGCAGAAGCGAGCTGTTCGAGCAATTTATAAACTGGGACCTAAAGTATCGCTTAGAGAAAAGTTTAAGGAAATTAATATAATGACATTTACAATGATAATGACAATGATAATGACAATGATATGACAATTACATTATTTAAAAAAAATAGCGATCGGCATAATGTTAATACAAGAAACAAAAATAAACTTGCTAATCATGTCAGCCGCCTCAATAAAATTACGAAATCTTTTAAAGGGCAATGTATACTTTTACAATAAGATCCCAGCTGACATTCAAGATCTACCCCTTAATAAGTTTAAAATTACACTAAAACGAAAGCTTTATGCTGCTCACCTATCAGTTTGTTTCAATAATATTATTCTTTAAGCACTTATTGTTGAAATTTTTTTAATAATTTTGTTAAAAAGAGCGTCCCTCAGTTTCTTGCGCATTCTTCTGAGAGGAACCAGCATTTTTGAATGCGCCTTTGTGGTCACGTTCTTCCACAAAGTAATAAAATTCACTCTTATGACGTATTTCAAGATTATGTTACATAACTACGAAATAAAGATATTTTGATTTGATTTCATTTGAGTTGTTTTAAAATATTTAGTATTATTCAACATCGATGTTATTTAATGATAATGCCGAATCTGAGTATTTTGTAATCGTAATAGAAATACCTTGCGTAATGATATGCAAAATCCGCTTTTTCCACAAAGAAAGCAAAAATGAAGACATCGATTACCATGGGTAAATAATATGGCGACATATTCCAAAATTATTTTCTAAACATAAAATAAGTAAACGTTGTTATAATGTTAATACTAAATATACATATATACAAAATAATACAAAGTTCATTGGTTATTATTGTTACGTGTTAGGGTTCGAAGGATTTGGAGAGAAAGACCTGTTGACTCTTTTGAAGACTTTATTCATTAGCACTAGGTCCGACGCAAAGCACTAGGTCCAAACACTAACCACTAAAGATGTCGTCGTCTAAAAGCCTAGGTCGTAGCCAAGTCGTAGGTTTCCCTGGTATCACTCTTGATCACTAGTTTTCACTTCGAAGTCGCCTCGAAGGTAGCTCAAACTGAACTGCATTGCCTCGCCTCCCTGCGGCTATTTATATGGGCCAAGACGAGTCCCAGACCATTCCAGAACGTACCCGACTCGCGCGAACGTGATCGATGGGGATGGATGATTCTGGTAAGTTCGCGCATGTACCCGGTTTTCGAGATTATACTTCTATATAGTTCCACAGTAGTTCCTATTGAATAGGGGGTTTCATGTTGTCTTTGTTCTTTGTTCTTTGAGTGGTTGTAGTGGTTGACGCTAGATGGTGCTAGTTTCTTTGTGCTTTGTGTGTTCGTAACATTTTAATTACAGGCTCGAAATTTTATCACTATTAAATACTTAATTTAAAGTATTTTTTTGAAGTTATTAATTAAAATATTGCATCATAATGTAATATAGGGCTGATGATTGTTTAGTTTGACCGAAACCGCTGTACCGCGCCTTGGGTATGTGCGCGGCGGCGGTGCGGAGGGAGGCAGATCTGCAGCTTTGTAAGTCCGTCGTCAACGCTTAGGAGCTGCCTTCCCTCCGCGCCGCGCACATACCTAACGCGCGGTACAGGGGTTTCGGTCAAACTATACTAATGCTCTATTAATAAATAACTAACGTATAATAATAATAATAATCATGCTTCTTGCATGAACGCATAAACCTTAAAATTTCAAAAGCTTGTCATGTGTACAACAGTGTAATATTGCGTCATAGATTCATGTGAACATTCTGTGTTTTAATTCCAAAAAAGTGAGCAAAAAAGTAGGCTGTGGTTTATGTTTGATGTTGTCTCACAACATTACCTAAGTCATTATCATTGTCTTTCTTACGATTTTAAGTACGTAGTTCCTTTGTGATAAAATAATAATAATAATATATGACCGCGCTATACTTACCCATAGAATTATCCATTGCAATAGACCATGTAACATTATGAGACAAAACAAATAAAACCACATACTTGATAGACATAGCAGTGCCAAACAGCCACAATCTGCAGAAAACAATAACTGAGAAAATTAACAAATACACGGAACTCAAGGAAGAAACAATAAGAATCTGGAAACAAGATAAGGTTTACATAGTACCAATAGTCTTCTCAACTACGGGAGTGATACCCTGTCATCTCCACCATAGCTTAAAATTATTAGACCTTCGGAAATGTCTTTACATCACACTACAGAAAGCCGCCATCTTGAACACCTGTCGAACTGTGAGAAAGATTTTGCAAATTGACGACACTAATGACACACACCCTACTGCTTAGCATGCACTTACTTGGCTTGCGCCCGTAAATGTAGTTTTTGCCAGCTTTATGCTGAGATAGGTTAATCTACTTGAGAATTATATAATAATAAAATAATAAAAATAATAATTTATTGTCGGGTGCTAGCCCTATAGTCATATTAACATTTTTACACGTTATTTATACATTATTAGGTATTAAACGCCTGTTGGCAAAATCATTGAAATCATGAAAGAATCAATAAATAAACTGAATCCCTACACCGAATCCACGCTGTATCGAAAATTTGTTTTACTGATTATTCAATTACCTTATTTGAAATTCATTGGCGCTGGAAATGGTGAGTTAGCGACGCGAGAGAAACTATTTAATCCAACTAGAGTACATCAGAGATAAGGGGAAACTATTTCAAAGTACATCAATATTAAAAATATATATATAATCCCACAACGAATTTAAACTACGTGAAAATTTGTAATACTGGCAATTAAAATTAACTCACACCTCGAGAATTAAAAACGGTAGTCCCATTTTAAATGTTAACGGCCCTGGTCGATTTTATCTATGTATTTTTTCTTTCAGAGAAAGCAGTTAATTGTTATAATCCTCTCGTGTATAGTGACCGTCTGCGGCTTCGCTCGCATGTATTGTACGTAACACTTGTGCATTAACATTTAGGTTATTTAACAATTTTACAAATAGGTACACTGAAATTTTAACTATTTTACCCCATTAAGGGTTAAATTTTTATAATTGCTAAAACAGGTCTTTCTCAATTTCCAAACAAAAAGTTAAATATGAATTTCGATGGTTCTAACCTTGAAAACGACAAAATTATCGTACAAACTTTCATCCTCTATTTTACCGCCTTAAGGGTTAAATTTTCATAAGCCTTGAAACACGTATTTCTTAATTTCTGGCCAAATAATAAATTTCATGGTTTTTACTTTAACAATGACAGAATTTCTTTACAAAATTTAATACCCTATTTTACTCGCTTAAGGTGTAAATGCTCAAAAAAAAAACATGAAACAGAAAAATGAAACATAAATTTTCATACATTTAACTTAAAAACTGACAGAAGTCCCATACAAATTTTCATCTCTAATATAGCTCCCTTAAAAGTTAATTTTCCAAAAGTAATGAAACACGTATTTCCTAATTTCTAACCATAAAGTAAAATTATGAATTTCACGGTTTTAGCTTTAAGATTGACAGAATTCCCATACAAATTTTCATCCAAAAGCACACTAAAAATTTGACTTTACTTCAAAGGTCAGTCACAGTATAGCGTAAACTGTCTAAAGACTAACACATAGACACGGGCCTAGGGCGGGTAGTATGGCGACCGTAGCGCGGTGCGAGTCTGCGTCCGTGAAATTGAATTAACAACTCATTAGTAACGCCAATAAAACGGCCACGCAGCGAGCGGCCTGCGGTACCCATTCTACGGGTATAGGATAGGGTACCCCTATACACTGACTATGCTATAGTGAACATTGGGCAGTGCGGTAAATTAGTTGCGTATATACGACCGAAAACTGTCCCTTTTCGGTGTTAATGTCTGTTAACCTAGTATAACTTTCATCGTTAAAAATACTTTAAGTTCACGATTTAATTTATTGTTAACCATAGACAATGTGGGGTTTAACGCGTGTTTAAATATATTACAACTTTATGAATTTGTGTTATATACGTATTTTCAAAGTTAAAATATAGGTTTTAATTTGTTTTCTCTCTTCGTATTTTTGTTTGAAAGCTTATTACTTGCTTAAAAAGTCACTTTTTTTTTATAAATGGGACATCCCACACAGCGCCATCTATTTCCAAAGTAAGCAAGTTTTATGCTTGTGTTATGGGTTACTAGACAACTGATATACATACTTAAATATTCTTTTTTTAATAATTTATACATATATAAATATTTTACACCCAGACCCGGAACGAAATTAACATGTTAATGCACACAAATATTTGTCCCGGGCGGGAATCAAACCCGCGACCCTTGGCTCTGCAGTTAGGGTGTCTATAACCATTCGGTCAATCGGTCGTCAGTGTTTTAATACATATACGAGTATATAAGGTACCTATGCATGATCTCACTGCTATTTTCAAGAGAATAAAATAAAAGTGCAAAAGAATACGGTATGAAGTAAAAAATGCGCGTTAATAATGTACGTTGAATAAAAATTTAATAACGCTAATCGTGCCATGCTAGTGAAGTCAGAGACAAAAGCTAGTATTCTATAAAATACGATAGGGGCATATAGGTGGGACCTCGCAGAGAGGTGCTGAGCACATGACCAAAAATTATAACTAGTTTCTCAATTTTTGCCAAGTGATTGTTGTTATTTAAAAAAATTAAGAATACACTAAAACTATTTTTTTGTATAATACCAGTTGTTACACTGACAAGAAGCGGAGTATAAATTTTACCAGCATTTAGAAGATCGTTTAATTTTGCAACGCTGCTGATGCACTAAGCACCAAGATATTTTTGATTGACTAGTGCCACAACCCTTTGGTTATCTGAAAACTAGCACTATGTTTATAACTGATGAATGAGGTAAAAAAATATTGTTTTCCTATTTATTTTTGAATATTCGTAAGGGCGTTGCACCTTAACGCACCTACATTCAGCTGACTGATTACGCGAATAAGCTCTGTAAACGCTATTTACCTGCAAAAAAATATTTTAGAGACTATAGTGACGATTTGTGGTCATGGACCCCCGGACTACGGACTAATAGGAGCTTAAGAATTCCGCAACAGCGATACGCTACTGTACTTTTATAGTTCAATCCCAGTCAGATATTAACCTCAGTGTGTGCTAGACGCAAGGTGATCTTGAAACTTCTCATTAACGTCTGAATGTCAGAACAACGACGACATACAGACATATATTTGGACACGTCATATTGAATCAAAGTCGCGAAAATAGTTTGGAACTACGAAATATGTATGTGTGTACAAGAAATATTTGAAAGCGGCGGAGCGCGATTCCCGTGAGGTGGGCGAGGGTGAACTCCTGCGAATTATAGGCACTTAGTTTAAGCGATAGCCCGTTGGGAGGTTGTCTGTTTCGTTCCATTCGTTGCTCCGTACTCTATGGGGCTGAGCGCGATTTAATGTTCTAATTATTGTTAAAAGATACAAATCAGAAATTTCCCACCCGCACTGCGAGCTCCGTGAAGATAATTGAGCTGTAAAATTTGAATTTACGACGTTTCAATTTCATAAACTAACTCGATAAAGCGGTTTAATCTAAGCGAATCTCGTAAATACGTCCACCATTTTGCGTAATTCGTCGGCCAATGACTAAAAACGCTAGGTATACGGTGACGACCGCTTAGCCTAGTGGGCAGCGACCCTGCCTGCGAAGCTGGAGGTCCCGGGTTCGAATCCCAGGTCGGGTCAGTATTTATATGATGAATATTAATACTGGCACCGGGTCTTGGTTGTTATATGTATGTGGTGTCTTCGCTTGGTACCCAAAATACAAGCTAATGCTTAGTTTGGGACTTATGCGTTGTTGTGATTGTGTGTGTTATTATTATTATTATTATTATTATTATTATATAGAGTCATAATGACTTATTTCAATTAATATCATATGATTTAAAACATAAAAGTTGACAAAATAAAATCCATTATACTCTTCAAGATACTATAAGAAACTATAAGTGTTTGCTATACGAGTGCTCTAAACTTGTACATGTAAGTTCACTTAATCTTCTTTACGTAAATGGTAAACAAATAAAATTAATTGGAATCACAGAGGTTTATTTTTTTTCTCTGTAAACGCGTCGAAACCAATCGTTTTCACAAATTAGAGTGGAACACCTCATAGGAATCCAAATATATATCTTTAAACAGAGTACGTTTAAATTCTTAAAAATCCGTAACTTTATACAAAGTGAAGAAATCGTTATATTGCCGTGAACAAATACGCGAAATTCGGGACGAAGAGTTCAGATGCGTCACATGACTTCTTTAAAGCCAGGGTATATAAAAGTCCGCTTTTTTCCGCGTCCGCCGAGTTGTCAGAGAATGAATACTGAAACAACTAATATATTAAGAAACTCGGTATTAGAATGAATATGTATAAAGACAAAGTTATACTTACCTACCCGTGTTCAATTTATCACAATGGATGCAGTTTAAATTACATTGTATACAGTATTGACGACTAGACTTATTATAATTAGATTTTCAGTTAATGTAAATACTGAAAACAGCTGAAAAGCTAAGCGTATGTTTACGAAAGCTCTCCTGTACAGTAATTAATTTTGTCTTAAGCTTGTTTGATTTCCATCGACGATATTCGTCTGAGAAATGTTTCTAAAACATTCAAAATTATTCGTAATTGAAAACATCAAAAGCAGAAAGTACGGATATGAAATGATTACAATAAAATGTCATTTAATTTTGTGAGTAAGAAATAGCGAAACTAAAGTGTACCTATTATAGTTAAACTCAGTATTCTATGTCTGAAACGTATGTATTGTGTAATGTATTAATTGAAATGAAACGCCAGACAGCCAGCTAGAAGCGTCCAATGTCATATTAGGCATAGTGCGGTGAACTCCCTCCAGTGAATTTGCCGAATTTCCAAGGTGAGCGCGAGCGCTAAGTAAAGCGTTAATTGTCTTAATGTAGCTTGTTAGAGACGAAGACGGATCCTCTTGATTTTCAAACTACATCAGACAAAGTCATTTTACAAACGTTGCTTCTGCGCCGTTATAGCGTAATTTAAAGTTTGTACTGCTGAGAGTTTAATAGGTCTTGGAAGCTTTAAATATATGTTATAATATGAGCGTTTAAAAGCATGACAATACACTGATAGGTTTTAGGTATGTTAACGGTATGAATAACATTTATGTTTAAATTTGCTGTTACACGTGGTACCATACACGTGAGCACACGTAACTTTCTTAACTATTGGCTAAACTGATATATACGACCGCTTAGCCTAGTGGGCAGCAACCCTGCCTGCGAAGCTGGAGGTCCCGGGTTCGAATCCCAGGTCGGGTCAGTATTTATATGATGAATATTAATACTGGCACCGGGTCTTGGTTGTTATATGTATGTGGTGTTTTCGCTTGGTACCCAAAATACAAGCTAATGCTTAGTTTGGGACCTAGACGTTTTTGTGATTGTATGTGTTATTATTATTATCATCATTATTATTATTATTATACAATCGTACCTACCTCACCATACTTTTTTTTACAAATGTACGATAAAAGGTAAAAGCGACGTCGACGTTTATTCTAAGATGTGTCAGATAAGTTGTGGTTTCAAGCATTCTATGTATACTTTTAGCCCGCGAGTGACACAATGTAAGTTTTATTATTTTTACCTTACCATCGTTTTTTAATTTAACGCTTGTAATGAGTTATCATTTGTCAAATCAGGCTATTCAAATAAAATTTCGTGGAGAAATTGACTGAGAACCAGAACAAGCTGAACAATATCGACGGAAAATTGTAGGCGCAAATTTTCCCTTGCAGTTGTTGGTATGTGGTGAAAATAGAACCAATCGTGCAAAAGTCTACCGTTTCTTATTTCACGCACGCGGGTTTATGCAATTTGGGATGGGATTACATCGCTGCTATATGCGAGTTTGCTCGTCGAGCATAATAATTACATATTTATAATCCGTTCTTTTTTAAACGACTTCAAAAAAGAAGGCGGTTTCTCAATTCGACCGTATATATGTTTTTTTTTATGTGTGTTCAGGGATAACTTCGTTGTTTATGAACCGAATTGGATGATTTTTTTTTGTGGAAGGGAGATATCTCCAGAGTAGTACCATGATAAGGAAACCAGGATCTGATGATGGCATCCCAGAAAAATCGTGGGCAACCTTCGAAAATCGTATTTTAAAGTATCGTATTTTAAGTATTTTGATAAAGTACTACTACTAGTACTATTTAATGAAGGTCGGGAGTCGATCTGATGATGGAGCTGAAAGACAGTCGAGGGAACTCCTCAAAGATTTACAGCAATTACCTGGTGTTTGGACTTGATTCATTACTATTGATGAGATCTTTGCACCCATATGGATTATAAATGCCATTACAGGTCTGATGATGGAGACCATATACAATCGAGGGAACTCCTCAACGATTTACAGCAATCACCTGGTGTTTGGACTTAATTCATTTCCATTGATGACAACTTTGCACTCATATGGGTTATAAGTGCCATTACAGGTCTGATGATGAAGACCATAAACAGTCGAGGGAATTCCTCGACGATTTACAGCAGTTACCTTTTGTTGGGCTTGCTTCATACGGTTCAATATGCCAAAATGTTCAGTTTGCACAAAAATAATAATTAAGATTGAAGTTTTACATAGGATTACCACTACCTACTGGGCATGCTGATGCGTCAATTTGACACTGAATTTACGTTGCGTAATCGCGGTGCTGTCTCATTTGAGTAGCGCGTTTAGAAGCTCCATTTATTTGAGTAGCGCGTTTAGAAGCCCCATTTATACTAAATACAAATAAGATACAGATGCGTTCAACTAAAAATTGAAAAATAAAATAGTTAAAAAATAAAATAAAAACCGACTTCAAAAACATAAACTAAAAAGTTAAAACTAAAATTTTCACTTTAAAGAAAGGAGCATTAACAGGCGGCATATAGTCAATGAAGTCGGTGCCAACTCGGTTTTTATTTTTTATCTACGGTTTTCGAGAAAATTATTTATTTATTTAGTTCTGACACTACATAATCTCTGAAATTTGGTAGTACGTAGTGTAGTACATAGGTACATTGCCACTTTCCCGCGCGATTCATCGCATTAGGGTCGGTAAAAACATAAATAAAAAAGAAAAATTATTTCGTGCATGTGTAAAAACAGGGTTCGAGTGAAGTGATCTATCAGAAAAATATTGTGACTGGACGTACCTGCAATTTGCAATTTGCAAGACAATTTGAACTAAATGTATTTAGCAACAAGTTTTTTTTACAGTATTTTCGTTATAATTTATGACTTTTTTTCTTTAAAATTACTTCATTGGATGACCTCTGGCAAAACTGCGCGTCGTATGTTAACCGACTCCTATTACTTTTCGAATACATCTGTACGTACTTCATGGGTATATTTCATATATGGTTAAGTACTGTAGTCCCTTCCAACTTGTATGTAACACTATTATTATTATTTTTTTAAATTTAATAGTTCCTCTCTTGATTCTAATATTATATCCATATTTGTTAATGAGCCTTAAACTGTAGTTTTGTTTTTCAACATATCGCTTTGTGCTATTAATTTCATTCCCTATATATTATCTAGAAGATCGATTGTATCGGAGTTCTAGGAGATTTAAATGTATTCACGAATCTGGGATTCAACACAGCACACAAGCTTGTATTACAGTTTTAAGCTAACTTCTATGTTTCTCATTATTTATGAGTTTGATGTATTACGTGAATAAAGTGGAAATAAGAGAGTACAAGTAATAACAATGTATTCAACCGCGAACCCTTTGTACGTTCAATAGCGATAAGAATAATTCAAATGGATAATAAAGTGCATGTCTCGTAACGACGGCATTTATAGTTCAGTGGCTGTGTTCACGTACATAAAAATACCAAAAGCAAGTTTCCACTATTAAGAACCTATATATGATACGTTCACACAAGGTACATTGGTATAGTCGCCAACTGCTATAGAATAATAGAGAATACTAGAAACTATATTTAACAGCTTAAAAAATTTAGTCTGCCGCTTCAGAAGACAAATTATAAATTGTGTGGCAATATATCACACACATCAAGTCACGCCATGGATTTAATCTTACAAGCTGAATTCTACATAACTTTGTTCTGACACTACATTTGCGGCTTGCCCGCAGCTCAAAATTTCGCACTACCTTCGCTGACAGATAAAAAGAAGATAGAAGGACTCGATTCAGATGAACCTACGGGTATATCTACGTCAAGTTAACAAATTTCAGAATCGTTTTAGTTTATTAGTAATATTAATCAAATATTCTTTAAACAGGATTTTAAAAAACATACTAACTAGTTTCCGTATATGGACAGGGGTCATGGGTAATACTGTTTTTTTGGAATATGCGACTAATACTCATATATTTCCAGAAGATACGAAACCTCTTGAACGATGTGCCACTTACTCTTTTAAAATATATGAAAAAATTTATATTGTTATCTTAGCCCCCCAAAAGGTATTTAAATAATTATGAAAATATATCCTTGCAATAAATTCAACTTGATACAACTAACCGGTGAAAAGTGAGAGACCTGTGACAAACGAACATACGAACTCACAAGCCAGATCAATAAAATCCATAGTCACATCTTCGAGATAAGATCCTATGTAAGAAAACTGACGTTATGTTAAGAATCAGTTACTTTATATCTATCACAATGAAAATAGCATTTGGATCGAGTTCAACTTCGAAGAGCCAATTATTCATAAAGGGTTGTAGGTTTCTAAATTCCTGCCAAGTTTCCAATCCAAAATAGATGCGAGAGCGCAACAAGGACACGAAGGATTGTGTGTGGAGGAAAAAGTCAAAAGACAGGGACGCATGGAGGCAATTCGGAGAGGAAGTAAAAAATTTGTATGGTTGTATGAGTTGTAAATTAAAACGGGAAGAAGATTTGGAGTATATATACATGCAAAATTTCATAATGATGGTTTGACAGATATTAGAATCTGAATGTATTTAGTCACAGATTGACTCATTTAATTAATCAAATTTTAGGCACGGCTTCAGCCCTGCCGTTCTAAACGGTGACGCTGGTTTCGGTGTAAGATTGTTTTCTAAAAACTTCACTTAACTTTAGTATTTAGTATTTGGCTAAGTTATTTTGACGCCATATCTGCATCTGTCCTTTAGCGTTACTTGGGATTGCATCAGACTGTTCTTTGGATTGTATCGTTAGAGTGTTTCATTTGATAACATATATTACACCGAGGACGTTAAACCATTTTCATATTTTTCAGTGAGGGTATGTTTCTAGTATTTGAACTGAAGTTGATTTGATTTTCAGTTTTTATGAATAAAGAGATAAATAACAATACATTTTTTTATTTGGTTGTGTTCCACTGTTTTTTCGACGAACGAATGAAATTTGACTACATCTCAAATTTGATAAAATAGTGTTATAGTACAATTTTCCCTAGTTTTTCATGTAAATGCATTATGCTATAGTGAAAATAGAATTAATCTTCTTTGAGCATCGATGTACCAATATAACTAGATGGGCTGTCCGCGTTCTAAAGTGTTCACGCAGAAAGTCATCCAAAACGCAATAAGTCCTCCAACCGGCTTTTAGTCAATGTAATGGCTTAGCGCCGAATGAATGTGCGCGATGTCGACTTGTGTCGTGATAATTTGTAAAACTACTCGTCAAAGACGCAAAAAAGAGCTAAATATCGTATTTTCGATACGTAAACATTTAAATTTAACTTTAGTTTATGCCTGCCGACGGCTATTCTATTGTTTTTTAATTTAATGTGAACATTATCACGATTGAATTCTCATCCCATTCTCGTAAACAGTGTGACACGTCCGACCTGTAATAAGTATTCGTAAGGACTGACCCGACCCGATGCGACCCACGCGTGGTGTCCACAGCGCAGCTGGCCCGAAGAAGTCTATTCTTAAACGTCTTATATTAGAATTCTTCTCAACGAATATTTCCATGCTTCATGAAAGAAAAATAATTCCGTCCGAAGAACTTAATTCTAAAAGTTCTTTTATTATTAGATTTATTATTATATTAGATTTTCATAAAGCGAATATATGTCATAAGTGTTACGAATAGAGCACAATTTTCTTGAATCATGTAAAAAAAGGTATATATGGTAACAAACTGTAATACGCTACATTACGGCACAATACGGACGGTTTTGTTTCGCCTTTACACAGGCGACTTCGCATCCTGTTAAAAATGGTAGATCAATGACTTTGAGTACTTAATTCTCGAATGTCGAGCAAAGGTTAGATAAACACACGGACAATGCATATTACATTCAATAGGTAATAGACGGTTATTTTTAATAGGTTAGATTGCGTCGAACTGTTAGGACGTCACTTTTAAAACTGTTTTTAAAAAACAAATTTTAATATTAAAACACAATTTATTTATTTAATTCACAAAAGTTGATAACACACTAAGATCGATTTGGTCACTGCACTGTATGAAGGTCGGAAACGGAGTGAGTTCACGGAGTTGACGACTGGTATATATATTGATTTGATATTGCTTTGAAAGGGAATAATAAATGTTGAATAAGCGGTTTTTACATAGTATTTCAAGGGTATAACAGCCCCCGCGCTAGACGAAACTTACGCGGTAAAAGCGCGAAGTTTAGGTAGCGATCCGAATCCGGGGTAAAGAAGGGTCATTGTCAGTCATTGTATCGTCGTCTATTGTCGTGGGATTATAAGTTTTGTTTTCTTTATGGAGTAGTTTTGTGACCAAACCGAACTTTTTACAAATTATATATATGATAATACACATTACAAGTAGTAGTAGTATAAAAGTTATAATTGGATAAGTTGGTTTATATTCTAATAATACATCAGATTGATTTCTTATAGAGTTTAACTTAAAATGTAATTTATTTGAATCTTCGTTCAACGTTTTTAATTTATCTAAGTTTACATTTGATAATTCAATGAAAGGAATGTCTGAAACTACTGGTTGGAATTGGTTTTCGTTACAGCAACTATCATTTATTAAATTAAAATCGGATGAAATTATATTAATATTTATTTTTGGTTGAGATTTAGTAGTTAATCGTATATTTTTGCAGTAGCCAGTACATTCTAGTGGTAGGCTAAGTATACCTGTACCAAGTATGTTCATTTCTTGCGTTTCAGAATTACATTCGATGGAAAGTTTACTGGTTTCGGATTGAACGAATATCCATTTGTTCAATTGCAATTGTTGCCAAATATCGATGTTGCCATACAGAAATTTAGTGTGGCATTGTTCAGGTAGTGATTTTAATACTTTCGACATTATTTGTGTTTCACAACTAGGGTTATTTAATGTAGAATAGATATTCGTCATATCGCAAATAAATAATTGATTAGTAATTTCCATACAATGATCAATATTATCTAAGTTACAATAAGTTGATTTATCTTTGTTAATACCAATGAAATTTGTTGAAGGGATGATCATGGCATATGAGGTAGGATGCTCTGGAGTATGGGGAATCGGTACTGGAATAGTTTTGTACAAATTATATTGTTCATGGGTTACCAATGGGATTTTTTGTACAAATACAATATTGTTATTTGCAAAATAACATATTAGTTGACTAATGTTTATTAAGATATGAATATTGTCCAGATCGACTGTCACAGGAAGTTCCTTAGATTTAGGTAATAGTCTCATATTATTTACTAATTCATTATATAATTGTTTCGGAGTAAGAACAGAAGGATGCAGTGTATGACTCTTCGCAAAAGCTATAGAGTTTACAATATCATCTAACTTAAAAGATAAAGCGAGTAAACTAGATTCTAAAACATTGAAAACTTCATTGATCCTGGATTTGAAATAAAGTTCATTTGTTGCTAGAGATAGGTTATTAAAGTTAAGTGATAGGTTGTCGACAATGCTTTTCAAACGGGCTTCGTTGATATTTAATATTTTTGTAGACTCTTCAAGTGTAGAGATAGTGGATTCCGATAATATTATATTTTGTTCTACAAGTGAAGCTAAATCTTTATCATTATTCTGTAGTTTTTGAATAGCATTGTTGTATTTATTAGCGTCATTTTCATCCATCGTGCCGAAGATATGTTTAAATACGGTTCCGATACCGGCGAACCATGCGGATCGTTTGGAGCGTGATGGTATTAAATGAGCGATAGTATCGTAATCTCTAACGATATCGTCGTAACGGGAAGTTAACGGTTGTATCATATTATGACATTCAATGTTTTCTATTTCGGTTTGTTGACAAAGAAATCGGATTGTTCCAATAACAGAGTTGATGTTTGTTATATGTGGTTTTATGTGAGAAATATCTATTGGGATTAATATATGCAGATAGTCATCAATTAATCTTACAGATCCAGTAGGGTCAAAGTAGATTCCTGGACTGCTAGTCATTATTTTTATTATTTCCTCGTGACTTCGGGTGAATGCTCTGAAATTGAAAATTGAAATTGAAATTGGAATTGATTACGTTGCTAGTTTTACTTCGTCGAAGTGATGTTTTACGTATTTTCTACCAATGAGAAGCGATAATGTATTATTTCCATGAATCTTGACAACTTTGTATGGTCCTTTCCAAATGGGCGAGAGTGCTTTTCGAAGTCGCACATGATTTTTAAGGTATACCATATCATTTATTTTGTATTTTACAGGACGTGTTCGTTTATCATAATAAGTTTTAGAGTAGTGCTTTGACTTTAGGATATTTTCGATGGCTTTATCTCGAGAATATTTAAGACGATGTTGTAGCATACGAGTGTAGGAAGGATATGTTGCGTCCAAAGAGGACTCATAAACAGAATTAGGGATAAAAGGTTTGTGTCCAAATAGGAGTTCATAAGGAGAATAATTAGTTGTACAATGAATGTTGGTATTATATGCCAGCATGGCTGTAAAAACGTACTGTGGCCAATTTTCTTGATTTTCGTCAATGTAAGACCTCAAATACTCTTTCAAAGTACAGTGGCTCCTCTCCAAAGCTCCCTGGGTTTGTGGGTGGTATGGTGAGGACCATAATTGTTTGATTTTTAAAAATTCGCAAGTGCGTTTGAATAAATCGGCTGTAAAATTTGTACCTTGATCGGTCAAGATAAGTTTTGGTATTCCGAATAAAGATATGAAATGAACAAGACATATACATGTTTCTTCTGCAGTCGCATTGGGAATTGGATAACTAGTAGAATATTTAGTCAAATCATCTTGCATAGTTAGTATAAATTTATGTTTGTTAGGGCCACTCTCTGGTAAAGGACCCACTAGGTCAAGGCTTACGCGTTCAAATGGTCGTGTAGATGTGGAAGTAATTTGCATTGGTGCACGGTTAGTTGCCCGAAGGGATTTGTTCATTTGACAGTTTGTGCAGTTTTTCACGTAGCTTTCTATGTCACTACGCATATTCTTCCAATAATATCTTTCTGTTACGCGACTTAACATTCGTTTAGAGCCGATATGTCCGGCAACTGGTATGTCGTGATTTTCTCTTAGTATTGTTCGAATTTCACTAAGAGTCGGGTAAATAATTTTATTGTAGTAAATATGAACTGTAATGTTGGTGTTATTAAAAAGATAGAGAATAATACTATATATTTTATGAAAGGAGTGTTTGTCGAAAAGGGTTTTTGAAATCAGTAATAGCTAATTCATTAGTGTCGTTGTCAGTATTAATAAGTATGTGATTTCTAAAATTTTGTAGGGTCTCGAAGATGTCTTTGTAAGAACATTCATCGAAATGATGTATTTTGGTGAAAAGTAGATAGATAGATTTTTCTTTGAATTTAACGAGTTTAAAAGATTGCAAAGTTCTTTCGCTGCTTACGAGTTCATCTGGGTTATCTATATTATTCAGAATTTCGAAGATGTGTGGATTAGATTCATCGAGATCTAAAGAAGTAGGAATGGCAATGATTTCGCAGTTGCTTTTGAGAATGGATTCATTATGTTCACGTGTTTGTGCGTTAGAGTCCATGTTTTTATTTGAATTAAACTTAAGGAATTCGGAATATGTGTCGTCAGGATTCTCGAGGACATCAAGTAGGTCTGGAGCGCTGGTAGACGGTTGGTCTAGAGAGATGGGATTTACTGGATATCTTGATAAGGCATCGGCTGCATTATTGAGAGTGCCTTTTCGGTATATAATGTCATACTCATACTCCTCTAGTTTCAGTCTCCACCTCTGGAGTTTACTACTTGGGTCTGTGTGATTAAAAAGCCATTTCAAAGGGCGATGGTCGGTTATTATTTGGAATTTACGGCCATATAAATATGGTCGGAAAGTTTTGCAACCAAAAACTATGGCGAGGAGTTCTTTTTCCGTGGTACTATAATTGATTTCTGTTTTGTTTAGTGTTCGAGATGCATAGGATATTGGTTGATCATTTCCAACTTTACCTTGTGAAAGGATAGCACCTATGGCGTAGTTCGAAGCGTCGCATGTTAATATGAAAGGATGATTAAAATCGGGGTAAGCAAGAAGTGGAGCTGAAGTTAATTTGGTTTTCAAAGTTTCAAAGGCTAATTGTTGTTCATTTTTCCATAGGAATTCCGTATCCTTTTTAAGAAGAAGGGTCAGTGGTTTAGCAATTTTAGAGAAATCTAAAATGAATCTACGATAATAGGAAACAAGACCTAGGAAGGATTTTATGTCTTTAGGAGACTTAGGGGTTGGAAAGTCGTTCACTGCTTTGATTTTATCGGGGTTTGGTTTGACGCCTTGATCCGTGATAATGTGCCCTAGATATGCGGCTTCTTTACGCAAGAATTCGCATTTATCTGGTTGTAGTTTTAGATTATAAGATCTGAGTCTTTCGAAGACTGTAGATAGTTTTACAATATGAGATTTAAGGTCGTAAGAGTATACAACAATGTCGTCAAGATACACAAAACATTGGATTCCTTGAAGACCCGAGAGAGCCGTATTCATTAGGCGTTGAAAGGTTGAAGGGGCATTCTTCAGGCCAAAGGGCATTCTATTGAATTCGTAGTGACCTTGGGGTACACTGAAAGCTGTTTTAGGTGAATCTTCAGGAGACATTTGAATTTGATGAAACCCTGATGCGAGATCAAGTGTTGAGAAGTATTTGCTCTTTCCTAGTTGGTCGAGAATTTCAGATATTTGCGGTATTGGATAGGTATCCCCGATTGTGACGTCATTTAATTTACGGTAATCAACTACCACTCGCCATTTGCGTTGGCCGGAGGCATCAAGTTTTTTTGGGACAACCCAAATGGGTGAAGACCATGGCGATATGGAAGGTTTTATAATACCTTGATCTAACATTTTATTTACTTGTGAGTTCACTTCTTGTTTGTGTATTTCAGGGAAGCGATATGTTTTAGTATGGATTGGTTGTGGGTTAGTAGTGTTGATTTCATGTTTTAATGCATCAGTGCATGTTAGTAGATCGTTAGGTAAGTGAAATATATCGGAGTATCGTGAGCAAATATCATAAAGTTCGTTTGATTCCTCAGAATTTAAGTGTGATGTGCGTAGCAAATCTAAGACTTGTTGAGTTCGATCTTGTGTGGATGTTTGTGATTGGTGATTCGTTTTGTTCGTGATATGATTTATTTGTTCTATAGTCAGTTGTAAATTTGAATCTACGTTGATTGGGTCATCGGACACATTTACAACGGATATGTTTATTCTGTTATTCTTTTTAACTTTTACTAGGCAGTTTGCTACTAATAAATTTTTTGAGATATGTTGATCAACAATAATGCCTTCTTTTGTTTCGGGATTTTTCACTGTACATTCAATCATTGTTTCAGTACGTGGTAAAATTGTGTAGATAGGGTTAGAAAATAAAAGATTTATTTCATAATCATCAAGGTTTAGAGTGTTCTTTTGATAATCGATGGTGCAGTTAAGGTCATTTAAAAGATCATTACCTATTATGCCATCATAGCATAGGTTAATTTGTTCAATGACATGAAATTGATATGAAAAGGAGAATAGAGTTAAGTTGATTGAACCAATAGTTGACGTAGATTCTTTGTTATCGTTAATGCCTTTTATTTTGATAGGTTTTTCATTCAGGGTTGGCATGTATTGGATGGAAGAATATTTTAAAAGACAAACAGATGACCCAGTGTCGATAAGTAGAGATAAAGGGTTATCGGCTATGGTAGTTTTTACTACAATGTGAGGTAAAAACTTTTTATTTGTGTTTGAAGTGATTTCGTAGACGTCTTCTTCATATGATTTTTCGGGTTTAAATTTATTGTATTCATGTGTTGAACAGTGTCGTTCTGAATTGAATGATTCATAGTTAAGAGTTTGGGATTCATTACTTTGTTTGAAAGTTGATTTGATTGGTTCAATGAATATTGAAGAATCGGAATTTTGAGTTTGGGGCTGAATACCCTGTCCGTGAGCTAGTTCAATTGATTCAGTAGATTTTGTGAGTTTAGTGCCAAGATTTTGGGGCTGGTTACCCTGTCCGTAGGCCAAATTAATTGATTCAGTAGATTTTGATAATTTAGTGCCAAGAGTTTGGGGCTGGTTACCCTGTCCGTAGGTTAAACTAATCGATTCAGTAGATTTTGTGAGTTTAGTGCCAAGAGTTTGGGGCTGGTTACCCTGTCCGTAGGCCAAATTAATCGATTCAATGGATTTTGATAATTTAGTGCCAAGAGTTTGGGGCTGGTTACCCTGTCCGTAGGCTAAATTAATTGATTCAATGGATTGTGATAATTTAGTGCCAAGAGTTTGGGGCTGGTTACCCTGTCCGTAGGCTAAATTAATAGATTCAGTGGATTTTGATAATTTGGAACCAAGAGTTTGGGGCTGATTACCTTGTCCGTGGGTTCGTGTATTCGAGGAGTTTGAACGACTGTGAGTTTGGGGCTGATTACCTTGTCCATGAGTCGTTCTTTGTAGTTTTGCGTCGTTTTTGAGAATCACTCGTCCCGTACGACGCGTTTTCGGGACGGTTATTCGTTTAAATCAGTTGAGTTGCTTTCGAGATTTTCATTTTGTTGGTTTTCAACAAAATGAATGCGTGGAGTAGTATTGAATGAATTGTTTGTGTTAATTCCATTTTGGGGTTTGTTATTATTATATTGACGACGACGGCAAACATTAATTGTATGTCCTGGTTTTTTACAATAGTTGCAAGTTGTTATGTTGGTAGGATTCTGAGTAGATTGCGAATGTGAGAAATTCGATGTTTGTTGTCTATTAAAGTTAGAAGGTTTATACACTGGTTCAGCGTTTTTTGGTTTATTAAAATTGGTTTTGTTTTGTTTGAAAAAGTATTGTTGGATTTTTTCTTCAGATGAGGCGTAGTTGATTGCTTCATTCAGATTTTTCGGGTTTTTGCATCTTATAATATTTGATATACGTGGGTGTAGGCCCATAGTAAAGGTGTGTAGCGCCAGGTCATCCATAGCAGCCAGACGACCTGGTAGTTCGGATTTTTTGTTATTAGATATCGTGATTTCAGTGAGAAGTTTCGATAAGCATGTTTCAACGCGTAACGAGAATTGATTTACTGTTTCTGTGTTAGATTGCCTACACTCTTGAAGGTCAGTGAGAAGGTGAGCATAATGTTTGCTTTCGCCAAACTGTGTTTTTAAGAATTCTTTGAGCGAGTTCCACTCTTCAAACTCTTTAATGGAACACGCTATTTCAGCCTTCCCTTCTAGTTGGCTAAATATGTATTTAAATACGATGTCTTTTTGTGAGGTGGATGATAAGTTAATTGCGTTTGTGCAATTATTAATAAAAGCATTAAGTTTTTCGCGACTTCCGTCGAATGGTTTAATAAATTTTATTATTACGTTAAGCGGAATCAGGTCCGAATCTGTATCAACATTCCTTCTGGATTTATCGTCTTTAGTCGTCATGTTTAAATTGTTTATCTTAACCGTGAGTCAGTTCTCGGTACAGTGATAACGTTAGAGTTAGTCAAAACAATATGGGAGCTTCGCTCGGATTACTGCCGTGATAATAAGTGATGTTTAAATTATTACAAGTTAAAATTAGATTTAGTAAATTGTAGAGTTTTAAGTATAATAGTATTACAAATTATGAGATAAGATATAATTTTCTTTCGTTATTAATATAGAGTTTATGCGCACTCACAGTAATAGCAGGATATACACTATCTTCATGTTGGAATGACGATGACTGCCTCGTTGACTCCGCAGTTGCTGTGCTGTTGGTGTTGGACTCAGGCAGTTTCCGGAGAAGTACCTGTTGTAGGCGTTGACTGTCTGGTCGCTTACTGTACAGACAGTTGGCAGTGCTGACGATAGCTGGATATTTCAGCTGGTGCAGGGACACTTTATCGTTGGATACACTAGTTAGTGTAGTGTATTTTGAACACTGGATGTGATTTTAGGTTTTCACTTTTGCTTTTAACACTAGATATGATATTAGATTTCCACTTTTGATTTTTAGGCGTTACCGGGATCTCTGAAAATCCCACCGCTGCCACCAATATGTTAGGACGTCACTTTTAAAACTGTTTTTAAAAAACAAATTTTAATATTAAAACACAATTTATTTATTTAATTCACAAAAGTTGATAACACACTAAGATCGATTTGGTCACTGCACTGTATGAAGGTCGGAAACGGAGTGAGTTCACGGAGTTGACGACTGGTATATATATTGATTTGATATTGCTTTGAAAGGGAATAATAAATGTTGAATAAGCGGTTTTTACATAGTATTTCAAGGGTATAACAGAACGCAATTGTTGCAATTTCACATCTAGTCCTGAGCAGGATAATAAAAAAGGTGTGATACTTAAGTTCTTTGACGGAAAGCATTTGCCAGCCGCTAAGAATACATTAAATGTTTTTCTTCATTTACTTGCGTCTTTTTTGAGGTGTTAGGGCAGGGTAACCCTTCACTGTTATGTACGCGTTAATTGCTCCGTGAGAATGGCCACACCTGTAGCTTGGTTTTGCGAACATATAAGTATTATAAATAAACAAAATTTAAAAGGTCTGATTACTCTAAAGCTATTAGAGATTTATCCTGTACCATTTGTACCTTGTATTTGTACATACTAAATCTGAGTATGTATTTAAAATAAACGATTATACTATAACCTTATTTTGGAATAAATTAATTTTAAGCGAATGCTCTCTCTATACAAAATCCAAAAAGAATTTTCGTTTTATTCAGGGAAATGAATTAATACTCGTTTCGGTTTTATATAACTTTGCGATATAATTCTCAAGACTAATCGAGCTTAATGGGAGGTATTTAATAAAACTGTGACATCTCAGCCACCGCCGACGGAGGCTACGTGGTGGCTATGTGGTAGCTACGTGGAAGGGAGCGGGAGACGACTGCTCTAATAGATTGGGGCGCGATGAGCAGCTACGAGTAGCTCTGTCACTCTTACATTTTCCTCACTTCTTCATGATCTGTGTATATACCTGAAAAATATAGGCAGGGTGAGAAATATTTGAAAATTTCTCATAAATTATTAACAGAAATCACAATTTTCATGACACAGACATTATATTTCAATATATTTTTTATAACTACAGTTTTAAGCGTAATTCTTAATAAAGTACGTTTTATTTAGTGAAATTCAAATTTTTTCAGTCATTCATATTGTTTTCATTAGCAGACTGTAATATTTCACAAAGAAGGTAATTTAATTTTTAGGGCGCATTTTTACTTAATAATTTTTCTACTCCTACAATTTTAGTTACCTACATAAATTTCAGAAGGTGCAATATTTCTTATTAAATTTATTTTTAATTTCATTTGTATTCATTCTATAAAATAGAATCTGTACTTATAAACGATACTACGTCGAATTTAAGTATACAAATCAGTTAGGTTGCCTAGCTCGGTTCTAAAAGGTTAGGTATTAGAATATTATTGATATTAAGATCTTTAGAATTTAACGTTTCATCACAATAGATTCTTCATCCGCGGCGAAGAGATGGCGTTGGTTCCCTTTCGGGATATAAGTTCCGTTTAAATTTCCGGCCGTTCGGACCCCAAAAATTCTAATCGATGTGGGCGGCTGGCAACGTCGAAGCCCTGCGCTGCGTCGACATTGAAAACACTTTGTGGTGTTGACAAGAAAATAGAACTGAATTAAGTTTTTTCTAACAATACCTATAAATTCAACTTACTAAAGTAAGTAAATCGGATTTGATCATGCAATTTATGATACATTCGATGCATAAATAAGTAGTTTTAACAATGAAGAGACTGAATAAATTTGGCTGAACTTTAGAGGATGGGTAGGTATTTTCAGCTCAACTGTCAATTTATAGTTTATGAATTGACTATCTGCGTGTACAGTGGGATTTCTCATCGACAACATCTCAAGAACTTTCCAACTTTTCTCATATTTTAGAAACTGCCACAATGGGTGATACCTATGTAATGCAAAAAACTGGATCAAAATACACTTAGCTATTTTAAAGAAACACTGCTGCACAAAGAATCTACTGCAGCGCCCACTGATAGCTATAACTGTGAAACCTGTCTAATAATTGCTCTCGTGTGGTACGTACACGTACTTATGTAATAAAAAATATGAACACAGCTGCATCAGTAGTTTTTGTGTGACCGTAGAATGACAATTTATCTAGATTAAATGTTTTCCTCGATTAGGGACGAATTTTCAACAATCCTTTTTTAATGCTCACGTACGTTGTTTAAGGAACTCCTGTACAAAATTTCATTATTCCTAGTGTTTCTAGTTCTTACTGGTTTAGACTGTGCGTTATTTGTCAGTCTGTCAGTGTTAGAGTTTTATTAAGTAATAATAATAATATTTGGGACATCCTACACAGCGCCATCTAATCCCAAATTAAGCAAGTAATATGTTTGTATTGTGGGTTACTAGACAACTGATATACATACTTAAGTATTTTTTTTAATAATATATGCACATATAGATACTTTTACACCCAGATATGGAACAAATAAACATGTTCATTATTAATCTTTATTAACGTCAATATGAAGTATTTGAGATTTTACGAGAAAGTTAAACACTAGACCGAAGCGGGAATGTGACGCTGAGATAGGGTTGAGAACTGGAGAATATATGAGGTTAATCCCTCCTAATCTATGTTCAACAAGCTTATTTAAAGTATAACTCACTACAAATAGCTATTACTTTTTACATCATACATTCCGCATCATCTTTCACACTCTATGTACGAGTATACACCTAAATGATGTAAGTATATGTGATCGCGGATCAATTTCCGAACGTCGTCGTACAATATGGAGGTGCGACATCCTCCTACTAAAGCATCATTGGTGTTAGTTAACCAGACTTAAGTATGAATTCGTGAGAAACACGTTTTGCTGCACAACGATGCAATCACAGACCGTCCGACATGTCCGCTGACATAAATACGTAGTGAGTATGCAAGGGAGAGAATCCTTGCGGAACTTATACTGAGAATTAGTGTAGTTTGATCCGTGTGATCTCTACTACGGCTATTTAAATGACTCTGTGACTCTGTAAGTAGTTATATAGACGGGACGCCATGCGCGAGTTCATAGTAAGCGCCCGACATTAGCTTGGTTTGCACGCGCCTTTAGTCAACGTTGAATCGCGCCGGGATATGGAAATATATAGGGGCGGAACCGATGTACGCAATAACTGGCTGAAGTTTAAGTTATATGTGTTTATGAATCACTAAACTTGAAACTTGGGACTATTAAGTTTACAATAAGAAAGTATACATAAGAGATTTACAATTTGTATTTATCAAATATCAGAGGTTTTCTCGCAAAGACGAATAATGTTGAATAATCTATACCTATAAACCGTAAAAAGATCTATCCTGTACATAAGATATTTTTCCAAAACAATAATTGTTACGGGTTGTGTAGAACTCAAAACATTTTTTTTTAAATTTTTGTCTGTTTCTATGAATACGATTAAATCAAAAAGTACTAAACTGATTTCGATGAAACTTTTTATAATTTATTAGTCGCAACCCAGGATCTAATCTATAATACAATTTATAACGCATTGTTACCAAGGAAATAGACAGGGGACGATTTTTTGGGGAACCGAAAACTAGTGTGAATCCTGTAGTTTACGCAGGCGGAACAGTGGAGAGCAGCTAGTTTAATTATAATTGATATTTGCAGCACGAGCTCAGACCCAGAAATTAGTGACGTGGTATTTAACTTGTGGACCCTAGTGTTACGTTAGCATTTGGATACTGAGCCCCCGGAGTGGTCATTATTGGGAATGTCGGTAACTATATCAGTAATTGTTGATACAGAATTACAGACCTAAGATATAATGGTTTGCCCAGGGAGACGAGGCGAGGAAGGGTTTAAGTTACGTAATTTAACATCTCGGATCATTGTTGACGGTCAGTAATTTGTTAGGCAAATATGTACATCACTCTTTGTCTGTATGTTTACTGTAATACGAAATAAATTAAATGACAAGCAATTAAATATCAATGTTATAAAAATTTCTAAATAATATTATTATGAAAGATTATTTGTACTTATATTAAAATACAGCTTGAACTTTCGTTAAGACTTAATTTATGAAGCCAATATAAAATATTGTTTTTTTAAATTATTTTCTTTAAATTTTTATCGACAAATTTATTCGATAACAAATATATCGATTTATTAATATTATTATTATTATTATATTATCTTATTATTTATAAAGTGACTGCAAGTAGTTCATTTGTCAAAATACTGTTGTTTTCATACTTTCCCAGTGGTTTTGTAAATTTTAATTGCTGTCTTTATTTAATTTGTCTTTATAATATAGATAGTATTAATTAATAATATATCAACGCAACGTACGTACTATCAAATAAAGCCATTAAATCAAATACTTTCAAAAATATAAACTTAAAAATTGGTTATCTGATTGTAATCTTCATAATTAACATCTTTGAAATACCTATCTGTAGATATTGTGTCTAATCGTGTATAAACAAGCTATATCATGCATAATTCAACAATATCATTTAGTTGATTTAAGGGGAGGTTTTTTATCACACCGCCGTGCCGCGCCGCACCGTAGCGTCAGCATACCATTACCTCGAAGCGCGAAGACGAATCTCGACCGACAGCGTTAGTAGCAAAACGTTTAATTATGTGACCCTTACAACATACTATTAGTTATTCTGAAAAATACAAGTAAGGCATAACAAACATAAACAAAAATACAGACAGGTTGTAACGGTCAATATCTCCGTAAATAAGTAATTTCAAGGAATTTTCACATTATCAAACTAAGAAGCTCCAAATTTTAGCTTATGTCTCCATTGACACCATAATATTTCAACGATAAACGAAAAAGTTATGGTTTTAAAGAAAAAGAAAAATGATTTAAGAATGCATTATACATTAGCTCTCGATTTGCTCATGTCCATTACAACCTATTTAACAAAAAAAAGTATATTTTCGCGATAAAAAACCGTGAACGTAAGGGTCGAATTTTTAAAGATACAAAGATTTTATATATACCATTCGATAGAGCTCGAAAACCTGAATATGATGGTGTAAAAACTCATTTTTTACAAAATGTCCCTTACATCAATTGAAATTTCCGGTATCGATATGTATTTTCGATGTCCATATAATGTTAACTGTAGATTAGCCCAACACAATATCATTATACGTCGCGATTGGTTACATTCACATGAAGATTGCGATGACACTACGGACTGTCAAATGCTTATCGTGAAATGAAAGCACCGGACTCTCGGAGCGTGGAATTTTTCCATAAACTCAATGTATGAGAAAAGCTTATCTATAAATAAAATTAATTATGTAAATATACTATTGTGAAATTGTGATATAAACGTAAACTAGAAGTAAATATATATTAATAATCACTAACCAAAAATATGGTACGTCGTTTGCTACATAATTTTAACGAATTAATTTACAGGTCCAAAACTTGATTTTTTTTTGTTATTCCCACACACCGTCATCTAGTCCCAAAGTAAGCAAGTATTATGCTTGTGTTATGGGTTACTAGACAACTGATATACATACTTAAATATTCTTTATGATATATACATATATAAACATTTTTGCGAAGACACAACACACATATAACAACCAAGACCCGGTACCAATATCAATATTCATCATATTAATATTGGCCCGACCTGGGATTCGAACCCGGGACCTCCGGCTTCGTAGGCAGGGTCGCTGCCCACTAGGCTAAGCGGTCGTCGTAATTAGTCAACGTAAAATGATAATCATGACGTTGACCGGTAAAGGAAAAAATCTATTAGGAACGAACTTTTACCTTAGTACCTTCTAGTTCAAGGCCTATTTATTTCAAACGAGTTGTACGTCATGGTACATGGATACACGTGTTTCGCTCCTCGTATTATCACAAAGAAAACCTAACCAATCCACTTTTTAAAATGATGGACCTATCTCGGCCGAATTTCAAATTGATGTACTAGCGGTAGGAAGAGAAAACTAGGCCAATTAGAAAGCGTAAAACAATTTCGCCATTTGTGTGCTTTTTCGGACTTTAACTAATGTTGATCAGTTAATGTAATTCTCATTATTATGCATTTAATTTAAGATAACCGCTTAGCCTAGTAGGTAGCGACCTTGCCTATGAAGCTGGAGGTACCGGGCTCGAATCCCCAGGTCGGGTCAGTATTTATATGATGAATATTGATACTGGTACCGGGTCTTGGTTGTTATATGTATGTGGTGTCTTCGCTTGGTACCCAAAACACAAGCTAGTGCTTAGTTTGGGCTTAGACGTTGTTGTGATGTATAAGTTATTATTATTATTTATTTTAACGTATTACGTTAAAATTTATTATATATATATAAATAAAATTACGTTAAAAAAAATGCATAGTATTTTAACGTAATTTGCATTTATTTTACGTCATACGTCAGTGTTCATTCATTCAGTTAATTTCAGTGTTACCTAGGTGAAGTCAACATAAAAGGTTTTCGGGTTTCACCGGTAACATAGATACGGGTGAACGCCGAGCTGGCTAAACTGCTTTAGGCAATTTTTTTATTAGATATATGGTCCATCGGCACGGAGCAGTTTCCATCGGTGAAGACCGCGATAGTACATAATCATAATAAGTTTAAAATTGAATGTTTTTTAGCTAACTGACGCCAAATAAGCTTGTTTCTCGTCATTTTAATATGTTCACTGTGGATGTGGGCTTCCTCCTAGATCTCTAAACACAATCTTGGATCACCTATGACAAGTTCGGACGATGTACTACTTCAAACTTAAAAAAATTGAGGCATTATGTGACCTTATCACGACAATAACACGAACGTGCTCTATATAAAAAATTTACAATATGGCTGTATTAATCAGTGGAAATCCGTGCTATGTACCCTCAGGGACGCGTTTCGGAATATGTTTTAAGTGCGCAGACGACAATATTTCAGGAAGAATAGCTTCATGTTTAAAATGAGAGCCGACATAAATCGCACGCCGCTGCAATAACGCAGGGCGCTTCGAACGTGGGTCGAATGTAAAACATATGGCGCCTAAAAAATGTAAACTGTCATCTCGTAAAATCTTCTGCAGTCGCGGTTGCGTTTCATTGTTTTTAGTACTTACATTCATTTTAGTGTAAAACAGTTGCTAGAAAAAGTAAACTAAGCGACTAACTCGGTATCGTCACTTCTCTATCTATAATTGACATCTTATTCTCCGTAAATAAACTTAATTAATAAGTACCGCTGGTGCTTTTGGTAATTTAATTGTTAGTCCGTCCGTTTCCGCTCTTTAGTCGTAGTATTTTTCAAAACAGAGGTTCCCTTTGACCAATAATTTTGCAAGAATTATTTAGGACCTAACTGGATAGGTGCCTAACCTGATAAAGTCATCTGATAAGCCTACCAGCGGTAACCACCAAAGCCTAGTTAATTTTTTGTGAAGCTTTTTTTTTTTAAATATAGCATAATATATTGATAACAATTTTTGATGTTAAGCTTTAAACCATACAATATAAGTTATAGTGACGAAATTTTTTAAGTCAAATTAAGTTTTTAAATTTTTGATTAGTTTACATAAATTAAAAATAACCATTTCTACTAAATAAGGAAAATTTACAAGTGAATATATTGCCTGAAATTAAATATATATAATAATAATAACGCATACATCACAACAACGTCTAGGCCCCAAACTAAGCATTAGCTTGTGTTTTGGGTACCTAATGAAGACACCACATACATATAACAACCAAGACCCGGTACCAGTATCAATATTCATCATATAAACACTGACCCGACCTGGGATTCGAACCCGGGACCTCCAGCTTCGCAGGCAGGGTCGCTACCCACTAAGTTAAGCGGTCGTCAAATTAGAAGTTTAACAATACGTTATAAACCAAGAGTAAACCTTAATACTTCACTAAATTAAAAATAAATAGATTACACAAAATTATATCGATTTATGCTGATTGCTTAGAATTAAATTCAAACATTTCAGTCACTTAAACATTTATCTTATCAGTTAAGAAATTTTTTACAGTATTATTTTATTTTATGAAACATTGAATTTAAAGTGTCTGTAGCTATTTTGTTACAAATGCTTATGGTACACCCAATGCACAAAAAAAAAATAATCTGGTGTCAAGGAAATATAGTCTTCAATACATACAAATACAGCTATTCTTGGACCAATGCAATTTGTATTGATTTTTTTCTGTGTGGGTAGACCTTGGCCCATAAAATAACTGTGGACCGTTTTTTAACGATTAGAAGGCGCCACTTGTTTATTATTATTATTATTTAAAACATAGGTCGACAGTGTAATTGTTTACAAATTTATATATTTTAAATACCTATGTCTATTTCATATAATAAATTGTGAACGTGAATTGAAAAGACAATTTAATAAAAACAGTGGTTCTTAATAAAATTGTCTTTTTGATGAACAAAAATATTACTAAAGGTGAACTGAGACGTCCAGTCTAGAAACCAAAAACCTGGACTCTCAAATTCTAAATTACTCGCACGAATCTTTCTTGTTAAGAAAATTGTTTTTAAACTAGGGACTTTGCCCCACCAAAAAATAGAATATTTTCACTAATATTCGAGAAAGTAGCTTTTCGATACTGAAGCTTTGAAAATTTTGTCAGTGGCTTACAATCGCTTCATATTATTGTCCATTTATCAGCGGTGCTCAACTTTATATCAAAATTTTTTATACGAGTATTTGAACATATTCTCCTAATTATAATAATAATAATAATAATAATAACACACACACAATCACAACAACGTCTAGGTCCTAAACTAAGCATTAGCTTGTATTTTGGGTACCAAGCGAAGACACCATATACATATAACAACCAAGACCCGGTGCCAGTATTAATATTCATTATATAAATACTGACCCGACCTGGGATTCGAACCCGGGACGTCTAGTTATTAAACCATTAATATGATTTTCATCACAACACTGTTACGTCTTATATTAAGATGAACGCTTCTATTGTCTTTGTTTTGTTAATTCAATTGGTCCAGCGTTAATACATCGTATTCCCAATAATGTCGTAATCAACAGTTACCTGTAGGGCACAAATTACGCCGTGAGAAAACAGATTTATATTTGAGACAGATTTATGTTCTAATTAGTCGCCGTGCGAACGGTGCGGAGCCGCGGTAAAACAAATTTATGTGACCACACGTTTGTTGGTCGACCACGTTTTACATGATTCAGTTGTTATGTTTGTTAGTTGCCAACTTTTACATGACTTTGTCGTGGGATCTCACAAGTAACTCTGTCTAATGTAATACAGTTTTAGTACGGTTGAGAATTTAATGATATCCCAAATGAATACACTTTACGATAAAAACTTTTTGATTAGTTTTTATTACGAGTAGGTTTTGATGTTAGAACTCGATAATGATCTGGACGAGAGTGAATAGTTGAAAAGTATTTCGTTGAATTCGCTTTTGTTCAGTAAATATCATAGGAGACACAAAATTTTATTGTTTATGCACTATTTTAAGTGCAATAACAACAACGACATTGTATTGACTTTCTTCTGGTAATGTTTTTTTCGTTAAAATTTAAATTAGAAAAATGAATTTCTAGCTCTAGCTAGCTTTGCTAGAGCTAGAAATCTAGAGCTACTTTTTATCAGCTTAGAAAAAAAAGGAGTAAGTAATTTCTCGTATATTAGTTATATAATTCATTGTAATTAATTATAGAGTACATGTTAATATAAAATACTGTATTAAACAAAAGAAAATTATAATCAAGTAGCATAAGAATTTGTATCCAGCTCACACAAATTTTAAAAATATGGTCTGCCATACCTAAAACGTCATCTTGGTATTGTTTTCATCGCGTTATCTACGTTTCAATAGTTTTTAATAACTATTCCTCCCTGCAATGATTTTGTTGTACAAAAACATATATAATAATCAGGATTAATTCTAATATTTTTTTCATAGATAGCTTGGATTTTTGGACGTTAAAGGGATATTTCAAGGATTGTCCTTTCAGTTCCTTTACAGGCAATAATGTTTGCAATATGACAAACAGTTTCGACGAGAGTAGCGGTTTCGCTCGCATGGGATTCGGGATATTACATCTGTTTCACAAAACCGACGGACGAGCGGTTAAAATCAATTCAAATCAATCACTACCTAGCCTATTGAGTGAGTATTAAAAAAAGTTGACTCATTAAATGGTTGTTAATTAGCTGCTTCGCTAAGTCAGGTGACGTTATGCATTTACAATGTACTTTTTTTTTCAATACCAATACAATATCAAAAGTTTTAATATGGAATGAAAAAGGTACTTTTTTAAATATTACGATCGAATCGATAATCAAAGAAAGTTCACACTTCACTATAAAATGTATAAAATGAGTAATAAAATTAATTTGCAATTTCTTCAAAAAGAGGTAAAATAACAAATAAAACAAAAAACAGAAAAAAGTATTCTTATATTATAACGATTTTCCGGTATTTAAATGAAATACTATGTACCTATAAATAGTTACCATATACAATAAATCACTAAACTTATCTTCACAAACATCTGTTTCCAACGGCATTTTTGTCGTCGTGGTTTAATAACCTAATACAAAGATTTACGGTAATTATCACTCCTTAATGATTTGTGGCGTTCTAAATCTAAAACCAGATAAATATATAAAAATTTTATGTGCACGCTGAGCATTCATCGTTTTTGCGTCCATTATCAGTTCACACTTCGTGGCTTTTAACAATGGTTTTTGTCCATGCCTGGAACGTTCCATTCACCAACCCTTTAACTAACAAAGCTATTCCGATATGCGAGGAAAACGTATGAAATGGAAAAAAAACTGAACTCATATTTTTGACAAATGTTCCTTCCTGGCTGCAAAGTCTAATTTAATAAAATTTAGAGTGCAATTAACAAAAAAGGTTTATTTATGGATCCAAGTACTTTGTTTCCTTTGTTCTAGAATTAGGGAAATAAAAAAAAAACGTTTTGTTTTGTGAATGTCGCAAATATAGAAAGCATGGAGTGTTGAAAAATAAACTTTCATAATTTTAGACGTCAGTATAGAAGAACTAAATAAGAACTGGTCTTTACCAGTAAAGTGTAACTTATATTCGCGTGTGAACGGTTCCGTATTTTATATTATTTAGTTAGTTCGGGTCATCTACCATCTACCATCTACATCTACCTGTCCGTACATATATCACAGGTCTCTAGCTCGTAAACGGAATGAATGACAGACCAAAAATTGCGATATGTATATTGAAAATTTACTAAAAAACGAACATTGAGAATTCAATTTAATAGTTTTTCAAAGCATGTGAAACATAAAAAAAGAACATTTCTTTTATCTTGGCATATGAGGTGTTATTGTTTAGAGAAGTGTATTAATTTTTTTTGTCTACTAACATAAGGAATTAACTATAATATTGTATTTAAAACAAATTCTAAAAACGCCGATTCATAATGTAGTTTGAAAGCTGTGACTAAAATAAACAAACATGTTTTCTTTCATGGGTTGTTGCAATGCATATGTCATGTAATATGTTGATAAAAACGATAATACTGAATTAAAAGTTTAAAAAACAAATTTTTGAACTTTCCATACAAGCAGGTAGTGTCATTTTCTAGAGCGCATTAAGTAGAATAAAAATTTGATTTTATTTTTTAAGTGAAGTGGGTTTTAAATGAATTAAGAAGGATTTCTAAATCATGTGATATTCTAAAAAAATATTCTGTTAGATCAAAAGCGTTGGAAGTTTATTGCTATCCTAGGAAATATAATCTGATTACATTGAACCACACAAATAACAATGGATGGAAAATTCATATAAGAAAAATCTATTCTCAAGAGAGATATAAAAAAACCGGCCAAGTGCGAGTCGGTCTATTACACCAAGTGTTCCGTGCCACCACACAATGAGAACAAAACAGTGGCATCAGAACATTAAAGTTTTCGGATTTATATAGAAATAGTAAGTAGATATTACTTGGGCAAGTGTGTATCTATTTTTGTCCAGTTTTGTCCAGAAAAATTTCGTTCTGACTTTTTGACTTTCTTGAAAAACGTTAGGTTAAAAGACAAACCCTTAACCCGATAGTCTTTGTTTCAGGCTCAATTTGTTATTAACTAAATTGATCAGAGGAGTTTTTCTCAAATTTTCGATATCTTTCTCTGTTTTTAAAATATCGAGCGCCAAAATCAAAACCTTGAAAAAAATTGAATATTTTTCACTATTTTAGCCACAACTTTTTTCGTTTTTGACCATCTTGAATAATTCTTTTTGCACCTTACAGCTCTCGTAAATACACGTCTTTTGAGCCTTTTTTAAATTATCATATCTTCACAGCTCTCAGAGAAATAAGGGGATCGCACTTTTTCGTGAAATCGTAGCCTACACTGAAGCGAAAGAAAAGACATTCCCAATGTCAAAACTGCCTCTTTTATTCCAAAGTTTGATATTTCTAAAGGCTTTGTCATGCTTCAACTTCGGTTAAGTTCTAAGTAACATTGGAATTTACCTACAGTATTAAGAAATGAAATTTCAAATTCACAGCTTTCATTCTTTTTTAAAGATACCACGTGGCAAGACGTAATAGAATATTTTTAGAATTGAGAACAACATTACTGAAAATCAATTAAACGCAAACGAAAACTTCCTAAATTGAACTCGTATATAGACAATAAAAACACTCAAGGAATATAAAAGGCCCAAGAAAGCTTTGATCAGAGAGGGTTGTACAACTAAATGGCAGAAATCTGTTAAGAAGTTAAATTACCAAAGTTCTACATAGAGCCAGCATAGTCACTTAAGTTGCAATATCTTTACGATGCCACGGAATCCAGTTTTACTGTTCCTTCTCTTGTTATTTCGAATTAAATGCAGCATATTTTATTTAAACTACAAATACACTTGTAAAATATTACATAAATAGTAATAAATTCTTACGGCAGCCATACATACACGTTAAGGTGTATTAGACGGCTATATGTGCAAACCCTTCTGGCATAATCGAATTTCATAGAGCACACAGACGTAAGAGCAAGCCTGCGGACTGTTTCATACATGCAATCGTTAAGTGAGAACCGTGCTCTTTGATAACTCCACACGATCTATTTTGTCTGCATAGTAAACGACGAAGACTGATTAAATACCAATTTTCTAGATTTTCCAGGATGCTTGAGTTTTCACACATGTTTATGTTTTCTTGTACAATAGTAACGAAAGGTGAAACACTAAACAGACGGGCACAAAATGCATATCAGTAATCATAATAATATAATAAAAATAATAAATATTACATAGGTAGTACCTATACCGCTTTTTATTGCACATTACGATAGGGGTTTCACGAATATTAAATATATTATATTTATCAAGAAACTATAACAAACTTTATAAGATACCAAAATTTATAAACAAAATTTTATTCAATTGAAGATTATGGAAATTATAAACTATTGAAATTTTATCTTTGCCTCTTTCTTGCAAAGCCAAATTTAACAGTATTTTGAATGGCCTGACATCAGACATAGGTACAGTTTCAATCAAAGTTAATGGCGGATGTAAACATAGGCACAAGTCACGTCGTAGTAACGGTTTTAGGTGTAGCGGGACGCAGTGGAGCGAGGGGCATATGACTGAATCTTCGCAAGCATGCATATAGCGTTGTATTCCGATCCGCCATAAAGTTTGATTGGAACTATACGTCGTCGCTGTCGTGCTGTATTGCCCTATCTGCCTAACAGGCCATTTTAAACATACATCACTTTGTTAATAATGGTTTATTATTTTAAATTTTTTTTCTGTCATTTTTATATTCATATATCTAGAAAACTCTTTCATATAAAATAATTTGTCAAATCGCCTATTATAATATAAGTGACAAGATAGTGATTTTGTGACCAATTTCCCTTTCTAATATTTCACCCATATTTCACCCTGGTTATACAGTCTAACTAAATAAGCAAATCTGTGTGCATATTCAAACGTCAAACGTGTATGGTTGCTTTTAATAAATAACGCATATTGCACTGGCCTCGAACTATAATTCCTTATAGCGCGGAGTGATGTACCACTACACCTAGCCTAGACCTGCAAATATGTCAGAAATGACCTTCCAATATGTTTCGACCAAGTATAAATTCAAACCTTGGATTTTCATTGCAGGCAATCACCACATAACCAGAAGGCCAGTAGTAAAACATATTTCTACATTTTGTGCCCAAATCTGTCCAATACAATTCGTTTATTTAAATTTATTTTTATTTGTTATTATTATTATATGATATAAGTATTTAATATTGTTAACAAATTATTGTGAATATTTAAAAAGCACTACTACTCAATTCGTTGATTTTAAAGTTAATTTATATAAACTACAATATATATTTCGTAAGTGGATAGCTTTTGAGTATTTTATTAGCTTCTAAATCAATAATTCAGTTGAGAGGTAAAGAATATTTTATGAGACTGGGCACGAAGGAATATTCTAGTTTAAAATGATGTAAAGTATATTTATTTCTCTGAACCTTCGCAGTTTTCATGAAAAGAGTTTGCATGCCATCATTTACAGACCACAGTTTTAAGTTTTTGTAGATTACGCCCTATGTAATGTCATACATACAGATATAACATATATAACTGATGACTGACCGGTTGGCCGAGTGGTCAGAGACCCTAACTGGGGAGCCGAGGGTCGCGGGTTCGATCCCCGCCCGGGACAAATATTTGTGTGCATACATTATATGTATCTACATTAAAAAAAGTATCTACATTATAAAAATAAAAGAATATTTAAGTACATATATCAGTTGTTTAGTACCTCATAATACAAGCATAATACTTGCTTACTTTGGGACTAGATGGCGCTGTGTGGGATGCCCTGATATTATTATATAAACATTAAAATATTTTCCTTGTATTTGTTCATGTTCGTTCTCGTCATCGGTTTATTAAAAAAAGAATAAAACAGTCTGTGATATCACTGAAAACAGTCCCTTTCTTTATAGTACAACCAAAAAATTATTTTTACTTATATTTATTAAAAAAGTTTCTGACACGGTATATCAATAAAAAACTGCAACATAAGTATCAGTTGTCCTTTTTAACGGTATTAATTATTATTTTTATTACATACAATGGTTTTCTCTTAGCGGACTAATACGTAATAAACTTTCGGGTTGTAGGTTTGAAAGCCTGAAGAAAAAATTAGAGTAAAAGAAATTATAGCCTGTGTTTGTTTTATACTCAACCTGTAAGAAAAAGTTTAATTCAATTTAAATTACTAATATGTTTTACTTTTAATTTGATTCGTAAAAAAATATTTTATTTCGTGTAAAAAGTATTATTCAATTCGTACTACACAAAATATTCACTTCTCTCTGTAACTTCATTCAATGAAATACGACGAGTATTGATTTCCACAACTTTTCCTACTCAACATAGAGTCATAAAAATGGATCGTTTTGAAAGTTTATATCCTTTCTTCCTATTTTTAAAATTGGAACCATTTATGGACCATTATACCACACATTATGAACCATTTATAGACACAACAAGAAACTACGGAAACTGACGTCATACATAGATAAAAGCTTCAAAAATTGAAATAAGAATAAAATAATATTTTGGACTTATTTTCATGATTATAATTACAATATTAGTTATTGAGGTTATTAAGAGTTATTTACTATTGCGAAATAAAGAAAGGAAAGATTGATTCAAGAAGAAGAAGAAGAAAAATTCAACAATTAAAAACTTTTAATTTTAAGTTTTTAATTGTTGAATTTTTGAACAATTTGTGTACAATGTGTAATTTGAAACCAGACATCTATTGGGATACATGACTATTCGGGACAGAAATACAGCGAAATAAAATATATAATAATGGGGATAATTCTATATCAATTATGGTTACGAATTATTGAGATATTGATTTTTTTTTATTCTGTTTAAAGTTGGTGTATTCTTTATCAAACGTGTACCTTCAGGATATATTTTGAATACATGCTCGATCCCAAATCACACCCTGTATAGGCTGTATATCATAATAAAAAATCATGAATATTATCGAAAGACGTAGCTTTTTTTACTAAAGACACAGAATCACTCAAAAAAAAAAAAAACAACAACAACGGTATAATAACATGAATTATAAGAATATGAAAAAGATGCAAATTATTTTATTAGGAGCAGCCAATCAACTAGGTAGATATATCTATTCCATTCCATATTAGCCCTTTTTATATCCCACTGCAGGGGCTTGGCCAATGTGGGTTGGCGGATTGTAACGATCGCCATCTAACAGCAACCGGGACCGACTGCTTATAACGTGCTTTCCGAGGCACGGAGTCAGTGATATTTATGTACTTAAGTCAGAAAAACTCATTGGTACACGCCCGGATTCGAACCACGGCCACATGGCCTTATTGATTTGTAACAGGTTCGTTGCGTTCGGCCTATCACGACACTATACATCCATAATGGGTGATAATCTGTCAAAAGTGTCTCCTGCTGTAAACATTTCTGATGAATGATCATTTATTCTATAAATACCGGTATCAGGTAATAGCAAGATGAAGTTGTACCAGTAGAGACGCTAAAATCCAAAGTATTGTCGTAGCTTTACAATTAAACTTTAAGAATTGTATTTTTTTCTGGTGTAGGTACTAATAAACCAAAATACCTAATTGTATTTTTTGGATTCTTCTACTTTTTGAAATGAAAATTATTATTTAATCCTTTTTACTCGATTGCCCTAGAGGTGTCGCTATATTTATCTTACCTGTTCCAATTTATGTTCATATTACAATTATTTTATTATTTGCTTAAGTAGGTATCTTCGCACGGTCTGTTCTACATTGTTTAAAAAATTTTTTACAGTTTATTGAACTCGTTTATTTCTGTTCAGATAATAACTTTTTAGAGATGTGATTTAAAAAAAAAAATTTTTTAACTGTTATTCTAAATTTATTTAATATCGAAATATTGGTGGTGATTCAGGAAACTTTTTTTTTACTAAAGTGTCCAAGCAAAGTGTTTGAAACTTTTTATATACAACAATCATGTAGTCTGGACTTATCTTAACATCATCCCTTGTTAGGGTGGCAGCGAGTGCGTAACGTAAACGCGTTGCAATGAGAAGGACGAACCATACGATATTAATTTCGAACCAAGTTTCGTAGACAGCGCCAGGATTGTGATTAGAATAATTTTCTCATTCCGACTTCCCGCGAGCGAAAGCGGCGGTTTAATTAAAACTAACAGTTGTCTCACACAGTCTTATCCGGCAATTTGCGAGGTATTACAGGCCGAACTTCGCCCACAAATTATCTTGACTCCATTCACGGAGGCGGTTATGTTAATACGCATTCTCGGATTTGTTGGCGTATTTACGAATGCATTTTTTCTGGTAATCAACTTAACATTAACTGAATTCGAGAACGGCTTGAAATGTGAGAGTTGTTAACAAGCGAAACAGCGAATGTTAAGGCAACCGACCTATGCTTTATTCGACAGCAGTTTTATTTCGCATAGTACATGCATTAGTTAATTTTGAATTACACTTCGCATCTTTTCTATATCGAAATAGTGATGACAAACAGGAAATGTATGTTGGCTACTTTGTTCTTTTCTTCCGTTGGCTTACCAGCCAGTCGTTTCGCTTCAAAGACGTGAAGGTCCCAGACATCAGTGAACTGTAGTGGATAGGATGCAGGGTAAGTAGAATGTAGCCTGGAAACAGAAGATACAGGAGGTTGAGCCGACCTTAATACGAGTACCGTATGGGAAACCAGCATGGGAAAGATGGATATTGTTATTTTATGCATAGAGTAAATTAATTTAAAGCGACACTATGGAATTTCGCGGGGTTGAAAACTGGCACGCGGGGATTTCACGAGATGATTTTATGTGTAAAATATACGGCATGGTTTACTGTCAACTGCAAAAGTCCGTTTCTTTAAGAGTTTGATCTTCGGTTGCTTAATAGGTCAAGATCCGATTGTGTATCAGTTTGCGGCAACTCGTAACCTTCTGCTATTTTAGTGTTTTCTTGTTCTTCGCTAGTTTTTCTGTGTTCTTTGTCATAATTATTAGTAAGTACAGTTTTTGATGTCGTGATTTAGAAAAATTGGAGAGCATCTCATTATTACAAACTGGACAGTTTTTTGTTTTTACTCCTTCCAGTTACACAATGCATTGTGTTGATAACGTATTTTTCATCCTATCATTGCTTGTAGTAGGAGATTCTGCTCACTGTTAACACTATATTAACTTCTACTTTCGATAATTTTCCAAATTAATTTATAAAATTTAAATTTTTAATGATTTTATTAAATGTGCAAATTTTCGTTTTCATCACATGTAACCGTGTCCTGAAAGAGCTTCAGAAGCTATTCAACTCTGTCATACATAGTGGTATTGCGCCGAGTGCTTGGAGTGAGAGTACGGTCATCCTATTCTTCAAAAAAGGAAACAAAACGCTCCTTAAGAATTATAGACCGATCTCACTCCTCAGCCACGCGTATAGGCTGTTTTCGAGAGTCATCACGAATCGCCTCGTCCAAAGATTTGACGAATTTCAGGCCCCTGAGCAGGCCGGGTTTCGAAAAGGCTACAGCACCGTGGACCATATAGTCCAGTAAAAATAAATTTTTGGATTGCATTAAAGACACTTTAAAAATTTTTTTTACAATAGTAATACTGCTGTATAGTTATGCACTCATTATGCTTTGGTTGCATTATGAGTGTTGCATGTTGAGAAATACCTAAAGATGTGTTTGTCTAAATTTCACCCTTTACATTAAATAGTGGGTAGGTGACAAATTAACTGTATGTCTATGGTAGCAATATGAATTTGATTTAGAAGTAATCCCTAGTATACATGTTATAAATACTGAATATTACGAGATTTTATTTAATTAAAAAAAAAGTTAAACTTACAAAATCGCACTTTTGGCGATTTTCTGTTTTTATACTCTAGATGTAAGCCATAATAGTTTATTAAATTATCACCTATGTGACTTCTCAACAACCATTAAAAAAAGTCTTTTTTATTAATTTTTACGACGCGCATTAAAGACACTCTAAATATTTTACTTAATATGAGTCAGTTTTAATATTCTTCATCATAAATTAATATAATCCCTTATTTATGTCAAAAGCATTATTCATAAAAACGAATAATTCTTATTTACTCACTAAGATAGGTAACGTACTTTTAAGTCTGACTATTTACGCATGACCTTGGTCGTCTGCCGCATCTCGCTAACATTGAGAAAAAGGGACGGCAATATCTCATATCAAGTATTTTTTTGAGCTATTTGTTAAGTTAGAAGCATGTCGATCTCTGGTTAGAAGTATTATTTATATTGCATTATTATTATTCTTCATCATAAATTGATATAATCCCTTATTTATGTCAAAAGCGTTATTCATAAAAACGAATAAATCTAAAGTACCTATCCAGTATAGGTAACGCCCTTTAAACTGTAACTATTTACGCATGACCTTAGCCGTCTACCGTATCGCGCTAACATTGTGAAATAGAAGTTGCAATATCACATATTTCTTGTGCTAAAATTTGTTTGTCGTTAATGTTAGTTAAAAGTATATTGTTAAGAATATAACTATTGCACTTAGTGTCCTTTGAAACGCCGCGCGCCGACACCTCACTAAGACAAAAAATTCACAATGAAAGCCGCCACACGTGCCGCCGTCACCAAGGAAACCGACAGTATTAGTTATTACAGGTGCGGCGTACAGTTTCAGCGAAAATTAGTCGGTTCATACCGACAAAGTTAATGGTTCATCTTTATGAATATATTTTAATTTGCTTGTTTAATTAGTGTGATACATCGCCTAAAACGTCGATAATACATTAAAAAAATCGGATAAGTGCGAGTCTAATTCGCAAACCGACTGTTTCTTACCGCCACACAATACATTTTTCTTACGTAATTACAAAAAAAAATTAATAATTGCAAAAAAGTATTTTTTTTTGTGTTGTATGATTTCTAATGAAAGATTTCACAATTGTAGGTCAACGGAAAGTATCGTATAAGTTTTGATTTAGTTGCGAGTGTCAAAATATACGAGATATTTGACCGTATTATTTATTGCTCTAACGTAAACGGTTGATTTTTTTTTACAGTTACAAAGGACCATTGATTTATCTTTTGATATCAATTTCAACTTGATACTTCTAATCGTATCATTTCTGAAAAAAGGGTACTTACTAAAAACAAAAAAATGATATTACTTTAAATTATAGATTTTCAGTTTTTTTCCTTTACTCGTGCTGAGCCTTGTTTATTGCAAATTTCATAATTCTAGGTCAACACGAGGTCTGTATTTCCAAAATCGGTCAATATAAACATTTAATTTGCTACTTAATTTTACAAGACATTTTACAAATTTTCATAACGGGTGTAGCAAACTCGGAACCCTTATAATTTTAGAGTAATAAAAATAATAATAATAAAGTTAGATAACATTAAGATTTTTTTGTAAGTAATTTTTTTTTTCAAAAGTCAATGGTATTTATGCGTTGAACAAATCTAAGTTTAGAGTCATACCCAATGGTCGGATCTGTCTTTGTTGGCTAGGATAGAAAACAAATAATTTTAAAAAATTTAATATTTCTTATATATATAAATACTTATAATATTTTTTTACGTACAAAAACAAAACGTTAATTTACGGGACATAATTCAATATTTGAAAGAAATACAACACATAATGTAACACCGACTTTATATGTAAGTACATATTTTAAAAATATATTTTGCATTCTTTTTAAACAACAACGAAACGTTAATTTTATTTACGAGACTTAATTATATAGATATTTGCGAAATATTTATATATACATACTCGTATAAATATATAGTGAAATTATTTTTGTAAGGACGACTTTAATGTTGTATAACTTCTTTATTTGTAGATATATTTTTATGATTCACACTTTTGTTTTATTTAGCTTAAACTTTAATAATAGCGAACAACAAAAAAATTGTAAACTTCTCTATTGTACTATTTACTTAAAACATGTTTACTTGCCATTCTTTACACACGAAAACAAAGCGTCCGTCTCGAGGAACATAAAGCGTGGTGATCTTTTTTTGCGCTCAAACCTCATTAATATTATAAACGCAAAAGTTTGTATGTATGGATGTCTGGATGTTTGTTGCTCTTTCACGCAAAAACTACTAAATGAATTTATTCTTTCACCTATAGAAAGCTACATTAACAGTGAGTAACATGGGTTATATTTTATTCTCAAACTAGCTTTCCGCCTGCGGCTCCGCTCGTATGGACTGCACAATCGTACCGGAACGGCTACAATTTTTCACATTGATATAGTTTATAAAGTGAAGAATGACATAGGCTACTTTTTATCTTGAAAAGGGGTCCCGGTATGACTGCGTAGTCCACGCGAGCGGAGCCGCGGGCGGAAAGCTAGTTAAGTTACTAAATAAAACAAGGTGCGGTGCGGGCAGACGGCCCGCGATTATTGCTTCGACGTAACCCGCCCCGCGCCACACCGCACTGCCCGCCGCGTGCCAAGTAGGTTTTTAATTATTATTTTTGTAAAATAGCTTGTAACGCTCAACAGATCGATAAGGGATTTCTTTTAATTAAAGTTAAAGATAATTATTGTAGCATAAATATACAAAAATATTTAAGGTGTAATTAATGCTAGGACCCAAAAATTAAATAAATCTTCACCAAAAAAAAAGTAAAGTAGTCACGTAGGTGATAATTTACTATATTGTATACAGTACATATTTACATGAAGTGCCAAAATATCGCCAATCCAAAAATTATTGTTTTGGAGTTATCATTTATTTTATATAAATATATAATTACCTACCACATATTGTGAATAAACCTGGGGATTCTTCTGAATTTACACAGTGTGTATTGGAAAAAGCTGTCGTATAGAAAATCACCCGTTTTTAAATTTTTGTTCACACATAAATATTTTTTTTAAATCTTATCGATTGATTCTATAAAAAATAATTAAGATAAATAAGGGATTATTATGTATTTATTATCCGTGAATATTTTCTTTATGATATTGTAAATAATCCCCTAAAGTGCAATTAATGCAATGTGCTCCTAACAAACTTTGCTATATTGACTGGAGTAATATACATACGCTGAGGCAGATCATACAGAGAACAGTAGAATATAATCAACCTCTGTGCCTAGCCTTTGTGGACTACTAGAAAGCCTTCGACTCCGTCTGTTCTGAAATCCTTGCAGCGATGCCGAATCGACTGTTGACATTGAGGTGTTGAAGTGTCTATACGAAGCCGTGACAATGATTGTCCAGGTCCAGGACCAGCGAACGGAACCTATCCAATTGCGAAGAGGAGTACGACAGGGGGATGTTATATTCCCGAAACTTCACCAACGCATTGGAAGATGTTTTCAAGACGCTGGACTGGAAATATTGTGGCATTAATGTCAATAGCGAATACATCTCTCACCTCCGTTTTGCTGACGACATAGTCATCATGGCAGAGTCGCTGGAGGAGCTCAACGGAATGGTTAACGGCCTCAATGGCGCTTCTCGGTGGGTGGGGCTCGGGATGAACTTGGACAAGACGAAAGTCATGTTCGACGGACATATTCTCCCGGGACCGGTAACCGTAGAGGGTGCGACTCTAGAAGTTGTGCAAGACTATGTCTACTTAGGACAAACTGTCCAGTTAGGCAAACACAACTTCAACAAAGAGGCCGACCGAAAAATTCAGCTGGGCTGGGCTGCCTTCGGGAAGCTCCGTCGTCTGTTCTCGTCGCCACTACCGCAATGTCTGAAGACCAAGGTCTTCAACCAAGGCGTCCTGTCTACAATGACATACGGTGCCGAAACATGGACTCTCACAGCAGGACTGGTCCACAAATTTAAAGTCGCTCAGCGCGCTATGGAGCGGGCGATGCTCGGTATTTCCTTAATGGACAAAATCAGGAATACTGAAATCCGTCGAAGAACTAAAGTTCTTCGACAAAAAAAAAAAAAAAAAGAAAAGACATAGCCGAAGCGATCAGCAAGCTGAAGTGGCAATGGGCCGGTCACATTTGCTGTAATAGAACCGATAACCGATGGGGTAGACGAGTTCTCGAATGGAGGCCACGTACCAGAAAGCGAAGCGTAGGACGCCCCCCAGCCAGGTGGACAGATGACCTGAAGCAGCATACCGGGGGTAGTTGGATGCGAAAGGCGGAGGACCGTGTGCGATGGGGAGCCTTGGGAGATGCCTATATCCTGCAGCGGAGAGACACAGACTGATGATGATGATGAACCGTGCCCAACTGTCCACCGACCGTGGCATATCGACGTTCACACAAGGTTACTGACCGTAAAACGCTTCTGATAACACCTCGAACAGAGATGAAAATGAGTAAATTTTCCAAAAATTAAACTAAACAAACTTTCTTTTTTCAAAATTCTGTTTTTTTTTAAATTGCATTTCGGCTTTGAGGCTGACACTTAGTAGCCCACATCAAGCAGGCAAAAAGTTTGAAACACACCCGGTATATGAAGCAAAAAATGTTTTTAGTATTCGATCTAACGCAATAATTACAATTCGTCATTAACTTTGTAAGAACTGTTAAATTTGTAATAGCTTTTTAATATACAAGCTTTACGGCGGTTCAGTACCGCCTCGCGTTTGATGCCCCTATCAAATATTTAATTCGCCGCGACTACGACGACGCCACATAAAATTCAAACTACTTGACTCGTATGAATATTTTGTGTAAGATTATATATAATAGACGTTCTCCTAGTAGGTGGGGATATTTACAATATTTATTATAAAATATATATTTAAAAATTATTATTAATTTGTATTTTATTTTAAATCTTTAACAAGTTTAAGGAATAGTTTCAATCCGGAATTCCGAATTTCTTGTAAAAAACATTTTGAGAACTCTTAACGTCTAGAAAGCAATTTTTTTTTTCTAGCAACATCATTCTTTGGTGGGCGGACTGTTCTCTCAATATAAGCTACTCTTCAGTAGTACCTACCTAACGTTATCTTCTACAAACAGGTATTATCATTTTATATAGGTACCTTGGATGTTGTATGCTTGTGTTGTGCGTTCATTTTGTGTCTAATGTCTCAAACTACTTCATATATTATCAAAGGATTCCTTGAGACCTCAGGAATGTTAACAGATATGAAAAGCATACAAATAAAAGTTTTTCTTTGAACGTTTTAAAAAGGATTGAACCTGTACAAGTGTGATGGGCCGTTTCATCTAGATAAAGAAAATTTAATTTCATCACAAATGAAGTTTATATTTCAATAAATAAAATTCCTCTCAATTATGTGTAGGGTAAAGTCATATATTTTCGTGATATATGTAATTTCGTGATATTTTTCTTTGTTCCCCGATAAAACCTACCGCATAAATACTTATGAGACAGCGCTATACGGCAAGTCAGAAGAATAAAAAAGACGACAGTATATAATACGTATAGCGCTGTCTCATAAGTATTTATGCGGTAGGTTTTATCGGGGAACACATAAGAAAAATATCACGAAATTACATATATCACGAAAATATATGACTTTACCCTACTATATAGACTAGCTATAAAAAATTCTTTGAAATCAAAATTCAAATTGTTAGACTTTTATCCCTTTATTTTGAATTGTTGAAGAAATAAAAGTCTAAGATAAAAAATATTAAGGGTCTAATTTCTTATCAAATGCCATGTTATCAAGTGACTTTCTGATTTTAATGCTTGGATTATCTCCCTATCGAAACCGAACCGTGGTATCGAAATACTACATGGTACAATTTATGTTTAGAGCTGTAGCTAAAGACACTTTATTCGTTTACAAGTTATAGTTTCAATCAAATTTTATGGCGGATCGGAATATAATGCTATAAGCGTCCTTGCGCAGGTTCAGTCATATGCCCCTCGCTCCACTGCGTTCCGCTACACCTAAAACTGGTTACTGCGACGCGACTTGTGCCTATGTTCACATCCGCCATAAAGCTTGATTGGAACTGTACAGGTAGTATGCATAGACGAACAAAATTGATGCAGCAGAGTAAGCAGCAGTGGAATAGCCACTTACTTCACTCAGCAGAGGTAGAAGCACAGTAGTTCGGTCGTGCCGTGCAACCCCATATACCTAGGTACCCTAATTTTCTCGTATAATAGTTGAAAACTATATGAAAGTAATATATTTTTAAAAATGGCTTACGTATATGTCGTAGCATCTGACAGCATTTTGAAAAAAAAAACTGCAAAATAACCGTACTTTTTTTAAAATTATTGTCATACTTAACGTCAGCAAAACTATTTGATTCAAGAAAGTTGCCACAAATAAAATAAGAAAACTATGTGGTAACAACCCGTCCGCGGACCCCCCCCCCCCACACACATTTTTCCCATTTTTAAGTACCCAGTAACCCTACCACGTCCCGTTATTGTTGACCACGCTCGCATAAAGATGCATCCTTTAAAAAGTGACTCGCGGACGCGTGTAGTGAATAATCACGTGACAGTAACGTACAGAATGAATCCGGCTAGTGGATCGTGACTCAGCTTATCCCCCTCGCATCGGCATGTGCCTTTATCTTTACGGCGGAGTAAAAGGAAAAACACCAATGCTCTCGCAATATCTTATGCCTATGAGTGCTTATGAAATATGAATTCTATTTCACAAAACATATTATTTCGTTATTACTGAATATATTGCTACACGTTTCCGAGACATGAGATACGATTTTCCTTATAAGCGAAAATAAAAAAAGCTCATAGGGCCGTAAAGGACGTCGGCGGAACTCGGGCCTCTGCGCATTAACTCTTAAAACACTTAATTTATGTACGAATTTTTTGTTTTTGTTAAAGTTCACGGTACACGTACGTTTTCGTCAGGGTTTATGTTCTTATTTAAAATTATTATGCGTAGCGATGTCTAATTGTTGTGCGTTTTGTTTTAAAAATATAAGATGATATAACTCTTGTATTCATATAGTGTGTAGCTATGAGTTTATATCTAGTCAGAAATGGTATATCGCTTTGAAAGCATCAGACCGACAGTCGCTTTACGAACATGCAAATACATATACCTACCCAGTGTTGGACGTGATCCAAACATAAAGAGCGTGTAAAGTTTACCAAACCAAACAAAGAGTTTAAAAAAATATGATAGAAAACCATGTTTTTCTCGGTATCTGTTAGTTTGCGCCATCTGCTGACTTGTAATTTTTTGTATAGTTCGATAAGTTCTACGTGCTCTATAATTTTGGACTACGTTCGGCCGACACACGGTTAAGTATGTATTTTATGAAATAAAGGAATGACGTCTACAAACTAATAAAAAATTAAATAGTCAAGTGTTCTATTTTAGAAAAAAATAATTTAGAACATGTTTTATCATAGAGTAAATTAATTTGACAGCAGCGTTTGGTTTTAATAGTCATAAATGTCACTTCACAGTATCGAAGTGACATTAAGCAATTTTACGGGGTTGAAGACCGGCACGCACTGATTTCGCGGGATTGAAGAATGGCGCGCGGGGACCTTGCGCACTGAAAATCTGACTAAAACTCATCATTTTACACGAGGTAGCTAGAGTATGAGTGTTTAGACGGTATACGCAGAAGTGTTTCTAGTCAATTCGTACTTTTGTGTTTTATGCTTTTATTTGCCCTTATATTCATTCAGAGATTCAGAGATTAAACTTCAGATTCAGATTTAGAGAACTAAAAAGGATTATTTACATCTTTCCACCAACACCTATTTTAATAATACCACTTCGTCTACAACCCATGGTAACGACGTAGATAGGTAACAATTAGTTCTTAAATGTGTGAGTTTCTTTACGATGCTCTTTAGCTTTTCGAATAACCGGTATTAAGCATAAGTTATGAAAAGTCGACAGCTTCATTAAGAAGCTTCATTAACAATAAAGTTCACTTTCTTGCATACACATTTACGCGGGTATAAAACCCAAAGTAAATTGTTAATTATCATTTTAGGTATAATTTCAATATACAAAAAATAAGAGTTAAAATATTTGACCGGCTCGTACCTGTGCCTCCGTCCGTCATTATTTATTTTTTAATCTATGTAAACTTTAGCGGATATTCTTTACAGTTTAAGAAAAGTTTTTTGTACATCTGACCCTTGTAGGTATGTCTATGATAACTGTTTTTTATACATCTGATTTATTTTGCGAAATTCAATTCAAAATTACTTTACTTCTTACTGCTCTGCTCCCAAAAATAACAGAGTGATGATGCATCGCCTGTATGTTGAACCACTATTTATCTATTTGAACATTAAAGGTTTTTAAAAATTAACTCAGTATATTTTGACTTATAAACGTTCAAACAAATAAACAGACAAAAAAATATGTGTCTTTTGTACAGGAATGACTAATTACCTAGTCAATGTAATTTGGATTGCGATATGTTTTAGGTACAGATATTGCTTGATAATTTTATAACGATATAGATATTTCTGGTAGAAACATAGATATAAAAGTATTTACTAAACCTATTACGTCCAAAATATTTGTCAGACTTATGATTTTGTTTAATGTAACCGTTAGCTAATAATTCAGTTGAGTTGTTGGGCGGGGAGTAGCCGGCCCGTGACCGCGCCCCGCGACGCCGGCGACGCGGCGACGCCAACTTGCCCTGCACAATGGGCAGATAAGAGTATATACGTACTAAAATAAAAAAAAAGTAAGTGTTTACCTGCGACCAAAAATAGGAAAGCAATAATGAAGATTTGAAAGCTTAACTGATTCCCTTGTAAGTACACAAAACACGTAAAATACGCCAATGTCTACAGCTAATACTCTACCGGCCCCGTTCCGAGCCTGAGAAACCGGTTTACGTGAAAATATTTAAAATATTCGGTTTCGTGAAACAGTGCAAGAATTATTCAACGTTACGGAAAAGTTCGATGAAAATTATTTTATTCACTAGTTAACTTAATTGGCAAAACAACCAAAGTTACTAATTAATTTTAGTATGCGGTACTTTGTGTTTCCTTTCTTTGGCCTGATTTGTTTTTTTGTCTATATATTATTTTAATAATCAGTTTATTTATTTTTTGTTGAATAAGACGAGTTGAATAATGGAAACTCTTATATATCATAGTCATCGGTGTAGTATCCAAACTCAACATTGATATCGGTCGATTGATTTTATTTATTTGATTATAGTAAAAATATCTATGCGCACTTAAGAAAAAGTGTATCAAAAGAAAGGTTTTTCTAATGTTAGAAAGTCGAATGACCTAAGATAGTGGGTACATTGGTGACAATTGTGAATGCTAAGAAAAGGAAATTGACCAATACAGGCTGCATAGCAAGTCATATATATGACAAGTACATCCGATTTTAACATTTTTCACGATCACTTTTACATGTAATAAAAGTTACACAACGTACCCTTCTAGAGAATTTATAACTACATAACGGATTTCAACCCGATATAAAATTGAAATGGAGCACAGTGCGGCTTCGTGGCAATCTGTCCCGAACAATAAGTCGCTCTCTAACAAAAGCCGGCCATTTGAACAAGTCGGAAACTTTTGTAAGTTTAGCTCTTTCTCGGCGGGATCTTGGCAGCGAGCGGCCACGGCCTCTCACAATGGACGGCATAATCGTTACTGCTGCTCATAAGGACGGCTATTACAAAAACAAAGACGTAGTTATTAGTTCTATATGCAGGGTTATGCACCTATCATAACAATAGTAATAATACCTAATAATGCGTCATCACGACTAACACATACCCCCAAAGAAGACTATATTTTTAGACTACGTCATTTAGAATAACGGGAACTGAACCCAGAAACACAAGACCTGACATCGTGAATGCTCCTGACTCTACCAGGTTTTTGGAATCCGTTACTTTTGACATAGCATTGATGCTGTATATCAACTCAAATTCAAATTCAAATTCAAAAAGTTTTTATTCAATATAAGATGTTTGCACACATTTATTGAAAGTCGTATTTATTTATTGAAACTCCTCCCTGTTTATTTTATTTAAATATATTTTTTTCTTAATTGTTTTTTTTTTAATTTAAAGTCTTACAACTATTACAATGATGTCCATGCGCACTTATCATTTAAATACTCGCTAATACAATAGTAAGCTTTTTTCATAAGTTAGACTTTAACTCGCTTTGTAAATTGATTAGAATTCAAGTCTAACATTTCTTTTGGAATTTTATTATAGAAACGGATACAATTTCCCATGAATGAATTATTAACCTTTGAGGGCCTGAACCTGGGAATTGATAACATATGCTTATGTCTTGTATTTAAGTTGTGGCCATCACCCACCCTAGAGAAAGCATTTAAGTTTTTATGTACATAAATTATATTTTCATAAATATACTGACAAGGGCTGTCAAAGTATTACCTTCTCTAAAATGAGCCTTTACACTGTCTCTAGATTTTAATTTATACATAGCTTTTAATAGCCCTTTTCTGCAGAACAAATATTGTTTGAATGTCAGCGGCCTTTTCCCATAGCAGAATGCCATATGACATTATGCTATAAAAGTAGCTAAAATAAACCGGCCTCGCCTGAACAACTTTAAACGTTAACAAGCGCGAATACTTTACCTAAACATAAGATAACGGTATGAATTATTTTTTTTTGTTATATGAATTCTACCCATAATTAAATTTTAAGCAAAGTTCGTATTATAATATTTCATACAAAATATAGCCCATATAGACTTCTTTATAAAACTGACAAATATTTACCCATAAAAGTTAAGGTTTAACGACCCTCCAGCAAAAACCAATACAAATACTCAAAGAGAACGATCGAAAAAGTCTTTTCAAAAGTAAAACAAACAACGAGTATTTATTCTATTTTTGGGCGGTCTTATGAAGAATGTATGGACATAATCCATAAATTCTAATAATACATCAGTACAAATCAGTATATTTTAATAATGCATTTCGATTTTAAGTTAAAATTTGCTTTTTAAATGTCTTCTAATAAATTCGAAAATAATTTACGACGCTTTATTATGAATAATAATATAGGCATGACCCTTTTCAAGTGTTCCCAATACTTTTGTGTAGAATCCTTATCGTGTTTAAAAGATGAAATAGAATATCGTGCAGAATATTTTAGTGTTTTACAAAACTACCAGACATGCGCGTTTAGGAGTTTCTTCACTACTTACCTCAGACCTCAAGGATTCAAAAACACAATTCATTTCGACACTCAGTGTACCGTTTGTTGTAACTCTGAGCATTTCACTTCCGACCGTTCCAGCATACATTCATGAAACATGTAGATTCTTTTACCCGATTTTTCCCTAATTAGCTTTTTAGTAAGTTTTCTAAGAGTTACTATGTTTTTTGGGCTAGAATAATCGTTCTTTAGCGATACGTTACAAAAAAAAAAATTATGCTACTCTGATATAAAATATTACGTGTCTATTTTCTGAAAATATGTGATAAACGTCCACTGATCGGCTAAGCAGAAGGTCGCTTGACTTCTCACTTGGGAAACATGTGTACGATCTCTAGAGTGCAATAACACTTTTCTCGAATACTACAATATAGATTACACGAAACAGTGAAGAAAAACTTCGTAAAGAAACGCACTTTTGAAAATAACAGCAGTGTTAATGTCTTCACCAAAACATGTGGTGAATAGCGACCGTGGGCAAAATATCAAACTAGTCAATTAGTTAATTTACAAGACCTAGCATATTGTATTGTACCGGAATACTTTAGGGCTCTTTAAGTTTGTAAAGAAAAAATATAAATAACGATTGTATCAACTTGAGTTTAGCATACAAATAATAGAACGCGCGTTTTACTAATTCTACAAATTCACATTAGAATTGTAAAGAGGGTTAAAAGTCACGGGTTATATATTAATCCACCCAAAGCGATAATTAGGAACTTACCATTTTCCCACCGTCGTGTCGTCGCCGTCTCATCACTGCAAAGATACGCGACCCATCTACTTAAACAAACCAAACATAACTTATATACTTGGTTATTATGACAGCGAAAGTACGCTTGTTTTCAGAAATAATTATCACGCAGACGAACTTGCGGACAGAAGTACAGATAGATCCTTCGGGTTCTGATAATATTTTTTCTATCCTATAGCAAAGCCAATTAGGCGAGATAAATAATAAAAGCAATTTTCACTAGGTAATCTTGTGATTTGGCAAATCTCTGACCGCGCTCCTTTTGTTCCGCAGATATAGTAACGACAAATATATGATACGATTGGCAGCGCTCTCACACGCGTGTTGACAACATTTTTGAACTGATATTTTAAAATTACTTTAAATTTGGATCTATAATCGCCATTTGTTTGTAGTACACGTACATAACTAGATATTTAATCATTAATAGCCTGCAATGTAACTTTCAATCCTGAAAGATCTGTTTGTATTGTTTATCTGGATGTCTTACTCTTACCTTTAAAGTTATGCAAATAAAATAATTCATTTGGTTCACAGTTTTGAGTAGTCAGTTTAGGTACATAGTGGTCGGCATTGAAGCCCATAACCGAGGTAGCAACCCCGTTACCCGATCCGTGGCCGTCCCCGTTCTTCCGGTCGCCGTCGCCGTCACGTGACAACGACTTCCGGTGACGCGCCGCGCAGCCTCCGCTCCGCTCCACTTACAATCACTTAGCTCTTCACCAAATCTAAAAGAGCATCCACCAAAAATGTCCGTTTCATTTTTATTTCGTCTAAGTATTATTTCTGAGGTTCAACTTATGGTATATGTAATATTGAAAGAATATTACGTAATTTTTACACTTTGATTTACTCTTTATAATTAATTTTACCATCTTTATAACTCGTAGTTGGACAGTATCTGGAGAAAACATTTATGAATTGGTAAATTTTTACAATTTTCTGTAAATGCTGTAAAGTTATTATATTGACAAAGGCTGCCAAAGTTATATCCAAATGATAGAGCCGTTGTCTAGTTCTAAAGGGTTTTTAGAAATTATGCGCCAGTTTGACTCGAAAGTGTTTTATATATAATTATAATGAAGCCAGACACATCAAATGTAAGAATTTTTAAATTATCACGCATACCATACCTATGTTTCAGTTCTTGGGATAAAATAAAATCAAATATTTATAATAAAAGGCCCATTGGGGACAGTTCCATTAAGAAAAAAACTTTCAACTCAAGTTTTACTTTTAATTTTTTCTGAGATAACATTCGACATTGGCCAAATAGACAAAGATGATAATGATTTTTATTATCGTCTACAGTTGTATTGCTTTTTATTATCGTCTACAGTTTGTGGATACGCCATGATATTGTATTTCCAATTTCATACGAATTGGAAAAATCAATATAACACGAGAACAAACGATCGAATAAAACGAATAACCCAGTGTTCCATCAAAATTGTTCACCCTTCAAAAACTTAATTGAGTAGCTATTTCATGCGTTCCATATGTTCGTTTAATATCCGGCGGAGCAATGTTTTCAGAGGGAAATTCGATTGGAACAAGAGCAAGCCAGTGACGTGAGCGTATGTAATTTCCTTCACGTTAAATTAAATCTGTTTAAAAAAAAAAGACAATAAATATCAAAATCGTCACATTGTATACGTCCGATGATTTATTTATTATAATCGAAAACGCTTGCTTCTTGTATTGGGTTAACGTGAAAACATTTTTACTTAATGCGGGACTTTGCTAAAATTTTATTAAATATCGTCAATCATTCCCCGGTGGCAATATTTTGTATAGGCTTGACGTCCCTGACGCGATATTTACATATTTATCAGGGAAGGACAGCGAAAACAAGGTACCATTTTGTGGAGGAATAATAGTCTGGTGTTAGACATTTACTAACACTTATCTTTATGTTTTTTTTTTAAATTAATTTATGTCAAAAGCTAAAAATGAAAGATAGCGAAGTCACATGTACGACAGATTAGACTGCAATCGTTGTGAAGTATTACTCGGCTAGACGCAGCGGGAAACAGAAACCCGCTGCGAGATCCATTGTATGTTGTATACACATCTGTAACGAAGACGTCGTTCACGTGGAATATATTGAAAATAATCTCCTTTAAAATCATTCATTGTAATTAGTATCATAATCGTCATATAACGACAAATATTTTACTTTATATTGTATATGTACGAATTACCTTTGATATATTATTACATGGGTACGGCATTTTTATGTAGTTCTTAGTCGTTTCTGATGCAGAAGCTCGTCATAGCAACAACGCGGTAATGCTGCGAGCGTTATGGGAACCTTTGTATGGGAACCACAATAGTCTTTTTCATATCTTTTCTTTGTTAATGTTTGAATGAAATTAAGCCCATGCCTATAGAGACAACCGATCTATACGCAATGTATATTTTAGGGCACAAAATCACCAAGGCCAGCGCAGCGTAGTCAAATTAGTGTTTAGATGGTGATTTAACACTGGTTTTATTTCATATATCCATATCTAGATACTTTGTATGAATTTTTATATTGGTCAATACGTGACACGAATATATAAGGGACAAAAATGAATGGGGGTGATACTTCCTATGAAAATTCACATCTGTATGACTGTTTTACTTGTAGAAAGAAGGGAAGGTTACCATGTTCTCAGCCGCGCCTCGCCGACCAGCAGAATGTTGTAGTGAAACAAAATTTTCACAATAACTATTTACATTATTTTATATACAAAACTAGACGATGACTTGCGTACTGAGTGCGGTGGTTATTCTGGTAATGTTTGGTTGGTATTGATGACGGGATTTTACAGTACTGTAACCTTATTGTTTGTCGTGGCGTTTCACTACCTGATCGACATGACATTTTTAACACTTTAGTGGTTCGGTCAATTACAAAACAATTTGTGTGATTCAAAGTCCATTCATAGTTAGGCTGTACGATGACCGGCCTGCTGAGTTAGCAAGAAAATACTGTCTTTTCCATGAATCGTTGACAGTGTGAAATGAACGGAAACTATCGTTAAACTGAGGTCACCGACTTTAGTACAAGCGGTCATTACCCTTATAAATATATTGTGAGATGGTAAAGACACCTCGGTGTGAGATTGCGAATTGCACTTGTGATTTATTTTATTTTATATACCTTAATTCCTTCTTTTTCTTTCTTCTCCATCTCTAGCTATCCTTTTAAAGCAATGGGGTTGGATTAAAATTTTTAACATTTCATTTTTATGTTTTATTCTCAAGATACAAATTTTAAACTAGTATATTATTATCTATCTAAATTTAAAAAAAATCATTTTTTTTTAACATTTCAATAACTAAAACATCCTGTGACGTTATCTAGATAGATGTTTATTATTTATTTTATCTAAAATTAAATTAGTATGTAATATTTTGATTGATTCAAGAGGATACCATTTAATTGAATGCAGTGACTATCTTTTATATTTTATAATTACTTTTCACTTTTGCTTCATCAAGCAGCGGAATAAGCTCGAGCGGTCCAGATGACGTCATAGTGATAATTTCGACGTCAGATGAATTATGAATAACCAGCAAATTCGTAAAAACACAAAATAGATATTTTGAGAGGTTGTTATTACCTTATTTCTCTCAATTTTAATAACCATCAACACGATTTAAAAATTTCGGTCCAAGCCTATTTTCAGCACTTAACGACTATATACGTATATTAATGAAAATATATAAATTATATACTATATGCGTAGGGTTGTTCTCTGACATCTCGGACCAAATACTATATTATAAGAATTTCATCAAAATTCATTCAAACGTTTCAGAACTTATTCTGACCGACAGACGTTTAAATATTTAGCATTTGTCTGCATACCTATGTACAATTTTTTGAGCCTTATTTGTTGATCTATATTGAACAACCATCCAGACAGACAGACAAAAATTCTATAAACCGTAACCTTTGCTTCGAATCATAACTAGAACTTTAGAGACTATATATATATATATATATATAGAGAGAGTGTATCAGAAATGTAAGTAGCTATTTAAACATTGATTTTAATTTAAAAATAATATATAATTTTTCACTCTTAACAATCTAAGTAAAAATAATTAATGTATCAAAGTATTTAGCTCCACGTATGTATAGCGAGTATAGAATAAATCCGTGCAGGCTTTGGGCTGTATGCGACACGCGATCTCGCCTGTCGCACTATCGACTTACACCCTGTTAACTCTGTCCCAATATTTGTACCACCAATTCATTAACATCGCCGAGTTTCATTTTTATGTTTCACCTGTAATAAGGGAAGTATCATTTTTGGGAAAACAATTTGTTGATTAACATAACTGCGGTCGTGCGTGCATGTCTTGTTTTAGAAATTGTGGTGATATTATGTGTAGGTTACACATGCAGTCGTATTCGTAATGAAAACTATTATTCAATAAATTCAAATAAAAAAAAAAACTTATAAACAAACAACAAACAAACAAACAAACAGACATAAATTCGTTTAACTAAATTATGACTAACATATTAGATTCGTAGTGCGGTAACTGTCAAGAATTTGAAAATTAATTGTACAAAATTAACTAACATACGTTATAAAAATTTGCTATATTTGCCATATAATACCATATAATTGCCATATAATACCATATTTGCTATATAATGGCATAGCCTAAACTAAATACTATGGTACAGCTTGCGCGAAACTTCTTGTTTGCTCTGAAGTTTTATTTTTTATTTTTATTTTATTGACATAATAATTATATATAGTTTATATAAAGGTGTATCTTGATTCTAAACAGAATTGTCTGTACACCAGATCACTCATCATTTACATTAACAAAAAAAAATTAAAATAAAAAGAAACATGAGCAAAGCAAAATAATATGTTATAGTCATTGGACTAAAACTTTTACATGTACACAAAGTTAAGGAATTACAAAAGGAAAAAAAGAAAAAGAAACGACAAAAACAAAACATAGTAGGTATGCAGTCGAACATACTTCAACCAGCAACCAAGTAAACAGAATGCTCCATACCTATTTATCAATTTGGAAATAAAATTTAAGTTTTGTTTTAATATTCTTCGGATCGAGTTCCTGTTTTAACTGTCGAAGTCGAAGCGAGTAGCATCGCAATAGGTGAAATGAGTATCAGAGGGTCATGAGCGGGTCTGTGCGTAGCGCACTTGTGCAACTCCAAACTGAAAAAAGAATTTAGCGCCAGTGTATAAACATCTCGCGCATTTTGGACAGAAAAATCAGAAATTTTAACATTCAACCTTTCAGAGCACGGGAATACGATAGAATAAGGATATGGGGGGGTTGAAGCCAGCAGAAGGATTTTTCAATTACTCTGAAACTGAAGTTGTCGCGAACGTCTGGCGGCGCCACGTCCCCGAGTCTCGTGAATAGTGGGAGGCCCTGAAAGAAAATCTAATTTGGATTTGAGGGATTACACACAGACTTGTTTCGGCCTAGTGTAGGGAGACGAGATACACCCGCCCGTCTTCGAGTTAAAATTGAATCGACGCATAAAGGCTTCACCGACACCGACGTTTCATTTCCAGAAATACACTTATATGCGTTTATAAGTATTGTAATATATTGTAAATTAGAAGGTTTCTCACTGTCCGACACCTCGAGAAGCACTGCATCTTTGTTTTTAAGATATATAATATACACGTTCAGTAGAGTTTTCCTTGCACGGTCCAACTGTATGGGCGTGTAGTCTATGGTGAGCAGTATGTGACTGATAATCAGTTGCATTCTCCTCGCCCGTACAAACTATGGTGTTTTCCCGTGGCTACGTTTGCCAAAAACCCAACGACAGTCACAGAACACAGCTTTCAGTTCGCGGTTATTTGCAAAGAGAGAGGTCACGCTTACAGATGATACGGGCGACAAGTCACGCGTATGTTCGCACAGTGGAAACCATCATGCATACCCTAACGTATGGTTAAATTATTATCACCCCATAAAATTCTATGAGTTTTCACATATTCAGTTAGAGACGGCGAATATTCGAATGCGGTTTCTTTTTGCTCTCCAAAACATTTGTAAATTTGTTACATTATAATTTTTGCAGGAGGGGTAGACTATCGTTTGGTTTTATTGTCGTTTTCCGGGTATTTAAGCATCAGTCTGTGTCAATAAACTTAAACTCGTAAAGTTTATTCACAAAGTTAATATTATCAGCCTATTAATTAACATATTTGTTGTTTTCTTTATTTGTAATTAACTACATAGTCAACCCTAAACCTAAAATATGGTCAAAAATATTTTTTATTTCTTACTATTTGAACGCTAAAACAACTAAAATGCCCGTGAACCAATTTCAGAGAATCAAAGAAAATTTAAAATATAAAATTGTAATTGAATATATGTGCATATAATTAAAGTTCTATTTTTAGGAGCAGGGCAACAAGAAAAAAAGTAGTACAAAAACTGTTTAAATTAAAATCTATCAAATATGAACTGATATTTATGTAGATTAAAAATTCAATCACCCAGGCGGAATCGTAGAAAGCAATTAGTCATGTATAATTGTAAAAATTACTCTAACAAAAGTTTAGTATAAATTAATTTTGTCATGTGTAAAATGAATAATACTGTGACGACACGCACGCGTATGCACACGTAACATGTCTCTCTTTAATAAAGGTTGCTGAAAGGCGCCCTTCACATGGATAGTGGTGTGTCGTCGTGAAAGCTGATTGTAATCAAGAGCATGACGAGTGGATATCGCGAGTTAGACGACTCATTGTCCCCCCGAGTGACTTATAGAATAACAATGTCTAATAAAAGAACCCACGAAACAGGAATGAGACGGTCGAGCGTGAATTTGTCTCGCGTATTAAGAGTTCCGCGAAACTTATTTTTCGTTGCGTTACATCATAGTATTTAATTTTAATATAATAATTATTAATAAACTAAAATAATAGCTATATCTGTTACGTAAATATCTTCGATATCGATTATTGACAAGTTTAATGGCAGGATTATTGGTCAAAAACGACTCGCATCGAATTTGATTCGATACAAGTTTTTTGGTTAGCATTAGAATGCCGAAGCAGTAATATAACACTCTTGACAAGCGGAAAGTGTGAAGAGTAAATGTCAACTGAGTATTTTAGTGTCCTATGAAACGAATAAAAATAGTTTAGCAAATAACTTTGTCTGTTGAATCACTGACTTACATTGGTTATTTTATTCTTGAGTAACGTTAAATTTAAAGTCTAGCAAGCTAGTTTAGCAACTAATAACGACTAATGGTAATTTTAGCAACACAATTTATTTCTTCATTATTCATTATTCAATTATTATTCAGTCTAAGATCCGAATTAACAACACTCTACCTGTTTCGTAGACGAAATTTTTTTGTTATCAAATTTAGTACGTAGAAAAACGATCTCAGGAAGAAAATACATCGCGAATGGGTTGGCTAAAAAATTCCTGGCAAGGCTATGATTAATTAAATAATAACTATAAAAAAAGTGCGATATATACTTATCTTAAAATTTTTGGAAAGTCTTTCAGGAAAGTAAATAAAATTAAAAAAAAATGAATAGTTAAAAATTAAAATTAACAAATAACAAAAAACATTCACGAAGGATGAATGTACCTATATATATACCTGCCAACCCAGTAGTTATGCCAGGTAAAAATGGACAACCCAACGTTTGCATATTCTGTAGTCTTCATACTTTCGATGGGTATTAAATTTACTTTTATACTCATGTGTGCAATGTTAAATAAGAAGTCATTGTTCAATTTTTAGTTAATCATAGCCCTGTCGGGAATTTTTTAGCCAACCCATTCGCGATGTATTCTCTACGTACTAAATTTGATAATAAAAAAATTTCATCTTTGAAACCGATGGGTGAAGGAGCTAAAGTCAGTCACAATTTTTATTGTAAATAACAAATGATAGCAGACTTCACAATAAGCTGTTTACAAAAGAGACAACGTCTCTATGTTTTTTTTTTCTTTAAATTTGTTTCAGACCACCTTCCTAAACTTCATTCACCAATATGTTATACTTTACAAGCTACAAGGTATATCAGATTGTCAGATAGATACACTAGCTTATATTAAAACTCGGTGAACATAATAAGGAACCCCAAAAAGTTCCATGGTTATCTTCAATGATGACCTATCTAGCAGTATTTGTCACTCGGTGTAGAACTTTTTCATTCGTAGATAACATATTAATGCGGCTCAAGACAGTGCCAACCGAATGACAAACGCCCGGACGGGAGCGGACTCAGCACGAAGTTGGCTGCATATTTCATACCAACTGACCGTGAGATATTTTATTTTATTTCTGTCGCGTCGTTCGAACATAACGTTGGCCGAAAAATTTTAAACTGCTATTTTTTGTTTCATAAAAATAATATGAGAATGCAACATCTAACGTAAAACCAAAACACGAAGATTTTTTATGACAGAAAATTATTTCTATAGACTCGGCGAAGCTTTTTTTATTTCTTATTCGTTATAGCATGTCCACAGACGATTATGGCCTTTGTCGGCGCACCATCGCCGCTGCCGTCTAGTTAATTTCACTAAACTACTCGTTCCAGACGAATTTCTAACAAAACAAATAGCTTTGGATATTTTTTTTTGTTTTACATCGAAATTATTGTAATAACACAAATAATATATGGTCGTGGACGTCGTTCTGGTGTGCTAAGGGCGCTATTCGATTGGACTATTAAAAACATATATAATGCATCCTAATGGCGTTCTATGTACATGAATGTACACAAATATCGCGAGGTGAATATGAGCAAGAAAATATACGCCGGTCAAGCCGGATATACACCACTTGATGTTTTGATCTAGTACTGTGAAGTAAGTATTTAGTGTGACGCACATACCGTCCTAGTCAAGCATATATGTAAATATCTTATCATATATTTATGTCTTTAATGTTGTAAGGTATTGCAGACGGGTGCAATGAATGAAAATTTATTTCAATTTTTACTAATAATATGTTATAAATTTTTGTTGGTCCTTGCCACGGATGTTCACAGAGATACCGCGTTGTAATAACATAATGCGATCAAAAAATATACACATGTATATTGCTATGCCATCAGCCCAGTATACCTTGTTGCAGGGGCTTAGGCCTCCCCCAAGGTGAAGAGGCTTACAGCTTAAATCCACCACACTGCTCCAATGCAGGTTGGCGGATTGTAACGACCGCCATCTATTGACAGCAAACGGGACCGACTGCTTGACGTGCTCTCCGAGGCACGGAGTTAGTGATAGTTATGTACTTAAGTCAGAAAAACTTATTGGTACACGCCCGAATTCGAACCATGGCCACACAGCCTTATAAGTTTGAAACAGGTTCAGAGATATGTTCTGTTAAGTAAAATGTTTAGCTGTGATAGTTTTTCTTTTAACTTAAGGCTGATCCGCACGCGACGACCGACACGGCAGCCGGCAACGGCAACGGCATTTGTTTCCAATTTCTTACGTACATTTTGTATGCAAGCGTCCGTACGCGACTGAACGGCAACGACAACGTACACGGCACCGGCAAAAGTATCGTTGGCAATCAATTTTCGCCGTGCCTTTGCCGTTGCCGGTGCCGGTAACGTTACGTTCCGTTGCGTACGGATCGAGACAAACGGCACGTCCGGCACATTGACTGCGCGCTCGCCCCGGGAGCACGTGTTGCGCTACTACTGTGGTTCGAAATTCGATAACAATCGTTCCTTGCCTTGACGTAGCGTGTAGATGGTGCATTATTCAATAACAGTCTTTAAGCTTGCAGGACACTTGACTCTAACAAAATTAGCACTTCCCTTCTTAGGATTTCTGAATCAAAAAATGGTGATTAAATTACAGCTTTCTAGTATTAAGAGTCTCTGATCTAAACCGCGGACTGACGGACAGACACGGCAAACTATAACAATTCTTTAATGACCACGGAACCCTAAAAACGATGCTGCATTATAAGTTCATTAAAAATTAAGTTTTTATTAGATTTAATTTCACTAAAATAAAAAAAAAACACACCAAATACTGTTTAAGTAAACGTTTACTTTGCCTTCATGTGTTGTTGATGCGACGATAATTAAGCAAATATTTAACATGCGAATCTAATATTTTAGGTGTTGTTTGGTCATTTTTATGGCTTAAGTTATTTTGCACCAATCATTGTGAAGTTGCAATACTTTTACCATATTTATTAAAATTATAAATATTTGGATCACAAGTACACAATTTTATTTTATATTATTTACCTATGTGAATAAAATGAAAACAAGAAAAACAGTTTTTTTTTCGTTTAAGTACTATACCTACCTAAGTAGTATACCTACACGTTTTTTTGTGTTATTTTTTTTACAGATACTCAAACCTTATATTTCGAAATATTAAAGCGACTTCTGACGAAGATTTAATTTTTTCTAGAATAAATAAAAAAATCGCCTTTTTTGCAATTTCGAACCATGCTCATTCATGATTTGCTTACTTTTATGAACAGATCTAAATGTTAAAAAAATTTAATTCGGAATCAATGCGAGGTTCAACCCTAATTTCCCTGAGCTATGAAGCATTTTCTCTTAGTTAGTCTAGACGATTGAAACAAATCTTTGTAGATAAGTACTAAACCCAGTTCAAAGCTGGGTACGTCAGCTTTGAACTGGGTTTAGTACTTAGTCTAAAAATACGGTATAAATGTATATACTTGTTAGTTAAGAAAAATGGTTAAGAACCTTGAGAACCGTTCAAAAGTTTTTAAGCAAGGATTGTTTTATTTTAATTTAAATGTTTAATATTCCTAGATTTAATTACAAAATTTAAAACCTATATCTATTAATACTGTAAGTTTAAAACAATGTTAAAATTTCTAGGTTTAGAATATTTCGTATCCTTCAGGAGCTATAACACAAAATGTTTCATAGTGAAAACTGACAGAAAAATCCAAAAAAAAATAATTCCAGATCTCTACATCTAAAATTTGTGGATTGTTTGATCCTATACGTGGTGGTACGTACGTGTGGTGTGGTATACGTACAGAACATAACGAAATGGTAGTTACATTTAAATAAAGTTTTCAGTCGGTGATCCAAACACAAGTGCGAATTATAATATTTTCTGACATTTGTGATTAGTTTTCAATCAAACTACGAGGTAAGATGTAAAGGAAAACATTGACTTTGAACTTTTGTAATGAAAGCGAAAGAAACATTGCACAACGCTTGCGCCATTTGGGTTTTGTGAGGTGTGACAGTGACGAGGGGAACTAAGATTGAATTAATTTATCGAGGAAAAACACCCTTCAGAGCGCGCGTAAGGGAAATTATGTAACTAGATACTTGGAAATCGACTCTATATATCAAGTGGCTATTAATACTTGCTCTCATCAGACTAACCTCGTTTTTACGCATTCATTTGGTAAAAGTTACGAAACAAATTTACGTAAGATTCGAACTGTGCCATTTCACCATTGACGTTTTAAACCCCTCCTCAATTACGGCTAATGGAAAATTAATGGAGCCGCTAATTTATGAAATGTCACCCTAGGTAAACGTCAAACTTGTAAACTTTATCAATTATGTATACGATTTGATAATTTTAGACGAGTAGGTATTCACATATATAAAAATCGGCAATGAACACCTACTAGATGAAATATTTTTTTCTAATGGCAAGTGTTAAAAAGAGACAAACGGACTCTCCGGCAGGTAGCTATCTCCTACAAACTCATTTTGCCTCCTTACAGCTTACAAAGTAAAATGAACCTTACACCGCGTTTCCACCAAGTATAATACACTGTATAATACAGTGACACAGTATGGATATGACAGTATAATGCAGTGTATTATACTCAGAGGAAACGAGGTGTTATACATTACGCAAAAGTTTCATTTTTATATTATACAGTTTCGGGAGTGCACAGTCATGTATCTACGTAGTAGGTATATTAAGTCCATGCTATACAAACGAATTGTTCTGTGTAGAAAAGAAATGTGACAATCAATATTGATTCTACCTTTTTGATACAATACTTACTGATTACTGAACTGATCGACTGATACAATCACATTCTGTCTGTCGGTACAATCGATCACTAAGATTGTTTCTGTCTGACCGATCGAAACGAACGAATGCGGAACGCTACATCCTGCGATCGAGTTGAAACGAGCGAGCGAAGGCGACAACGAACGACCCATATCCCATATTAATCTATTGAGCGCCGTACCATTTGGGTGCGTTATTCACTGCTTCCTTCGGAGCGGCTGTGTCTTTCTAAACTGTTCTGTTACAAAGCCATGTATAACGTGCTGTGTGTGTCGTACGGCTATGAGCGCAACGTTGTTATTAGGTATGGTAGCTATTTCTGTTTTTATTGTAAGTAGGATAGGATAGAATTAAAATAAAATACGCTTAAACAAACAAAAAGTAAAAAATAGCAGTAAAATATTTTATATTTAATAACATAATAATATAATAGTCTTTAGTATTCGTAAATAAAAAGTTACATCTTTGTCCGTTAAACTCATTGGTTACACTTCATACAACTAAAAACTATGAACACGTAATTATTACAAGTTTATAGTTTTTATTTGCGCTGTGGAAATGGACTGCTGCAGTTTATTTTTTAATTATTACGAAATATACGTATGACTAAAACATAAAGATTGCCCAGTGATCGACTCAAGTGAAGTGTCTTCGCGAAGGCAGATTTTAAAGTTCCAAATCTACTGATTGTGCAGTGTTGACCGATATGACTAACTGATAGAATCACACCGCAAACGCAATATGAACGAACGCTGCTACTGTGACAGAATCAACAGATTGTTTCGAACGGTGCGGCCGACCACGTTAGCGTCGAAGTGATTCAATAAAAATACTGATTAATTGTATTGTATATATTGAATATTATTGATATTGTTGATATGATGATGAAGATGATATGATAAATTGAAAAGTATGGAATGATTCTATCAGTAAAAATCGGTGATTGACATGTGCCTAGTTCTTGATGGTTCTTGATACCTGAGTGAGATATTAACCCTAACCAGCCCAGCGAGTGACCTCTGTCACAGGCGCTGAAACAAAGCATCTAAATTGGTTATTATTCTGGGCGCCGAAAGACGGACGAACAGACGGACAGTGCACAGAAATCGGTTTCCCCTGGAGGAGGGCCCCTTTTTCCCTCTTACGTATCTCGAAATCCCTAAATAAACTTTAAAATAATATTATGGATATACAATTATGGAAAACGATACTATATTTGTTAATAATGGAAAAGTAAAGACCGACGTTAAACATGACATCTCATTATCATGCATTTTTTAAATCTATTATGAAACCTTCAAAGGAGGTTTCGTTAACTATTTTGTTAACAAATGGTTATTAACGAATGGTTATTGTTAACTAGTATATTTCGCAGATTAAACCAAGAACTTTCAAAAATATTTTTATCATCCGAATACCAAGACATATCAAAAACCACAAGTCACAGAAAATAGATATTAAAATAAATTTTGAGACTCTTTGTTTTATTGAATTAATTATCGCTCACAGCTCCACTCGCGTGGACTACATGTTTTCATATATGGTCGGAATTAAACTTGAAAATATTATAAATGTATAACCCATGTCCAACCTGGAGGTACATTCTAAATATTGGTGATTTTTTTAAAAGAAATGGGTAGTTTACAATAATAATAATAATACCTAGGACATCACACACAGAGCCATCTAGACCTAAATTAAGCGAAGCTTATTACTGGTACCAGACAACTGATATACATATTTGAATATTCTTAATAATATATAGTAAGTATTATATTTAAGTATTTTTACACGTTTAAAGGTTTAGGAGATTACCTCTTACATTTAAAAAAACTCACAATCTTTATTTACCTCTGTACTATTAGTGTAGAAAACGCTTTTAATAAATATGAAACGTATCTCTAATATCCACACATTTATTATGATCAAAATATATTGACAAATCTGCCGTGTTATTATAGTTAATGACGCCAACGTTCCGCGACAGAGAAGAGAGCAAAAAAAAAGTCTAAGCAAAGTAAACAGATATAAAATTAGAAAAACAGGAACTCATCGCCGCTGCACCATTTAACATCTTATCCGCTATAATACATTTTCCTGCACATGTTCGCTTTCCGGGAACGTCGGGTGGGAAGATAGATAACTTCCCGATGATTTAGTTTTATTGTTATCCGACGTCGAACTGTCTCAGGCTTCTTATGCCGACATCATAGGTCGTATGAACGCGACCAATTCATACGACCTTGTTTGTGTTCCTACGTTTTTAGTGATTCCTTATTGAAAGGAATATTCGTTGCCAGAATTTTTATTTATTTTTATTTATTAGAGACAAACAGTTTTTTACATAACTTACATAATAAACATTGAATTACTCATAGACCTAAAGCCTCATATCTTACTACATAAAATAGGTTATATAAAAAATAGAAATAAAAGTGCATCCAACAAAAATTTAACAGTAACGTCACGCATATAAAATAAATACAATGAAATGGTGTAATACAAATTAAACAGTTAAGTACTGCTGACTGCTATTCCCATTCGACAAAACAGTCAAGACCAGTTTCTTTAGATTAATTAAAGTGCAGTTGAAAATATCAATATCACATAATTTATTGTTATACAACCGGCAAGCACGACTCAAGAAACTATTATTAACCTAACATGTTTACAATTTGTAATTAAAAAAAATAATATTAGAATTAATTGCTAAAGGTATCATAATGCTACGAGCTATCGGTCCACACATGTGAGATGCACTAAACACCGATTTAATTGTACTTTATTTTATTATGCAAAAAAACCACAAAATGTTTAATCACAGTTCACACAGATCAGAAATTAAACTATTGTTGCACTTTATAGCTCGCAGTCGATCGCACTTGACTTATCAAGTAAACTCTCTTCCGACCTGCCGTCGTCCTTTTTATATACCCCTTGAAATTCCCACTACCAGGCATCTCGAATATTCTATCGTCTAACATTCTATCCTAAAATTATAATCTGAATTTACCGTGGGAATTTTCTAGCGCCATGGCGCCAGTCTTTGTTTTGCCACGTTAGAAGAAAAGTAGAACTTACGTAGATCTCAGGGGTTGTGACATAAAATAAGAGATAATGAATGATACTTAAATTAGTTCAGTCATTTACTACGACTTTACCAGATTTTGACCCAGACAGAATTTATAGATTAATTCTGAAATACTTAAGATGAGATTTGTCTTCACATGAGTTTACTTCCTCTTGGTCCTCAATCTAAAAGTAGGAATACAAGGATTAATGTGACAGTGTGGTCGCCAAAATTTTAGATTAGTTTTATTTAAATTTTAGATTTAGATTTAATTTGTGGAATTTATTTTATATCTCGGAATTCCTCGATGTTTCTGTTTTGGATCGATATGTTTGAATAGCTGTGTGATCTTTTCGAGTACATTCTATAACACATCGACGTGCTTCTTACATATATACGTCACAATAACTTACTAGAAGACCTATGTTTAATCTGATGATTATTTCGATATGAACTATGAAAATATAATTTACGTACAAATTCTGTTGACCTTCTCGTATCTGCGATATCTTACTGATCATCAACATCATCATTTTCATCAGCCCATGTCTCTCCACTGCAAGATGTGGGCCTCTGCCAAGGTTCGTCACCACGGTTCTCCGCCTTTCGCATCCAATTACCGTCTCATAGATCGATTTTGATTAAGTTTCAAATTTTAATTTCCGCATAAATGCACGAACTGTTAAAGATGCCAAACTGATAGTACGTAAGTACTTGTTCCGAGAGTATCACATATTCATACTTTTTAAGGAACTATTAAACCATTGAGCTTTGAAATAAGTGTTTCTTTATTGACGATGTGTTTTAAAATTGCATTGCGCATAAGCAATGAAAGAAATATAAAAATCCGGCAGACTATGATGATTTCGCTTTATTGCGCAAACGACAAAAAAACATTCAGAAGGAATGTTTTAGTGCTCATGTACAATTTATGTCCAATTGCATCAGGCAAAATCCTAAATAGTTATGGTCATATGTCAAAAGCAAAAGAAATGGTACATGCTTACCTGGAACGATGTATTATGGTAGTGAAACTTATTCTAACACAAGAGATATATGTCATGCTTTTATTTCTTTTTCCATAATAATTTTAGTACGCCTAAACAATTCTATCCAGAATATAATTTTTCACATTTACAACGTAATGACAATCTCCACATAAATAACATCACTTTCATATTGGATAAGCTTGAAAAAGCCTTACTTTCCTTAGACATTACTAAAGGTACGGGCAGTGACAAGTTACCCGCAGTTTATTTAAAAAAATGTGCTATTAATTTAGCAGTGCCACTCACTATCCTTTTTAACAGATCTATATCTCAGGGTTTATTTCCAAGTAAATGGAAAGAAGCTCTGGTAACTCCAATTCACAAAAAAGGTCCAAAACAACTAATAGAGAATTACAGGCCCATATCTAAATTAAATGTTATAAGCAAATTATTGGAAAAACTGGTATATGAGCTCTTGTATCCTATAGTCTCTAGTTCCGTTGGTAATAGTCAACATGGTTTTCTAAAAGGGCGTTCCACAATTATAAACTTAACATTATTTACTAACTATTTATTTGAATCGATGGACAAACGTATTCAGGTAGATGTGATTTATACAGATTTTGAGAAGGCATTTGATCGTGTGGACCATTTCATACTTCTCTCTAAGTTGAAGTTTATTGGAATCAGTGGTGATTTATTTAGATGGATTACTTCATATGTTTCTAATAGGAGTCAAGCTGTTGTCGTTGGAAATCATAAATCAGATTTTGTTAAGATCTTATCGGGTGTACCACAAGGATCACATTTAGGACCTTTACTTTATATAGCTTACATATTTGATATTAACTATTGTTTTAGACATTCAGACCATCTGATGTATGCAGACGACAAAAAAATTTACATGCGTATTCGCAATACATCTGATTGTGCCAATTTACAAAACGATCTAGACAGGCTTTCTGATAACTATTTTAATAATCGTATTAATGTTAATTTAAAAAAATGCAGTCAAATAACTTTCACTCGCAATACACACCCTATCATATTTAATTATACGTTAGAAGGTAGCCTTATTGCTAAAGAAAACACAATTCGCGATTTGGGTGTAATGTTAGACAGTAAGTTAACCATGATTAATCATATAGATACAGTTTCTAATAAAGCATATAAAAATTTAGGCTTCATTCTGCGTGTAACCGAACCTTTCAGTAATATTAATTGTTTAAAAATTCTTTACTATGCGTATGTCAGGAGTACACTAGAATATGCATGCCCTGTATGGTCTCCAGATTACATCATTCATAAAAACAAGATAGAAAAAATCCAATCTTTATTCATCAAAAACTAATTAAATTTCCGAACTAAGCAACACTTCAATACATATGATGATGCCTGTCAAAGTTACAAAATATTCACACTGGAACAAAGACGTCATTTTATGGTCATGCTTCTTTTATATGATATCTGTAATAGTCGCGTAGATTGTCCATCTTTGGTGGCTGCACTCACTTATAATACTCCTCGCCGTCGCACCCGCCACTCGCAACTACTTTACGTACCCCAGTCCAGCGCACGTTATGCCCGTAGCTCAACAATGTATCGAATTCCTAGTAATTATAATAAAATGTTTAGACATCTAGATCCATTCCAAAAATCGAGGCAGGCGTACAAAAAAGATCTGTGGGACTGTTTATGCTCTTGAGATCCAATAATAGTATTATCTACTTATAGATATATGTATATTTGTATCTATGTATTTAATGTGTACTTACTCATATACTCTCGTTGCATATAAATATATTGAATGTATATATTATTTAATATATATTAAATAAATTGTATACATATGATTAACTTGTTTATTATGTATATATGTATGTATATATACGTATTTGTGTATATTTATATAGATGGAATATTAGTATTTTATTATTACATCTAAATTATTTATATCACTATGTGTATAGAAAATAAGTCAGTTTTTTTTGCTAAAAAAAAATTCAATTCTTAATTTTAAGTAAAATCTGTAAATGGCCTTTCCTCTGTGATATATTTAAAATCTTAACTGTTTGTGTTTTTGGCTGTAGATTTTATTAAATTAAATAAATAAAATAAAATAAAAATAGAAAAAATGTTTCACTTGAAATGTTCTATTTATACTTGTTATACACTTAAACACAGACGTAATAAAAATTCTAGACACCCTCATACTGAACAACCAATGAAGCATTGCAAGTATGTCGCGTATGTGTGAGTGGAACTTCTCAGGGCATAATACTGGCGGTCGGTAAACTTACTATGGTTTGAGTGTGTTCAAGTTGGCTCGTGCGTATGTAGCTAGCTGAATTAATTAGTTCGAGATGCTACGTTTGGGTGTTAGGTACTAGAATCACGCATTTAAACAGAAGAATCATCAAGATGGAGCGTGTTTTAATTCGAGACGATCGAAAACGTGAGAAAAATTAAACGACTCAGAGATCAGAGAGGCCATATATATTTGTCATCGTTTGATTGTATATTTTCTTAAATTAATTACACATGAAATGTAATTTTTTAAGCTTCATCGTTTTTCTAGTATGGATTTCACATACGTGTCACGTTAAATTCTATTCACAGTGTATCTCAAAACATAAAGTAGTATATATATAGTATGTAAAGTATATTTTTTGCTTATGATTTTGTGGGCAAGAAGCGGATTTTTCTGTTTTACAATAAACATAAGAATATCCTTAACAATTTTTTTTTTGAGAAAAGAATCTTTATGGAATCATTTTGTTATTTACCTGTCTGTCTGTCAAGATCCTTTTTTCAGGATGAATCTATCTAGTTGAAATTACCATCAAATACTTATAGGTCTAAGGTTCCTTGAAACTGTAAAAAAATCAAGCTTCTAAGTCAACCTAATCAAAAAATAGGGCCATTTATGGCGTATATTTGGTCACTCGCAAATAAATTAAAACCTATAAGGTGCTCCCATTGACCTAAAATCATGAAATTTGGCAAAAAGCAAAGTAACAGAACTGGAAAGGAAAAAAAACAATTTAATGCACAGTAACTCATATTATAAGTTTCAGTGGCATCTGGTGATGATTAGCGGTAAACACGTTTAAATTTGTTTAGAAAACGGAAGTCTCTTGACAGATTTTTTAAATAAATAAATTTACTTAACCAGACCGTTGAAACTTCAACGATACAGACCCAAATACAGCGTTCGAACTAGGTTAAATTGGGCAAAAGCTATTTGTCGAAGGTCGGCGACAATATTGCGACATGTAATAAAACAGGCGAACTAGCGGATTCGGGCTTCGGGCACACTACCAGAGCACGTCGGGTCGCGGCGTCCTTGTCACGTGCAACAATTTTTACAGCATCGGTCACCGTTGAGATTTTATTGGGTCGTTCGGTCACGTTTCGCCAAAAGATCGTCTGCCCAGAACGCTAGGGTGCGCGGTAACGGCGCCAATTCATCGCTTCGACAGATCGTTTTATGATATCAACGATACAATTCTGATATTTTCCTGGCAGCCGGTCGCGTGACTATAGAGATAAGTGTACGGTATAACATTACGTGTGAAACTCATTTATCCCATAAAAGTGGGTAATATGGGCGGAAAACTGAACGTTTAGAAATATTAGCCGTATGAAGTTCAGCTAGAAAACTCTCGCTCATTTTTGAAGAGGTTGTTATCTATTTAGCTACGTAACAAAAGTTACATAATTTACAAAAACAAAAAAAACTTATTTAACGAATGTATGTAGATAAATTTATTGTTTACTTTATATAGATATATTTATTCTATACATACCGACTTTCTTGTATACAAAATTACGTTTTGAATACTGCGATAAATACGTACAGAAAAAAAAGGTTTGCAGTGAATTAAAAACTATTTCTTTTCGAGATTTTCTTTGTAAGGATGGCGTAAGTACGATGTTTTCACCTTTAAATTGCCAGCGCTGGTCAAAAGTGGCCGAGGCAGTCTGTGATTTATGAATCTCTGGAGGTTATTTAAACAATGAACGCAAATGGCGAGGTTATACTACCCTTAATAATAGCGTTAGTCTTTGAAATTGCAGTTCGTAGTAGTCGCGGGCATTTTCCATATACAAGGTAAACCACCGGCGCTCACGTGAACGTTGCATTACGACCCCCTATCTTCGTGAGCCGCGAGGGACCCCAATAAAAGGTTTTCGAAATTCAAACAGCCTTTTATCGCTAACTCGATGGTAAATATCTAAATACATAAATAGATGTGCTTATATCGTAGATCGAAGCGTGATTTTTGATGGTTGCGTGTCGATATCTGTTATTTTACCATTTTTTACTTATACAAAAATACGGTATAAAAGAAGAACGATAAAAACGGACGAGCCAATGAAATTTTAACAAGCTACCAAAGTTAGAATAACAGTTATTCATTTTCTATTTCTGTTTCATATCTTAGGAACATACGATTCTTATATCTTGATACATAAATACGTACTAAGTTAGAAACAAAAGATTTTCAATTTTATTAATACAATCTCGTTACATCCAAATCACTTTTAATACCGCACAGTGACATATCAATTACGAAAAGTATCATCAATTTTTTTTCAATAAAAATATCGCAAGTCACGCATTTAATTAATCGTGTATAAAAAAATACTCCGCTCTGGGGCGGTATTTCGAAGGGGGAATCTTATTATTGTCGGAGGGGAAAGAAATTACTTATTTTACATCATTACTATGTTTTGCGTCTTGTGAACTTGATACATTACAAAGCACTTTAGGTAACTTTAGCAACATTAAGTTACTGAAATAATTTGTACACGAACATATTAGATTACTTTTTAGATTAGTTTTTTTTTTAACTCACCGATTGAGCGAGTGGTTCGACATCCTAACTGCGGAGCCATAGGTCGCGGGTTCGATTCCCGCCCGGAAAAAATATCTGTATGCATGAACATGTTATTTGTTTCGTGTCTGGGTGCAAAATATCTGTATATGTATATATTACAAAGAATAATTCAGTATGTATATCAGTTGTCTGGTACCCATAATACAAGCTTTACTTAGTTTCAGATAAGGTGACGCTGTATAGGATGTCATAGGTATCATTATTATTATTATTATTACTGATGTTATTATTTGAATGCTCAGAGCTTAAATTGAGTTTCGAGTGATAAATAGCTCGAATATACAATATCTTGTAAAACTGGTAGTTCAAAATAGGTTCTAGTTTATTAAATTTGTTTTTTGAGGAGAATGATCCGATAGCTGAACAAGGGCCAAGGGGTGGATAACAATAAAACTAAATAACAAAGAGTCCGTATTGTAAATAAACGGCGCCGGCGGAAGACGCACATACGCGGGGGACAACTTCTTTCTTCACGGAAATAGAATAACTGCATGCTAACGAACTCGACGTTGGACAGAAGGGGCGTATGTTGCCTTTTACATAAATATTATCTACTTAAAGTTCTCAACTTAAACTTTTTTACATTATTTGACACATTTTGTGAAACCTCGTTCTACAGTAATTTTCATCCAACTGCTCCTAAAAATATAAACGTGGCTAAAAATATGAAATAAATTTTCCGGTTACGGCCACTAGGAGTCCCTGCAGTAGATGTGTTCTTTTGAAACACTTTGCCCGGTTTTTATAACCTTAGAATAAATTTTGCATTAGGCACTGCAATTGATATATATATTTATCTAACACGACTGGGCCGACTTGGTGTGCGTCACATTACATAGAAATCACTTCAAAGGAGATTCTTAAACAATTTTTTTTAATACATTTTCTATCACTACGATCTTTATGACTCGAAACTTGTACTGTAATGTTGTATTTTACAGTACTAGGCCTTTTCACTGTACACCAATCACAAACGAGCATTCTGTTTGTAACGCATGCGTAAACCGCGAAAAGCTATGTGGTCGCGCCCTTAGCTCCCGCCATTATTACATTTGATGTGTCTACCTAATTTTAATCGCAAATTTATTGAAAAAAATCGTATAATGCTCGTACTCAGTAAGCTGGCTACTATAGTCATGGGTTTATAAACACCTTGACTATAATATGTAGCTTACCGTACTTGCATCATAATGTACTATTGCAGTTGTTAGCCCCCAGAAAACACTGCCGTAATTGTTTCTTGAGAGCGGCTCTTTCATGGAAATAGACTTTATGATCTTTAAAAAGATACAAATGAACGTTAAATAAAAAAAAAATTAAAACCTGCGACGAAAAATTGTGAAGAAAAAAAAATTGTAGTAAAGTGCTTTGATTATATAAATTTTGGATAGATTAGAGAGTCGGTGTGAAAAACTTAGATAAAAATATCACTTAACTTTTTGGTTATAATTCACGCACACAGAAACGGTTATACATGCTTAGTTTGGCAGAGCGAGAGTATGTGGTCTGTTGAGTCACACACAAGTAGTGAGGTTTATCTAGACATTATATAATTTATATAATCAATGCTAAAGTGGTCCCTAATTTTTTGGAATTTTCTAGACAGGCCCACAATGATACGAATCGTCGCGTTCTTTTGGCGGTACAAACAAGGAGTCTACGCGGGCTAATTTCATAAATATGAATGTGAAATTTTCATCGAAATTTGATTAGTGGTTTATCAGTTATAAGCGTAAGCGTCAAATAAATTATACTTATTAATAGAAAAATAGAAATAATATTAATATTTAAATAATATATTTTGGATTCAGGGACGATTCACTAGTCGATACATATAGAGCCAAAGTGGTAAACACTAAGTAAATTCACAAAGAATGTTTATTTGCAATCAAAATTCCACATGAACAAAATCAGAAATAAAGCTATTGCAAATTGTAACACTTTGAGAATCAAAGAGGTCTCAAAGGGAAAGGCATTTTAATTCCATAGTGGGCGCTAGTCGTTGTCTGTGACCAGAATATCGAGACAATCAATGTAGTTTGTCGCGGGCTCTGGACTAAATTGAATCGGCCGAGTGGAAGGACACCGGAAACCGGAACTGGCCCTTCTCTCGCCACTCGCTTACCGACTACTCGCAAACGTTTCAGGTACACCAAACCTAGCCAAGCCTGACACCGTGTGCTATCTGTATTCACTCCTGAGTGTGAACAGCACAGAACATGGAAGAGAATGGAAGTGTTTAGAGAACGATTATTTTCCGGTTATAAAATACACGCAAGTTGATATAAATTACCAATATATAATTTATATATTAATTATTATATTATATAATTTATGTAACATGTATGTAACACCATTAATTACACCATAAAATAGCGTCGTTGCGGTTTTTGGATAAACTTGCTGCATATACTATCATTAACTGAGAATACCTCGCGCTCATGTCAATTCATTCAGCCCAAAATCGTGTGTCCCACCCATATTTCCAAATTTTACTCTGTTCCGTGGTGAATATAATAAATAGTATCAAGAACTTGCAAACCCACACACACATATAAAGTAAAATATCTGGTGTGTTTTTGTTAGATCTATATATATTTATATATTCGGTGCACCAACTCAGTATTACTGTTATGTAATAGTGTTATGTAGGTACACATTTATTAAGATAACGAATATGTTTGGACAGTTGGGTTTTGTTGTCCTTTTCAAAGAATAAAACAATTCTCAGAATGTTTGATATCACTCAAAATATAGTCTTGAATTCGTAAGAACGATTATTATTATTTTTTCCGTATATACTTTAACCTAAATCTGTTTATAACCTAGGCAGACGAAGATAGCTTAAAATTTATAATTTATTTTACTATGGGTTGGTTTTGTCAATTAATAATTAAAGCTTAATTTTTCCCATTTCCAAAATTAGAGCTTTTTTGACCTGCTGTAAAATCGTAGATATTGGATGTAAATATATATGAATACACCGAAATATTATTGACATAACAGAAACGGCGCAGATCCTATCTTTGTTTTGATTACCTACCAAATTATATAATTATATTATATTACCTATAATTATAATTTACCATTCAGAATATTCCTCCTATACAAAACTTAAAAAAAAACACGTAGGAAAGCGGTTTTTTCAGCATCCAAAGTAAAGTTATAAAGACAAATAACAATCGATAGAAACTAAGACTTAACTAAGTTCGGCAACAGGTTAAAGTTGTCCAAGGCAGTAGCGCTTGACTGCGTTTATCTCGTATGTTAGCTGCTCCATTTGTGAGCTACGTTGGATGCTAGATAAAGACACTCAGACACAAAGCCATTGCCTCTCGCAAAGACCTGCCGCTTTGTCGGAGTAACGAATGCTTCTTTTTTGACATCGTTTGCTAACTTTATTTATATTTAACATTGAACAAAAAAATGAATTTGCGATCACACAGATTTATATTTAAGTAAGTAGTTAGGGTCACCGGATACAATATATGTGAACTGCGAACCCAATATGAACCAAGTGAATCTCGTGGTGAAACTGAAAATGTACTACGTACTAAGTGGCATTACGCATATTAATTTGTACAAGAATTAAAAATTTAAACAGTACTTAATCTGTGCTCGTTCATTCTCGATGTAGTACGAAAGAGAAAACTCTACCGTATGTTACACTACTATAATAGTAAATAACATATGATTAAAGTCAATCAAACTCGAATTGATGGACATAGAAACAAAGTGTGTAGGTACAGGAATGATGTTTTAGATACACCTGTAAGCATAAGACATATATGGCTATATCGTATATCTTGTTTTGGCACATTATAAAACTGAGTGTGACAGATGATACGAAACGTATGATACAGAAAGAGATAGCTGTCTGTAGTGAATTACGCTTGTAATATGCTTGTTCAACATAGATTAGAAGGAATGGCCAATAAGCGACTATAATAAATTATGTTAATTAACTTAATTTTAGTCCCACATTTACTTTCTTTAATACATAAAATATCACTGAGGTACAAAGTGTAAATGACATTGTGAAATCTCCATACGAGCTTCGCCTTGGTCTCCATTGATAGTTTCAGCTGCCGCTTAAGAGGCACCTCCTCCTAATCATTTCGTAAGAAGACCACGGAATGCTGTGACAGATCAGCCCGGCGACCTCACTCTCGAAGTCGGACGGCTGATTCAAACAAATGAGTCTTTCTCGGGCGACTGTCAAGACTCCCCCCCCCCCCCCTTCCTACTGATCTTATCTCAAATGAGTAAACAGTAAAATACTTTTCACGTTATATTAATAACGTAAATCTTAACCGGAGGCCCGCGCCAACGGAATTATTTCGCATCGAATAACTCTTAGGGGTTTCTCGACATCTCGCGCCGGTGACACCCTAATGTGCCTCCTGGCCGCTTCGATGAAGTCGTTGGAGCTTTCGGGCTAATGACACGCGTCCTTATTCTGCTTTAGGCGGTTGTTTAGTGGGTGCAACTCCACATAACCCGCGCGCTCGGGCGCTCGGAATCTGTAGAGTTTAATCCGCCTTCCCACCGCAAGGGTAAAACAAAAACTCGCTTTGGAACGTATATCTTCAACAATAAATAGTTCAGTCTCATAGTTTTATTTACGCTAAATCTAGAAACATTCGTTTTATGTTACGGACACGTTCGTATTTTACGATATTGGATAAAAAACGTTTTCGAGATTAAGTTTAAGTTTGTACCACATTATCGTCCTTTTGATTTCAATATGTGAAACACAGTCGCTGTCCGCATCTGTCCTCTTTTATTTAAGAAAATTACCTAATATTACCATGTACATTATTTTAAATTAAATTTTTGTATTATAAAGTTAAATTCAGTATTCTGTAATCAGTGATCGAAAAATTGTTTTTCGGGCGCTTACATGGATGTTGTCAAACCTAAATATGAGGTCTTTTAATCATCATACGCAGATATTTTATGTTCCTAGCGTCGCATTATTTGTTACACAGGTCCCAGGAGAGTGTGTTTCTGTGACATCTGTACAAATCGTTACAACAAAACATTATTCGTTGAAATTATTTTGTTGTAAAATAATGATACACGTAAAAGATGTTCGTAAATTTCTTTAAATACGACACAATAGTTATAGTTAGGCTGAGTGAATATTGCTATACTAATATATATGTACATAGAACACCTTTGTTCTTTAGTGATCAATGAATCGAAATATAGCGTATTTATTAAAAAAAGAATCGAAAAAAAAGAAAGAATAAAAAAAGAAGATATAAAAAAAAGAAATAACAGAAAATTGAATAAACTTAGAGTTCCTTTTTCTAAATTAAAATTAGTTTCATCTTGCCCTCACTCCATGGTAACTAAACTATATAATAATTTACCAAACTGTATAAAAAGTTTTGATAAACCTATTTTGTTTAATAAGCAATTGAAAGCTATTCTTATCGAAAAATGTTACTGCAACTTAAAAGAATTTTTTGATGACATTTTAAGTTTTTACTTTATGTGTACTTATAATGTTATAATCTTAGTGTGCTATAATCAGCGTTACATTTATCTCCTACATGTATTAAAAACATTTATACTCTTGGAATTAATGTGATATGCGATAAATAAATATATAAAAGATATCGAGTAACATACACACACAAAAAAATATAGTCGAATTGAGACCTTTCATCACTATTTGAAGTTAGTTAAATACTGGAAATACAATACAATCCGAGCTAACAAGACACAGTTTGTTGGCTCGGTCTGCACTATTATATATTCTGTGCCAGTAGGTATACCGTTATTGTAACAAAAAACGTTTGTATGTTTACTTTTATAACATTTTCCGATTTCGTTTTGCAAATCTCCACTTGTTTATACGCTAAAAATGTTGTTAGATATAACCAGATTTCGACAGTAAACAATTGTTGACATTAATTATTGAATTTACCTTTTTCTGTACCTACTACTCAGTACTTTAATTATATTTTGAGGAACATTTATGTAATGGTTTGGCTTCCGTTTCTTGAGTCAGTTTAAAATTTTCTTCCTTTGACTTTTGTCTCGTTTATATAATATATCGTCGCGTCTGGGGTAGAACTAGAAGCTTTTCGTCTCTTAATTCGATTTAAGGGCGACGCGTCGAATAGCGGCTGCAATGGCGCCGTCGAGCCACTAGTTTCCCTACATACGATCTAAACGAGCTACTGTAATCTCGTAAATCCAAATTGAATTTTCTTTTACTGTCTTTCAATATTCAAGGGATTTCTGGTAGGAACTAGTGATTGTTTCGCAGCTTTCTATTATTTATGTTTATTATTTATTTTTAAACGTTTTCTAATCAAACAAAAGGGTGGGCCATTGTATATTATTTTTTGAAGTACATATTAAATTGCTTTTAAAATATAGTAAGTAAACTAGATGTTACAAAAGAAAAAAGAATTTATTTATTAAAAATATATAGATTAAATACTCATATATACTTTACGCATATTTACCATATAATAGAGATATCATGAACGCCTTTACAATAGAACTCTGAGAAAGCTGGACTCAACAAAATTCGTAAGGGTATTTCAACTGCATCTCGAGATAATTTTTTTCCATCAGGAAAATTCTACAAATTTCAGAAAAATGGTGCTTACTTAAACGAGTTCAGGATTACATTAATTTGAAAGATTTTTTAAATAAGTTCATTCTAGTATTAGTATCATCATCATCATCAGCCCATTTTACCCCACTGCAGGGGCTTAGGCCTCCCTCAGGGTGAGGAGGGGGTTTGGAGCTTAAATCCACCACGCTACTCCACTGCGGGTTGGGAACTGTAACGACCGCCATCTATTGACAGTCACGTTAAGCAGTCTGGGACCGACTGCTTAACGTGCTCTCCGAGGCACGGAGTCAGTGATAGTTAATGTACTTAAGTCAGAAAAACTCATTGGTACACGCCCGGATTCGAACCATGGCCCTATGGCCTTATAAATTTGAGACAGGTTCGTTGCGCTCTGGGCTATCACGACACGAGTATTAGTATGCGAAATATGAAATAACGTTTTGGTTAAGATATTTGACGCTCGACTTTGGACAGAGGCGGACCCCCGCTGAGCCTGGCTGCGCCCTAACCGTTCTTGTATCGGCTCACGGCCGCTTTGACTGCCCGCTGCGTAAATCACGCCCCCAGCTACTTGCTACAATGACATTTTAATTAACTGACGGCTTAACGGCAATTAACCTACAAAAGTGATGACGCGTCAAGAAAATATTAGCACTCATATATATTTTTGTATTTTTGATTATATACAAGTAATTTTAAAAACATATTTTTGACACGGATTTTGCCAAAAACTTTCTACAAGAGGTTAATAATGTTAGAAATATTTATATATGCTTAATTTACCTATGCTAGAAGACGTAAAAAGCACCTGACCGCTTAACCCGTTTAAATTATATAATGCTCTATTCAGGGCTTGTGTACCCATAGGCTTAGAAATTTTAGTTTACTGTCCATTATTGACAATTGGAAAACAATACAAATATTTGTAAGTAGTACCACAATATTACTAAAAATATAATATTCCAGAAGCCGGTGACACTAAAAGCTTCATCATGCGTCAATAAAGCTTTTTAATGAGAATTGATAGTTAAAAATTATACGAACATAAAAAATGAGCTTGGTACACGTTTTTTTTAGCTATGTACGTGTACATAGCTAAAAAAATCTGTCGATTAATCAATTCGTTTGACCTTCAGCCAGATGCAATGTCTGAAAGAGACAAGGCCCAGTGCCGCGAAGAGAACGAAGATGTTGTACGGAGTGTAGGTTGTAGTCTAGACCGGGAGTGACGTGAATGTAAAGACAGCCAGTATTCGTATAACCTTTAGCCAGAAAGGGGCGCTAGGAGAGGTAATAGATATAAAAGTATGGTGACAAATATCAGTGGAAAACATAAGTTGTTGTGTTAGTTTCTTATCGTGAGCTGTCTTAATTCATTATTCGTTTTCTTGACTTAATGCAGAGCTTTCTGTGGGTTAGTTGCAAAGTTTATATAATTCGTTGGCGGCGTTTTTAATGTCAGTTTTGATTCGTAGCAATGCAGCTCAATCATATGGTTTTGGTTGTAGTAGTCCATATTATATTACCTAACTTCGTTAATGTTTTGGTTTTTCCCGTACAAATATTTTGAAGTTCCGCTGGCTCTAGTCTGGTTTAGTGAAATGTATGACTGATTTTATTAAATTCTTCTGAGTGACTTGTTTAAGATCTCATTTAGTTCATTGCGTGTAAGGTTTCTTTAATTTTTTTTCTACCTTTGTTTTTTTTTGTTTTTTTCGTTAATTTTGTTTTAGTAATAATGGTCCAGTCGCCTTCTGATTCGTTTAGTAATATAATCTTTTATTTTTATCAAGGTTATCTTTATTGGCATATTTTCTGTAGTCGAAATTCAGTTTAATTTTGCTCGAGATGCCGAACGTTGTCGAATTCGTTTTTTCAGTATTTATTTGTATGAAAGCTCGAGAGTAAAATTTTATTCTAAATTACTTTATATTCTGCTAAAATGGTTTTTTCCTATTCACATTTCATAGTATCGAAAAGTATTTCTTTGGTTCTTATGTAGACAATTGCAAATTTAGAGTCCAAGTTCCAAATAACTCGACATTTGCAGTGTTCTTCATTAGTCTTCATGGAGTTTCACCGAACTATGAATGTAACAAACTAGAAGGCGTAAGCTTGCTAAACTTGACGACTCAAAGCTAGCAAATTTTGACAACTCTATGTACTTTAAAATTGTATTTATTATCTGTCTTTCATTTAATAGTATGTAACTACTGGTAACGGGTGTTATATAAAGGGCGAAGATTATATAAGTAACCAATTGTGTGAGCCACATGGGCCATGCCTCTATTTTTCTCACTCGATCCTTCAAAAGTGATTATTTTGATCCTAGAACTAAATGACCAGCATTACTGTTCTGATGTTATTGACAAAATAAATTATTATTATTGCTGTTGCGCGAACTCGGCGAGGATTGTTTGTTCAAATTTTGGATTTATGGTGTTTCGTTGCTTTTCTTATTAGTCCGAGTTGTAAATATTTTAGGTCTTCTATTCCTTTCAGAAGTACAGTCTCTTAAGATCACAGGGTAACCGTTTTAGGCGGTTCTTTTTCTAGGGTATTACTTTTGAAAATATATACTATAGACTTGTTTTTTCCTAAGGAGGCGTTCGATATTGATAAGACTGTCAAGGTGAATAATTTAGATAAGTAAGATCTAGTGTGTATGGCCACGAGGTTCACCTCCATTCTGTTTTAATGATATATTTTGTGTCAGCCTATGAAAAAGGTTTTTGCAACCGGATAATTACAGGACCACAAGACCCATGAAAAAGGATTACCGTGCTTCTTTTTTGTCTTGCCTTTTAGCAACCGCACAGTGTCCAATTTTAGTTCTTTGATGTGTATACATCGCTGTTCAGGTACATACCTGAACCGGAGAAGAAGAACAAAGAAGAAGAAGAAGAGGCACGGTAATCCGTTTTCATAGGTCTTGTGTTCTTGCAATTATGAATTATCGTTTATTAATAATTCTTGAATTATATGAATTTTGTTTTGCAGTTATGCACAGCCCCGAAAATTTTAAGCATGTTTCATGGTATTTAATACATTGTAAGGTAAGTAAATGAAGACCAGACCAGATCAAAATCGATACCATGCACTAAAGCTGTTAAGCCGTATGCTTCCGGCAGATTTGGGATCCGCATACCAAGATATTTTTAAAGATTGGTTCGAAGCGTACAAAATGAAAAACAAAAGGTTTGTACGTAAATTGTATCCCCTAATATAAATAATGTATAAATATGGAGAAATCGTATCCCCTTTCATATACATTACAAGTAGATAAGCCATAGCCATCGCGTCCGGCCAATAAAGAAGGCGTAAATTTTTTCTGTAAGAGAACAAAAGTTTTGTTTCAAATTCACTTGATATTTATATTATATATCAATATCCGTGATGAATATTAATGAATTTTTATTCTAAAATCCATTTTCTTTTATTGTTTTTTTTTTTGTTTTGTTTTAACCCGAATTCTACCCATGCCAAGCTTATTTTGTTCGTATAATTTTTAACTGTCAATTCCCATAAATTGTTTCGATTCTGCTATGACGGAGCTTTCAGTGCCACTGGCTCCTCGTCTATAAAGATCGACGTGATTCTGAGCTCGCGGCGTCTTATCGGCTACTTTTCCAGGCGTTTTCTAATTGACACTGACGAAGGTGCGCGTAGCTAACAAGGCGGAGGCTATTTCCCGTTCCAAGGAAAAGCTAAGGCTAAGGTAAAACGGTGACTTTAGTTATTGACCCGTATGTTGATGAAGGACTTGTACACGTGGTCCATTAATGTATACTTTTTTCCTTGAACTATCTACTTCTCTTTTTTCCACTTAATCTTTTTTTCTGTTGTATTTTGACTGACATAGGCAGTTTCTTTACTCATATAGAATATCAACAATTATTAAACTGAAGGTTAGTGAAGGTCTGAATTTTGGGTTATAATACCTGGGACATCCCGCACAGCATCTTCTTGTCCCAAAGTAAGCAAGTATTATGCTTGTATTATGGGGTACTATATAGATAACTGATACACTTAAATATTCTTTATAATATATGTATATATACTAGACGTCTATTTTTTTCACCCATGCAAACACGGAACAAATAAACATGTTCATGCACACAAACATTTTTTCCGCTCGTAAATCGAACCTGCGATCTTTCGTTTTGCAGTTAGGGTCTCTAAAGCACTAGGCCAATCGATGAATCATTATGATGTGCTAAAGAATGTTTTGACATTAATCTATAAACCTTTCTCAAACTATGGTTAGACTAGTCAAACAGCTTCTAGTAGCTGAAGTACACGCTAAAATGTATTTTACGAATAAACTGGTTATTAATTTCTAGTTTACTGCAGCAGATGGTTGAATTCAAGTGTCTCGTACGTTTCGTTTATGAAGACGATAAAGTCGCAGAGAGAAGTGTTCAACCGAGGTGCTCGCCCACCGTTGGCCGCGGAACTAATTTGCACATGCCGCTTTCTAATTTTACGCGTACTATAAACAAGTTACGACCAACATCAAGGGGTTACGACTCACCGCCGCCTTAATGATAACAGCACCCGAAAATAAAGAGAGTTTATTACACACGCATGCCTTTACGTAGCTCGCTCATTTATACGAAAATTCATTCGTTTATTTCATCGTGAGTTTATTGCGGCCGAATAGCATCTGTTAGCTAGAACGCGATAATAGTTTCGCTTTTCTTTAGGTTATATTTTTTTAAATTATTACGATATATTCGACCCAGAGTTTTAGTAATACTGTTACTGGCTACTAGTCCGGATATCGGGGATGCTAATTTTATTTAACATTATTTTATTATAAGACGAAATCACCAACTAACTTAAGAACAAATTAATATCGAACACAAATTATACCGTTATCTCACTCCACACTTCGCAGTAAATTGCACTTGACTTATTCATAAAAACTGTTTGTCCAACCTCGAATTGTCGCCTTTTATACCTTCACTCCCTTCCCCGAGTCAGACGTCGCGAATATTCTAATTATCGAACATTTAATTTAATAATTACATCCCTATTTTAGCGTGAGAATTTTCTCGCACGTACGTACGAACGTCTGGCGCCGTGGCGCCCGCTTTTATCTGGACACTAATATTCCGTCTCTAAAATGTATTTATAAATTCGAAATATCGAGCCGCTATTCTTTGTAAAGACCGTCTTCCATTTAATTTTTTTCAATTCGAGGAATTCGTTTCTATATCTGGATTTTTCTGTTTTATTGAATGGCCGTGGTTCGAGTAAGTTTGATGACATGTCGACGTATTATAGATAGACGTCACAATACTAATAAACTCTGGTTACTGAAATTTCGTTGTATAATTGTAGTTGTTGTTTCTTAAAATAAATATTCTTTGTATTTTATTTTCATTAATTTATGACTTGATTTGGTCTATTTGTTTCTTATATAATTATATTACTCTTCCATTATTTCAAGTTCAAAAAAAAAATGATTGCGACGTGATGATGATCGCTCAAGTTGATTTTCATTGGTAAATATTTAGTTCAAGTAATATAGACTTTAGATATTGATATAAATTATTACATTAAAACTCAGATTAAAACTTAACTTTTAAAACATCAAGGAATTATAAGAGGCATAAGCTTCGAACCGTAGTCAGTAGAAATGATTAAGTCTGATTTAATTGTCGTGTCCTCGCGGGAGAGCGCCCCACGAATTTATTACTTTAATTATCCGCGTTCTGCCCGCCAGGTGGGGCGGCGGCGCTGGTAACTAGCTATTCATCACACCTCTCTGCTGATGAGAAACAAGTATAAAATCATTAAAAACGCTATTCCACTTAAAATAAATACATTACCAGTTACTTATTTTAGAAAATTTCGCTATATATATCTTATTTTATTACCCCACAAAATAATAAACACTTATCCATATATTATTAGCTAATGTGGACTTACTTCAGAGGTAATATGATTGAGAAAAATACAGCTATTTTACTTTTATTTTAAAATAGTCATAAAATCGTAAATCTTAACTAATAATCTTAAAAATCATATCGTATAGAATTAATCTATAACAGTTATATTATATCTTTTGAATTTAATGATTTTATAGCATAAAATAGTATTCAAAGTTTCAACTATTTGTCTAAATTTGAACTAAAGTTGTCGACATAGCCGAAGTGATTAGCAAGCTGAAGTGGCAATGGGCAGATCACTTTTGTTGTAGAACCGAAAACCGATGGGATAGACGAGTTCTCAAGTGGAGGCCACGTACCATGTAGCAGAGCGTTGGACGCCCCGCGGCCAGATTGAAAGATGACCTAAAAGCACCATACCGGTGGTAATTGGATGCGAAAGGCGGAGGACCGTGTGTGGTGGCTAGCCTTGGAAGAGGCCTTTAATCTGCAGTGGAGTGACACAAGCTGATAACGATAATGATAAAATTGGCGCCAAAGCACAAGCCTTTGTGTCACTGTGTACTCTGACGTCAGTCTTGTAATAAATAAGTGTACGAGTAACACTCAGTATGGGTTTTATATTATTATCGTTTCAAATAGTAAATAACTGGTGTTTCAATCTGTAAAAGTAAAAATAACCACAAAGTAGTAACGACCACAGTCAGTTAAACGAGCAAAGCAACGAGCATACGTACTGTTTCTACAGAATCCCTTTACATCATGGCGGGTAACTTTTAATAAGTTGTTCTCATACAAAAAACTTGTAATTTAAAGAAAAATATATTAAATCATTACCATAATATTGTTTATTTTAAGTAATGTAAAACAGACACTATTTTCTTTGCTCTAATGAACCATAATCTTATCACTAAGGTTTAAAAATTGCATCAAAATGGGTTCATACCAACAGAAAGGAACATAAAAAAAATCGTGTTCAGGGATTTTTTCCATATATAGTCTATTCAACGGTTCAACGGTCGAGCTGCAATGTTCCTCTGAAAAGGCTGGGCCGAACTTAATTCGTTTATGGGTTACATAGGTATCACTTAAGAGCAGCTTATGAGAAAAATTTGAAAATTTGAACCACAGTATTTATTATAATTGTTCCATTAACACAAAACCTTAAATGCATTAAATCGTAGATATCTGTCCATTCGTTTGTACGAGTGTAAACATTACAAGATGAGATGGTGGTGCTCCGAGACTAAAAATTTATTACCTCAATTATAGACGATGTGTTTGTTTCCTTAGATATTACTAAGGATAAGTTTTGAATATATCCTTATGCTTTACTTAGCTCTGTTCCTCTACGACTTTTAGAAATTATATTTTTAATATTTTTCGCTAGATTTTCTATTCTAACCATCTCATCATGATATTTTTCCAATAAATCACATTGTATCAAAAGGTATTCTATCCAGCCATTTGTGTGAATAAAATTATGGTAAATATTATAAGTATGTGCTTATCTTAGATATAGATTATGGCAACGTTTCCACATCACTAGTTTATACTAGAATTCTCAATGAAAAATATATAAGAAATGAATTCGTTTGATAAAACTTTTCTAAAAAACGACCAAACCTTCAACTATACAAACTTATCAACGTGAGAGGTCGATGTGAGATTTCATTGAAATCGAAGTGACAGTTAAAAGTCAAATTATAGAAAAAATAAGTTCTCAGAGCTATATTATATTAGGCCGACGTGAATAATTTTATGTGAGAATTAACGGTTTTATGTCTCTGTGTTTCATAGTACGCGAAATAAACGCCTGAAGAACTTGCCGTGGGTCGTACTGAGCACACACGTTGTAACAATACAACAGAGCTCGTAACAATAAGTTTTAATGAAGTTAAATTAAATTAAATTTATAAAACGATTCGCATATTTTATTAGCTTCAGGTTAAATTTAAATGATTTGATGACAATTTCACTTTATAAATTCTATAATCGACGTGATACTTACACGTAGTTATTACTTTACCATTCACGTTAAGTTTTAATTTGTTGTCTACGTCTTTTCATGTCTACGAATTAAATAACAGAAAAAACAATAAAATTGGAGCACACGTTACGAAAGTTTGGATCGTTTAATGTTGTGCTTAGGAAAGTTGGCACATACAAAGCACAGAATAATACCTATGTTTACAATGACAAATCGACACTCAGCCTTGTGTATGTGTATGATTATGTTCGATATCGTTAAGTCTACACACCTTTGAGAGTGTTAGAGAACACACAGTGTTGTACAAGTATATGACATCTTATCGAGGTGGGCTGTAGGTACAAATTTATTACAGCAATAATAAGTCCAGTTCGCCCATGTGCCACGCTATACAGGCGTCCCTGGATATAATTGCTTCCATTCCAATTCCATAGAATTAGATATAATGTTGTTTAAAACTTTTCCAATTTTTCCTTATCTCTTATTCATTGTTATACCGATGTTGATAACAAATTAACTTAAATGTACAGGCGGAAAGTTTTCAAAAGTTTTCTATTCGTGCGATAGTACATCACTTTAAAATAATTGTAAAATTAGATGACTAAATTTAATGGGCATTTTGTACGATAGTAATCCTGAAAACTCTTGGGTAGTTTTCATAATATCGTAAAAAAGTTTTATCATGCAATCGACCAATAAACAATTTGCGCCGGCACGGCAGCTCTATTGAAGGTAAAATAATTGAGTATAATAATATTTTATAAATGCTATGGCCATCGATTTATTTTCTTTTCATTTGATAGCTTTTGCTGGAGGTCTCACCTGTATTGACGCTCAGTTTAAGCTCAGATCAGTATTAAGACGTTACATATTACATTGAACTGTATTTTCTTTTATACTTCGTTCGCTGCTCTCGGTGACAGTATTTAGTAAAACTTTTATGTAATATTATGTGTGCTTTTTATTTTACACCGTTTACATAACAATTTGATCGTCTAGGAAATAAAGTTATTTTGAAAGTCTCAAAGAAAAGGCCTAAATACCTTTGGAATTTCCAAGAATATAACAATTAATACAGTCGCGGAGAGTTCCCAAGATTCCCTTGTGTAAAATAATTCGCGGACCTAATTTATACAGAAGATGTACTTTGAAAATACTCAGCCTTTGTACAGCCGGATCTCTAGATTCTTACTTAACTATGAGAAAATGTGCAAATAAAAAAGCTTATGACTTTCAAGTAGATTAAATCCGGCCGAGCTGACATTACGTGCGGATGTAAGACAATATGTATTCATACATTGTGCGAAACGGTTCCGTGGTGCCAAGAAATAATCTGTTACGGCGACATTAAGTTAAGCTACTATACTCGCTGCCAAATGTGAACTTTGCCAAAAGGTCCCGGGCTTCTTGTCTTTCATTGTCCAGGAGTGCGTCGTTGACTGTCTCCCGGAAGCTCAATGTATTTAAGCAAGTACACATTTCATATTATATTGCACCGACTTGCTAGCTAATAGGAGCTTTTCTTTCTTTCGCGATTCTGCTTGTGAGTGTGTGTATAGGAGTATATGTAGCAACCATGTGGTTAAATCAGTCACTCAATGAAACGGCTAGTCTGTTCATTGAACGCCGGCATTCAATGAGGCGCCTATATAGTTGTGTGATTTTGATGTCAATATTTTCTTATAGTGTAGATAGAAAAAAAAAGAAACACTTTATTCATTGTGTTATATAAATTACTTACTAATATCTATAACAATATAAATAAAAGCGTTTTTTCAATATTAAAAAAAAAATTCTTTGTATTTATATGTAAATGCTTTCGCAAGAGCTTTAAACAACGTCATAGCAAAAAGTTTGAAGTCTTTCATTCCCAACTCCTAATGAACATTCACTGTTCCTGAAGTTGACATGAAAATAAAAGCACAAAGAGATCTTTTCTCTTTGCTTTTGTCTACCACTAATACTGTTATTGTAGAACGATTAATTTCACATTGTTGTATTTACATGATTAATAAAAAAATGATTCGTGATAAATTATGCTTTATAAACTTAAATAGAAAAAAACTTTGTTTTTTACCTTAGGCACGTGTAAAAGCACAAATATTGAAGCTCTCTCCGGCTTTGATACTTTTTGGGCACACGTAAAGTTTGTCAAAGTAAGTTACTTTGGCGTTATTCCATCGAAAAGAGGGGCATACAATAAGTCGCGTGACTGTGTTATTGAAACAGAAACCACTCAAAGGGAATTATTGTATTGTGTGGCGTCGATTACTCATGTCCTATACATGATTCTCTGTCAGGAACGTCAATACAATTTCGATACGTCACGTAAAATATTGTTACGTAGCCACGTAGTTGTCGTAGATTTCGGATCGACTTTTTTAATCAATTTGGTTATTGATAATACTCAGATGTTACTTTTTAAGGAACCAAGTGATGATAAATTTATCAGAGAATTTAAAAAAATATTATTAAAGAAATGTTATTATAATTTGAATGAATACCTGAACGACAAATCTATATAATATTAATATTGAGCTAACGTCTTAAAAAATGTATTGCCTAATTATTGATGATGATATGACATTACTATTTTTAGTTATTATCGTGGTGACATTATTATTATTTTAGTTATTATTGAGATGATATTATTATTATTTTGGTTGTTATTTAGATGACATTATTTTAATATTATTGTGGTAATATTATTATTGTTTTGATTATTGTTGTTGTGATTGCATTATTATTATGTTTACATTGAAATTGCTTAAAAATTATTAAGAAAATAGCCCTCTTATATTGCTGTGCTCTCACGGGGCGTCACATAGAGTATAAGATGATTTTGTCTGAACACCTAAAGATTGACATGTGACAATGGAATAAATAAATAAAATAAATAAATAAATAATAGTGTATTATTAATATTATTACGTATAGATGAAATAGATATTCTAATAATGATATAGTAGAATATTTAAATAATTTAAACAAAAAAGCTATGTAAATTCAAGTCTTGCAAAAGAACCTTTTGCTTCTTTTACCCAACTTAAGCCGGAATCAAAGTTTCCACGTAATGTTTATACCTTCAAATCAAATGTAGTTTAAGTATTATGTTAAATTGGCATCAGTAACGAAATATCAAAGTCCGCATTCCACATCCTGTGAGAGTCCCCGACTCCGGTTAACTTTTGTAAAAGAAACGAGCCCGTTTTGTACGAGATAAGGCACATGCGGCCACTCAGCTGCATATTCATCTATATATGAGCCATGTATCATCCATGTATGATATTCAACATTGAATCGATTGATAAACTTTAAATAATTAGGACAAGTGAGTGCATATAAGTGTTATTATTATTTTAATTTGCCCAATTTCTTTATTGTAAGAGCTAAGCAATTTTTAGCTACAGTTCCTTTTTTTAACTTATTTATTACTTTACTTGACAATCAATTTTATTTAATTACCATTAATTACCATACTGTATTTACATTGGTATGTTAATTTGATCCCAACACTGGATTCAGCTTATGGAAAGTAAGTAATCGATGAATATCCTGTTGGCACTCTTTAGATGCTGACCCTAAAAATAAGTTTCTAAGACCTAATTTATTTTTTTATTTTATTTATTACAAATTTACTAATTAGCACGTAACCAGAGGGAAAAAAACTCAATACTTCTTTAATCTCTCTCAGCTTCTGAATTAAAATTTTTGTTATTTGAAAAATCAATATATTGTTTGATATAAAAAAATTCGTCAAAGAGCGTAGGCTGTAAGAAGTGACATATGCACATACGCTTCTGTACGTGGATACTTACATATTTTGTGTAGATAAATAAATACACACATATATACACACATACATACATATGCTCGGAACACATTACCCTCGTTTTGGCTTCTTAGGGGGTGGGTAAGAAAAAAATTCGGGAATGTTAGATACGTAATATGCGACATTCTCATTACAAGTTCAGTTCTAGAAAATACAGCCAAAAACAAACGACGAGTAATTAAATTTGACGGGAGTTTTGTGGATGACACGAGGACTTTAAATCCATCAAATATACACGACACACTTGGCCAACGAAATGTCAGATCAATGTGCGATAGACGTGAAGTGGACACCTGAGTGGTAAGAACGAAGTGAAATTGAGGTTTAAAGAAAAAATAGAACAGGTTTGATAAAGCGCTTGCTGTGCGTTTCACTGACCGCGACACACAGAACCCTATATAGACGATGATAAGATTTCTAATTAAGGACCTTTACGATTTAGTTCTGTCTCTAACGTGTAATAAAAATCTCATTTTGAGCCACAAATTCAGCCGGATTTTTGTGAATACGAACTCAGATAACGAATAATCAAGTTAAAGTTACGTAAGAGCATTATGTGATTGCAGACGATATAGCTGAATTGTGGAAGGCGTCTCATGGATGTTGTAAATAGCATGGAACACGAACGTGATGCAAAAGTAACATTATTTCCCTGGAGTGACATTACGGACCGGCTAATGAAGATGTGTCGGGTAGGCCGCGACACGGGCCCAGCCCAACACCCGTCCTTTCATATATAATAATCTCAGAATGTACTGCAATAAAAAAACTTTTAATTTAGTTTTCTTTTAGGTATTATATACAAGTTAGGGGAAAACGCGGCCGGCGTTGAATTATTGTAAAAATGTGACAGGTCCAACCTGAAAAAAAAACAAATGTATATTAGTTTAGTTAATATTTTTATTGCAATACGTTTCACAATTGTGATGTAATTGAAACCGGTGAAATATTTTGTATTTTGAAGCGTGGCGTGTTTGTCAGCTAATTTAGTTAATTTTCAACATCAAAGTATACATATTTTGGTTATTCGAATAATAAGTTGTAACGTAACATGCACATCCTTGGCATCGATTATCAACACTTTCCAATCACTTATTTTGTTTCCAAAAGTTCTGTGAAAAACAAGGGACTATCTATTTCAGCTGATTGAAATTTGCTGGACTGACTGAGCGATTGGCCGAGTGATGACACATCCTAACTGCAGAACCAAAGGTAGCGGGTTCGATTCCCGTCACGGACTAATATTTGTGTGCATAAATATGTCTATCTGTTCTCTATCTGGATGTAAAATATCTATATACATATTTATTATAAAGAATATTTATGTATGTATATCAGTTGTCTAGTACCCATAATATAAGCATAATACGTGCTTACTTTGGAACTACATGGCACTGTGTGGGATGTCCCAGGTTGCCCAGGTATTACCGGAAAATTTGATAATTTCCAAATTTTCATATTTAAAATATTGCAACACTTGACATGTCCAATTACTGTGAGATATTACTGAAATTTGAAGAGATAATCAAATGATTACGAGGGCCAAGTGCAGAGAAAGAATTAATATATTGTCACTGAGTGTTAATTTGATGTCCAAATTTTGAGTGTAAACTAGCGTAACAAAACATTTATTTAATTTCATTTATTCAACTTGCAGGGCGTTTTACTGAGCATACACAGAACCGAAGTAGTACAAATATACCTACAATTTGGTTAACGAAATATTTACCATCGTAAATATTCGGGCATCTTCGGAAAACCTTTTAACGTCAAATATCGCATATTTTCAGAAATTTCAGTTGCAATCAGATAGTACATTTGGAACTGAGCGGTTTTCGGTGCGAAAGACATTCCGAAGATATTCGACTATTTACGATTGTGAAAATTTCCGTGAAACATCTGTAATGTATAATATGGTCAGTGTAGACGACTCCGTAAATGTCCAAAATGCTGCGTTTTTAAAGATATACTGAGCTTCCTGGTAAAGATCCGTTTCTTTTTCTTTATATTGTTATTTCGGTCTTACACCAGAAAATGTCAAAATATATCATGGCGGCTTGGTTAATCTTCTTCATTCATTTCTAAATAAGATCGAGTTAGTTTGTCTATGTCGATGCAGGGAGTGAAATGCAGCATCGGAAATATATAAAAATATTATTTCAAATTAATAAATATAAATTTTTGGGGAAACCACTTTAAAATGAAAATATTCTTCTCAATTACGATTACTACGTACCGAGTGAACTCTAAAAGTGACGTGGGAGGTACTCTTTTGTCCGCCAGGGGACGTTCCGAGAGCCCGTCCTGCGTGAGGCTGACAGCTTTGAGTTACAACGGACCGCGTCCTCTGACGGCCCACCCTACCGTGCCCCCAAAATAATTGATTTATACTGCCCGCTCACAATATTCAGCCTTAGTCATAGAAATGGAAACCTAGAAGGGAATCGCATTACTGAAGACGGGTTCAATGAAAACTCGAATCATTTGACAATTAATGTAAAGCAATAGATGAACGGACTTGTAAATATTTTTACGATATTTGTTCTCGTTGACTACAAATCGGTTTTATCATAATAATAAAGTTTATCCTTTTAACAACATTTGTCTCGAATGTACAGAATCGTTTGACGTGAATAATATTTATAGTGAGTGCCAATATACGGCATAGCCAGCGCTATTAAAGCGTCCATAACAAAATATTCATGTGGAAACGTGGGACTCGTATATATTTCGGGCGGCGTAATAAGTTGTCGCCAGAATTACCTTTGTGATTTTTTTTATTAAAGCACGCACTCGTCGCGGCGCGGCGCGGCGCCCTATAAATCTAATGTTAGGGCGCACCCACTTTACGGTTGTGTCAATTGACAAAAATTGTTAGGCTTCTGTACGCGACCTCGGGAAATCCGAAAATCTGGAAAAAAAAACGACGTATTCAATAAAATCAACCTTTTTGTAGTCGTAAATAACTTACCTGCTCTTATGTTTACTTTAAAAACCACTTATTTCAAGGATTCGTAATTACTTATTGTCAACAAAATTTCGTTATATCTGTCCATCCGTTCATTTATTTTGCATAACTTCGTAATTGTACAAGTAATTAGTATCATGAAAATTCATAGCAAATGAGAAAGTTCTAAGCGTGGATCTAAAATTTTTTAAAAATGTTGTAAGGCAACTCGACATATAACAGAAGCAAACATTTCACACATCTCATCGTCAAGGATCATTGAAAATTCTTATTGAACTGTATAATTTTTTTTAATATTATTATATTTATATTAACGTCTCAAACGCAATATCGTAGACGTTTCTATTTTACTACTGGTTTCACTATACCTTAGAAATAGATTGTTTTTTCTTATATAATCATTGTTTTGGTTGACAGATGAAAAACAATTCACAGATCACGCGTCCTAAGCTAATTCTAAAAGACATTGAAAATAACTCAATAAAAACAAATATACTGGTAGATGCAATGACTATACACGAAGAAGAGTCACCTTATATAATTATATAGTGCACTAGCGGCGTGTACATCTCGGTGCGTAGCCCTGATTTTGGGGCACTTGTGTTTTCTTAATTTATGAACCGGTCCCGTAAATTTATAAAAAAAATTCTTTACAATACAATATCTCAAAAGTTAATAGTTTTTATTTCGTCACAAAAACGAAACAAATTTTAGCTCTTTTTTATACATTTTTTTCAGTATCAATTCAAAAGCTGAGATTTTACCGAAAATGTTTTCAATGTAGTTCTCCAACGATTTTGATTTCACATACTTTGAAACTTCATATATTTTCGTAGTTTCAATACTTTAGGAAAAATTGCCATTTTGCCCGTTTACCGAAAAGGACGAACACCCAAAAATACAGCTGTAACAAACGTTACAGCTGTATTTATGAAAAGATCTTCGTAATTTAAAAAATCTTCTAGAGACTATAGGTCTCGATAGATTAAAAATTTATCTAAAATAAATGATATTTTAACACAAATTATAAAATTTTAAAAAGTTGGTGATATTAAAAACAATGCATTTTCATGCAGGCTTTTGATTCTAAGTTTTGTTTGTACGCATAGAGCTAATCATTTGACAGCAGCGTTTGGCTTTAATAGAATCTTAAATGTCACTTCACAATATCGAAGTGTCATTGCGCAATTTCGCGAGGTTGAAGACCGGCGCGTGGGGATTTCGCGGGGGTAAAGACCGGCACGCAGGAACCTCCGAACTGAAATTCGAACTGAAACTTCCAATATTGCCCCAGATAACTAGAGTATGAGTGGTTAGACGGTAAACGCAGAGGAAGGCTTCTAATCAATTCATACTTTTATGTTTATACGTCTCGATACCTAATCTCAATATTTTAGTAAAAATAGTTTATTTGCACGTTCACTGAAAAAGGCTAGCTGAATCAATCCAAAAGTCATTTTTAATATTATAATGTTGTTAATTTATGGTTCGATCTCTGATACTCTATCCGATATTTGTTCACAAGGACTTCCGTGAGAATTCACATGGACATTGCAAAAACAATGCTATTAGGGTAGCGACCCTGCCTACGAAGCTGGAGGTCCCGGGTTCGAATCCCAGGTCGGGTCAGTATTATATGATGAATATTGATTGTGGTACCGGGTCTTGGTTATTATATGTTTGTGGTGTCTTCGCTAGGTACCCAAAATACAAGCTGATGTTTGGGGCCTAGACGTTATTATGATGTATACGTTATTATTATTATTACAAAAACTGAATTTCCAAAATATAAGAATGTACCAATACGAGTGTTTTATATTCCTCTACAGTTAGAGAGGGAAGATATAATAACTGGCGCCTGTCGGCTTACCGACAGAGAGCATTAGTTTCGAGCATTTCTCTCGGGTTGGTTACAAAATAGAGCAAATTTTTACTGAGATTAAATTATGACTATATCATAAGATAATGGTGATGCTGAAAGAAAGAATTAAATATTAGTCACAGTGTAGATATTTATTTATTTATTGCATGTCAATCTTTAGGTGCCAGACAAAATCATCTTATATACTATGTGACGCCCCGTGAGAGCACAGCAATATAAGAGGGCTATTTTCTTAATGATTTCTAAACAATTTCAATGTAAATAAAATAATAATAATGCAACCACAATAACAATCAAAACAACAATAATATCACCACAATAAATAGTTAAAATAAACGTAGAAATAATTGAAACTGAGACGTTATTAAATGTATACCTTGGAATGTGTCATACATATTCGTCCTAAAACCTTTAATATAGAAAACATATTGAGAGAAATTCTAGTAGATTACTTTAAAATCGAACGGAGAGTGATTCTCAGTTCATTTGAGAATTTCAGCTTGAGATAAATTTCAAATTACATTTTGTCACATGAAGATTGTCGCGCATGTCTTTTTTTTTCTCTAGTCTCATACGAAAATATTTTCACATAGTTTTTGTATCTCACAAACGAATGTCTCATATGGCTACATATAGCTACACTAATGTGAGAAAAATGTTTTTTTTTAAATTAAAATGTCGATGCAGAACTACCTTTGCGTATATCTCGAAGAAGGGATGAAGAAATAATTTAAAAAAATACGTATATCATATTATTACGCATGAATTCCGGTTTGTACAATACACATTTTAAATTTTTTTAGATTGATTGCACATATATATTCATTTTGAATTAATTCCTTCAAATAGATAACATACGAAATAAACTCATTGTACTCCTCACCCGGGTGATATTCATTTGACATTACAGCCACAAAGTCGTAACCACGACTCAATCATTCTCAAGGGCAAGTACAGTTCGCGTCAAACTTCTAGTTCCCTGTGAGATTCGTATACGAATTTTGAGAATAGATAATTACATTTACGTTGCATTTTTTTTCGTTTTCATTAAAATGGTCTTATGAGACATGAAATCATGCTGTCCGAACTGACCTCTTGACCCATAAATTGAAATGCGTTGGGACTAACTTTCAACAACTTCGTTACTACTTTGGTGTGTAAAATAATCGTGATAGCCCAGAGCACAACGAACCTGTCTTAAATTTATAAGGCCATGGTTCGAATCCGGGCGTGTACCAATGAGTTTTTCTGACTTAAGTACACAATATCACTGACACCGTGCTTCGGAGGGCACGTTAAGCAGTCGGTCCCGGACGCTGTCAATAGATGGCAGTCGTTACAGTTCTTAACCCGCAGTGGAGCAGCGTGGAGGACTTAAGCTCCAAGCCCCCCTCCTCACCCTGGGGGAGGCCTAAGCCCCTGCAGTGGGGTAAAAATGGGCTGAAGATGATGATGATGTGTAAGATAAAAAAGTTTTTTCAAAACCTTTAATTCATACTATTACATAAAACTGGCCATTTGTACATATAACGGCTCAATCGATAGTAATGGGACCGACCGTAATATTACGATTTGACTAGAAGCACTCTTCTGCGCTTACCGTCTAGCCACTCTTCTTATAGTTATGGTTTTTTACAAATTTCAGTCCGGTTTCAGTCCGCGAGGTCCCCGCGCGTCAGTCTTCACCCCCGCGAAATTGCGTTTGACAGTTTCGATACTGTGAAGTAACATTTCTGACTATTAAAACCAAACACTGCGGTCAAATTTATTCACTCTATAGGACCGACCTTATTGGTTAGCTTGTAACACTAGCTATTTTTAATGCAAAGCGAATTACTAGTTAAAACGTTATGACAGGCCGAAAGAAGCAAGGTAGAAAATTTTAGCATGATCAACAAGGCTTGTAGGTTTATATCTGTACATTTTCAATCATAACTTATCATTTGTCAGTACATTGCTGGTTCTGATCTGTGGCTGGTTCACGCAACAAAGATTAAATAATCATGAAGTTTTTTGAAACTTTTATGTTAAGAAAGTAATTTTTATGTAGTAAAATAATATGTCGTGATAACCAAATGGTAGCGAGCTCGCTTTTTGTTTAAAAGGCTGTGGTTCGAATCCCAAGGTATGTACCAAGAGTTTTTTCTAACTTAAATACATAACTATCACCGACTGTGCCTCGGAAAGCACGTTAAGTAGTCGGTCCCGGTTGCTATCAATAGATGGCAGTCGTTACAATCCACCAACCCACACTGCAGCACCGTGGTAGATTGAGCTCTAAGCTTCCTCATCCGGAGGGGAGGCCTACGCCTGTGGGGTATCAATGGGCAGATGGTATGCTATGGTAAAATAATATGTGTGTTCAACATCGATTTTTTTAAGAAAATCCCATTAAATCTTTTAATACGTAATATGCATACGAAATACGTTTAGAAAGTATATAAACTTTATGACAATAAATAATATTCTTCATACTTAAATATGAATGGGCCCAGGAACTTGTATAAAGATTTCTAATGTACAAATAGGCATCTACTAATATTTTTTTCAAAATTCAGTGTCTATGGAAGTAAAACAAAAACTGTTAAAATTTCTATGACGAACGACGCACCGAGCGGTTGGTTTTATCATCCCAGCTTTCCTCTCATAGCAACTGTCACGGCGCCAAATAAGAACACCATGGGCTTTGTGTTAATGACACTGAACTTCGAAATGAGGCGAAACAAAGGGTAAAAAGCTTATGTATAAATCAACTAGCACCCTTTCTGATTCTGCACCGTATCCTTTCGAGAATCAGTAAATTCCTTTTTATTGCTCTCCCATTCATACATCACTGAATATTTAAGGTAACATTTTCCTTATGCTAGGGTTCAGAATTGTACCCCAATCTAAGTGCTGTAGCCTCTGTTTACTTTGGGAATACGTGTCTAAAATTGTACACTTGTTTGCAGGTTTGCGTACATCGTATGAAAAAAATACTTGGTTATTGATGTGAAACATCTATTGGCGAAGGTTTAAAACTGATTGTTATATATTTAAATGAAAAAAAATCTTTTAGAGTAGGGTATTAATTCCTAAGTTCCTTTTATTAATATTTTTATTTATTTAAGTATTTTTTATTGTGCAAATTATTAAATATTGCGCTATGTTTTTTTTAATTCGCATTAATATCGAATTAACTGACCGACTGCCGGCCAGTAACTAAATGTTAGCATATGCCCCTCTTACCCCGCGCATCTTACCTTATAGTGGGGCGCGCCGTCGTGAAAGAGACCATAACTATTACTGAAGTTACAGATTAAAAGAATTGAGTTGTTGCAACTTGAAATAAATTTTTGAATTTAAAATTTTTGTATTGAATGTAAATAAATGTTTATTAAATAAATAGTAATCATTTTCTGTAAAAAAATCGTAATATTTAATTTTTCATTATGCCATATTTAGTTCCTGTCGTAATCTTGTCTTTTATGCATATCACTTGTACAAACTCGTTGTTTCACATCTGCCAGGCGTCCCCTGATGGGTCACAATTTTTTAAATTAGTAATTAATTATAAAAAACAAAAACCGATCATTTCGTGTGGCGTCGCGTGCGCATATTTATTACAAACAAAGCTATAGTCATTTTATCACATTCGAAATTAAAATTCTTTTTTAAAACTCACCCTTTCCCTTTACTTATTCTTATTATGACACTCCCTCACTCCTTCATTTGCTTTCAAAACTAACCAACTGAAATCGGGAGAAATCGCTATTCATTTAGTAATTCCGTCACATCTATGGGTCTATCCCTTTCAAATGCCCCTCTAAACTTATTTTTCCACACCGTCTTCTCTGAGATAATTCATGATAAAATAAGACCCCTTTGAGTTTTAATAAACTAGATTATCAATTAACTCAATAATCAGCTAATTTATGTAAATAAATTCGGCGTAGGTTTAACAAAATCCAATAGTCAATACAATGGTAGAACATGAAGAATATTTCAGTTAATACTTACTAATCCATATTAAGTCGTGCGGCGATTTTAGGCCGGCCCATTTGTTCAATGTTGGAATTCCGATTCGCTGAATATGTTGGTTCGCTATGGAACTTATTTTGATATTTATTTCTACAAAGTATGTGGTATACTACAAGTAAATCAGAAAATGTATTTAACATTCCATACGTAAAACAACCAACCACTAACCACAACCTCCGACTCGCACTGGAGTAGCGTAGTCCAAGCTTCAAGCTATCTCTTCCCAAATGGAGGTCTAAGCCCCTGCAGTGTGGCATTATTGTGCTGATGGTATGGTATGATATCGTGCGTAAAACAAGAAATTCGAAGAAAAAGAAATAACGATAGAGTATTGGTGACAACGGGATGAGTCCATTTTCCGTTCATAGGAATAGTATTGCTTCGCATACGTATTTTGGTCTGATTTCTGTTTGAAACGTTAAGTGAACCGTTCATTTTACTGACTTATGGTTGAACACAATACGAATTACTCAAAAAATTGCGAAGACTTTGGCCAAAAAACGAGATTTACAAAAACTAAATTCTGCAGTAAATAGATTTTTATATTGGTGCATGGCAGGGTCGATAAACTGAATCAGTAAAATCGTATAATAAAGTGTATTCACGACATGACTTTTCTTTGAAATACACAAATGACGCTATAGATATATTCTTATAATATAATTTTTTAACTTTAAATAGTCAAACTCTGTGTAATGTCATATTAGGTCCCATCGAACCAGTAAAACTTCAATATCTAGATCGAAAAAAATTTCGATATAATTGCCAATCGAGTTTCTTTTGTTGAAATACTTTCATTCAAATACATTTAAAGCATATGAAAGAATTAAAGTCGTTAATGTTTTCAAGTTTTTCCTTTTAACACAACTGTTCTATGATGGTAAGTGAATCATGTACTTTGCTGATCGGACAGTTTTTCAAGCTTACAATGTTGTTATAAGTTTCAAAATCAGATCAGTCAACGCAGTGATACCTAAATGATGAATCGGCTTGTTAATTTTCTCGACTGGATGTTCCCATAGAGCCGTCGATTGGAATTATAACAACTTTTCACACGCTGACCCTTCCTTTATCTTCGACATCACAATTCAATTAACTGTTTGCCGGCCAACTTGATTGTGGGATCACTTTATTTATTTATACTCGCATGAATAATTCAGTAGCAAAGTTCGTTTACAAAGACTTTTGGGAGGGACGCGTTTATCTTTCGTAAAATATTTACACGATAACGTCCAGTTATACTCATATCATAATTACTGTTCAATCTTCAATGTCGAGGAAATCACTTTTCTTGTTCAGTTTCCAAATGACTTGATAAACGTTTTCAAGCGTGTTTTGGATGTTGAACTTTCTCTTCCGAAATCTCCACTAGTGGTTTGTGATTGTGGTTTTGCTATAATTATTGACGCATAATCAATTAAAACTAATGACATATTATACGATATTGAATGATCCACCGATTGGTCACACTAAGTCGAATTATTTTCCATTGGATACGATATCAGAGTGCACGTACTTCTGGTATGTCCCTGGGACCTGAATTGGCAACGTAAACCTGCTATCTTACCAATTCAATACAGAGAGAATTGTGTATGTTGACGTGTGATATATTATATCTACTATAAACTTATTATTGTATAGGGAGTTTGTCTACATAACAACATAAATATCCAGGTGAATTATCCCATGCGTGTTGAAGCCTCCTGGTAGGTGTTTACTTTGGGACGCCACGTATGTCAGCACATTTGCCGCCTCTCACCTTGGTCGCACTGTGGGATCGACTGGAGCCGCTGCCGAGTCTGCAGCCGGCAGAAAACTAGTCAAATATTCTACGCTGGAGAGTAAATACTTATTCGTCCCTCTTGCGGTGGAAGATGCTGGCCGTAGTCTGAGAGAAAGGGGATTCGAACCACGTTCCGGTTCCTTCCTGGTGCAAAGAATTGCCATTGCAATTCAGCGCGGCAATGCGATGAGCATCGTGTGCACCTTTGCGTCGGGGGTGACGAGGGGTGGATTATTGGATTAGTTTTATTTGTTTACATATATTAAAAAGTTAGTTTAATGGCAATAATATTAGGAATATTAAAAATTTTCTCAATGTAACGCCAACATAATAAGTTTTCGCGGATATTTTTTGCATTAGGTAAAGGATTAATTGAAATATTCAACGTAGTAACTTACTCGTATTTATTGAATTTATTGTGTTTTTCGATTAATATTAAATGGGTCAGAAGATGAAATCAATTAATTATAGTTTCATGAAATTAAACAGGTTTATAATTTATTATATATCTTACTTAGTAAACATAAGAGTCGTTTCTACTTTGAGAATAAAACGCACTGACGTTAAGAAAAGACACACTTTCAAAAATACTATGGTATTTCATCATGAAAATTTCAGTAAAAATACTGTCAATGCACAAAACTAAAAACTATAGTGCTATCAACAAAATCTAGTGACGATGCTGTAAAAATGACAAACGAGTATGATTGGAATGACCTACTTATAGTTCAAGACGTGATAGTGGAATTCGTTTTAGAAGAAGAGACTAAAGTTTTACAAGAAGACCTCTCCACCCACCCCCCCCCTTCCACCCTTAATGTAACGCAAAAGGTTAAAATTATTAAAAAATAACATGCGGTGTAATTTTATAACAAATACTGAGAGAGTAAATATTGTAATGATGATTCTATTGGAAGTATTCCCGCAAGTGAATCTCGAGGAATCAGTTCTTGTACTACGAATACTTCAGAACAGCTGTACGGTGAAAGACTAAACACAATAAAAATAAAATTTTACGACTTGCAAACAATATTATATAATGCAAACAATGATATATAATGAATGTGCTATTGCTTCTTCAACATAGAAACAATAAAATAATTTTCGACGCTAGTAAAAAAAAGATTTGTCAAATTGAAAATCGAAACATTGCCAGGTACATTGAACAATGATTATAAGAACAACGTAACGGTTTCTTTTGTATTTTAAATATTAAATATCTATTTTTTTACATATTAAAATAATATTTTTTCTTGAATGATTTACAGCCATATTTCATCGGGAGATACATTGATAAAGTGATTCATGTAAATATTATACGGAGCCAGTCAACACAAAGGCAATTGCCTACCCTCGCATCTCACAAAATGGACGCACTAAATTCAATTAACACTTTTTCGAACCGGGACCGACGAGCCCCCCGGAAATTAAAAACGAATCCACTATATTCGTGTTGCGGACGTTTCACTCTATGTTTTAGGATTTCTACGATTGATTGCACAAGCTCGATTATATCTAAATGTTGACATAGCTGTTATATGTGAGAGCACAATCATTTTAATCTTCTGTGATACTTTTATTAACCCCATTCCGCCATACAAAAACGAATTTAAAATAAATAAATACTGCAAAAGAACACATTGATAAACAGGTAAACAAGCTTATTTTTGAAAATAGACAAATTCAATATTAGTAGATAAATATCTATAATTTTTATTTATTGTTTAGCTCAGTTTAGCTACGTTCTAATTCGTTCTGGCGATTTTGCTTTCATTTCGTTATAATAGTTTATTTAATTTAATTAATTTTCAGTTTTTCAATTTCATAGAACAAATAGTCCCTACGTAATAAAAAAGGCCTGGTATAAAAACTGAAAACATATTTTGTTTAAACATAGAGGATACTAACCAACATAAATAATTATTAGACATTTGTGTATACTAAATTAATCTAGACTGTCTTTGTTTTATATATTGTTTTATTTGCACGTTTCTTATATTTTGTTTTGCATAATTTTTCGATAACCTTAATAATAATAATAAAAATGTAAAATGTAGTATTTGCCAGTTTTATGCTGAGATAGGTTAATTTTGATAATAATAATTCATGGGACTTCCCACACAGCGTCATCTAGTCTAGGGTTACTATAACACAAGCACTACATACATATAACAACCAAGACCCGGGTACCAGTATCAATATTCATCATATAAATACTGACTCGACCTGGGATTCGAACCCGGGACCTCCAGCTTCGTAGGCAGGGTCGCTACCCTAGTATTATATTATATTTATTTATTAATGTTTTGTAAGCCCGTAATTTGGTGTCATCATCATCAGCCCATTTTTACCCCACTGCAGGGGCTTAGGCCTCCCCCCAGGTGAGGAGGGGGGCTTGGAGCTTAAGTCCACGCTACTCCACTGCTGGTTGGGAACTGTAACGACCGCCATCTATTGACAGCGTCCGGGACCGACTGCTTAACGTGCCCTCCGAAGCACGGTGTCAGTGATATTGTGTACTTAAGTCAGAAAACCTCATTGGTGCACGCCCGGGTTCGAACCATGGCCCTATGGGGCCTTATAAATTTGAGACAGGTTCATTGCGCTCTGGGCTATCACGACATAAAAATTTGGTGTATATATGTCATATTTTGATTATATTTAAAGATATAAACATGTACAGTACAGTGTATATAAATAAATATTATAGCTAAAAGTAGCAGAATGGCAAGGTGTGCACTGGAATAAATTGTGATCATGTTATATAAATAAAGAGGCAGTTAATGCGGTCCGCGGAGGATCCAATCTCGGCTACATTGTTACCCTTGAGATTAGATAGGCGTGATGATTGCCAAAGTTTGATTGAGCCTGATCTGAACCCTTTCGCAAATTTCCTTGATTAGGGACACGTAATTGGGAGCAGCGGATCTGCCGCTCAGAACACGCACGCCGCAATAGCAAATAACGCCATTTTATTGACTATAATTTACTCCATAATTAGCCGTCCTTTGCTTCCGCACCGTGTGAAAGTAATTTTCAGTTCGTATTAACCGTTTATCGGCCGCGCATACGTTTGCTGAAACCGCTACGCGTAATCTGAATCTAATCGAATCGAAATGCAAAGGTTATGGTATGGATATTTTATTATTGAAATTTTTAGGCGGACCAAATTAAACCTTTTTATAATACACGTTAATATGTACAGGCCATTTTTTTTGTTTTCTTTTGTTTTCGTTTTTTCTTGGCATTAGGTATAATCTGAAAATTCCGTTAAAATATATAATTGGAACTTAAATCCATCACGCTGCTCCAGACCGCCATCTATTGACAGCGACCGGGACCGACTGCTTAATGTGCTCTCCGAGGCACGGAGTCAGTGATAGTTAATGTACTTAAGTCAGAAACAACTCAGTAATACACGACGGGATTTGAATTTTCCGTGGTTACTAAGTCAAAAATAAAACTACACGTGAGAAAGAGCCGAGCGCGGGTTCAGGAAGACTACCCTGCCGGCGGCCACCGACCGACGCTATTGTTAGTCGTGTGGGCATCCACACAAGTAATACGATAAAATATTTTAGTAGTGAGTGACACTAAAAAAAACCATTTTATTATTCTCGCAGAAATTTATAATGTTAAATGCAATATGATGGAAAAATCACCTGTATAAGGATAGTAATACAGACCTACGGTTGACTTTTTTAATGGACCATTAAAGTTATTGACATTTCGGCTATCGTTCATGGGGAAGTAAGTGAAAATCAATTCATGATCGTTTATAAAAATAAAAAACCGTTTCACCAACGAATCCGAAGGGAACTTTTGAGATACTATATAAGTAATAACATGTATTACAATGAGTGTTACCACACTTACAGACACAATAGGCCAGTTAGTGCTTATATTACTTGATTTTTAAAACATTTAAAACCACTAATATACCTATATTGACACAAATTACACAGAGATTGTGCTGGGCACGATCTGAGATTGGCAGAGCTGCACTCTTAGCAATTAGAGTGCAGCATCGTTTCAAACTTCTTAATATTTTTTGGAATTTTTTTTCAGTAAAGACTTTATTTTTCTCACGTTTCATTTTGGGTTTGCCTGTAATCTACCCTTGAACTCATTTAGCAAGTAGAGTGCAGCATTGTTTCAAACTTCTTAATATTTTTTGGATTTTTTTTTCAGTAAGGACTTTATTTTTCTCACGTTTCATTTCACCCAAAATGAACCGTGTGAAAAATAAAGCCCTCAATGAAAAAAAAAATCCAAAAATTAACAAAAAGTATTTATTAATTTAAAACATTTAAAGCCGGACTCATCATCATCATCGAGGTTCCTGTACTATTTATGTCTTTAATACATCAATAAAGTTACATATGTACATAATATGTATTGTTTTCTTTTATTATTTACAACTGTGAAAATTCCAAGTGTCCTACCTATTACGGAACAAAAGATTCAGCCCTGTGCGAGACGGATGGACGAACGGACAGTAGAGCCTTAGTGATATGGTTCCGGTGGCGCTTTTTAGGTATGAAACCTTAAAAAAAACAAAGGCAGTGGTCAATATGTATTTATAATTTTCAAGGTTCGAAGCACTAGAAAACCCTATACACTGAAATTAATATAGAACAGAGAAGATTGTGCTGGCCGCGAAATAGAATTCTCTATTACGAGTATAATTATCAACGCTCCATGTCACCAAGATTCGATGACATATCCAGAACGACAAATCCACATCATTTTGCGGTGTGAATCATAGAACTTAAGCAATGAAGGGTGATAGACAAGATTCGGTGATGCCGATTTCGCTTTTCATAGTAACTACATAACTATATAGGTCATGACATTATGTTTATATATTTAGCATATAATTAATAATAGTAAAGCCGCACATTTGCAACGCATTCTCCATTATCGAACGCGAAAAGTTGCATTTTGCAGTTTGCACTCGAAACGCTTGCCCGACGCGACGCCGCAAACCTTTCACGCGACATTAAACGCAGCGACGCGCGGCCGAGAGGGCGACGCGCTTCACTACCGAGTCAAATGCAAAGCTTTATTTAGTTTAAGGTACCATTACACGGGTCATATAAGTCGCGACATCTAAAGTTCTACGAGAAAGCTATTTCTTAGTACGTACACAAAACACATTCGTAAATACTTCCGTGTAAGGATTTCAATGGCTAGGTACAATTCCTCTATGAATACGGTTACAGTTATTTGAAATAAGTTTTGAGAATATTTCTCGGTGTCTATTGTGTTAAAAGTAAAAACATTATTGAAAATGCTTCTAAATATAACATACTATTATTTATGAACGTAGAGGATTTTTCATGAAATAATAAACAGATTAAACAAATAACACTTAAAAGCACACAAAATAACAAAAATTAATATTTTTTAAATAAATATAAAATTTACATATTATAATTTTAAAATATAAATATAATTGTATATGCGTAAATATTATGCTAAGAAATTTACCAGAATTTTTTAATTTTTTTTTGTAATCAATGTTTTATTAATATTTAAAAAATAATACGAAAATTTGCATTTGCAGACGGAAAGCTAGTTCATCATATAAATGTCCTTACAGGACTATGTCGTCAAAACCGCTATTAAGTGATTTTTCAGTGGATTTTTTTTTGTTTAGTCCTTTTACGCAGTGACTCTCTTTTTATATGTACACATGTCTATAAATATTTTGTAAATTAATATGTTTATTGTACATTTGTTCAATATAATTTATACGTGTCACAAAGTACGGTGATCAAATGGATCGAGTCAACAGCAGAGCTGCAGAGTAATTTATTTCTACGTATTATTTGTTCACATGTCATATTTTCATGTTTGCCACGACTTCCGGGAGCTAACGGAATTGCTTTGTTTTGCTCTTGCAGATACGTAGGTATAATCCACTTATTGCCTTTAGCGAATAACGTCAGACGTGGGGAAGTAACGTATGCTGTGGTTGCCAAATCTCTCGTATGTTAAATTAAAATAACTGGGTCGAGTTTTATAATCGATAGTAATATCCAAAAACTTAAAATTATCAAATTTTAATGGAAGATACACCAATGAACAATTTTTGGGTATGTATCAATTTAATTTTGAGGAAAATTACAAATAATATACTAACTGAACTTTCGATGTGGCGTAAACAAGTATTTTAAAACACCTGTATCTGCACTGAAATTGTTTTTGAAAAATAATGTAAATTTTTGTAATTCACATCCTGGAATTCCTAGGGACCGAATACCATGACTATTTTGCCATTAACATTCGTATCGGTTGGTTGGGGTGTGTAATAAAAAAAATCCGATAAAGTGTGAACTTAATTCAAATGTTGAGGATCCCGAAACTTAAGTTTCATACAAAGTTCAAGTTTCATACAAAAATAAGTACGACGATCCAACTATATTTAATTTTTAACCAAAATATTTGTTAAAGCAGGCTCAATGTTTATTTACATGTTTTGATTATTGGTATACGTTTTATTAAGTTGTATAAAACATGATCCTTGATTTATGAAAAAAAAATGCTTGGTTCACATTTTGAGGTACCCTATACTTTTCACCAACCCTTTACACAAAGATAATAAGCAGTTATTTTGTATATTGTTTGGTATCAATTTCAAAGAAATGTTTAGGTATATCCCGAGATCTGCCTGTGACCAACAGATTGACTGATACCAGCTAGAGTGATCACATAAAGGTCCCTTTTATTGGAACTTTACGAAAAGGGTAACCTGCAGTGCCTGAAACCTATATTGGAAACACACATCTTGGCTATTTTAGCAGCTGTCGGCTTAAAAGCAAATTTTTTTTATAAATGAACTGTCTCGTAATCTATACCCACTCTGAGATACCCACTAAAAAAATACCCAATTCACCAGTATTATAACTATTTTAGTGTTAATAGCTGTCGGTAAGTGTTAAACTGGTTAATTTGAACGAATAGTTTTTTTTTTTTTAATTAAAGTCATTTGGTAATTGATTCACATTCTCGAAACGTGTAATTTGCCTTTTTAGCATTGACTGCCTAATCCGTCGTTTTGTACATATTTATTTTAAAAGACAATGTAATTTTCTTAAGGGTTAGCGATACTCGAAACTGCTGTTTTCATGCATAGATAATTTTTTTCATATTGCTTCAATATTTATATGAGTTTATAGAATCGAAGCTTAGACCTTTCTTTTTCCGTTGTTTCTTTTGAAAGCACTTTTACTTTTATTTCGTATGATAGAATAAGTCACGTTAACATTCCTATAAAAACAAATTATCCGAAATCCCAATAAAAATACTAAGTCACAAATATATGTGAGATAACAACTACAATAAATAAGTTGTCATAGTAAATTTCATGTTGAGGTTAGGGAATTATTTGTAGTTTTATATATTCGTTTTATAAGGTTGAATAGTGAAATAAAGTGTAAATGTGTTGCCGTAAGTTTTGCTGATTGTCACATAGAACCCGGGGTCGCAAAAATATTTTGTTTAATATCGTATGGGTGTGTTCACCAATGTCTCGTGATAGCAAAAAGCGAAACGAACCTGTCTCAAATTTATAAGGCTATAGGGCCATGGTTTGAATCCAGCCGTTGTGTACCAATGAGTCTTTCTGACTTAAGTACATAACTATCACTGACTCCGTGCCGCGGAGAGCACGTTAAGCAGTCAGTCCCGGGTGCTGTCAATAGATGTGGAGTAGCGTGGTGGATTTAAGCTCCAAGCCCCCCTCACCCTGGGGGAGGCCTAAGCCCCTGCAGTGGGGTGAAAATGGGCTGATGAAGAAGTGAAGTGTTAACCAATCCAGTTACTTCTGTTGGATTGACACTACGTTTGTTTTCGAAACGAGTAAGAGAAGACGTCAAAAAACGAAAAACACGAAATAGAACGCATTAAATTATTGATAAATCAATTAGTCATCAGTTCAGGAGTCCTGGTATTCAAAATGTGTATCACATTGTTTAATATTGTTTTATATTGTATAGAACATACATAAATAAAACGAAGCCGAAGGCAATTCCACTCGCGACTCAACATACAGAGCTTTATTTAGTTTAAGGCTGCATTACACGGGTCATATAAACTGTCAAAGTTCGACGACGACGGCGCGTCGCCCGCCCCACGCCCGAGTATTGCCTTTGAAGCTTTCTTTGCTGAACGACGCGATTTTATTATTTTTCTGGTTCACCTTCAGTAAATTTTGATGTGACTGTTTGTATAACATTTACCCATAACATTTACTAACACGTGCTTGTGGTTAGAGTTGTGACTAGTAATAAATTAAAATTTTTTAGACGTCAACTAATTGATTTGGTAGATAGGTTCATCTCCATCGAGAGTTTCTAGCCACTAATGTATAATTTTGCCCTGCGCACCGTTTTTCATACTACTCTTGCATCACATTTCTATGACGTCTTCAGTATGCCACGTATTTTGAGGTGTTTGTTGTAGTTACCTAGATTTGTGTACTTGCTTTATTTATACAAGAACCAGCGTTGCTTTTCGGCAGAGTTAGGTGTGAAACGTGTGATTGATTAAAACCAAAATTATCTTCTCTTACTTCCTACCTCATTGAACAGACAAGATTGGTCTCTGCATTAACAAAATTTTATGTGTAAAGTGTATCTGTCGATATAAATTTTCACGTCGATTGGTACCTAAGAGTCCTTACTTCTTACTTTTTTTGTTCCTGATGCTGTATTTTTTTCTAATGTGTAGCTAATTTTGACGGTCATGTAATTGCTATTGGATTATTAAGAAAATACCGAAAATCAATGATGTTACGGTGGACTTTAGCTGTAGAAAGTAGGTCTTACCACCTATTACTGAACTATTAACTGAGTTTCTTAGATTGTAAACTTAATAACGCCATTCCGAGTTAAGCAATTACTTCGGTTATGCTTGAACCAAACAACGACTTAAAGTGTGATCGAATAAATAGTGTTATTACTGTGTAAAAGTTATCACACACTACGAGGATATGACCCGCTATAAAGTTACGACTGTAAGCGCATTCATTTCGAACGTGCGCGGTAAAATATGCGGGCCTGCAAAATAAGATGTCACGCTCTAAAAAATGGCGCAGGAGGAAAGAAAGATTAGTCGTTGTAAACGCGACACGGGAGCACTCAATTACTGTGTCTACCTTGACGCCATATACCAAGGCAGTTTGTGAGCTGATAGCGAGCTTCTTGTAGATACACAAAAAAGCTGAGTGTAATAAGCTTTAAACACTTAAAATTTTCTAACAGGTAGCACAAAAACAATAACCTTTTTGAAATGCTCGTATATTCTAAATCTTAATTCATATTAAAAATTGTTAGTTATAACGGTATGAGAGTTTACTTTAGAAATAAATATAGTTAAATAATTGATAACATGGAAGTCATTGCTGTCAAATTAATTTACTAAATGATGGAAGTAGAAAAACTAAGGATCAAAAGGCACATTATTTTTACTCCCTTCATCAAAGATAGAATTCTGTAACAACCCTAAACTAAAACAATTTAATAAACTTTTGGTGTTATCGAAACCTTATAATTTGATAATCGTATACCATGAAATGAGATACCTGCTAGATCGATGTGCTCCAAAATAAAGCTTATTCTAGCTACGATATAAAGTTTTTGATCATCCAACCGACAAATTTAATAATCCGCTGAAAATATATAGCGGAAACTGCGAAGACAGAAACAATTTCACGGCAACAAATCTTAGATGACACATATTTCTTGTAAGCATCCCCGATATGTAGGTCCCATTTTTCCCGACGTGATATTTTCTTCCATTTTTGCCTCCGTCGATGTCGATTACAAATGCTTTTGATCGAACGCCTTAAGTTTTCATCTATTGGCAATAAATATGGAAAACGATCGAGGATTGTCATCTCTATGCGGTATACGTAAAACGAGTGTATCGTCTGAAATAGTGAACTCAATACCAAAGTGGATTCCTTTAACTTAAAATATGAAAGAACGTCTACTTATTGTTTAGTTTATATACGACTAGCGACCCGCCCCAGCTTCGCACGGGTGCATAGATAGAAAGATAAATTAGTATTGTAAATTAGTACGTTATGTGGACAAATAAAAGGTAGTAATAATTCATTAATCACAATTTCAATTTTGTTGCCTGTTGTAATTTCTAAAGGGAAGGTCCGATTTAACAATGTGAAGAGGAATTTACATGTATATATACCATACCAATATGTGCCACTGCGGGGGCTTTGGCATCCCCTCGGAATGAAGCTGCTTGGAGCTTGCTGCTCCAGTGCGAGTTGGCGGATTTTAACGACTGCCATCTGACGATGGCTGCCGGTACAGACGGCTTAACGTGCCCTCCGAGGCACGGAGTCACTAATAGTCAGAACTTAAGTCAGAAAAAACTCATTCGTATAATTTGAACAAGAAACTGTTATTGTGATTTAAATATAGTACATTTTTTGTGGGTGATGATGAGTGCTATAAACATGTAGTACATTATTTCATGTATCATCAGTAGATTTCGAAGCACACGCCAAATATTGATTTTTATACGCAAGTTTTTGATACCCTGGGTTACTTTATTTTATGTTTCGTAGGGATCTTTAGGTTTTGTTAAACAAAATACAGCCTATATTACTTGCTAATAATGTAGATTTCTATAAGTGAAAAAAATTATAAAATCAGGTAAGTAATTGTTGAGTTTATTCATTACAAACAAACAAACACACAAAAAATTCTAACAGAACTGTAATCAGGAAGCAGAAACTACTTTGTTCAGATTTATCAATTGATTCAATTTTAACAATTTTAGATATGTCATTGAGTAAAAATTTGACAGCAGCGTTTGGTTTTAATAGAGTCAGAAATGTCACTTCGCAGTATCGAAATTGTCAAACGCAATTTCGCGGGGGTGAAGGTTGGCGCGCGGGACCTGACGGACTGAAACCGAAGAATAATGGTTAGACGGTAAGCGCAGAAGAGTACTTTTGGTCAATTCGTACTTTAATGGATATGTTAAATTTTCATAATTTAATGAAATAAGAATAAAATCTGACGAACCAACTTTAGTAATTAAAGTAAAGATACGTAAAGTAAGTTTACTTACGAAAGTAAATTTAGTAAAATAAAAATACTAATGGACCATACGTAATTATTTTACCATATCATAAGTAATTACTGTATGTAATTATTTTGTCAAAATATTTTTCTTGATCTAGGATTTTCTCGTAAGTAGGTACGTACCTACTTCATTTTGCATGCTTTTAGATTTTATACAAATGCACATGTTGACAAGTATTTTTTACCAACTTCCAAATAAGTGATACCAGGTTCGTAGGTACTAGGCTTGCAGCGATCAATGGGGCGCAGTGCGATCGGCCTCGCCTCTCCGGGGTGAATAACAATAAGACCCTTTTGTTCCGGTTTGCTTCGGATGTATTCAATCTGCTCTTGGCATAATCAAGATGGTGCAGAGACATCGTCGCCCCGAGTTTAAACACGATTCTTGGCGCCGCGCCGTCCGCCGAGAATTTGTATTGCTGTGTTTAGAATATCTGTGAAATTGGTTTTAAGTTCCCTTTGTTCTGTTCAAGGTCGTCTCTGAATGTCTTGGAATTATATTGAAAAATACTATTGGTCGTCCAGTGGTCGAAATTCGACCGTAATTCATTAAATTTCTAAGTTTAAACGTTACTGAGGTTCTTTTGTTAAAGAATGTATGATACTTTAATATATATATATATTTTTTTAATTTTGTTAACTTAAAGAAACGACAGACAATTAAGCTACGTTCAGGAATTTCGTTTTTAATTGCATATTTGTAACAAATATTATATACAGATTTTAGCTTCCTGCACATCTTCTCCATATAAACTTTCACTATGTCAAATCGTACAATCTTCCGTGCGCGCAATATCTTTAAACAGAAGTACAGAGTTTTCCATATTATTGTATTAAATATAGATTAACTCTTTCGGAAGCAATTAAAACAATCGAGAATGAAGTCAAGATTGAGAGCTTCGGGTTCGGCGAACGAAATATGCTTAACGTCAGTGGGGTGAAAATCAGCTATATTTTAAAAACATGCTTCAGACTATAAACTATATTATTATAGCATGTTTATTTATATGCTATTCTATAGCATAACACGCGGGAATGCTTAGCGAATATCTACCACCACTGTTTAGTCTGCTGCAGCACTCGGCACGCGATTGCATCGCTCTATCGGTAAGGCGGGACTGCGGGAACGCGTCGCGCTATTTAAGAGCACCAAGAAACTACCAATATAATATGCTGAAACCATTGGGCTTAAATAACGCGTTTTAAATAATGCTTTAAGCTATATTATCCACCACTGGACAGCTACGCTAATCAGTCAGGGGGCGATCGCGTTCGTTGTATGACGTATTTTGTTGTGCTGATCGCATCGCTTTATCGGTAAGGTGGGACTGTGGGATCGCGTCGCGCTATTTAATAGCACTAAGAGGCAACCAATATAATATGCTAAATCCGTTGGGCTTAAATAATGGGTGTTAAATAATGCTTTATGCTATATTATTCACCACTGCTTAGCGTACATGCTGAGATCTATTAGTGCATGTGAAGGTGTGAGCATGAGCGTATTACTAGGTACTTTATTGCATATTTAGTTTATTTTAAGTATTAGTCGTTTAAAGGTGACGTGTTATTTATTTTTTAAATAAATTGCTATAGTATTCATACATATCAAATACTATTTATTACAAAATAGAATTATATCGACGATATGGAATTGTATCTGCCAAATGCGTCATTCGAGAGAATATTTTCCCCAATTTATAGAATTTATCATGAAATACTCAAATCGAAAAAATATCCCTATAATAAATTTTCTAAATGAACCAAATCATTCTCATCCATATTCTATTAGAGCTACGTTATATTGATCGATTAATTGTGATAGAGTGGACACCGCAAAACATCCATTTGGAAATGATTGGCAGCGCTTCTGATCTGAGGGTGGCTTAAACTCTCATCTGATATTCACATTTACTTCGAAATGACCGGTACGCATACGAATTGCCTCTCATTTGTCCGTATTCAATGTACGTTTTAAATATTCGTCGAAGCCAATGTTAAATCACTATATTTATCATAAAACCTTTCCATATGGATATTGATAATAATTAGTGAAATTTCAGCTGGATTATGATGGTCGATACATCAGTGATACATCTACGTAGCCTTTAAATCGCTTAGCGTATCTTGGTCATATATTACTCTAACTAAAAACGTCTAAATGAAAAAGATCATTTAACAGTTTAGTAGTTGTGTACAGCAACACAATATTATGCTGCTGATATGACTAATCTATGTTTAAATCAATGTCACCAGCTTGTACATGCTTCATATACTTGACCTCGTGTTAGTGCCTGTTTTATTTTTGGAGCAACCGTATTACTACAACACGGCATGTTCTGTCTGACCAGTTTTTTCACATTCATTTGTGTGCTGAATACTCTACAGTAAAATAAATTAACTTTTCACTCTCATGAAATTTGTTTGACTCTGACGATTGATCTATTATAATTTTTTATAGACTTCTCTTTTAACTGTCGTTTCTAACTGTATTCGAAGATCGCAACGTTGTGGAGCTTTGTGAAAATAACCCCATCAGATTAATTAGTCGTTGCTTGTTTTCGGCCTAGTTTCTGGAACAAAATTAGTCATGACTGCACGTAATAAATAGTCTTTGAATATATATATGTCGGGATAGAGTTTTGGCGCCGAAAAACATGTATAAAATCGTTATCTAACTATTTGGTTGTAATTAAAGCTTCACGGAGACTGTCATTATTACTTGTTGGTTTTCTTGTTTTGTGCTGATGTATATATATAAACTAAAAATATTTTATATAGCTTTAAAATCCTACACTTTGAAATTCGATTTCAATGAAGTTTAAAAAGTTTTTAGTAGTTTGAAAGCACTTCGGAAGCTGATTGCACCTGCGAGCGCGGAACGTTTTGGCAGATCCGCCTACTGGGTCAACGACGTCGAACTTGGCTCTCCATTCCGGATTTGTGGCATTTTATACTGCACATACAATATTATCTTTAAACATACTTCATTATTTATAATATTTTTCATTTAACCGATGTCAGAAAACGATAGATTGGCGTACGTGATTATATACTAATAATAATTTCATTGACATTTGGTATAGTTTATTTGTGAATTTTAACACTAAGGAGTAACTTTGTTCTGCCAGGGAAGACATTTAATTTGTTTGAATCGTACTAAACTCAAAAGACCAATTCCACTATATTATATGTGGATAGGTCCATAATAATATTCTTATGCCTATCACATAAAATATTAAAGAACAAGTCCATCACAATAATTTTATTTATTTATTTTATTATGTTTGGGAAGTCCAATTTACAGAATGTTTACTATATTCTTGGATAAGACATGTCGATTACGGGCTACCACAGACATTTTATTAAGTGTTAAATAAAATATTCTACTGAAGATCTATCCGTATCATATATTTCAATAACCATCGCTCGGACTTCCAGATGAAACGTCTCTAAACTTGTTAATTAAAACTCATTAAAAGCTTAATTTCAACATTGTTGGTAATTAAGAAGATTCACGATCTGCGAACCCTATTATCTTCACAAATTACCTTTGAAAATTATTAAGATAGAGAACTCCGTTATATTAAAAGGGTTTTGAAGCAATCTCACTGCTCTGTGAACATGAAAATAACATTTTAAATAATTACTTGTTACTTACTACAAGTAATGATTTTATATAAGAACAATCTAATCAATGTATAACAATTTTTATGTGAATTTTAACATTGGAAATGTTTAACAGCGAGGTTTTCCCAGCAATGTGTAGCGGATATGAAGTTATGCAAAACGACAAAGACTGCTAGTTATGCAATATTAATAATTTGGAGTTATTATTGGCAATGGCATTTTCAGTGTTGAAAAGAGTAGCAATTTAGTGGTAGTATTAAAGGTAATTAAATTGAATAAAATCTTAAAGACGTAACGATGGTGGGTGGCGACCATAATAGTTCGGAAGGGCACAACTTTTATTTTACTAACCTAAGTTTTTGATAAGTGCTACTACTTACAGTTCTAATTCTAATTAAGTGCTAATTAAGACAGATTGGTATAAGTACGTTAAGACGTAGCGCAAAAGACTGTATAAATTATTAAAAATTATGTAAAACCTATACTGCTTGCTGGCTTCTACAAAACAAAAAGCGTGGTAATTTACCAGTTTCAGTGTTAGTGACTTTTAGGAATCGTTTCAAATCCTGTATTATATTACATACTGGCATTGCTATTTCATCGCCGAACACTAAGATATCGTGTGCTTAACTGATATCATAAATTATTATTACTTTAAGAGTCTTGTAAATACTTAATTAAATAATTAATTTATTGCGGAGCCAAGGGTTGCGGGTTCGATTCCCACCCGGGACAAATATTTGTGTGCATGAACATATTTATTTAAAAAATATTTAAGTATATATATCAGTTGTCTAGTACCCCATAATACAAGCATAATACTTGCTTACTTTGGCACTAGATAGCACTGTACGTAATGTCCCAAATATTATTATTATTATATTATATATTATTTTAATGTAATTAAAACGCAAATTGATTTACACTCATATTAAAAAATTAACAATTTATCCACCGTGTAAGGTTAAAATAATGTACAACCGACAATATACCTACGCTGCTCGAGGTGGCGGCGCGCGCGGCCTAGAATCAAATGAATTGAATGAACTCGCTTTTACACGCCTACCACAAGTGAGTCAGTGAGCAATACGTGTGTATTCGTAATCAAATACAGATTGAAATATGATGATCATAAATAGGGTGGCCATATTTTCGCTATGAAAATTGTCAAAAAAATTAAATATTATTACTAGCACGGAATCATTGCCAATGCCTTCTTACTTTGATTCCTGATGAAGTGTCGTAAGAAATTCACGAATTGGAACAGCGCTGTATAGATTTTCCGAGGAAAGCTAGCAAGAGCGATTTACTAACAGGTATGCGTTGATATGAGCGTAAAAGGAACACGCGTTATCTTTTATTTTCCTTACGAACATGTAAATGCATATCTGCTAGTAAATCAAATATACCAGCGTTCCTTGGACTACGTGATGGTTTTCCATCATTTTATACGACCTTCCACCTGCAACTCCTTTGCGTGTAATATTTTTCTAGTTACTGCCATAAAATGTTATCAGATTCAGTTTGTTCTTGTAGAATTTAAAAGAACTTACAAACTTTCAGTACTAAAGCTTAAAACAGAGTCTTTTTTGTATTGAGAAATGGAAAAATGAACTTTTTCCTTGTTGTGTCATTTCATCGTCATCATAATCAGGCTTTCATACATCTACTCCTCGACTGGTCCTTCTTCAACATAGAGTTAAGAAGTTTGGATCGTAAATCCATCATGTTGTTCCAGTGCGGGATTGGAAACTGTTAACACTGAACAAGGAAATGAGAAGTCTCGCATTGGTCCCAAACGTATTAGAACCAACTTAAAAGTAATTACAAAAAGCAACACCTGTTTTCCGTTTACTGTCTTTTTCCGACTAGTTTTGACAGTTCGAAACACTGGAATATGTCTTTTTCACTGAGAATATACACCGTCCGAATATTGACTCAAAATGAAGGAGCACATTTTTCAAATTACTTATAAATCTCTAGCATTATTCAAGCAAACTCGATTATAAAAATATTCAAGTTTGTACACTGTGAATCTTTAATTTGGGAGTTGTAGTAATATAATATATTGTATAATATATGCATTTATTAAAACAAATCCATTTAATTGTTTCTTTTGTACAAAAATGTAAATGCATCGGCTCTAATAACGCGACACCGGAATTTGACCGGATACACGGCATTTCCTCTATTATAGCCTATTCGTCTGTTACTATCATTGAGTTATATGTGTTTACTACGTATTAGAAAAGTTCTTCTTAACCAGATCTTAAGCAAAAGTCTTGCTCCGTTTTTTGTAACGTTCAAGTTAAAATTCGCTGCTGCACTGAAACAATAAATGTTGTCTAACCAAACAATTCAAACGCACAGCGCCAGATTACACAAACTCAACATTGTTTTTTTTTGTTTTTGGACATGTTTTTACAATATTTTACTGCATAGTTAAGCGTTTCAGCGATGAAATACTTTCTAACGGGCATTTGCCGACTTACGATCGGTAGTGGCATACACTACCGCGTGGTGTATAAGCGGTCGCCGTGTCGATAGCGTGCTGTTGTTCTAGTGAGGAGCGGGGCGGGCACGTTTCGCTACTTCTATAGTTATTATGGAGCTCAAGCGAGAACATTTGCGTGCTGGGATCTATTATGATTAAATTTGAACGTTAAAATCAGCTCCATCTCAGGCAATTATTATTAGATGGTTTGAACGAATTTAAAATGGGCAGAATCAGCGTTGAAGATAACGACAGAAGTAGACGCCTGTTCTTGACAGAGTCACTGCAAAAATGTGTGAACTACTGCAATACTGGTGCAAAATAGGAGGCGTAAAAAATGCAAGCTTTTAAGTCCACACAATCATAAGATAATTATAGCCGTTTATGTCGCATATTTTGATATTCGCAAACACCAAGTATAGGGAACGTTTCCTGTTGACCTAGAATCAAGAAATTTGGCAAAAAGTAAGGTCGCAAGTAAATAATGTAATAAATAAGCACAAGTAAAAGAAAAATTAAAAAATTGTCAATTTATACTTATATTTCATAAAAATGTTTTTTTTTGCTATTATTTTGTATTAAATTTATGTGTTTTTGTGTCATGTTGTTATGAGTAGTGATAAATACTGTATCAAACGGCGCGAAACCATTAATTAGGTCGCGAGTCCGACTCGTCTTCAGTCGGTTTTTATTTTAGTAGTTTACACCCATGCCATACTCATATACTCATCGTCGAGCCACTCTTCTTCTAGTTAGCTGTTGAATCTTTGACAAGTTTCGGTCCGGTTTCAGTCCGTGAAGTCCCCGCGCGCTAGTCTTCGCCCGTTTGACAGTCGATATTGCGAAGTGACATTTCTGACTCTATTAAACCAAACGCTGCTGTTGAATTTATTTACTCTACGACCCATACAAATACAGAAGAAATAAATAAGTTTATGCAAAAAATATTTTGCCCCGAGCGCAGACCGAACCCGCGACTGTTGTTTCTTACAGTTTGGGTCTTTGACCATTCGACTATATCGGGCAACCATTACAAAGAAAATAAAACAATTTTCTCCTAAACTGCAACATATTTGTGGCGGCAACATAGCGTGTAGAACGGTTGGCAATGGCATAGGCGACACCACGTCACACGCACTCGTCCGCGTCCTTGTTCGATCACATGCTCCTAATTACGTGTCAGAAGCACGCGGGTGATTGATTGTAACGCTAATATCTGAGACAACCCTCTAACAACAAGACGCTAGGCTCCACGGGGCCTGCAGATTCGAGACGTGAATATTTGCCTCCAAGAAAATTTAAATAAACCTCGTTTCGATAAAAAAACATTTACAACAGTCTAAAAAATGTTGCTAAAAATAGCTACAGAATACAGGATAACTCCTAGCTTGATTTTATAATCTTAACATATCATAAAATTAAAAAAGTTATTAAATCCAATAGAATTATAAAACAACGTTCAAAAGATTTTCAGTAGGTTAGAAATGTTGGGTTTAGTGAATTAGTTATGCGCCTTTATTGCATGCATGTATACATCTTATACGAGATGCTTACTTACCTCTTATAATCACGTAATCACCGTTCACCTATACTCCCGTTCCCATTACCACTACCCCTTTTCAGGTTCGAACTTCTTTTATTTATTCTTATACTCATTATGTTGTTTTCTAGTTTCATTTCTTGATCTCCGCTATCAAAAATGAAGGGGCTTATACGTTTGAAACCGTGTGTGTGTGTTTGTGTGATATCGTATGTATCGTAGCTCCCGAACGGGAAGACCAATTTTAATGCGATATTAAATTGAGAGCTGATTTGAATGAAGCTGATTGAAAACATGAATTGAAGTCTGTTTTGTGTCTGATTGTGACATCGTAATTCCCGAACGAATGAGCCGACTCTAATGGGTTTTTTTTTCGAAAAGTTCATAGAAATAATCACAGTTTGTTAAATAAAAAATCAACAAATGTTCATAGTTAAATTCAAAAAGCTTGGAATGAAAAAATTTCAAAATTTTTATAAAAATGAAAATTCATTCATTTTCAAGAAGGACATTCCGCTGTCACTTTTGAATATCGCGTCGTCGTTTGAATTTATGCACGCTCGCACGCAATCACTCTAAAAAGGACACTGCATGAAACTTAAAGTAGCTTATTTACTTTTTTATTGATGGCGCTATATATAAACAATCTTCAAACCGTTTTAAAAACTAAGCGTATTAGAGCAATTTAATTCCAAACATTTTTATCATTTAATTGTCTTTTTAAATTATAATACGCTTTAGAGATAAGTTGTCGTTTTACATAATTCATGAATTTGTTTATTGACAAATGTATTATATTGTTTGGAAGTTTAATATAAACTGTTACACAATTGACTTTGAATAAATTACACCTTATGGAGCCTAGTAGTGCACATTACTAGTTTATGCTAATTCCTAGTATTAACAGTGTATATTGTCACAATTCTATTTAAATTTGATATTATTTTTATGAAAGTACAATATATTTTCATCAATATACTGACAAAGAGCTGTCATTATATTAATTTCTTTAAATTTATCTCTAATTGAATCTCTAGGGCCCAATTCATATACGGGTTTTCGGTTGAACGTAGTTCTAAACTTATAGAGCATGTAGAGCTTACCAAATTAAACAAAAAGTTTCATGTGAGCCGATAATACAAACTAACGGTTATCGAAAAAAAAACATGTTTGAAGTTTTAATATTTTTATCGCTTATTTTTTTTTAACTTTTTGTTTAGTTTGCTAAGCTCTACACTCTCTATAAGTTTGGGCTATATTCAACCAAACAACCCGTATAGCGCGAATAACCCCCTTCGGTAGAACAAAAATATTACTGGTATTAGAAGCACTATCTTACAACAAAATACAATATGGCATAAAACTTTAGAAGTAACTAAAATAAACCAATCTTGTCTATGCTATCTATCAATTGACGATTTTTTCTACTGCAAAACCTGCGGTAAAGCTCTAACGCAAAAAAAAAACTGACATTGAAATTTCAATTGTAGTGAAAGTTTGGGTTAAGAAAGAAACGAGTCGTCAGTGTCAAAGCATTATGTGGATTTATTAAAGTTAGGAAACGGAAGTTCTGAAATTATTAAATTTTAATGAGTTTGAGCTAAATAAATACAGAAAAGCTTGCCTTTAATTTTTTAAACAGAACCCGCTTTATAATAACTTGTAAAAAAACTGAAAACTAATATATAAAAAAACTAATTTCAAACATATATCTTAAATACTGATTGAAGTTCAAAGCACAACGTCATGTAAACGTTGGAAACAACCTTTCGTGAAAATCTGTAAGTAGGTACCTATATTATACGCCCCGGGATGATATCATTCAGATTACATTATTTCCCATGTTTTTGAGAGGAAAATTGGCAATTTCCAACACGCGGGATAGACAGACAAGTGTCAAATGGGAGGTGCGAGCGAGGAACCCGCAGGCAGCGGTTTGACATATTAACGTCGTCCCGGCCGGCGCGCGACACACAATGTACCCTAATCTCATGCAATCCGGAGATAGGCTGTGCACTTTGACACTATAAATTCACACCTATCTTACGGACCTGAGAATTAATTCACATAAACACTGTTACGTGTGGAGATGATACCTATGTACTTTCTCAGAGTTAATCTATATCTATAGCAATTTCCATTGAAATACGTCAAATAGTTTTTAAAGGCAACAGATTATTAAGTGAATTTTTGTCGACATAAAATGCATCCTATAATGAATAATAGACTATTTTTTTTAATTCTACATCTGGACACCTTCGGTATTTAATGGTGTGCGTACAGCAACCAAGCGTGTTATATTTTGTTCATATGGTGCGTACTGCTCGGCGATCTTAAAACTTTTGCGAATTTCATAGCAAAACGCACTCTCTAAAGTTGCGATTGGTTGACTCGTTTATAACAGTTTACCTAAAGTTTTTAAGTTTAAAATAGAAAGCAGAGCAGCAATATAATCGGCAGTAGAATCAAATATTAAAATGCATGTCTTCTAAAGCGAGACATGCATTGAAATTCTGAACATCGAACAATGGAGATCAATCAAGAGCGCAGTAAAAATTAACTAACCAAATCAGAGTGGACCTCTAGTCTAAAATATTGAAACAACCGCGTTGGTTTCATGTGTACTCAGTAACACTCAAGGCAAATCTTTAATACTTTTTTTCGTTCATCCTTTTAAGTATTTAAATAATATAAATAAATAAAATAAAGATTAAGACAGTCTAAAACAGTCCCATAAAATTTTATTTACCGTCATTTGCTTTTCACCGCGCCTTCCGGCATAAAATCAATGATAGAACAATGTCGATGACTAATATCAATGACAAGCACATAGCAATATTTCAGTCTAATCTAGTAAATTATGATTGAATAGGAAGAAACTTATATAAATGTAGTGCTTGCGGCGCTAGAAAAGCTTCTAAGTAATCATTAATGAGTACATAGCATAAAAAAAGTGGCATGAATTTCAAGGCACAGTAATAGTTGAGCACGCTGCTACAATATTCATGAGCGCTCGCTGATATCGACTGTCTGACCAGCCGCCGCAACTCGCACTCCATATACTCTGTCAAAGATAAACCTGAGCACAGACGTATAGCGTGCGAGCCAGCTATCTATTATCTAGTCTAGAATTAAACAACAAGGTATAAGTAAAATATAGCTAAAGTAATGTCAAGTTATGTTATTATTCTTTTGCTTCAACTACAATTTGTTAGGCCGTAAGTTTTATTATATAATTCGCTAAATAAAAACACTTTAATTGAAGTTGCGACGCCGCCGCTTATAGCGACAAGTCGATCAAACTTTGTTTGATTGACGGACAAAATATTTTTATAACAGCCTTAAAAACATCGTGGAAATTTTGATAGGCTTACGGTGCGGCTGAACATAGCGTAGAAAGAGCCAACCCACAATTTGAAAGTTGGCCAAGTTGTGTTCGGGGCGGGGTGTTTGTGGCCTTAGCGTGCGGCCCGTGACCCGCTTGCGGTTACAGCATATCAGATGCTTGATTACAAAAAAAATATATAATTTTACTAATACTCTATGCATACAATGACATGTTTTGAATAAGTTAACATCGGCGAATGAAAACTATTGTAATGGGCCTGGTACAATATTTTGCAATATGGTTCAAAAAATTTTGTTTTTGTAGCAATAGGTGTCCTTGTTCAACAGAAAAAATATTAAAATATTTGGAGGCAAAAAAACAGAGATACCTATATAAAGAAAACGTAGAACAGCGGTGGACGGTAATACAGGCAACTACAATAAGTAGGAAATCTTAGCTACAATTAATATATGTGACGTTATCAGCTGCCAACTTCATAAACTATATGCTACACGTTATCGCTCTTTTCTTTACGTACTTATATTTATTTATTTATTTATATTAAGGAGAAACAACAGTCACATACAAATGAAAATAACTAGCAGTGAGTGGTTAACAGTCAACCATTTACAGGTTCCCACTGATAGAAATGACATGAAAAAACCTCCCCCCCCCTCCAACACCTTCATAACATATATATGTAAAAATATATGCATACCTACAAGTCAAACCTCCAATCAATAAGTCTTGCCGACAAAGAATTCATAGCTGAGTAAATTATTATTACTTTATTATTATTATATTTATTATTATTACTTAATATTATTATTTTAACTTTTAAATTTTGTTTTATTTTTAAATTCTTAGTTTACATTTATTGAAGTAGGTTTTTGATTTTTAATAAAATTGTTTTATTTTTCAATTTTAAGTTTTAACTAAGTGTATTTTTTTTGTATTTAGTATGAATAGGTCTTCTACACGTCTTGATCAAATGAGACAACGCCGTTTGGAGAAAACTATCGACAGATCGTAATATTATCCTCTAACCCCTAACTGTTAAGGAGTATTTTAGCTTCCACCGTTAGCTTAGCAGCATGAGATAAATGACTCCCAGACGTAAACACCTGAATAACCAATATAGCTCAAACACACTATGCGTGCCTACGATATAAAATTAGAGGGGTTTACTCGATTTCCCTGGGATTCCATTATCAGGTCCTGACTCGGTGACAATAAGACTACCTCGGAAGTGTACCCTTTTAAACAAAAAAGTAATTTTCCAAATCGGTTCTCAAACATACAAACAAAAACAAAGACGAATTGTGAACCTTTTTCTTTTTGAAGTTGGTTAAAAATATTTAAATGGTGCTCGTATGAACTGATAGTTAGGTCTCATTATATACTATAAAATCTCAATATTGATACTAACTTATTGAAAACTAAATGAATTTATTTCTTCTACACAAACATTCTAGATATTGTCAGTTATTAAATATTTTCAATATAGTTTATCAAAAAATAAAATAACTTCTTATTTAATTTTAATTATAAAATTTCTCATCCAGTGTGACGGATTTAAGGAAAACCTTTTCCGGGGCCATAAAATGCTGTTCTAAAACTGAAAGCGCGACGTGCTGCTGCAAGCCGAAAACGCTGAAGTTCACAGCGGCGAGGGAGGGGACTGCTGAGCAGGTCCGTGTAATTGAACTAATAAATCTGACCGGTGTAAAGTGTGCGCCCGGCGACCGGTCCGCCCAAACGAAACTGTTTTAAGTCTTCAGATTTTACTCTCCGTTTTTATATTTAATTTCCGTTTATACTTGACACTGTAGGTTCAAGGTGTTGTATTACTTAGATAGATTGATTCTTTAAGATTGTATTAGAAATTATAATGAGAGAAATATTACTGAAGGTTAATCGAAACTGCGAAAATCGTGGCTAAAATTTTATAGCTGTTTTAGTAAGGATACGGCACCTTCATATCGCACGGCTTTCGGCTTAGTGTGAATTATGATAAAGAATATGTGATATAAAAAGAGATCGCTGTAATAAATTATGTCTGAAAAACGAATAGTTAATATAGATTAGGATAAAAGACCGACTAAATAAAATAACTACAATTGTAGAAAATTTAGCTCCAATTTTCTGCGCGCCCATGCGACATCTACTTCCTTTAGTGCATTGAATGTAATTGTTTATAATATTAATATTTCTAAAATAGTCAATAAATAGTTTATTGGATCACATTTGTATGAACACAGACAGCCAACAAAGATTAACTTTTTTGATTGGTCAAATACTTATTTTTAAATATTTTCAGTATATAGTGCACATTTGCTAATATACCGATATATTTTGATGATACATATACGTTAGTAATTTTTCTTTAACAAAATAAAATTCAAATATGTAAATGTAACTACGTGAAAAATTATATTTTCATAATTTTCTAGGTGTTTTCATAAAGTTGATCAAATTGAGACCAGATGTGTAGTAAAATTTTTATAAAGTAGGAAAGTTGTTTAATTATTTCACGAATATAATACAAAAATAAAGAAACACAATTCTGATTTTATCAGTATTAAAAACATTTTTATGGAAAGTCAAAACGGTGCTTTGTTAACACGGTGTTTCTTATATAAATATCCCTGTTTTTCGCGAATCTCGCTCAATATTGGCTCTCATTGGCACTTGTTCAACGGCGTGAAGCAAAAAGCACTCCCGGGGACAACTCCATCTGCTCAAATAGCCATCTATCAGTTATATGGCGACTTTCAGCGAAGACACCGTGTCCAATTCAGCTCTCGGGATTTTATATTTATTTGATCTTTATGCATTTGTATTTATGGACGTTTTTAATCAAGTATTAAGGGAATCACCAACATAAATTCCTAACTTTTCGAACTTCGTAGCTCTGTATGCATTAAAGTCAGCGGCCAAAGATAGATATGGAGAAGTACTTCTACCCTTTTATTGAATAGCAACATAAATTTTGTGTATTGATTAATATTGTGAAAACACAAGTTCTTTGTAATCCAACAATTGCTGAAAATTACAGCTATGACAACTTAAAACAATAACGACATGTTGGAAATCAGTTTGGACTGTAGGTACTATTTTTGTATGCTGGGTTTCGCTTTGATCTTGTCTTGGTAAACAATTGACTGATATTTTGGAAACAATGACTCTTTGTTATAAAACAATTGGTGAAAATTTTGAAAATATACAGCTAAGACCGTTTGTTCCGTTATTTTATTTATGAAGACAAGATTATGTAAGTAATATTTATACCCACTGACATCAAGCAAAGATTAGATCTGATTAGATTTATCATTGACATTTGTCACCAAATAAACGTCACGAACACAGCGTCTGACAATACTTATAAAAGAAAGGTGTTAAATATATTCCAACATAAAATAAAATTGCAAATTATTTTGTATAAAATAACATTGTTAGCCTTTACTAAATTGTTTATATAATATAAATTTATTTTATTTTATTTATTTATAATTCTTTTAATGACGTATTTTTTATTCTTTGACTTATACTGAGTGTTTCGTTCGTTAATTTTTTTATGCTAATGAAATAATAATATCTGGGACATCCCACACAGCGCCATCTAGTCGCAAAGTAAGCAAGTATAATGCTAATATTATGGGATACTAGACGACTGATATACATTCTTAAATATTCTTTTACTTACTTTAAAGATACTTTTTTACACCCAGACACAGAAGAAATAGATATGTACATGCAAACAAATATTTGTCCCGGGCGGGAATCGAACACGAAAATTAAACATCATAAGAAAAGAAAAATATGTAGTCAAAGGCTATTCCAAAAAATAAATGCATTTATAATTTATAAATGCATAATTTAAAAGATTTTAATGAAAAAATCCGAATATTAAACCCATTCAATCTCTTATCTTCCCTCTTCTCTCCGAAATTAACGATAATATTATTTTATAAAAATTTACAAATAAATTTCACAGGAGAATCTAAGGGATAAACGAATTTCCATTTTGGGAGTAAATTTTGAGGGGCAAATTAGAAAATTGATAAATAATCTTTTCTCGATTGCAACAAATGACTTAACGGATAAAAGTGTTTTTGGGGGGCAAAATAAGAAATTAAAAAAAAAATAACTGAAATGATGCATGTGACATTTCAAATGAAACGTTATGAGAAATGAATACACATAATATTTTTTTTTTATAAATTTTTATAATACTGTACTCGACCATTGCCCCTTTATCTCCGAAACTACTTAACTTAAAATAGAAAAAAAGTACAAAATATAGAGCATCATTCGTAGTTCATGTACTTACTAGAAAACCTAAACGAAAATACTAAGTCATAAAATTCACGCGGAAAATGGAAAATATTCTTGAAGGGAAAATGCGCATAAAATGGGTCGCTTCATTTCACTGAGAACAATTATGTTCAATTAGTCTAGAGGTTTCTACGCTAACCTACTTAAACGGAGAAGTCGGGTTGAATTTTCAACCTAAATTTGATACAGATTTAATAAAAGCATAGTAGGCATTGTGATGATTTATAGTACGGAACTCCCTCCATGCAAATCCGGTTCGCACTTGACCGATTTTAAAACTTAAATTAATTCTGAAATGACTGACATTAAATTTTATGTTAAGGTAGTTAGTACTGAAAATAATGTTTTATTTTTAAAGTGGCAACTTCAGCAAAAGCATGATAAGTAGGCATGTTAGTCAATATAGCATAAAGTAAAGATGATGATATGATGAAAAAGAAAATAAAGATATGACTATATCTGCAGTCCACTTGACTAGAAGAAATATAGAAACATATCAACTTTTTACACGAATATTACTGGATCGTCTTGAATTAAAATGATAGTGTATATGTGGGGTTGAGTTTAATTGTGCGTGTCTCGGTTAGGTTAACCTATTTGGGTTCCCCTAAATGAATCTAAACAGACTGAATTTATAATTGTTTTTTTTACCCATGTATTGTATGAAGTAATTTGGTTAGATTACAGTTACACTTTATAACTTAACTGTTATCGTTAAAACATCACTGCGATCGTGAGCGAATCGATATACCATTGATAAGAGTTGCTTGTAGTTACGCCATGTGATCTATTTTCAAGACTTAAATCATTGGAAGATAGTGTACCCATGTAAACTCTGCGGCATTTCTTAGACGCAACAAATTCTTTATAGAATTACAGAATGGTGTAGTAAAAGTTTTATCTTGCCGAATTGTCCAAGTGTTTCATTTTTACCATTTATGATTCTCTCGACCATCGTAAAACATTGAAATACAAAATATTTCTTTCTAACTACAACATAAAATTCAATATACTAGATATCTAAATAATAACATGCAATACATTTAAAAGAATCACTTTACAAGTTTCGACACACGTTAATGTTACCGAGGGCTACAATAATATATTGCTCAAATGCTATATTTTATGTACATTTATGTAATATTATAAATATAACTATGTGAGCTGTGCCGCCTTAACAAGTTCTTTGGAAGTATGTGACTCGTAGACTCGATTGGTGTCGTGATAGCCCAAAGCGCAACGAACCTGTCTCAAATGTATAAGGCCCCGTAGGGCCATGGTTCAAATCCAGGCGTGTCCCAATGAGTTTTTCTGACTTAAGTACACAACTATCACTGACTCCGTGCTTCGGAGGGCACGTTAAGCAGTCGGTCCCGGACGCTGTCAACAGATGGCGGTCGTTACAGTTCCCGACCCGTAGTGGAGCAGCGTGGTGGATTTAAGCTCCAAGCCCCCCTTCCTCACCCTGGGGGAGGCATAAGCCCCTGCAGTGGGGTAAAAATGGGCTGATGAAGTGAAGTGAAGAAGACTCGATTACACCAATACGTTAGAACTGAATGTAGATACTTTTATTTGTCGATCCCATAAGCGAACAAGGAAAACAAGAAACTTCTATATGTACTGTGCTACAGAAATAGTAACCAATGTTCTGTGTGAGAATATTGATACGGAATAACCTAGATAGGTATGTGTGTCCACTGGTTGTATAAAAATATTTGTCATCCCGTCCTCGTAAACTTTACCGGAGCAAAAACATAATATCTTAATAAAGAAGTCTCAGTCAACTCGACGTAATGGATGGTGAATGCAATGGCGGCAGGCTGCCGGCTATCGGCGCGTAATTAGATCGCACCAATGATTGATAACGAAACACGCCGACAAAGAAAAAAAAAACTAAGAACAAAGCTATTAAAGCTTCTAAACGTGATTCATCATTATATGAAGTTGAGTACGTAAATTAATCTGTATTGAAAGACATGTTGCTCCAATAAAAACATATATTAATTTATCGTTGTTATGTTATTACAATACAATTATGTTATATTAATTAACATTTAATAATAAATGGTTAAGTGCTTATCTTCATCATACTCTGTGACTTTATTCATACATGTAGCTTTCTCAGAACACCGTATTATCTTAGAATACGTCTTCAGATAATCTAGGGCAGTCACATTTAATCGATTTATTTATTCATTCACTCCTATTAATTAATTGTAGCATGACAAGGTGGTGCGTCTGTTCGTTCGTATCTAACGTTCGTTCGTTCGTTCATTACTCACGTGGGGTGATAATAACTGGTCAAATGAAAAACTTTGTCTCCATCCCTTTTACTTCTTTAGCTACAATAACATGGTACTTCCTATCCCTATACTTCCAACGCCGGGCTTCCTTATAAAAGTCAGTCCTCGCTAGTCAGTCCTGATTATCCTCGAGCCACTTTAGTTATGTTTTATTCTTAAATTAAGCTAATCGCACCATACCTAATGATTCGAAGAAATATTTCAAAAATATTTCAACAAAATTTGTCACGGGCAAATCGTAGATACTGTCAACTTATAAAACAAAAGAGGTGTTAAATACGTTCCAACATAAAATTAAATTGTAAATATTTTGTATAAAGTATTATTGTTATCTTTTATTGATTTGTTTATATAACATAAACAAAACACCCCTTGTGAGCCCCCAGTATCAAAGGGTGCTTTAAGCACGAATGATTTCAGGGATAGCAGGGAAAAAATAAATTTAGGATGGGTATCGTTGGAAAAAAACTCGGGCCACGCAATGTGCAAAACTATTGCGTTTTTTCAATAAATGCTAAATCCTAAGAACCGAAAAACATGTTCAGGGTATTATACTGTTGAAAAGTACTTTTTGACAACTTTTGGAAGGGTGGAGTATAGAAATAAACAAAAAAGAGAGCAGGAGGGGAAAGCGAAAGGAAAACAAAGAAGTTAAAGAACTTTAATCATTTTAAACTATAATATAAATTTGCTTTGGAACAGCTTTAATTGGTGTTAAAAACAAAATATAACAATAGTTTAACAACGGACAATCACTAGTTGTAATAAATTAATTTTTAATCTAATCTCCGCTAGATTGGATTAATGGTGTTTAAGTTGTCCTATTCACGTGACTTTTTTGTTTTTGCGTTTTTTTAACTATCTAAAAATAGTAATAACAATAACGTATACATCACAACAACGTCTAGGCCCCAAACTAAGTATTAGCTTGTGAATGTTTTTTTTTGTTTCCGCGCACCTGAGCGCGCGGGGTATGTGGAGTTGCACCCACTGAACAACCGCCTGAAGCAGAATAAAGACGTGTCGTTAGCCCGAAAGCTCCAACGACTTCATCAAAGCGGCCGGGAGGCACACTAGGGTGTCACCGGCGCGAAGATGTTGAGAAACCCCTAAGAGTTACTCGATACGAAATAATTCTGTTGGCGCGGGCCTCCGGTTGAGATTAATGTTATTAATATAACGTGAAAAGTGTTTTACTGTTCAGTCATTTGAGATGAGGTCAGTAGGGGTGGAGGCGCTTGTGAATGTGATTTCGAAAGAAACGAAAGATATTGAATTTTTAATTATTTTGTAAAAAGTACAGTTTTAAAATAGAACCACAACAACATGACTGCAAAATGAAAAATAAAGCTCCAGACGGGAACATAGCCTTCAATAAGTCTAAAACGCTGAAAATTGTTTTTTTAAATTAACATGAAAAGTTCTAAAAATTTCAAAGTCGAATATCTTCGAAATTAAAGTGCAGAAGCTTGTTTCTCTCCACTTTAAAACCAGTAAAATACTTATTGGTCATAAGCCACAATTTTTTATTTTTTCAGAAATGTGCCTTTAACCTTAAATTCATAAAATAAAATAATTGCAATTGATTATTAATAACTTCACTTCTTCTCTGCATCAGCCAATTTTCATCCCACTGCAGGACTAAGGCCTTAGGGGGCTTGGAGCTTAAATCCACCACGCTGCTCCACTGCGGGTTGGGGATTGTAACGACCGCCATCTATTGACAGCGCCCGGGACCGACTGCTTAACGTGCTCTCCGAGGCATGGAGTCTGTGATAGTTAATGTACTTAATTTAGAAAAAACTCGTTGGTACACGCCCGGATTCGAACCATGGCCCTACAGCCTTAAAAATTTGAGACAGGTTCGTTTTCGCTTTGGGCTATCACGAAATTACTTATATATTATTAATACCTGCCAAGGGTATAATACTCTAATGGAATAACGGTGTAAAAACGGTGTAACTGACTTTGTGATGCTCGTTCTGACGCTATTTGTTAATGAATGATGTTATTGGTTAATTTGCACAGTTATGACTTCACTTACTTTGTGACGATTATATGCACCATTTGGATTTTTTTTTTTTGAAGTAGAGTATCGTCTCATTGAATCGACTTGAGATTAAGTTAGAATTGATCTTTCATAAGTTTTCTTGCAATAGCATAACCAATTATCTAGTTCTATAGTATTGAAATAGCTCTGACCAGCATCAATAGAAAAAAAGCAACGTTGCAAAATTATTCACTTTTCAATCAAATTCAAATTAGCATCTCTTATGTTTACCTATCTAAAACTTCGTAAAGTTCTTCCGCTCATTTGTCCGTTGTATATACTTAGGTGACATATTTTATACAGTTAGCTTTCAGTTCATTAAACTTACATTTAATTTGATATCTGATTTTCCGTAGCAGATCTTTGAACTTCTCCAATTCACGAAATTTTTTCTTTTATATTTAATTAAATACCTAACAAAAAATAACAAATAGGTAATATGGAGCTACGTTTACTGCTAATTCAAAGGTACAAAGTGTTCTAAATTGTTACCATAATAGATTTTAAACGCTGTATTGTTTTCCAAATAGGCTAATCTACAACACAATGATGAAAATGCGTCGATCGTATAAAGATAATTTTCTCGTTGCGCGCGCGAAGCGGTTTTGTAACGACTCTAGCAGCCGACAGTTCAATTAAAAACAACATTTGTTTCGTACACTTCTTGGATTGAGTTGAAAGACGTACAAGAATATAGGATATTAAACTTAAATTAAAAAAAACCAAGCTTATGTCAAATACGCATTAAAGTAGGGTCCGTAGATGGTATAGAGTTATTTGAAATGATGACACGTTACATAGTTGCAGAATGAGCAATTTTTTTCTTGCATATTCCCAAAAATGTTTTACTTGATTATAGGCAAAATAATTTTAATTGGACGAATATAGTAAATACTTATTGGCTTCTTTTAACTTTCCCCACTGGTAGGGCTATGTGTAATTTTGTTATACTTATCCCTACTGTGGCGTAGTTCTAAGTATGAAGAGAAAATAATAATATTTTTATTAATTATGGATAAGTATCTCTATTGGCAACAATGCGAAATTAAATAACCATCTTTTCTTACAAGGAAATTTTAATATACCGTATATATTTAGAAAAAAATATACGGTATATTAAAATTAACATTCTTTTTCAGAACATATAAAATTAATTTTAATATCTCTAATAAATTTAAGACTACCAGTGGAGGGTAACATGTTGTGCCAAATGAGCCATAACAGGTCGTTTTATGTTTCAAACTTTTATATTCGTGGAAAATCTAGATTTTCTTAGTAATCATTCTTTTGTGAACACCTAAAGCAGTTAGAAGATGCAAATATGAAGGAAGTAATTTTAGGGTTACCTTTTAAGGAAACCCTAAAAACTACAAACACCTTTTTTTAATATACATTTTTTTTTCATTACAAGCTAATAGACTACGCAAATATGAACATCCGTCGATCGTACACGAATAATTTTCTCGTTTTGCGCGCGAGGCGGTCTGGTAACGACCGAGTCGACCGACAGTTTAATTAAAAGCAGCAGTTGTTTCGTACAGTCTTCCGCTCAACTCACAAGACATTACACGCGGAACTTTGTCCACAAATTATGTTTACACCATTCGAATATACGCCCTTGCGTAAATACTTTTGTAACTTAGTCCATTAAACAAACTCCGCCCAAGTTATTAACATAACACAAAATGTTTTGTTCTAAATGTACCATTTCAATAAATTGATATATCCCTTCCACGCTCGGGGTTTCGTTATTAGTATTTTTTTTTAATATCTGTTATGTTGTAATCGTCATACATGTTGAAAGATCAATTTACTGAAGTCACGAATTGAAATCACTTATACTAACTACATTTTAAAACAAATTTTGTTCCCCTCGAACGATTTTTACTTCTAATTTTGTTAAGAACAAATAAATATCAGATTTTTCCAAAATTATTATAAAGTAATTAGATGAAAACGATTACTTTCGAAAATTTTATTTTAAGTGCCGAACAATAAAATCGTAAAATACAATAGCGGTTGTCGTTTAAAAAAAAAAAGAAAAAAATAGATGTACGTAAAGATTTTGACACTTAATATTTAATTTGTAAGGAATTATATAATTCTCCGGAAATTTTTTAAGCGTCTTTCTTTGGTGGGTGCTTATAAGATTACCTAATCATTTAACAAACAGCAGAATCCGTCGACTTAAAATATTTAAAGAGCTCCATATGCTATCATTTTCGCCTTCATTTCTGCCTAACCGGATGCAAAATAGTCGCAGGCGCGGCTTTCAGTCGGCCAGATAAACTGAAGCTACAAGTTTAGTACTGGCTGGATAACTAATCGACATGTGGCAACTTCAAGGCCGATCGCTTAATGAAACACATTGTAGTATTGCATTTTTAATCATAGGGTTTATAAGTCCTTTAGTTACATACAGTTTTAGATCTTTTAGAAGATTAATGCGCTGGCTAGAAATCTTGGACTGGAACTTTGTGGTGGGCTCTGAGAACCGGTGGCATGCCCCTGAAATTTCGGTTATTAAATTAAAATTATGATAAATTAAGTGACCCAAGTGAGGAAATTTAAGATTTTTATGCCAACGTGTCTAAGGATTACAAACAAAGGCAGTGTTCAGACTTTATTCGCTTGTTCATCTTCAAAGTTTTAAAGCTTTGATGAACTTGACCGCGAATCACAATATGTAAATCAACATCTCGCAAAGCAGAACGTCGAAGAATAGCGAGATCGCTTCCAAATTTATACGTCAAAATTTATTTTTTACGGTACGTGTTTGCTTTTATTTTGCGATATAAACGGAACACGAGCCCCGTAAATCCTATAGTCGTCGAGAGCCCGAGGGGTCATCGTAAAATGCATCGTAAACTTATTCACATAAATTTGGAAAATCGAACTTTTGAATTAGAGCTTTTGAATTTTACTAGCTTTTTCATTTTATGAAATTTTAATTAGTATTTTATGTTTCTACTTGGTTTTAATGAGTACTTTGATATTGTGCAATCGTAAAACCTTTGCATTAAAAAAGTTCGTATAAAGAAATATTAGATCCTTATTGAAAATATCAAACCTAAATTATGTAATATATAAAAAATGAAACACTGCAAAAAATGCTAACACGAATCCTACCAACTCCTAACGGGCCACTACACCTTTGGCAGTGTGCCGACAATGAAATGAAGTTAAATTTGTCCCGGAACAGAAAAATCTCAGCTCCGAGAAATACAGAAAAAAGGCGAGTGAGACGTAACGACGAAAATCCTACGAAAACACGACAGATAGCCGGAGGAAAAATCTTTTCTCACTGTTTATAAACATTAATAGTTATTTGGGTTGGGTGACGACGTAATAGAGCTTTCACTGAGTAATTTCTTGTTTTGTACTATTTTTTTCTCTCAATTTTCTATACTCACATACTCTTTTTCAATAACGTGAGTTCATAACAGTCTACTCCATTCCATAGATACAATTTGTAAGTCGTGTACATCGTATATTAAGCGTAACTAATTAAATATCGGTTACATCGTAACTTAGGCAAAAATACCTTTGTCGTAAAATTCCCCAAAGACGAACAACATAATTTATTAAAACAAATGCTAATATAACGAGATACAAGGGTTTGTAACTTTCACATTTTCCGTTATGTGTTATCCTGCAACGAATGAACGCTTGTAAAATGAAAATATCGGACAGAGAGAGAGACCTTTTCGTCGTGTTCACTTTGTTCCAATCGCATTTCCCTTCGGAACGTTCTCATGGCGGAAATTAATCCATCCGGTAAATGAATGGGTTGCACTTCTATACGGACGCTCTTTTAAAATTTATCATGATTTTATTTCGGAACGAATTGAATGAGTGAACGATTGTGTTCAATATCTATACGAATAGCATCGTAGTTTGTGGTTGAAATCTGACATATTATTAGTCAGAGAATATGAATATAATAAAAAATAATATATGTCTTTATTTGCTACACGGTAAGCAAATTGTCAAAATTTTTACTAGGGCAGGCTAGTCGATGGCGCGCAGCACGCGAGCTCGCCTGCCGCGCTCTCTCCGGCGCCTTATCGCTCACAGACGTTGTTAACTTTGTCACAGTGCGTGTTAAAGCAATAATAATTGTTTGTTCCGAAATCGTTGTTTGCTTAGGAAAAACGGGAGTAATTTATTTCATACGCATCAGATATTTATTTACGAAGAAAAATTTGTAAGGGACGTTATACACGCACGTTATTCTCCTGTTACGTAAAAAATAATAGAGAAGTATGATTTACAGATATGTTGATCTACACTGTAAGTTATAAAACTTTTATTGAAACGGGTATTCAATTGGAAATGGTTTGTAGCGAAATATCAAATTGAAGGATTGTAATAAAATATTATATTTAAGGTTCGTAGTTATAATACAATATATTATTGTATTTCATCAATTGTTGGTCTTCGACTGTCCACGCCATCGGATGTTGTTAGTGATCCTGAAATCTTGATGGGTTGAAAAATTTGTATTCATTTAACGTCAAAGCCATTTTTTTCCATCATTCCATCAACCAATTATGTCCCACTGCAGGAGCTTAGGCCTCCCCCCACGGTAAGGGGGCTTGGAACTTATCCACCACGCTGTTCCAGTCCGGGTTGATGGATTTTAACGACTGTCGTCTGTTGATGGCACCCGGAACCGACAACTTAAGGTGCTCTTCGAGGCACGAAGTCAGTGATAGTTATGTACTTACTTGTAAGTCAGAAAAAACTCATTGGTATACGCCCGGATTTGAACCACGGCCGCACAGCCTTCTAAACTTCGAACAGGTTTGCTGCTCTCGGGCTATCACGACACATGCATGAACAGATTATCAAAACCATAATATATTTAAATGCAGAGTGGATTATTTTTTAACGTGAAAAGAATTATTTCTTCAAAAATTTATTAATTTATATTGAAGAGAATTGTTTTTAGGACTCTGGTGCCAATACGTGCTAAGTTAAATGAATGCATTATCGATTAGCGTCGATCGATATAAGAAATATTTTTACCCTTTATGTGCCTTAATTACGAAACTATAATAGTAGACGCCCACGTCAGTTCGAGTGGCACTCAACCTCATTTTATAATAACTGAACTCATCGAGCGATTTGCAACAAACATAGCTGTTATTCCTACCCCTGTAAGCCCCATATCCTGATAAAACACGAAAAAGAGTTTGACTAATATGCTTGGAGTCATACGAAGTTACTGCAGAAGTTAGTTCCAACATGCCATATGGTTATTGCCAAATGAAAATGAACTGTCACGATCGTCTTGCAAACCTTCAAAGTTAGAATATTTATCGTCGTACTTTTTCTTTTACTTCGTTTTTGCTGATTGCGAAATCCGGCCGGTTGTTACTCGACGCCAACTTTCAGAGCTTCAATTTACTATTCAAACTAATGAAAGTGTAGTTGGCCTACAGTTACTATAATTGTTTTGTGGAACTCTTTGTTTCGTCTCTGTTAACAGTATATAATTTTTGATCATGATACGCGGGCATGTGGTGTATTATACATACGTCAATTATCTCGATTGATAATGTTTTACCTAAATCCGAAAATCAATACCTCTACGATGAGCGCGTTTTGTGATTTTTGTTTTTTATAGAAATATATTATATTTATTAAGAAAACCAAATTAGCGAAATTTTTTTATTGATATATAGATACAAATTTTTAAAATGAATTTTTTGCCTGTGGTATTGAAGGATAAACTTAAAACAATTTTTCAAATGAGTTTCAATGTAATTTCTTTATTTACGAGCTGCATTATTTGTTTGTATCTAATATTGTCATCGGTTTTTATGTATCGATTTCTTCGTTTGTATGTTGTTTTGTCTGTAATTTCTGACAATAACTCGGGTTCCAAAGTTTCACTGAAATATATTCACTTTTTCAATAAGAGGATCCAGGCAGACGTGCTTAATTTTTTTTTGTCTGAGTAGATTTTGTTTTTAATTTATAGAGGAAATTATTTCTTTTGTCTTCTTCTTTGGGTGTACATTCTTAAGTTTATCTTTCAATAAGGTTTAAAATACTAATAATATGGTATTTAGAAAATTAATAGTATGGTACCATGGATAAAATTAATTGCCCATATTACTACCAGACAGTAGTACCACGGGTTAATAAAATAAACAGCTAGTAGTACCACCGGTACTGCCACGTGACTCATTTATTTGTACGTAGCGCACACCGAGTGACACATCTACTTATTTTGACTTCTTGGTCTTCGATATCAGTTCACTTTGCATAGTACCAAAAAGATTCAATGTATTTGTCCAAGAGAGGCCATTCCATCCAGATGTGTTTGTTAACTGATTTCTATGTTTTTTTTTTCTTTTGTTATATGCAATATAGTCCCTATTTGTGTATTAAAACACTGTAAATCCTGTTCATACAAATCAAAAGAAATGGAAATTAGTTACTTGAAGTAAGCATCGAAAACGATAGAAAGTTTCGCGAATTACATTTGACGCCATCTGTTGTTAAGTAGCGAACTTGTGATAAATTAGTGATGGCAATGATCGATATTTTCTTATAACAAATGACTCCTTGTTTCTTAGTATCCTTCAAGGAACTGTTTTTACACTTCGTCATCACAGATGATGCCATTTTTAAACTTGTGACTAAGTATTTTGTGACGATTGGTAACAAGAATCTGTAGACCACGTCTAACTACCGCATCCATGTAGGTAATAATATATCTATGGTGCAATATAATTTTTTACATTGAAATGTAATGTTTTATTATCACTACTTTAGCCTATTATGCCCCACTGCAGGGGCTAAAGCCTCCCGTCGTCGGGATGAGAGTGCTTGGAGTTTAATCCACCACGCTGCTCCAGTGCGGGTTAGTGGATTTTAACATCTTCCATCTGATGATGGCGGCAAGGACCGACGACTTGACGTACGCTTCGAGGCACGGAGTTAGTGGTAGTTATGTACTTACATAGTAATGTAGTCAGAAAGAACACTGATTGGCACATGCCCTGAAATTCAAACCTTCATATCAAGATACGGGGTCGCCACCACACAGTCATTACGCCACACGGCCATTTTATTAGAATATAATAATAATCATATGGTTGACACCAATGCACGGATTGATTCAAGAGGAAGGTTTCATCATCATCATCATCATCAGCCCATTTTTACCCCACTGCAGGGGCTTAGGCCTCCCCCAGGGTGAGGAGGGGGGCTTGGAGCTTAAGTCCACCACGCTGCTCCACTGCGGGTTGGGAACTGTAACGACCGCCATCTATTGACAGCGTCCGGGACCGACTGCTTAACGTGCCCTCCGAAGCACGGTGTCAGTGATATTGTGTACTTAAGTCAGAAAAACTCATTGGTACACGCCCGGATTCGAACCATGGCCCGATGGGGCCAAATTTGAGACAGGCTCGTTGCGCTCTGGGCTATCACGACATTTTACATTTTCACGAAGGTTTACCTGTATAATTCATCAATGTTTTGTGCAACTTAATTGATATATGATGATTGTTGTTGAAGACATCGGAAAAAATCAAGCCAACTGGGAGCTTTCATCAAAGGCGCTGCCTAATCCCTTTGAGAAATAACAAAATAGTGTATGGGAGAATCGTTTCTCTTTTATAAGACTAAAAAAAAGTCCGCGATGGCATATATCTATATTTTAAGGATATCTTACTATACCTATTTTAATGTATAAAAAAAAATGGTGTCATATGATGTGCTCATATAAAATCAATTGATACGGGTACAATATTAATCTTCATAAAATCAAATATATTATTTACCTTCAGCTTTTCATGCACATTATGATTACCCTTTACACCATTCAATTTAAATTAATATCTTACAAGTTATCGTGAAATAACACTATCACGCGACAAACGGCCGAGCGCCCGCGCCGCGCCGTGCAGCTGCACACCGACGCGACATGCGTGATGTTAGGCAGAAATTATCGATGTTGTATACAAAGAAACATTTTAGTTTGTTTTTATGTATACATTTTTTGCTTTTTCAAATATTCACAAATAGATTAAAAATACTCAAAATTGGATGAACTTACGTTACATTTAAATCAAATTAAATCAAATCCACATGTTCGACGAAACAAGCAGATACAATACTACGACAGAAAAAAATACTACGGCATAATATGCACTGCTACCAGTGCGAAGCCGGGGCGCGTCGCTAGTACAAAATATATAAAACTCTTTGAGTCATACCCACTTCCGAATGTATATTTAATGGCAAGCCTCGACAAGCAGCTCCTTATACCCAATTATGGCATTGTTGTTTTATTAAAGTTCTAACCTGTCTTACGATCATAGCAGAAAAATTAGAAATGTTTTATTTAATGTAAAGTTATAAACCTATTTCAAGGTTTAGTATGCAGTTTTAAGTCCCCATTCAAATTCTGATTTCACTTATCTTAAGCGATAACCCCGCCTCGATAGAATTCACTTTTGGAAGTTACTTTCCTTTAAATAGATAACACAAAACAAAATTGTCATTAAAACGACAAATATTTTTCCCATACAGTAATTAATTCAAATATGTATCATCCCTAATATTGAATAATGAATATACAACTGTACTATTATTGAATACATCTGCTTTGTAGATGAAACGGCAGGAGGCCCTGAAAAACGGTTCCAATTTAAGTTCAGTAGTTTCTTAATGCAATATTCATGTAAATAAAATATTATTAATCATAAATAGAATACTATAAAAAATTAAAAAATATTGTATGAAGTGTTTGCAAGAATAAATCGACGGTCCCTACGTACATAAAGACATGTCAAAAACTACTAATTTTTTTTAATGCATAAAATGCTTTAGATTGTCCAAACGTTCATACCCATATAAGATTTTTTTTTAAATATTAACTGTTTAACTAAATACACAAATCGCATAAGGGAACAAGTATAATAATTACTAAGAATTGGTGACGTAAATCCGGATATCTTAGACATGTCGGTTTGTTCTGCGTTTTACAAAGCGCGGCACTCGGTGTGAACGCCGCGGTCTTGTCAAACTTAACGTCTTTTACGCGAGATTCTACCATTAGACGTGTTGGTGCCCGTTCGCGCGGTTGAATATTGTTGTGGTTGTGATACAGTTTCGTGGTGTGTTTTTTAGATTTTGATATTAATATTATATAATTTTAATATCACTTTTTTTTTGTTAAACATTATTGAACCATGAATAAGGAGATATATGTCCCCATTAATGTATTTTTAATATTAATGGGCATTGCTATAAAGATGTTTAAGGAATCCTTTTGAATGTAATAACACAATTCCACGTTTCATAAAACATTTATTTAAATTATATATCAAAACATTTTGTTCTTTCCGACATATAAACAGATATCTTAGATTTGTCTGACATGGTTTTATTTAAATGACAGCGTCGAACCAGTTATCTAGCAGTTTTACCCAGAAAATGTGAAAAAATTAAATATGAATAAATACTGCTTTAAACTTCTCAAAGATAGCAAAACATTATACAAAAAATATATTTATAATTGTAATTAGAATTATTTCTAGAGCAACTTGAACCTTTATTACAGTCTCCTGTAAACCTTAGCTTTTGACATGTCGCTTTGTACGTAGGGACCGTCGAAATGGTGTTGTTTAATTATGACATCATAAATTTGATACTGAAATTTTCCTTCGATTGATATTCTAAAGCATAACGCATTGGCCGAATTTGCACGGAATTATGTCGAGTAGCAAAACTTTCAATATTTGTCCAGCGAGTGCATTAGTGGAATTAGCAATCACATCCCACGCTCCTAATATTTCTGGCGTACGTCCACTAGCCGAAAATTAATCAGTTCGTTTTGTACGTATCTGACACGAAGTCAGTCACACAGGAGTTGAAAACTAATAACAGTAGATATATTTATTTAACTTAAAATCGTTATTTGCAAATATTATAAAAAGGAGGTTTTTCTTGCTGACTAGACAACGTGCTTATAATATACTTGTATTTACTTTCAATTAATTAAAAAAATAAAATTTAATTTTCAATTTGATAATCCTCATGATAAGTCTTCCGTAGTTAGGACCTCAACCGGATATAATAAGCGTAATGACTATTTTAGCTTTTTGTCATTGAAAATGACTATCATATTCATTTCACGGGAGACGCATTTTTGGCCATAACTCCAAGGGTATGGGGTCTAGCCAAGATTTTAAGGTTTTAAAAGATTAAAAATTTAGTTGTGCATTGTATGACTACAAAATTTTGGAAATCGGTTAATTAGTTTTTGAAAAAAATTGGAAAATGTAAAAAAATGGGGATTTTTTTGGAATTTTTTTTTACTAAATCCAAAATATTTCAAGAACGGGGACCGATATCGAAAATTAAAAAAAAAACAGTATCTCAGCCATTAACGTAGCTACGATTTGAGACCAAGTTTTTGGAAATCAATTGGTAATTGTAAGAGAAATTATTTCCGAAAGATGAGATTTTTTGGTCGATCGCTTGTGTTTGTGGATATAAGTTGCTATATTTCAGAGAGTATTCGTCGGATCGCTTCAAAGTGTTATACCAAAGGTTAGAAGGCGTCGGTAGCTATAGTTTGAGACCAAAATTTTGCAAATCGGTTGGAAATCGAACAAGAAATTTGATATCACGTGTTAGATTTTATGGACGTTCGGGAACTTGTTAACATTACGGTCATCGCCTTTCGGCCTGTATTCGTTCGAATGCTTAATTATCGAGTTCAGAACGTTTAAGGATATCAGAGGCTGCAGTTTAAAACCTAAATGTTTCAAATATGTTGAACTAGCTACCCGCCCCGGCTTCGCACGGGTAGCAGAGAATCTTTTCGTTGATTTATTTCTGGGTTTAAAGAGTTGAAAAGAATAGTGCTACGTTTTCGTGGCAATAAAATAAAATAATCTGTGAAAATCGGGTTTGGGTAGGTTCATTTTCAATGAAACCAATGGTTGCGGGGACTGCAAGATCTGTGGATTTTTTTTCAAAAACGTATCTTAAATCGATGGAATTATACGACTATTTGGACTATTATTAGCTATAATTTGATTATTTACGACAATCAGTCCACGACATAAAATACTGCGATTTACATATAGAGCGATAATTAATTGACTTGTGAGTATTACCAACTATTTAAGAGTGGAACACTTTGTCTTCTTGGCGGAGGTTGATCGGTGGCGCTACGTAGGTACTAAATACACGTGAGAGTGAGCTTTTCGGACAAGTTGGACGTCGGTTTTGGACGAAGAGCCAACGCTTACAGATTCTAAACCGCTGTAGGCGCTGTAGCATCCGTTTAATTACCATATTTTTACTGCTAGCCATTTATTTACTTTTTACAAAATTGATATTGTATGATTCAATGTATTTTTATTTTTCTCAAAGTATCATAAATATAACGATTTAGTAAAAATTTGTTTGAGGTTGATAAAAATTAGTTTATTTTATTAGTAATATTATTTATGTTATAAAAGTATTAGATTAAATACAAAAGTGAAAAATAATAAAAAATACGTGAATTCACACTAGTGCGCTATCAGTCAAAACATAATTAATGCAATATTGTTAATATTTTTTACTAAATTTAAGGACATTAACGACACACAAACAAATTTAGCTAATTGGTTGTTGAGAAGTCACATAGACAAAAACTTAATAAAGTATTCTGGCTTACATCTATAGCATAGAAACAGAAAATCACCAAAAATTGCGATTTTATAATTTTAACTTTTTTTAATTGTTAAAAAGTTCGTGATATCCAGTATTTATAACATATTAGCAAGGGATTAATTATATATCATAATTCTATTGTTTCCGTAGATATACAATTCATTTGTCACTTATCCACTTTTTAATGTAAAGAATTAAATTTAGACTAACACATCTTTAGGTATTTCTCAACATGCGACACTCATAGTACAGCCACATCATATCGAATGCATATTTAAACAACAGTATTATTATTGTAAAAATAAATCGCTAAGGTGCCTTTAATGCAATCCCAAAAATTATTTTTACTGAAGTAATTGTAGACGTCGCCAGGAGCGATACCTTTATTGTAGTGAAGTTATTGTCAATAACGACTGCGTTGTGGTCATTTTAAAGTGAGCAACATACTTCAACAACTTAAAATTAATCGTTGAATTTATGTACATTAAAACCCGAATTAAAAAAAAAAAACTTTTTTCTGTATGAGTTTTTATACTTTTTATATCGCTGGATCTGGATTGTCTGGAAATAAAAGTATACCAATTTTTATGTAACCAAGGACAGCACACCGCCGCCTCAGCACAGTGAGGTGTATTTGAGTAAAATTTTATAAATGTATAAAAATGTCCGTGATAGCCCAGAGCACAACGAACCTGTCTTAAATTTATAAGGCCCCACAGGGCCATGGTTCGAATCCGGGCGTGTTAAACTCATGCTTATGCTCATCAAAAACACCGTGCTTCGGAGGGCACGCTAAGCAGTCGGTCCCGGACGCTGTCAATAGATGGCGGTCGTTACAGTTCCCAACCCGCAGTGGAGCAGCGTGGTGGACTTAAGCTCCAAGCCCCTCTCCTCACCCTGGGGGAGGCCTAAGCCCCTGCAGTGGGGTAAAAATGGGCTGATGGTGGTGGTGGTGATAAAAATGTCCTGTCCTAATGCTACGCAGTGTACTTAGTTGACATTTGACAATGTTCGTTTCGAAGACGCGCCATCTATCGGAAGAAAGTGGCAGCGACAATCTCCGTTGATACGTGTAACATTTCTAAATGGCTAAATTGCAATAAATTCATGAGACGTTTTAACTCCGATACTTGATATGGTTGCAGCACTATATTCGTGAACATTGGAAATAATCTAACTGAATTTATGGTCGCGTTTAAAGATGAATTAATTTGAGGGGTGATGATACGAAGATAAGGCGAGAATTATAAAATGTATCTAGTTATTCTGTGGTCACTGGAAGCTAGTTTGTATGATGCATTTACGTATATTCTCCTATTGACGAACACATATTCACATAAAGATATTTTGACGTAGATGTTATAATATTTCAATATACCAATTCAAGATATAAAATTGATTTTGCAGCATATCAAAGAATAGATCAACACGAATACATGCTTCAGTACTGATATAGCTTTTATGAGAGACATAAAGTATCTACAATTAAATTGTAGGTCCAGATGTGAGTCACAGGAATGGGTCAGGTGGGTCGACCGCGGTTACGTGGACACGAAGAACGAACTAAAATTTATGTCTAAACTTTTATGCGTTATAAATAATAAGTCACATATGTATCCCTTACACGCAAGCATGTTCAACCTTGTGGGGAGCCATTATAATAAATGCCTATAATTATTTTATATTGGCTATCGTCTGAGACTTCGGTAACGTGGACCTTGAGCCAATACGAATTTGTTCATGCAAGTTTGCCGCTCGGTCATGTCATATCAGGAAGTCAATTTATATTTAATTTACGGAGATACGGCAAAATAGGATTGAAATAAACTTAGCAATCGTTGCAAGTTAAAATAACTGAATGCATTTGAAAAATAGAAATTGTAAATAGATTCATTGATAGATCTACTCACATATAAATTATTTATTTATTTTATTTATAAAATTACAAATAAGGGCAGCACATACATGTCTGAAATTATGGTACCTAAATTTTGCCAACGCCGTATTTGAACCTGATTGATACCTTTCGATGCTTCGGTCAAAGAATTTATATATCAACCGGCCCGAAGAGGTTGAAGACTTCTATTTCAGGATATAAAACTTAATACAAACATTAAAATAAAAACTTTTCAAACTGGTCGTCCCAATTCTGTAGTTTCATTTCGTACCGACTGTTTCGTAAATACGAATTCTTTCAGAGATTTCGCTTATCTTTATTGTATCAGGTAACCTGTACGACACTTAAGACTGTGTGCTATAGGGTTTCACTCTCAAACGTGGATATTCTACGATAAAAAGCCTATCTATAACACACGTATATGCGTAACAGTGACATTTTAGAAGAAAGTGTGCGAAGCCAGTTCGGGACGTGCGAAGCCAGTGTGTGCTTGCTTAGTCCGCCAATCGGCGCCGGCAGCAGCGCTTTCTCATTCGATTAACGCTTTCGGCTGAATCGACGGAGATGTAATTAGGGCGGCTATCCGAAGCTTTCTTACTAGCACGCTTTTAGTATACGTTTTATGGACTCATTGAATAGATTGGATATGTATTTTTTTTTTTATAAATTTACGGTATACGGTATCGGAACATAACGCCTATAAGATTGTCCAAAAGCTGCTTATGTGATTTTGAGTGTGTGATTTAGACAGTGTAAAACTTTTGATAAAACTTGTTTAACAATGTCGGAATGTAAAATTGAAGACCTAGCTGAAGGGTAATGGGGCGTCGACATTTGAATAAAAATAAAATTTCCTTTTTAAAAATAGATTGTTTCTTCTTTATAAATATTATTCTGTTAAAGTCTCAAATTTGTCTCAAATATATTTTTTTCTGGAAATTAACAACATTTAATTTTGAAAACGCATGGCCAAAAACATTTTAGACCAGGTGAAATGAGCTGGTTTATTTAATTTCTATTTTATTGAATATTAAATTAAAATATATTGAAGTTTAGAAATGCCTCAAGCAAGAACATAAAAAAAAGTTTTAGCAATCTTTTAAATCGCTAAATAAGTTTTACAAAAAGTTTCATGCTGCCTCAAATACCTATCCGAAATTCCGTTACAACTATACTAGTAGACAGAACCAAAAACACCAACTTGCGGATTGCGACTTTCAGTTGTTCTCGATAGCGTTTTGCATTTAAATGCGTGATAAATACAAGTGGAACGTTGGATTGTTACCTATCGTTAAATGATCTTTCTCCTTACTGAAGCGTGAGATGATTTATGAAAATTTATCCGATGGACACTTTACATCGCTAATCTTCAATCTCATTTGTTCATCTCTTGCAAACTTTCGTTTTATAAAACAATAAATCGATAAATTTATTAGCCACTGCTTGGCGCCGTTTTATTAACTTTGAATCAGTATATACACACCGATGACGAATTTTATATGGCACGTTAACTCAATATTGCTTTGATGAAATAATAACGTGAACAGAATATATTAACAACGTAATGCATACAAATAAATATAAACCGTATATTGTTTGTGATTTGACAGCTCCCAAAAGGTTCGTACAACGCTCGCTTACACACAACGTGGAAGCGAAATGTCAATCTCGGTCCACAAACACTTCAGGCGCCAGTTGTCAGTCGATTTGTGACATACAATATTTATTACTACATTTCGCACGAGTTTAGTGGGACGACGCCGTACGAATTTGTAGTCGGTTAGGCGTCATTTACGAACTAACATAAACAATTTTACAAATTATTATTCAAGCAGTAATATTGAAATATCAATCGATCGCGGCTCATCTTAATACAAAACGTAATAGCGCGTAAAATCAGAGCAATTTTCTTTATTTATATCTAATTGGAATTTGTTATATCTTCATCCTCGTCTTCCTGCACTCCTTTTCTCTTCTTTTTATTTTATTAAACTCTTTTTACGCTCTATGTTTGTATTTTCAAAATTATTCCGTCGTATACCTACGTAGCGCTTTAATTTTTAAGATTTATGCCAGTAATTTTTTCATCACCTTCCAAATTTTAATATTGTGCTCTTAGAGGAATATAATTGTCTTTTTTTAATATCACGTGGTATCAATATTGAGATATGGCATAACAAAGTTATCGTCTCAGCATGGGAATGCGCTGGCGACTGTTGAAGTGTCGAATAGCAAAAACCCGTAGGATACCTCTCCCTACTACACTCGCAGTCGCCTTTTGTCATTGAAAATGACTATCATATCCATTTCACGGGAAACGCATTTTTGGCCATAACTCCGAGGGTATGGAGTCTAGCCAAGATTTGAAGGTTTTAAAAGATTAAGAATTTAGTTGTGCATTGTATGACATCAAAATTTTGGAAATCGGTTAAGTAGTTTTTGAAAAAAATTGGAAAATGTAAAAAAATCGGGATTTTTTCGGTTTTTTTTTTTACTAAATCCACAATATTTCAAGAACGGGGACCGATATCGAAAATAAAAAAAAATGGTATCTTGGCCATTAACGTAGCTACGATTTGAGACCATGTTTTTGGAAATCGGTTGGTAATTGTAAGAGAAATTATTTCCGAAAGATGAGATTTTTTGATTGATCACTTGTGTTTGTGGATATAAGTTCCTATATTTCAGAGGGTATTCGTCGGATCGCTTCAAAGTGTTATACCAAAGGTTAGAAGGCGTCGGTAGCTACAGTTTAAGACCAAAATTTTGGAAATCGGTTAGAAATCGAACAAGAAATTTGACATCATATGTTAGATTTTATGGACGTTCGGGAACTTGTTAACATTACGGTCATCGCCTTTCGGCCTGTATTCGTTCGAATGCTTAATTATCGAGTTCAGAACGTTTAAGGATATCAGAGGCTGCAGTTTAAAACCTAAATGTTTCAAATATGTTGAACTAGCGACCCGCCCCGGCTTCGCACGGGTAGCAGAGAATTTTTTCGTTGATTTATTTCTCAGTTTAAAGAGTTGAAAAGTTTGTTTGTTTGTCTGTTTGTCTGTTTGTCTGTTTGTCTGTTTGTCTGTTTGTCTGTTTGTCTGTTTGTCTGTTTGTCTGTTTGTCTGTTTGTCTGTTTGTCTGTTTGTCTGTTTGTCTGTTTGTCTGTTTGTCTGTTTGTCTGTTTGTCTGTTTGTCTGTTTGTCTGTTTGTCTGTTTGTCTGTTTGTCTGTTTGTCTGTTTGTGTGTTTGTCTGTTTGTCTGTTTGTCTGTTTGTCTGTTTGTCTGTTTGTCTGTTTGTCTGTTTGTTTGTTTGTTTGAACGCGCAAATCTCAGGAACTACTGGTTCAAATTGAAAAATTCTTTTTGTGTTGGATAGTGTATTTATTGAGAAAGGCTATAGGCTATATCTATAAAATAATACTATCTGTCTGTCTGTCTATTCGAGCAAATCTCCAAAACGGCTAACCGATTTTGAGGAAACTTCACAGATGTGGAAAGGAGGTGGTCAAAAATGACATACACTACTTTTTGTATGTCTGTATGTACGTCCATCTATCTATTCGAGCTAATCTCTAAAACGGCTAAACCGATTTTAATGAAATTTCACGGGTATAGGTGGTCAAAAGTGACATACACTACTTTTTGTCCGTCTGTCTGTCTGTACGTCTATGTATCTATTCGAGCTAATCTCCAAAACGGCTGAATAGACTTTAATGAAACTTTGCAGACGTGAAAGAAGGTTGTCAAGAGTGACATCAGTTACTTTTTGTGGCTGTCTGTAGTTTGTCTTCACTGATCTATCAGCGTAAATAAAGCCGAAACTACTAAATCTAGGAAGCCGAAATTTGGAACAGTGGTTTATTTTATAACGTGAGTATAAATTTTTAAAAAAAGGAATATTTTGAAATTTCAAATTGAAGGAGGGAGTGATGGAGGGGCTTCGTATGAGAGTCTTTGTTCTTTAAAGTTAGAAACATAAAAATTTTAACATAAATAAATAATGACGTCTTACAGGGTTTTTGGATATCAAGGGTGGAAAACGGGATGTGAAAAGTATGGGAGTATCGATTTTCTTAAAGGAGTGGGGAGAATGAAGATTGAAAGTTTGAATGGGTGTCCCCAATATTAGTTTTAGCAAAAAGTACCTACGTATTAACCATTTCGAATGTTAATACTACCTAAAACAGGAATGTGTAATCTACGCAAGCGAAGCTGCGGGCGGTCGCTAGTAAAATAATATAATCTGTGAAAATCGGGTTTGGGTAGGTTCATTTTCAATGAAACCGATGGTTGCGGGGACTGCAAGATCTGTGGATTTTTATCAATAACTCTTTTGGGAAAATTTACTTCAATCAAATTAGAAATTAGTACTACCTCATGCTTAGAAAACATTTGGGATGTGATGAAAAGCAATTTCTCTGTATACTTTAAAAGTTTTATAAGCCTATAGAAAATTTTCTGCTCACCTTTGGCCCGAGTTCTTTCTAACGTAATATAAATTTTACTTCCGTCTTGCTATATCTAAGATAATTCGAAGTTAAAACAGTCAGTTAAAGTAGTCAGCTTTAACATAAGGGGGTAGGCTTTTCATACAGAAAAGAGGGTTCGGCCCGTGTCTAATTCTCTGTAATTTCTGTATCAATATTTGCAGAAAAAAATATATGTACAATACGTACGCGATAAGATGACACCCAGCTCGAAACTCGATCTTCCTCCCGCTTCCTCGTGCCGACCCCGCTGTAGTCTTGCGAGTAGCGATAGCATAACAACTGTTTATTTATTTATTTTATTTATTAGAGACAGACAATCTTTTACTTAGCTTACACTAGCGATCCGCGTCGGCTTCGCACGGGTAGCAGAGCATATAAGCCGTAGTGTTTTTATGTCGTATAGACCTGTCAGCTTGTTGCGTTGAACATGTGGATTAGATTTAATTATGTTTAAGTTCATCTTACTTGGAGTATTTTTATTGTATTTTATTTCCAATTCTATAAATATTTGACAAAGTAAAGAATAAATAAATAAAAACAAACTACAATATTTCTTTGTTTACAACATTGATAATTTCGGCCAAATTTTACATCACGCGAATCACGTCGAGGCATAGGGCGCCCATCCCCCGGCCCGGCCCATCCGACGCCCGGCCCGGCTCGGACGCTTGTCACTTGTGGCGCTATGGTTTTTATTTCCCGATATTTTCGAAGATATTAATTTCAATTGTATGGTGTAAAGGCATTTATAATGTACATGAATTGTTGAAGGTAAATAACGTATTTAATTTGATCAGGATTAATACTGTATCCGTATAAATTGCTTTCCAATCACCATTTTTTTAAACATAAAAATGTTTAAAAAAAATTGTGTCATATGACACGTTGAAGTATTAAAATATCCATAAAACTTAGAAATATGTCATCACAGACTTTTCTTTAGTCCTATAAAAGAGAAATAATTCCCCCGTACATTATAATATATTATTATTGTTTCTATTATTATTGTATTGTGTTATAATTGTATACGATTAATTTACTAACAAAGCTACTGACGCATAAATTGCATCTGGAACCGTATTAAATATCAAATGTCAAAATACTTTGTGAAATGCAAAAATCTTAGCTGTTATAAACGCAATTAACGCCGAAAAAGAAGCATCTGAAACGCATGACACTGATAGTTAAATCGCCACACGTGAACGATTATAGCGATAAAACAGACAAAAGTGTCATTTGTGGCTGTTATTTGATGCAATTGAATGGTTGATGTATCTTGCTTAAACGGGTGTCAACTTTCATAAAAATATATACTTTTCATAAAAAAAATTTAACACATACTTTTAATATTTTTCCCGAAAATATGGCTCAATTTATACCTTCCCCTCAAAATTAAAAAAAAAGAAGTCTTAACCAAAAGAAAAAAATATTAATAAAATGTCCTTGTGACGTCAACTGGACAGATGACTACTAATTTATTTATTTATTCAGGAATCAAACAGTGCTAAATAGAGCATGAAATAAAACATACATATAGAACATACAGAAAATAGTTTACACAATTAAATTATTTATAACTACAATAGCATTATTTTAGAGCAAATTCATAATATTTTCATTGGTTCGTGAGGATTTCACTTTACCTCCATACTTTTTGTTTAGTTGTAACTTCGATTTTTTATTGTGCTAAGCAGCGCAATAAGATAAACCGCCTTCACAGGGACAAATTTATTGTCAGAGCAGATGTATTTTTAAAAACATCTGGGGAATTCATCAATTTTTTTTTGAGAGGTTATTCTAGAACCTTGTGCCTTTTAATTTTAATAACCACGTTTGAACATTTTTGTTGAAACTGTTGAGTTTTTCTTAACAAATTATCTGTTTTTGTTTTATTTTCATCAGAAATTAATTGTTCAGTATTGTTCAATTTATTTAACATATGATATCATATGGACTTATTTAGGTACCAAAATTAAATCCATAAATTTTTAAAAAAATCTAATTTTTTTTGCACACTATACATTACACAAACGTCAGCTAAGCTGGGTGTCATGTTAACTCGTACATATTATAATAGGAGAAATACTGTCGCAGGGTGGTATGTTTTTTTTTAATATCTTTACTTGTTTTAGAATAAAATCCTGAAAAACATGATTTCCGTTGGTTTTTTGTTTTTGAAAATAATGAGCCAAAAATTCTATATTAATGAAAGTTATAAAAAAGGGGTAGGAACAGTAACCGCCCGCCAGCTGTTTCGACGGGTATTTTATATATATTTTTGGGAATTCACTCTTGTCATCTCTGTCACTCAGGGACAGGTCAGGAAAGAGGGATTGAAACGGAGATAGCGATTCTAATTCGAAGCCGCTCATTGAAAGACTATCCCCTTAAAAATATTGTTTTTATTTCAAGCAACGAAAAGCATGAAAATGTGTATTTTTATTCGGAACAATATTTAGTAAATTTTTATTCTCACGGCGCCGGCGTGCGTTTCAAAGACAAACACAATGTCGGCTGTGTCAAAGGGTCGCGTGCCTGGAAGTGGGACTCGCTAAAGGCTAATTCAATCTGTTACGGTGACGTGGCAGCATAAAGCCGAGCTACGAGTACGTATTCAACTAATACAACACACAACAACAATTACGAACAAACACTGTTGGTGCCTACCACTCAGCAATTTACATGTGTTTGCGCCACAAAAGTAATAGATAGCGGTGTTCTATTTTCGTTTAAAATATACATTGAAACGTTAACTTTTTTTACAGTGATAGTCCTTTGACATTCGAAGTGTTTAAATAGAAACTAGGTTTATTTATTTATTTATTTAAATAAATAAGAATAAGTAACTAGACTTTAAAATAAAGCGACAGAAGTGCACTATAGTGCGAAAATGCGTCATTTAAACACGCAAGATGAAAGGTATATTATGAATTTAAATAGAATACATTACTACATAATTTTATTATAATTTATAATATTTGACTGACCGATTGGTCGAGAAATTGGAGTTCTAACTATAAAACCAATGATAGGTACGACAAATATTTGTGTGCATGAATGTGTCTATTTATTCCAACCTGGGTGTAAAAACATCTATACCTATGCATACTCGTATGTATGCGTCATAAAAAATATCTAACTCTGTAAATCAGTTGTCTAGTACCCGTAATACAAGCTCCGCCTAGTTGGGGACTAGATAGCTGTGTATATGTTCCAGATATAACGTATTATTATAATACTACCTGTGCCCGTGACTTCGTCTGCGTGGACTTAAATCTATCTCAGCTGTCATAAAACGCAACGTGACTCTGTCTGTTCGTTTAGTATTATTAAACAATTTACACGATTACTTTGTTGTTTGTGGATTGAGCAGGTTGAAAATTTGATTCGATAATGACCTACATAAGTTCGCTCACTTATATTAGGCACACTCCCCCGCGACACACGCTCCGCAACACCGGGTACGCGTGACGCGGCTCCTTTTAAAAATAGAATGACTTTTGATTCTGTGGGTCGATATTAATAAAATAAATACTAATAGATACAAGCCCTTGGAAAAAATTAACCTGTGAAATGAACCAACGTGAATAACGCTTAGAAGGCTGTTACTATATCAGAAAATAACTCTGCTATGCCGTCATTTCTGAGCGGTACAGGTGAGTACGTGAGTGAATGGAATTTCTCAGGTACGAATGAGGAATTACGACTAATTATTAATGTACGGCTTTGTTATAGTGTATAGATGATTAAAAATAAATGTCGAAAAACCTAGTGCCGTACTAAAGTGGTGGTGCGTTCCAGTATAAATGCGTTCCATTTTTTCGAGTACTTCAAAACTTATGTTTATTTTTATAATCCATTAATATATATACAAGTAATGTACAATTAATTACATAAAGAAATAACAATAATAACATATTTCTGTTTCTAAGCTTAAATAGTGGCCTACGTAGACCATAGAGTTTTTGGTCCATTAAACTTTCATAACGCTTCAAAAGTTCAAGCAAAGAATTAAAACGATTTCTGAAGAAAAGAAAATTTTAAGCTCTCTCGCGATTTTCGGGACTGTTTGAGTTTTATTTTTCTCCTAACAAAAATCCTTAATTCGGCTGTAAAGTCCGGTCGTAATCCTCCAAGTTCCCAATTATTTTTGTCGCGACCAGTAATTAAGCAGTATAAAGCGCCCGCTCGACGTAATCCAACCACTTTTGTGATATTTAAACGAGTTTCATTACGCTTCGGTTATAAAAGCAACGCTATTACGAGAAATGGGCTGGAAACCTCACGCTCGACTTGGAACGCCGGTAATTGTCGGCGACGCGTATAAACATTAATGAGTATATATGGCATAACTTTTCCAAGATTGAACAACGATCCAGATGTCCATTGGCGGACACCGGGAGCCACTTTGAAGTGATACAATTCGATGTAGAGACACGTCCTATAAAAAAATTCACTAGGGTTGTTTATACGTAAACAGTGAAGTAATTAATAGACGTCGGTGTAAATTTCCGAGGAAAAATGTACTTTAGAGCAATAATTTCGATGCGTGCCTAACAGGAGCGAAATTAGGGAATATCGGAGCGGGCCGCCCCCGCGTGCGGTCTCATTGAGGCGTCGGCCCGACAATAAACATAAATATTTTTGCGTCGTTATGCCGGCCCCGCTCACCGAGTAATTAAATTCCATTGAATCGCACAAATCTTCCCCGCATCGGGAGCCGGGCATACCCGCTCCAACATTTACTCTGAAACCGCCACATTTTTAAGGTTCATGTGTGAACGGATTCGACTTTAATCCCATTGTTCTCGCTAGGCTACGTGGTCCTTTGCTTTAATATTGTATATGCTCGATTTTTTACGGTTAGTCAGTATGTCTCATTTATAAAGCATGTTAAGTTGAAATGACTTGATAATGTCTACATTTATCTTCAAAACTAATCATTGGAATTATGTTTTTTAATACTCACACAAAATGCGACTATGACGAATCCAACAAAATTCCTGTTTTCTGCTATACCTAGTTACTGATTTTTAGTCATTGTTGCTGACTAAAAATATTATTTTTCATAAAAAAATAAAATGCGCGCAAAATTTAAAACCCTCGATCCATGAATTTCACTCATTATTAAACGCGTTTTAATTAGAGAAGATATCAAATTTAAAGAAATATGTCCATACCCACCAACAAAATTCCAGATTTTATATGGACGGACCAGTATAAAATTTTCAACGCGTGGTCTAACGACGGCTCGACATCTGCCCTATTTCGAGCTCTTGTGTTAACAAAAAATAAAAATGTACACGATTTTTCAAATTTAATCACTCTCGAAATGCATCTTTCTCCCCTACATGCTTTCTTTCATAAGTTCCCTTCACCGGCTCGTTAGCGGGGTTTCTCTTATTATTTCCTTCACGACTGTAATCTGGCCTTTCAGCTACTTCAAACGACTTGTTCTTTTTCTTACGTGTAATTGAAATATATTGCCGTAATATCCGTCCGACGAGATGTACTCTCGAGCGCATCAGCTGGAGTTTTCATTACTTGGGAAGTGATTTTTTTTCCTTGGGACAAAATAATTCATTTTGGTACCCTCAGCACGGAGAGTGGCACTTCGAAAGTTCACCAATAAGGATAAAAGTTTAGAGAGTTTCTGATTACTTGAAATTCGAGGAGCGTCGGTGTGCAATGAATGTGTTCCGGAGTGACGGTCCACAAAAAGTATTTGTAAATCTGCAGCGAGACAGAATCGATAGAGGAAAGACTATAATATACCTATAACTAGATTATATATCGATTATAAACCTATTGTTATTATTATATTAGTAGCTATTGCTGAAGTATTTTACTATTTATTTATTTGCTATAAAACTAACTTTTTTTCATTCTTCATTTAATTTTTATATAGAACATACACTTTCACCTTTAATCTTGTTTTAGTCTAGTTGATTCAAATCAAATATGTAAATCCAAAGTTACAACAATTAATAAGTATACGAATATTTTACATGCGACATTTTCTTTGAAATTTCAAATGGTTGGGGCATTAAATAAAATGGAATTCTGAAATTTCTGTGAGATCTATCTATAATTATGTGTTTAAAAAAAATCAGACCGTGCCTATTTTTAAATATTTATCTGCATTTCCAAATAAAATAAAAATCGACAAAAAAATTACTATCGCCGCTATACTTTCGCCACGGCATACTAATGTACTAACCGTCTCTGGTGATATTTTTATCTATCTTTTTCTGAAGCTGTAACTCTATATCAAGAGATGTATATAATGAAATCCTTCGAGTTAAAAACTAGTTTTACACAAATTGTGTAGTTCCGTCAGAGGAGGTTACGTACCTATAGTTATTAATTACCTTGGAATGAGCACAAACTATTAACACACCTAGCAAACAGGTTCTAAATTAACTCCATAACATTTTTTTATCTACATACTTGGCCAGTACGATATGAATTTGCAACTTTCGATTGATTCATTTTTTCTGTGACTTCGACAGGTACCGGCGGCGTGGATGCAGGAAGTGCGGCGGTCGCGTAGCGTCGATATCGTGGTCGCGCAGGCTGCCCGCTCCGCCACACCAGTCTTCCGTTTTAACTCTTTCCCTCCTCTCTCCGCCTGATTTATTACGGAAAGCGGTACGAACTACAAACATTCCGCACCGCCCGCCCCAAATTGTAGCTTCTTTACGGCGATCCCCATATTTCATTGCGAATCGATTCCTCACTTTCGAATCGCGCTCGATTTTATGCCTTTCGCTTGAATCTCCACATCGATACTAATAAATTGGATTGATTCAAAAGTATGTTTAAATTATTAGTAGGTACATTGTGTTCGTGCCAAGTTTGATATAAATATCGACTATATCCGCTTCGATAGGATTTAAAACTTTTGTAAGAAAATCCGAACTACCGAAAATATCTCAAGCTATATTTAAATTGTTTAACTAGTAATTTCAGTACATTAATAGCTACAATCACGCGAGCGGTATTTGGTGTAACTCGTTGGCGCCTTTTTCTCAATGGTAATCATCTTGTTTATCATAATTACCAGTAGTGGTTGTGCTTAAAATTGCTTGGTTATTGTCAAATTTTTTTTTAAAACGTCCCTCAAAAATCAGCTGAAAACTATGTAGAGCAAAATTGGTTAGTACAGGTCGTTAGATATTTCACAGGATTAATTGAAGGCATAATAAAACCTAAAATATGATATGCCTACGTGCGATAGTACACTCAAATAACGTAAAACGTAATTTATACAATAGCTTTTGCATGTCCGCAGTAGTAAAGACACGCCACTCGGTTCGTAATAGGTTCGTGTGTATAAACGTCATAATAATTGCAGCGAAATAGAATGTGTTTTTAAATATTAGACGGTTGCGGAAAACCATATGCTATTTTTGTTATGCCGTGCTGAAAATCTTGGCTTAGCTTGTTTTTTATTGAAGATATTGGGATGTGTAGATACCTAGGCATGAGACACAAATCGGTTATTTCAACTGTAGTAATAATTACTGTTGCTGTTGCTGTAAAAACTATTTGAAAAGTCTTTCGCTTTATTAACTTTTCAAGAAATATGCGCCCGTAGTAGGTCAAATTTCAGATTATTTAACGGAGAAAATTGTTACACTGAGTGTTGCCTTGAATATTTATGTAAAATTAGGCGCGATTTCATAAAATCTTACTCGGTCAATAAATCTGGTATTTGGCAAACTATAGGGGCATGTTTCATGAAAAGTTATCGAATTCTGTGGTTATTTATATATATATACATATTTTTTTCTATGATGTGCGTATGCGTGCGTCTATGATGTGTATCTGTTTTTATTAATACTACTGTAACTGTCCAATTTTGAAATATTTATTTAGACCGCGTTTAGAGTCAAAATATGTTTCGTTTTTATTTAAGTATCTTTAAACATTACGCTGTCACCACACCGCTGTAAAAGAAGTCATAAATTATAACGTAAATACTGTAAAAACAACTTTATTACTAAAAACATTTGGTTCAAATTGTCTTGCAAATTGCAGGTACGTCCAGTCACATTATTTTTTGGGGGTCTTCCACCAAGTAGGTATCGGTTATCATCTAGTTAACTAAACTGTAGATATCTTTAACAAAAGAACGAACGTCACTTTTGTCTCGATGGAACTGCCATATTTAACCTACAGTTAGTAAATTTGTGCTCAATGTTGCTTGTACCATTAATTATATCAATCAAATGTTTCAATCGTAATTTTGTGCATTTCTATGTTCATTTTTATTTAAATATCAATATATGTTATTAATAGACTTCATGATTAAAGTTAATTTCCTCGAAACTATAATCGATATGTGAATATTAATTTGTTTTTTATAAGTTGCAATCCTGGATTCGCCAATGAGGAGAAACTGCGAATTACTCCTACTAGATGGCGTTTTGTCGCGGGCAAATACACGCGGGAAAAGACGACAGAAATAATATCATCATCATCAGCCCATTTTTACCCCACTGCAGGGGCTTAGGCCTTCCCCAGGGTGAGGAGGGGGGTTTGGAGCTTAAGTCCACCACGCTGCTCCACTGCGGGTTGGGAACTGTAACGACCGCCATCTATTGACAGCGTCCGGGACCGACTGCTTAGCGTGCCCTCCGAAGCACGGTGTCATTGATATTGTGTACTTAAGTCAGAAAAACTCATTTGTACACGCCCGGATTCGAACCATGGCTCTATGGGGCCTTATAAATTTGAGACAGGTTCGTTGCGCTCTGGGCTATCACGACACGAAATTATGTATTAAAGGTAAATGAACGTACCTATTAATTGAAAATAAGTAGGTAACGCAACCACAAATTATACGAGAGTACGCAACCAGCTGATTCGATCATAAAATCGATGGTCAATACGTCACATTGCTTTTATTTATCTGTCAGATAACGGTTATCATGCAGTTATACGCCAGTTGGCCGGCTGACGGGATAACTGTGTCTTTAACTAGAGGTTAACAGTATCCGTATGTTGTGGAAACGAAATCTGCCAGATAACTGGTAGATTGGATAACTGACACTTTAACTGGAGGTGGTGGATAACTGATCTGTATATTTCTCTGTAATAATATAAAATTATATTAAAGTGTAAGTTCAATAATGTTATAGGTACTAGTTCGGATTATTCCGTAAATGGTATTTATCGATTTACAGTTACCTACCTGCTTTTAGTAATAAAATAGTACACGTGCTTGGTTTGATGGTTTCTGTTATATACATAATGAAGAATGAATTTATTTATTTATATATATATATATATACATATTGAGAATCCAAATTGAGAATTTAAACTATACGCGTGTGTGTGTTTGTGTGTATAAAAGAGGGCTACTTTTAATATCGCTCATTTTATTATAAAAAATTTAGGTTATCTTTATAGCAGTATTATATTTTCAATTCAAAATTAATACTGCTTTTGTGATAATAATAAAATGTATGTATATAAATTACTCACGCATTTTCTTTCACTATTTTTTCGTGACTTTCTTCATTAATAATAGGTGCAACAGATTATAATAGATGGCGCTGTTTTAAAAAACGTACATCGCGCTATCAAAATTTTTCTCCATGCGGCGTGCCCGTCGGAGTGGAAAGCGTGAGGTTTTTTTCGTTACGGAATTTCTGGATTTGCTCCTCGCGCTCAAGGCCCGCGATAGAAGCTATGCAATAGCTTAAAAATATTGGAATAAATAGTAAGTAATAGGTACCTATTATCGTGAATGACGAATTTAGCCACATGATAACTAATTTCTATAAAAGTTATCACTAATTGGTCTTAAACAACATGAAGTACGGGCGGCGTACTGTAGCTACAGACGCCATGAGCCTTTTGCGAATATTACATAGAATTAATCATCAGCGGTAAACAGCGAGTCCTTTGATACACATCGAATTGTCGGAAAAGCAATCAGTAATAGAATCTATTTTACTAGCCGAGTGAAAGAAGGAAAACCAACAGTTCAATACGATTCAGGTCACAGTTTAACAAAGTGCAAAACGTATTAATGGTACGAATTGCACAAATAAACTAATTATCACTCATCATAATGCGAAGTGTCGTGATAGCCCAGAGCGCAACGAACCTGTCTTAAATTTATAAGGCCATAGGACCATGGTTCGACTCCGGGCGTGTACCAATGAGTTTTTCTGACTTAAGTACATTAACTATCACTGACTCCGTGCCTCGGAGAGCTCGTTAAGCAGTCGGTCCCGGACGCTGTCAATAGATGGCGGTTGTTACAATCCCCAACCCGCAGTGGAGTAGCGTGGTGGAATTAAGCTCCAAACCCCCTCCTCATCCTGGGGGAGGACTAAGCCCCTGCAGTGGGGTAAAATGGGCTGATGATGATGATGATGATAATGCGAACGCTGTTTATGCAATTTGTTTATCACGTGTTAGACTTTGATTATATAATGTCTGGATGAACCCTCGTAATACAATGTTAATTAAAATGACAGGCCAACTTTTACGTACTCGTGTATGTGACTCAACAGACTACATATTCTCGCTACGCCATACTAACTGTGTACAAACTGTCTCTGTTTGCGTAAATTATAACTGAACAGTGAGGTAATATTTTTCTCTACTTTTTTTAACACCGGTTCTTTATCCAGACATGATAATAATCACAGTTATCAGATTAGTTATTACGTTTAACAGTTTGGTTAACAGTTTTTCCATATTAGAAGACTCGTAAAGAGAATTTATATTTTAGTAAGAGGTTTAATAAAAATGAAATTAATTAATTTCGGAGGCTTCGTCTTCAATGAACATACGTAATTCACATATAATTGAGTGTTGGTAGGTACATTAACTAAATTGTTCCTATAAAAATTTTGATTACAGGTCTAACTTTTTCTTTAAATTTACACATCATTATAATTTAAAAAAAAGAACTATGAAACTATCAGATTCTCTGTACATAAAGCAATATAGAAGATTTTCTAAAAGATTTTTAAAGTGAACAATTTCAGAGAAAATTTGGTTCTATGGTCAAAAACTAATAAATAAATTAAAAACTTTGTGCTTCGGGGAACACGTTAAGTCGCCTGTCCCGGCCATCAAGATGGCAGTCGCTAAATCCACTAACCTACACTGGAGCAGCGTGGTGGATTAACCCCCACTCCCTCTTATCTCGAGGGGAAGCCTAAGCCCCTACAGTGGGGCTATAATGGACTGATGGTAGGGTATGGTCAAATGAAGTTATAAAGACCTCCTATACAATCGCGCATCTGGAATAGATTAAACTACCAATAACCCTGTATAATTAGTATGATACCCTTAAATTTAGAACTCTATCAAAGCTTGAATAAAGCGAAAATAATCACTGAGCTTTGAATTATTTCAATAATTCACAGTTTAGTTTGAGAACAAAACTTATTTTATTTGAGCCATAAGATGAAGAAGACAGACGGGCGGGACGCGTGTTTGACTCACGTGATTGGTTACCTATATGTTTTACCTAATCCTACCTAGTACCTAAATTAGTTACCTAAGTATTTGTCCATTCCCGTCACAACTAGTTACAAATACCTTCCAAAGTAAGGCAGATACCGCTAAAAAAAATTTAAAATAAATAAAGTTGACAACATTTGTCAACTTTAGCTTTCAATCGTTGAGCTTAGCAAACATGCGTCTTCTAGCCTGCTACATGCAAAGTTCGGCGGAAAATACTGCAATACAACATCAATGTTCAACCTTCAAAATATTGTCAACGTCATTCAAAATAATTGAAATCCTTGACGTTAACGGAAGAGTTGTTTTTTTTTCCAAACGGAAACTCCTTAAACTTTGGAGTAGTCATTACAGAAAAATAATCTTAAAAATGAAAATCATTAAAACAATCGTATTTTTCTCCAAGGGCCGAGTGATAAATGGCCCGCTAATGACCAAAAAACGTTAAAAGGGCGAGGGGTTAGGTGCAGTGGAGTAGTGGACCTCGACTTTTGTTGTACCTACCGTAGCACTACAATAAACAGGAATCTGATGGAGGAGCAATCCATCAATCTATATAGAAAACGTCTACTCGGGTTACTTAAGTGATTAGATCTGTAACCAGTAACGAAAAAGGGGAAACGTGTATTCGGAAACAAAATTAATACCGTTCCGCTGGAAGATCTTTGGAGCTATATCCCTGGACTATTGGTAAAATAACCTATCAATAACACTATTATTGTATTTGATTGAAAATCATTGAAACAAATTGACATTTAATGAAGAAATAAATATCGATAAAAAAAAATAGGCATGTTTAAATCCTTTTAAATAAGGTAATTTAAGTTCAACTGAATATGATAAGAAAAAGAATTAAAAAAAAAAAACAGACTCATGCCTTTATTTGTTTTCAATAAAGACAAAAAAACATGAAAAGTGATAATTTATTTTAATTTTAAGTATGCATTTTTAATGGAGTGATTTTCGTATATTTTCATTTTCAAACTCTACTTTGTTTCCCAAACATCGATAACACGTCTTCGTTGAAATGTTCCGGATCTGGATGGCACACGTCAGCGGTTCGACACGCGACGCAGACGGCGCGGGGGGCCCGGCGCCTCTGAATCAGAAGGCATCAGCACTACACACGGGAAACCCATTTCGATCCGTTTGACAATACGCCGTTGGCTCGACAACCGCTAGCGTCATGTCAATCCGGCAATAATGTTTTCGCTTACATAGTAGCGTTCCGTTTTACTGTATCCATGAATTGGGTTACGTTCGCATATAATGTATTTTAAAAGGAAGACTTTGATCGAGTTGCTCTTTATTAAAAGTGGGAGTCTGCTAGCGAAAATGTCGTATAAGTATAAATATATCAGTTATCTATGCTATATGATACGTTCAGGACGGCCTTCGGTCGGCAAGGGGTTGATGGATGAGTCGCAGTGACAGCCGCAAACTCTCAATGCCGCCCGACGGAGACGTATAGTGGGCGGGTCGTCTAGTGTCGCGACATTGATACGTTTCCTTATTAGTTCCTTCCCTCGTACTAACTTTGGTTTTGTGTATTTCGAACTATAGAACCGTATAGTAGTTAGCAAAAGATAAAATCGCTTTGGAAGTTGGAAGTATCACATCTATTATCGCCCAACATACGCAAATAAATATATAATTATTTTGAGAATCAAACACTGATAAAAGTAGATGACAAAACTAGTTGTGTCACCAAGACTTTGATAATTTTTAAACAAAGTCAGTTAAAATGCAAGCTACTGGTTGGTAAACTGGTACAACTGAGTTTGATTATTTATAGCTGTAGTTATGTTGTCACGATTTTTAGGTAACTAGTCATCCTAATTGTTTGTTACTTATAACCAAAAACTTTTTTTTGTGAAACAATACGAAAAAAAAGGATGCACATGCACAATTCGTTAAATTATTCATTACTAGTGTTTCCTGTGATCCTATTTCTTCGTATTAATTGTATTACTTTTTGTATTTACACAGTTACCTAAATATCAAAAAATAAGTTTTATATTAACAACGTGCACGTTAAAAAAATTGATTCGTTAGCAGACAAAGCTTCAACAGATAGTTGTTAGATATGTAAACATGAAAATAGGGTACCAAAAACTTATGATATTTCCTAAGGACGATGCCTGTTTAAATTTCCAAGAGGATTGATTTCCCTGAGACATAAAAATGGTGATGAAGTGATAAAATCTTATATAGTTAGTCATCTACTTCAATTTGGAACACAAAATACTGTCCATAAGCAGTGTAGCTATAATCTACAGACGGTGAAAATACCAAGTCAGATATCTCGATTTATGGGCCCAATTAAATGGCCGAGTGCTTTGCATGAATTGTTCCTCACAAGCTCAGGAATCTCCATCATGCGATGGAAGCTTTATGTTATATGTATACCTATATATACTAAGGGAATACTGTTATATTGTACTTCATGTTTATTTTTAAAATATCATATCCGCCTAATATAGTTTTACATAAATAGGCACTTATGATTGATTAATTCATTGTATACTTTAAAGTGTTCAGGAATACAATATTTTTTATAAACGGTGCATAAAAATACAAAAAAAAAAACAAGAGAGACTACAAAAGCAGCTTTTATTAGTGGTGTTCATTATGGGAAAATTCTTTAGGGATTAAATATCTTTTTGTGCCTATTTTTTACTTTAATTTATCATTTTATTTTATATTTGTGTAAAATTTTATATTTGTATATTTTATCGTCGCCATGCAAGATCGGCGTAGCGAAAAATATGATAATAATTTTTTGATTAACTAATACTCGTTAATACTTTTGTAGTATCTGTAGAATATTGGCACAGAACTTACACAGCTAATACATAATAATTACACAGCAAGATAGCTATTGTCTTCGTGAATGTGAGAAAATTTAATAAAATTGCTGTTTTTATACCCCAATTTTTAATGGATAATAAACTTTTATAGTGAGATTTCCTTGTTTGTTCGTATATGTCATATACGACATTTATTAAATAAATAAACAGTGAAATCGTAAATATAATCATTTTGTTAATCTTTTTTACTAAAATACTGTTTTGTGTAGGACAAAATGTTATTCTACGTTTTATTTATATTTGGAATTCGACCTTTAAGATATTGTTTAACATTCTAAACAGTCCCGTAAAGAATCGTCGAAACAATGGTAAGAAAAGTTAAGATTTATACAAAACCTTATTCGTCAACAGTAACAAAACACTCAGAGGGCCTTTTCAACTTTTATTGTCTTTCAAACTTTGAAGAGTAAATTGCCCGAACAAATTCTCTGGGCACTAAATCTGGGGCTTATCAGGGGCCTCGCGCGGAGATCCTTAAATTGAGAAATGGGTATCTCGAAGAGAGTGGCGAGTGGCGACTCGAGCCTTCTACGTCGACACTTCCCCGAGACGGACTAGATTAAAAAAGTTTAATTAGTAGGATTTACGTTACCATCATGCTCTGTCGTTCAAGTCACACCCGAATTTAGGGTAGAATTCTATTTAAACATTTAGAGATTTAGAAGTTTATTCTGTTGGTATATAATTTAATTATATAGTTGCCGTAAATAGTAATTGATGTTTTGATTTTTTTCACACCGAAATGAAGTCATCTTCTAAATTTAGTGACAATACCGTAAAGCTTCGATTATTTTTCAAGTACATATGAATGTTGTACAGCAAATGTAAGAGCCGGAATTAACAGAAAAATTATAAACATCGGTTTCTTTAGCTCGATGGGCTAAGCAAATATCAAAAACAAAATTTTACATAGTTTTAGAAATAAAAAAATCGTATTTAAAGTTAAACTGCAAGAGTTTTCAAAGTAGACTTAATAATAATAATAACAATATTAATAATGAATAAAAATATTATTTAAAAAAAATCCGTTGGTTATCTTTGAACTTAAATAGTTTTGAATTCTTAGAGGATACCTGGATAGGGTAAATAAAAAGTTAATCATGAATAAGCTTTTATTCTATCAATTTGGTATATAATATAATTGTCATGATATAATTTACTTAATAGGTATTGAAAAACATTCAAGATTTTGCCTCAAATTAAATACTTATTAATCACCTGATTTCTTAGTTAATCATCTTACCTAATAAAAATACAACGAGGTAACACCAATTTGGAGCTTATTAGTTGATTTCAAGAAAAAATTTCATTTCAAATAATCAACAAGATCTGGAGATTACAATCAAAACTCGAGAATACCTACTTCAAAGAGGAAGTTCATATTATAATCTGACCTTTTTGAAATGATAGATTTTGCGTTAATTACATAGAAATTTACATAGTATTTTTTATAAAAGAGTTGAATTATTTCATTGTCGGCTAACTACTTAAACGTATTTTATTCTGTTTTTAGTTCTGCTTATATTTTGCACACGGCTTTGTTTTAAAAGTAACTCGAAGTATGACTATCGCCATAGCTCTCAATTTGAATATAGTAGCTAAGGATTAGAGATAAAGTACGACACACTACGTACACACAAATGCAGAAATCCACTTACTATTCCAATAAAGAAACATATTAATATATATCCTTGCAGACAAGACAACGATGAACAAGCGAAGATTTGATCCTGTATTCGAAGATTATGCAGATATAACTTAATTTGCATTTCATTACATCGAACCAAATCTAATTCATAGTTCAACACGTGAATGTTTACGTTTGACTTGCGAATATGGGATTGCTAGAAATCGTTGTTTCGAGACTAACGCGTTTACATTATATAACCATAATTTCGGTGCAGGTACAAGAAATATTATAATGTAACACAAACAAGAATATATTATACTTACAAAAAGAATGATTGTTGAAATAATTTATGGGATTACTGTTCTACCGTGTTTATGAATTAAATACAAATCGCTTTAAATAATATATTAGGTCTTAACCTATGAAGTTGCCGTTTTGTGTGAAATAAGTTAAGGTAATTTTTTTTTCAGATTTCTTTATTTCTGTTATTCAAAATAATCACCCGTACGATCGATACATCTTTGCGAACGCAGTGGAAGTTAATTGATGTTCTTCTTGTAAAAATCAATTGGACGGGAGGCAAGAATCTCTTCAAAGGCATTTTGTACTGTCTCTCGGGAATTGAATTTTTCGTGGTAAAAAGTTGTCCAAATTTAAAAAAAAGTAATAGTCGGTAGATGAAAGGTCTGGTGAGTATAGTGGATGAGGGAGAACTTCCAACCCCAACTCTAGCAGCTTGGAGACTGTTTGTTGTGCAGTATGGGGTCGCGCGTTGTCGTGAAGGAGCAGCGGGGACGATCGATTGACCAAAGCTGGTCGCAGACGTGCAAGCTTCTCCATAATTGTCTTCAGTTCTTCACAGTACGTATTCAGATGCGTAAATGGCATGGGCATTACTGCAGAGTAATGCCCATGCCATTTTGTAAATAGTTGTGATGGAATTACACCGGCATTAGGCCACCAAACGGTGTCCATCACCTTTCTAGGGGTTATTTTTCGTTTCACACATTGCTTTGGTTTTGATCCAGGATCTAACCAACTTGCTGAGCGCTTTCAATTGTCAAACAGAATCCATTTTTCATCACAGGTAACAATCCGGTTCAAAATTCCTTCATTTATGTGCCTGTTGAGCAACGCGAAGCAGGTCTCCATGCGTACGTTGCACTGGCGATCGTTAAGTTCTCTTCGTAAACGTTATTGATGTTATGTGCCGTTTGTGTTGCAGTAGTGCCGCGACGGAAGTCATATTCCATAATTACACGAATTTTGAAAATGTCCATTATTAGGAAAAATGTTCACATGTAATGAAAACACAACGTTAATCGATAAACAAAAGACTGACTTTGTAAAAAGAATGTCATGTTTTTAAAACAAAATAAATTTGAATTTAGAATTCAGTCAATAAATTATTTTTTTTTGTTTGAAATGGCCAGTACTGAAGAACGGCAACTACATAGGTTAAGACCTAATAATAGATTTGTATGTCTTATATTTGTTTTGTGATTTGTTTACTGTATGTTTAACTGACAGTGTAGCAACTTTGGTTAAATCAGTTCGAACGATTCATGTAGGTAATAATATGGTTGAAATCGATAAATCAATAAATACACGATTTTAAGCGTACGAACCAGTTAATTTAAGAAGCACAGAACGTAAGAAAATATCTTTATAATTAATTTATTTTCGATTTAAATATCTTTTTTAAATATAAAATTTTTCCATTTTCAAGGTTGAATACTCATAAATAAATTAAATGACTGATGGTCCGTGGTATCGTTGCAATCAACAAAATAGAAATGTCTTTTAATAATAAGTTCATATTAATGTTATTTCCAGTATATAAACGAAAACAGTTCTTTGAATGATTACCACAAAACAAAAAGTATACAAATAAAAATGATGTGAGTAAATATTATTAAAAAATATTTTTTTTAATTTCTAGTTTACATTTTGACCGTTCATCATTCTAGTGCTATCTGACAGTATAAATGATTATTTAGAATTATTGAAATTGCAAAAAGAAAAAAAATATTTATAAAAGTGAGACGAAATCTCTCTTGGCTTAAAGTCCCTTTTCAAAGTTTTTAAATACATTTTTTTTTGTAATGTCATTTAAATTTCAATTATTTGCCATATATATATTTAAATTGTCTTCATTGCTATCTCGGTCTCTTAATGGATACAAGTTTTAACAAATTTCATAAATGACTTCAAGTACGCGTACCTACCCTCGCGTTAAAATACAACTTGATACGACGACTGTCCGACATTCACAAATTAGTGGCATTATGCAGGTGGACGGATAAGAATAAAATCAATAAGTATCACCTGTTAGGTTAGGAACCTAAAAATATATTACTAGTGAAGTAGTATACCCAACAAGGGTTACCGTTACCAGCAAGGAGGCGACGACAACATAATTAGGGTTGTGACACGGCGCGCACCCCTCAAACGTTCCCCCACCGACGATGGCGAGTCCCACAAAACAAACGCGCCTAACCTACCCCAAAGCTCTAAACGAAGATTAACAATTTCATTTCCCCTTTTTTTTATAACTCTGACCCAGTTAGTAATTACCGTGAAATTTATTACAAAAACTCGTCGTGATATAAAGTAAAATAATTCGCAAGAGATAATATTAAATGTAATTTTTAATGTCTAATTCGTAATCTCGTATGCAACGGCATTCAGTTCCACGTTATCCGAAGAGGATTATATTTACGACGTTAACGTGTATTTTGTCATACTGCACAGGTTGTAATACTTAAGCGTGGAAACTTCGCTCTTTACTTTGTAAAGTTGATAAAAGCTTTCCTTAATTCAATTGCTCGTGGGTGTACGTACAAGGCGCGCGGATAAAATTTGGTAATCGAGCAGAAAATCAAAGGGAAATTTAGGTGTGTCGCGTCGCAGCCAAAAGGGCTGTGGGAGTGCTCGCATTTGTTGCCGACGGGATTATTAACAGTTATTGGGCTCAGCGGAGCTTAAGTCCGGATTAAATCTGTGTTAATTTGCATTTTATTATGATGACACAGTATTTGAGCTCCGACTATTAATAGGGATTAGTGTAAGCGCACACGCTCGCGTCGCGTACAGACACGAGGATGATCTTTCCCATAGTACCCGTGTATTTATAGTTGGGCAAGTACGTATGTGGATGTGGCCAAAGCAATCTGTTCTCAGTTTCATCTTTAACCATCAGCTTTATGTTTTTATGCATTCTGCTTCAGCTATCACAAGCCATGACCATGGTTGAAGAAGAAGCCACACTTTCTCTTTTCTAGTGGATCCTAGTCCAAATCGTTCAGGACTCAGCCTCGGACGTTTCATGTGTAATTCAACCCAAGTTTCATGACTGAAATGCTACTCAATTCCATTGATAATCTAAATGTTTGAGGTATTGGCTAATATAGACTTGGATTTCTCTTATCCTTACGACACAAACTTCACATCCTTCTTTAAAAATAGAGTATTTGAGTTATCAGAATCTATCTTCTGAGTACCAATATAAAGTAGTGACGAGTCTGAACAGGAATTTATTGTTTGCATTTTGCTCACATCTATCTAAAAGCTTAAAAAGCTTAAACCCTGTTGCGTGTAGTTGTATAGCGAGGAATTCACGCCCGGTAGCGCTATAAATTAAACGCGCGGTCTGTCGGCAAAAAGTAAAGAACATTCGACGAGTCGCAGGAAAGCGGTAATTTATTCGGCTCGTTGGGCAGGGAGCAAAATAAGGACGTTACGAGCGGCCGGCGGCGGGCACACGCGGCGACTCCCTACTTTAAATACAAAACAAGTGTACGTCTAACGCATTGTATGGAAATGGCGTAATACACCGGCGGTGGCACATGTTTCTGCCACTTGCGAAATGGTTTTTACCAAATAAAAGGAAACGTTCAAAGGCAATCGTAAAAACTAACGTTACTTTGTTCTCCTGACATCATTTATACGTTAAATATTTTTCGGAAGTTCCAAAAGAATAAAGATTAGATCAATTCATACGCTATTGCCATTAAACGGTTCGTAAAATGTGAGCGATAAAGATAGGCACTAGAAAAGCCCAGAATTTTTTTTACGTACAAATCATAATCAAAGTCTATTATAATATTCTTTCATCTTTTGAAGTTAATATGAATTTATGGTTTGGCCCGCTATTAACTAATAGACCTAATTAATTTTTACAACTGTGGGTAAACAGATTCTTGAGCTGCTTTTCTTAAGTTGTAAATAAAATTGTGTGTTCGAAGGAACCAAATAGAAATGAGTAAATCTGTAAAATGTAGTGAATTGTGTATCAGTTGGTGTTTGCAGGCGTGTCGCGCGTTTCGGACGGGCGACCCTCCGTTCGCTCCATCGCTCCAACAACTCCTTCTCTGTTGCCGTTTTGCTTAATTCGATTAAGCTCGCAGTGAAATAGTGAATTCGCGTTACGGCCCCTCTTGAAACCCTGCTGGAAAATCAAAGAATAAATCAGGGCAAATTTTAGAGATGAATTGTTCAAAATTCAAAAAAAATTCAAAATTCAAAAAGTTTTTATTCAATATAAGATGTTTGCACACACTTATTGAAAGTCGTGAAAATTGATTAGGTACCGGTTCAAAAACTAGGAGGAGAAGAACTGGCAAGAAACTCCTCCCTATTTATTTTATTTAAATATATGTTTTTCTTAATTGTTTTTTTTTTTAAATTTAAAGTCTTACAACTATTACAATGATGTCCATGCGCACTTATCATTTAAATACTCGGTAATACAATAGTAAGCTTTTTTCATGAGTTGGACTTTAACTCGCTTTATAAATTGATTAGAATTCAAGTCTAACATTTCTTTTGGAATTTTATTATAAAAACGGATACAATTTCCCATGAAAGAATTATTAACTTTTGAGAGCCTGAACCTGGGAATTGATAACATATGCTTATGTCTTGTATTTAAGTTGTGGCCATCACCCACCCTAGAGAAAGCATTTAAGTTTTTATGTACATAAATTATATTTTCATAAATATACTGACAAGGGACTGTCAAAATATTACCTTCTCTAAAATGAGCCTTTACACTATCTCTAGATGATATCTATCTATCTATATATCAAATGAATCTCTTTCTGTTGTATGTATTTAACTTTGATTATTTATATGTCTAGATAGAGTTACGACATCAAAAAACGTATAGACAAAATTATCACCTGACTGTTCGGTTTTAACCACACACAGAGACGCTGAATATGGGGTGGCGGGGGATGTGCTCTATTTAGTCACACGCACAAGTATATAATTTTTTTTATTTATGCACTTGTACCTGTTTTTTGCTATCATTGTATAGCGTGACTCCATTCAGCCATATAAATGACTAGCGACCGCCCGCAGCTTCGCTTGCGTAGACTACACATTCCTGTTTTAGGTTTCGAAATTCGAAATGGTTTATACGTACTTTTTGCTGAAACTAATATTGGGTACACCCATTCAAACTTTCAATCTTCATTCTCCCCACTCCTTTAAGAAAACCGATACTACCATACTTTTCACCTCCCATTGCTCACCCTTAAAATGTGGAAATCCAAAAACACTGAAACACGTCATTATTTATTTATAATAAAATTTTTATGTTTCTAACTTTAAAGAACAAAGACTCTTATACAAAGCCCCGCCATCTCTCCCTCCTTAAATTTGAAATTTCCAAATATTCCTTCCTTAAAAAATTAATACTCACGTTATAAAATAAAACACTATTCCAAATTTCGGCTTCCTAGACTTAGTAGTTTCGTTTTTATCTACGTTGATAGATTAGTGAGGACAAACGACACACAGCCACAAAAAGTAGCTGATGTCACTCTTGACAACCTTCTTTCACGTCTGCAAAGTTTCATTAAAATCTGTTCAGCCGCAGCCACATAGACGTACAGACAGATAGACAAAAAGTAGCGTATGTCACTTTTGACCACCTCCTTTTCATACCCGTGAAATTTCATTAAAATCGGTTTAGCCGTTTTGGAGATTAGCTCGAATAGACAGATGGACGTACATACAGACATATAAAAAGTAGTGTATGTCACTTTTCACCACTTCCTTTTCACATCTGTGAAGTTTCATCAAAATCTGTTTAGCGTTTTGGTGATTTGCTCGAATAGACAGACATACATAGTATTATTTTATACATATAGCCTATAGCCTTCCTCAATAAATAGACTATCCAACACAAAGATAATTTTTCAATTCGAACCAGTAGTTCCTGAGATTTGCCCGTTCAAACAAACAAACAAACTCTTTAAAAATCTAATCTCTTAATCTAATCTTCTAGTATCCATAATACAGTTTCTACTCAGTTTGATGTAGTGGTAGATGGCCGTGTGTTGGATATCCCAGGTCACTAATCATACCCCAGTAACTGTAATGACGTCGTATGTGCCGCAATGCAACATTCATAGCGCTGTGATATTAATATTTTTTATGTAATAACGTTTTAATTATAAATGTACTTTTTCGTGAAATAATGTTTAGAATATATTTTCCCTTTTTTGTTTCAGGAGATGGCATGCAAGAGTTCTGCAACATTTTAAAGCATCGCAATTTTTAAATTGCGATGCTTATATGCTTTAAATTGCTAAAGCAATTTATATAAAGAAATCACTAAGTGTAAAAAATCGCTATACGCATAGCATATATCATAATATCAGCAGGATATTTTATACATCAACTAATGAAGTACAGCCTTCCTCAATATTGAGTTAAAGAGTTTAAACCATAAGTCTGCAGCGCTGGTCCAGTGCGGCTTGGCTGCTGTTGACTTCCACCATAACAGAAGTGAGGATGTGGCAACGAAGCTTGTGACATTTATTTGACTTAAGTTTTATAAATTAAATACTCATTGGTTAGTACGCTTACGACGGAAAACGACGGCCACCGCAGCTGTTAAAAATTACATAAATATACCATTGCAATCGTCTATTCAAGTTTTTTATTATGCAAAAATCGGAAAAAAAAAACTTGTATGTACCTAATTTTACATGGCATCCCATGCCATGCCATGAATAACCCTTTAAAAAGTCTAAGGTTTAAGTTTAGTGTTTCATTGAAAATACCTTATTCTTGAAAATAGAGTCGATTCATATGCAAGATTTCGGAACAAGCTGTTACGAATTACTTTATTTCAATGAATTTCTAAATAACGACCATTTTAATTTAGCTGGAAATCGTTAAAACAAATTAACGCAGAACAAGACGTAGACAAAACATCTAACAGTTCGCACGTCCTACTCAATTTTATCATTGAAAAAAAAAATCAAATAAAAAAGTTTTATCCAATATTATATAAAATGTTTTTCTTATTGAAGGGCAAAATGAATTGATTAGGTATTGAAATGTCAGTGCTCATTTAAAAATGGTTTACATAATAATCGAATCGACTTTATTTTCAGTCATCATCGTTTTAACGAAATCTTTTTGTAGAATATACTTACGTCTCTGGAATATTAAATATTTTTTGTCGAAGCCGATTTACTTTTCGTAAAAGCCTAACGAGCAATACATAAACTGTCCCTATTTACCTTTTTTTTTGTTCTGTAATTTCTTTTTAATTGTCTATTGCTTATCTACACCTCAGCCCAAAGGAGCACCGTATCTCCTGTATTTAATATCCTCCTAATTCTAAAAATTGTCGTATAGAGTTAGGTTAGGTTAGCCCTCTCAACCCTCTCAAAGATTTGAATTGTTTTACCAAAATTTACTTATTCTTTCGTAAAAGCGTTTCAAGCCAATACCCGAATTTTGGTATAATAATTTTGTCAAAACTATTTTTACAACATCATATAACACTTTAAATTCCAAACATTTTGATATTTTACAAAGTCCAGTACAAATAGGTATTTTAGCGGAAATTCTCATGTATGCACTTTTCACCGAAAAAAAGCCCTAACACCGATATAATCTGATAGACATTTTCACTGTCAAAAATCAATAATTACATTTCATTGCATTTCTAATTATTCGATTACTAAGTATTGTATTTTCAAAAAAATACTTGATTATTATTTAGTTAAGTTTAGCACTTTATTTAACTTTATAAGTAATACGTAAGTATTTTGAGTTATACTAATATTTTAAATGTCATTAAATATATGCGTTATTTCATTTTCCATAGAAAAATCATCACAACCTGTTGATTTCAATTATAAGAGCACTCTGTGAAAATATTGAAATATATTTTTGTTATATCATATTGGCTACACCACACTTTAATTTATTTCATTTACTTTATTTTTGTCTTTAATTTTGTTTTGAATGGAAGTTTAAACTGAACGTTTAATAATTCGAGATAAGTGGCTAATGCCAGTTAATGAATATCGCAATAAACCGACGAACTCGGCTTTCCATCAAGCTCGATGATTATGATTGTCGGTGGCGAATTTGACTGGATAGTGGATGCCGAACCGCCACTTGCTTTCAAACTGTGACAGGTAACTGACAGGCGAGGTACTCGACTTCGTAAAAACGCCGTTAACGTACACAGCTACAATAAAACTACTGCGTTTGACACTTAATAGTTTGAAAAGGGCTTTGCATGATTGCCTTGAATACATTTTATAGGGTTCTGTGAGGCATTTTTTGGAGAGAATTACCATGATTATTTTTTTAAAGGAATGTTTAACAAAAGATTAGGAAAACTCGTAGAATAAACTCGTATTAAATAATTCAGTAGTTTTACCGTTTAAACTAGACACAAAGTGACGTTGGTCGTCTTTTTCAACCGTTTGACCAACAATCTAGTTATACCTCTATCGTTTTAAAAGTTTCTTTGTAAATAACAAAAGATTAGGATTTACAAAGAAACTTTTAAAACGATAGAGGTATAACTAGATTGTTGGTCAAACGGTTGAAAAAGACGACCAACGTCGCTTTGTGTCTAGTTTAAACGGTAAAACTACTGAATTATTTAATACGAGTTTATCTCTCTTTAAATTTTTATACCTTTTTTTATACCATAGTTAACATATCTCAATGCTTATACCTGAAACTTATACTGACATTTCTTACATGAATGAGTTAATTTTTACAGGGACGTAAAACGAAAATCATTAAGACTTCAATGACATCTGCCTGAGTTGATACAAGACCACTGAATCTTTTCGAAGAGATAAAATGCGTGTAAATTGCGTTGTTAATTAACGTCGGATGAATTCCTTTTAATGTGATTTCAATAACAAAATGTAACAGCGTCCGAATCCAGTCGCCGGCGGCGGCGAAAATCTATTAATTTCCCCGTAAAGCCCGGCCATTACGGCCAAGTCTCCAATTATTTCACTCTCCCTTGGTAATTAAACTCGGCGATGCTCACCGATCTAGAGCGGGCGCCATGGCTTGCGCCGCACCGTCACGGTACCCAAATTACGGTTTCATTGTCAATAAAAAGTCGCAATAGAAACCTAATTACGAGCAGTTAACATTTCAAAACGGAACAACCGGAATTTCAGTTTATTTCCTTTCGGTCGACAATACGTACAGAGAATAATACAATTCTGAGCTCTATAAACATTCAATAAATCAACTAAGCTACTGACCTAGTTGTCACACTATTATAAAGTAAGGTCAAAGGAATAAAATAATTAAAAAAACTAATCTATCTTACTATACCGAGTTGAGTCAGCTGTGTCACTCGTAAGTTCAAAGTGCCTGTGTCGAGAATATTTGTACGTAAATAATGTTCTCAACGAAAATAAATTAGAGACGTGTCATTTAGTACAACAGTCGACCGTATATAATTACATCATTAAAATGAAATCATTTATATAATTTGAGTAGTGAATTTTATTTCCTGACAAACTTTCTTTGAATATTTTGTATACTTTCATTATTTGTAGAGAGATAACTCGATTTGAAAAACTGACCAGAGGAAGGTCCTATTCATATTCTATACTTCAGATACATTAAGGTATAGAATTAACCCCGTCTACGAGACTATACAAACTCTATGTTGGATAAGCTCAATGAATACGCCAAATAGTAAATCTAAAATAATTTATTTTTGTGTTTTTGTTTAGAAAACAATCGCTTACTTATCTACAAAGTATAATATTTTTACATAAACAAGTTCACTGTCTTTTTAACTACTTCATTCGTAATTTATTTACATGAAATTTTACAAGAATTACACAATTTTTAATAAAAATTAAATGTATAACTTAATGTCAAATAATAAGGCATCTCAGACTAAAGAGTAGTAAGTAAAATTAGTTAAGTGTAATTATTTACTAAATCTTCTCTTTATTAATACTGCGCGCTTTATAATAAACATAGAATTATTGCTTTTGTTTATTTTTACTTTTCTAGTAATATGTATCTAGTATCTTTTTATATGTAATATTTTTCAATTTTCTGGCTTACCTATATGTGAATCGCCTATTTTTTTTACTGTAGCATGTACACAAAATAAAGAAGTAAATTTTAGCAACACTTTATATTTTAAGCATGCGTCACAAGGCACTATACTAGCGAGATTACTCGAACTGAATTTGAAAAGAAAACATAACAATTCTATTAAATTCGGTTTTAATTTTCTTATAATACGAAAACAAATATAAAATATAACCTAAACTTGTGGCTTGGGACAGCAGCTCCATAAACTAATCTGGCGACAATTTACAAACGTCATGTTAACTACATAATAGGTATTAAGTAATTTCTAGAAATAAATATCAAGTCTGAATTATACATAATTATGTAACAAAAAAGCTCAACTTGCTTAAGTACGTCATAAAATATTGTTTTCACGCAACTGTTATATACTTTGTACGCTTATAGCTAAATTGGCGTCAAATATTGCTCATCCATGTAATCAGTGATCTTTCACTTAAACAATTAACCGGCGACGAGTTTACAACAAAATTAGTCGTGCAGGTAATTGTAAATGGTTTACATTTGTTACAACAATAAATACATATATATTCAATTTTGCATCTACCTTCTTACACGACCCATTTCGGTGTAACTCTGTCGTAGGCTTTAATATAGAAACCTCGCGCATAAGCCGATTCTACGTCACACGTGATAATTAAATTGTTTTTTTTTAATAATAACATGGCTTCACTTCAACGAAAAATGCACTCAGCAAATTATCGGGAAACTCTTTCTATACACTTTGTATATACATATTTAATCTAATGTAATCACTCCAATTTATGAAACTTCATTTAAACCAAAAGCACGAGTCAACAACAAATATGGTATCACAGCTTATTATATCGGTGGAGTTGTAATATTGAATGAAAAAGTACAATAATATTAAGACAAACAAAAATTAATTATGATAAAAAGAAATAGCATGTAAACCACATTAAATAGCAGTCTTAAATAGTTTCATTCACGACTTAGAAAAAAAAAACAGATCAATAAACATAGAGATAATATGACTAAAGTAGGCAAACTCCATAAAACCCTATATGTAACGGTTGGGCATCCATCGGTTGGCCTGGGAGAAAAAAGGATGGAAAATAACTTCAACCTGTACATTCTATGCCCTGTGCCATATTATAAGTCAAGGTACCTACTCTTGTTGTCTGTCTCTTTCTATTGAGATCTCGTATTTCAGACTGGCTTGCCCGCTCTATTCTATTATCTCTATGTCAATAATTCCATTATATACAAGTACGTCTGAGTCAATAAATAGTACACAAATAGCACGCTATTTTTAAAGGTATATTTATGCATGCAAAAAGGTGTGCTTGACTTGACAATCGTTGTGTGCGTTTCAAATGTTCGCTTACGTTTGTATATTATGGATTTATTTGATTGATTGTTCTCTCCCAGGTCGTGACCCAGTATAAACTAAGTTGATACAAAAGCAATCGAGATGTTAATTGTGATAGTAAAATTAATTACAGGGAAACCGACAGATACGTCTATTATTTTTCAGTCATTTCCCATAATAACACTAGTTATTGCTAGTAGGCACAAACTACCCGATAAGTTTTTTAATAACTGTTATTATCACCATTAAAACTCCGAACATATAATACTTTATTGGTTTCGGAACGGAGACGAAACGGGCCTAAATAAAAAGATTATATTAAACGATGATAAAACTGCTAATAGTGGCTCAGCAGCTTCATCATTGGATAAAGTTTCTCTCCCCTCGAATAATTGTAGCAAAATATCGGATAGTTTGTGGACGGGAGGGCACCGGCGAGGCTTTGGAGGTCGCGCGTCTGCTCGTATCAGTCATTAATCAGGGGAGCGGACGTGTGTGCCCTATCACCGCAGCGACGCCACGATCTCGTTAGCCAAGCTGTTCTGCTGACTGGACGCGTTCACGTTTTTGGAGCATTGCTGCAACAATAAGGTCAATCTAAGACATTGTTATACTAATTCAAGTACTAATAACAAGTTTAACGAATTATAATTCGTGATATGGGCTGAGCAAATAAATCTTTATTTTTATTACTCTTATGGGATAAGTATCATCTTAGCAGACGGTTTTGCGGTCGATTAATAGCTGTTTTCCATTGTTGATTTTATTATAAATTTCTATTTTTATTACTGCACGCAAACTTAAAAAAAAAAACCCATACAAAGACCAGATAAATAATGATTTTTTTTTAACTGCTCCCACGGTACAATTGAAAACTTATGACATTTGTACACAATAACTAATTGTGTAATTAATAGACCACTAAATAAATTTTGACGAGACTTTCACATTTAATGAAACCATGATACACCACACCGTATAGGAAGCAGGATGTGCGTTAATTAATATTCTATGTACTGAGATTAAAATCGAAATAATAAGATTCGTCCAAAGCATGGGGGCGATTTCACAGACAAAATGTATTTAAAACAATACAAACAAAAAAATATTTGAAAATTTTCATCGTTTACAAATAACAATGAAATAGAAAAGGCAGAAATTCAATCACATCAATAACTATTTTGAAGTTAGATAAAATTAACAATTACAGTGATACCTATTTGTTGATTATTAGTCCTGGAAAATATTAAATCGTGATTTTCCTTCGATCAAAAACATTAGCACCTATTCTCAATACAGTTCATCGTACTGAACTTATAATTAAACTCAATAATTGAAGTGAAAAGAAAAAAATAATGTATAGATATTCACACAAGTCATATTTTATATTAAACAGTTTTTCATCCATTACAAATCAACCCCAACAAACTTCGATTCTATTAACGTAACAGACATTAGGAAAATTATCTATTAACAACATTTCATTCTGAATAACAGGTGACGCAATTAGAGGTAAGCGAGCCCGAGCCGACGTTTACACGTACGTATTATGAATTCAAGGTGTCCCGGTGTCGGAGTGTTTTCGCCCAAAATAATTAAACGGGATTAGGGGTACGTAAGTGATATTTAGTGAACCTGTTTTATGTGATACTACATCCACGATTAAAGTAAATAGATCTGGACAGACCCAGGATGTACATACTAATTATAAAACTACACTAAATAGATAGAGAGGCGAACGTAAGAAAATGGAGGTTATTTGTTACTTGGAAACAACGTATTGTGACAATAATTACTAATAGTGGCAACCCAGTCCTCGCGGTAAAATAGTAGGTAAGTAGCTGATGATTTTAAACGTTATCGCTAGCTCATGGAGCAAATCGTAGATTTGAAAGTACCTATTGCCTTAGTGAAACTCAATGAAACTTATTGGCAACCCCTCTAATAAGTTCAGTTGGTGCATTTGTTCTGTACGTCAAGGTAAAGCATAAAATGTTATTCCAAATTAAAGCTTCAAATCTTACTTGAAAAAAAAAATTGGTTGTCATCTTTTATATTCTAGCAATTTATTTTTAGGGGGAGCTCATGGTCAAGCCGGAGAAGCGGGTTTTTAATAAGATGCGGTTGTAAGTGACTAATGCCACAATGAATTTTATATAATATCTTGAAAGTTTCATCCTTTAACAAAATGAGCACTGCTTTCTTACGTTCGCCGCTCGGACTATAGTTATATCTGTACGTAGAAGGAAAGATATTGTTGGGAAATTTATTGTAATCGATCAATAACTCATCCCGAGAAATTCCATGAAAATAGCTGTAAGAGCCCCAAGCATGCATTGAAAAATTCCCTTCCACTTAAGTACAATCTGATTATTGGTTTGGTCCGCGTTGAGCATCGAGCCCGTGCATGAAAAGCAAACGTATTAACCACTAACGTATATATACCGTGACGTATTAAAACTTGTACTTGATTTTTGCTTTAATTATGATTATGTTTTATATATTTTTTAAAATCTGAATCCCAAAATGGCAGCCACTCTTGGTCCTTCTATTTCATACCCATATTTACAGCTGTTCACACTTAAGGTATTATGCGGAAACGCCGCCATTCTAGTTCGTTTCTTTATCTGCGACACGTGGCTTATGTGAAATACTTCACGTATGCACTTGTATACCATTTAGGTGACGAGTAACTTTGTATCCAAGAAGATTCACGGAAAAATTACTACAATGTTGGTGACGTAAATGTATGTTAGTTTTTGTTCTAAGTATGTTGTAATAATCTAACGGAAACTTACCATTTGTCGCATCTCCCAAGCTTTCATAGCGCTTTTGTACTTCTCGAATTCGTGACACCAGTCCGAATAAACTTGTTTGTATTCTTGAGATTTGCTCGGTTGTGTACACCTAAAATAAAATCTAGATATACAAAAGTACAGATATAGTTCAAAATCGAAGTTATGAAAGAAAAATATTAGTTTAATATCGATTTTGGGCAATCGCCAAAATATCGAAGTTTTCAGTGTTTGTCAAAATCGCAGATGCTTTGTATTCTCAACGTAATACATTATATTTATAATTAATACCTATCCTATCACTAATATCATAAAGGAGGAAAATCTTGTTTCCAAAAGTAAAAATTAAACACCTGTGCATCTCCACGTCGAGAGTGTAGGAAGCTAGAAGAGACGGTCCAAAGTAGCATTCATAACGGCCACCGTCCGCTTCAGTTACAGACAGTAGAACGAGTCCGCGTTCTGACGTCTGCAGCACACGCTCTGAACTGCATCACACCGTTAACAAATAAGTTAATGGCTCAATGTAGATTGTGATTCCTTCGAATTCAAACATTTGGGGTCAGATATAGCAACTTAATCTTTATTGGCCACCTTAAATTTAGCTAACAACAGTTTATTATATATGTCTTTAAATTCTAAATTAGTTGAACACTATTATTAAACCTTAATATACTGTGGATTTTGAATTCTAAAATAGGAATACTCATGGAATATTTACTCGTATAGTACCCCTGTGCGATATTTGCAACTATATCCAGTTAAATTAAGCGACACCAATCAAGAAAGCTGGCCTTTTAGACGTGCAATGGATTATTTAGACTCTGTTTTGTAGTAGGAAGTGAAATGTGATGGGCAGAAGAACTATTCCGATCTTGCTATTAGTTTAACATGACTATCAAACGGACCCTAGTATCACTGCGCGTGTCAAAGCCAGCGTTTTTTAACTTGTGCCGTTCATCGTTTGCTTCTAAATTAGTAGCAAACTACCCTGAAAACTTAAATTTTCTATTTTTTACAAGTTTGTACTTGGATAATTTTGTCTCTAATTATGGTTGGTTCAATTGATTAAAATAATAAAGTCCCTATCCGAAAATATGTCTTAACTCGAATATTTGAAACGGTCATTTAAAATACAAAGTCTATTTGTTTCTAAAACTATATATAACTCACTTGAAATTTATTCTATACCGGCCCTTTTCCCTGGAGTGGTGATACCAAATGACGTATTGGTCGCGTAACGCATCGGGGGTGCGCGCGAATGTCGCCAAATGGACACTTTGTCCGTAGCCCGCGCGAACTGATTTTTGGGGAGCGCTCGCATCACAAAGCGCCGGCGTAGAATTGGTCGCATCTTGGAGTAACCCTGGTGCATAAGGTCTACACGCTCCCACTTCTTTGTCCCAGCCGCAATAAGGGTCGAGCACACATCGTACACAGCTGTCGTATCTATAGGAGAAAATAGTAAAAAACATAAAAAAGCTCAATTTCTGTCAGTTTTTACCTTCGAAACATATTTCGCAGTTATGTCCTCAATTTAGTAAGTTTACGATGAGACTTTAATGAAATTTACACTCGAGAAATACATATTTTTAGCTCAGTAAAAGTATTTTTGACGCTTCGTAATATAAAATTACGTATACCTAGAAATATTTTTAACTTAATAAATTACATAGCATAATCTGTTTTGTTCGTAGATGATTATAGAAATTAATATACTTGAGGTTCGATTTGTTTGTCAATGTTTGTTTGTATTGTTATGTACAAATTATGTGTTGTAATAAATAAGAAACAAAATAGACAAAAAAGTAATAAAATAGGAAAAAAAACGGCTCAGTAGAAAATCATTATTAGTAACGCATAAAAAAAACTGGATGTGTAACCTGTGAACGCAAGCCCGTAGCGGTAGCTGTCTCAACCGGTAATCAGTAGCAACGTAGAGCGCGTGTACATGTCGGGATAATGCCAATGCGCGCACCGGTTCTCCGCCCGCGGCCCGCCATACATCTGCCACCCGAGACAAGCCGCTGGCGCTCTGGACTATCTTGTATATATCGCCTTCGACTGTGGCAATGTAAGGATTACGTCACTGAAGAAGGACACGATAGTTACTAGAGTTTCCAAGACAATTATTTCTTTGTCTTCTCGTGGGTCCATTGAATGGTATTATTCTTATTTACAGTATTTGAGACATTTTCAGTTTCATAAGCATCTGGTTCAGTATTTGTTAGTACATACCGAATTGCTGATTATTTAAAATGAATTTCAGCATACCTATCATACGCTACGGAATCGATGAACCTATATAAAATACTAACTGGTGCCAGCATAGAAAATTGTGTACGTGAGGTCATCTCCAAGCATATCCACAAACTGGCGGTCAACGGCTAGCGTGGTTAACACGAGGTCGCGCCTGTAGAAGGCAGGCGCATCTCCCTCGTGACGTACCGCTGAGTCCATCAACGGGTGAGACCTGGGTCAACAATAGAGGAGTTAAGGTTACGTAAAGTTATAAATATTATTTTATCTTTTTTTAAAAATTTAAATTCTGATTCGAAGTCTGAATATTATAAAAGATGAAGAAGAAGATAGAAAAAATGTGTAGCAGGTATTATTTTTGCTTCGATGGCAGCGTTTTTCATTACTACGTAATTAAAAGACTCCTAATAAGAAACGATTACACCAAAGACCTCACATCTATTTCATTGTATCGAGTAACGCAACAAAGCATTGCCTACATAGTTGCGAGGGTTATAGAACACGTGACAGAAGGATCCCTTCGAAGAGTTTTGTGGCACGACGTCAATTAAGACACACGACCCAATTAGAATACGTGCGCAGCGTGTTTCCCCGGAACTAATGTGAGGTAGCGAGAGATTGTGAGCTTCTCGAGATTAGGCCTATCCCGAGAAAGTGAAACAATCTGCGCCAATAGGGCAATTAAAAGTGTCTGCTGAGTAAATGAATTAAAGAGGGCAAGACGAATAGAAGCTTTTAATGTTTTCATGGGCATTTTAAAATTGTTTAATAAATTAAAAATATAAGTTAAAATATATGAACTTTTTAACTAAATAGTTAAATGTCAATATCTCATCAATAAAACAAAACGAAAAAAAAAAAACACTTCTTTGAGAATTATAAATATTTTACAATATGGTAAAATCTATCCGTTTACAGAGTATAAAAATTAACACATCTCGCCACTTCTTTCCATGATAGAACGTTATAACTTCATTACAATAAACTATAAATATACTTTTTTTTAAATATTAAAATTAAATCTAAAAATATGTTATTAATAAAAACAAATAAACCCACCTTATACTTTTCTTTTTACACTCATACAAGTAGAGTCGATGCGAGCACCGATATGTGTTGTCGTCAGCAATCGCAGGTAAATATTTAACTATATTTCATACAACATTTAAATCCCATTTATTTAATAAAACTTGCCACTTGATGCCACCACATAATGAATATTTTTGATTGTTTAGCATGTATTGTATTGCACCTTAAAGTTAACTGTCGTAGCCGTAAAGACAGTCAGCGCTGCTGAGCTGAATGATATATTCAGTATAAGTAAAATATTTATATAAAAAAAATTCAGTCATCATTTCGTTCTCATTATATAATTGAACGATTCGGGCAAATTGGTTCCAATAAAAACTAATGTCTGCCAAATTCTTGCCCTCTGTTACCCTTAAAGAAATAATAATAAATATACTAATACAACGCTGACCTGATGAAGTTGAGGACGTTATCAGGAAGCGCTTCTGTATTGTTGACGCAGATCCCAGGCCGAGGTTCTGGTACACGCGCTCGCAGCACCGGCAGCCACGCTGATGACGACGTGGCCTGGACACACACGATTTGTTAAAGTCACTAGTAAAAAGTCCTGTAATAATAATAATAATATCTGGGACTTCCCACACAGCGCCATCTAGTCCCAAACTAAGCAAGACTTGGCTACCAGACAACAGATATATTAAGTATCCTTTATAATATATACATATATAGATATTTTATATTACGGTACGGAACAAATAGACATGTTCATGCACACAAATATTTATCCCGGGCGGGAATCGAACCCGCGAACTCTGCAGTTAGGGTCTCTAACCACTCGACCAACCGGATCAGTCATCTTTTCCATCTATTCTATTTGACTGAGCAATATAACATACAAGATTAGACGCCTACATACTTGACTAGCGACCGCCCGCGGCTTCACTCGCATGGATTACACATGTGTATTACATTACTGGGTTCGAATCCCAGGTCGGGTCAGTATTTATATGATGAATATTAATACTGGCACCGGGTCTTGGTTGTTATATGTATGTGGTGTCTTCGCTTGGTACCCAAAATACAAGCAAATGCTTAGTTTGGGACCTAGACGTTGTTGTGATTGTGTGTGTCATTATTATTATTGTTATTATTAAATTAAACATTTATTAAGTTATTTTAAAATTTTACAAAAACACTGATACATTTCCGTTTTAATTTCCAATCAAAAAATTCATATACTAATTAAAATACTAATTTGAATTATTTTTCCCCTTTAAGGGTAAAATTTAAAATTTAAAGTTTCATCTACTGTTTTATTCTATTAAATGTTAATTTTTCAAAAAAATTGTAACATCACATTTAGTTTACTGCCCAAAGACCAAATGCCAATTTTCATACATTTAACTTCAAAACTGACGGAAGTACCATACAAACATGCTTCCCTCATTATCCCTAAAGGTGTAATTTTCAAAAATCTTGAAACACGACATGTCCAGTTTCTGTCCCTAAAGTTCCAATATAAATTTTCATGCATTTAACTTCAAAAATTACTTATTTTCATACAACCTAACCCCCCACCCAAGTTTCAAGGATAGAATAACGAAAAATCCTTCCTTAATGGATGTTCACGTCAAAAAACAAATATACTTATTGTCTAAATTTTGTGTGATTCACGTTAACGGTTTCGGCACAGCGTCAATTATTAGTAAGTGATATTTTGATTTTATACATTGGTATATGTAAAGTATTGCTGTATCTATATTCGACTGCTTCCCAAATAATGACCTAATGCTGTTTTTGCATTAAAATTGCCAGCGTCAGTTAGGTTATATTTCATTAAAAATGTCAATTTATACAAAAAAAAAAATATATTTAAATTAATGTGCGTGTAATGAAGTGGTCAAACGTTTACTAGTTCATTGGAAATGCAGTAGTGGGGTAGGTGATTTGATATGAAGCCAAAAGATATAATTCTTTCTATACTGTATAATGTCATTCCAACACCAGTAAACTAATAAATTTAAATTAAGTTTTTTTCTGTCTTAGGACTACATAATTTTAATTAACAATCGTTTGCTGTTTATCCAAGCATTATAATTTCTTCTATACTTAAAGTTATATGGGTTATATTTCAGTTAAAACTAAAAAAGTTTATAACAATAGTAAATTTAATAATTTAATTTCTACAAATGATTTGAAATTATTTCTTCTGGACTTTAGACAGTAAAATAACTTTTCTTTTTAAATTTGCGTCAATATGTAATACATGCATCTTTCATAACTGAATTTTATAAATCTCATATTTTGAAGACTTTGTTCTCTTAGTGATGATCTAAGTTTATTGGTACTCGAGGAAAATTTTACGATTTTTTATTTACTTGCTCTTTGAAACGGCCAGCAAAAGCTTCTTGTATATCTTCCATGGTGTAGGAGCAAATCGCAGAACCTACGAGGCCGTCACTCGCTCCTGTCGTAAATGCCGCGTAGAAATGATTCGTGTCACCGGGCATCTGATACACGCTTTCTGCACATATAAAAACATCATGGTAAACGCACATACTAAAATCACTTTGCAACTGGACTATCCGTATAGGATCTAGATTTTCGCGTACTAAATGTAGATTTCGTACAAAAAAAAAACCATAGGGGTTTTTTGCCAGACTTCAGAACCCTAAAAATAAAATGAATATAATAGGTATTTGTACAAAGGGTATTTAAAGTTTATCATTCTTTACAGATAAATGGATCTAACATTACAAACGGTTGATTTTCTGAAAAATAAGGATATTATCATGTTCCTGATTTCCATAATAAAGTCGCTTTATAACGACATTTAGCTTTCCTTACAAATTGTCTCTTCGTGATTCGGATAAGGATTTTTCGGCGGAAGGACGTCCGTCGTCTGGCATTCAAAGTGAAATATTTTATTAATGATTATTTTTTTTTATCTTTACACCGGAAACAGGTATAACCAGAAGGACTTACGTATCTCGTCGAAGTAGAACGGGAACTCTCCGGGAATGCTGCAATTGAGGCGTGCCTTGAGGTACGTGGCCCAGTTTTGGCTGAGAATATGTTTACCGCCGGTATCGTGTTTACAGACGCGGGCTACTCTCGAGTAGACAGCTTTGCCGCAGTTCATGAACTCCACGGCGGTTTCTCGGAAGAAGAAGAACACGTAATCGCCAACGTCGAATGAACCCACGAAGTTTGTTTCTGCAAAGAACATTTGCTTGACATTGTTCACACAATACAATGAAGACAAACAGCAAAAACCTATGCATTACAACACATGTGGTATTCATACTAGTTTTAAACAATGATAAACGGGGTGTTCGGTTGAACGTAGCCCAAACTAAATAAAAACTTACAAGTAAATAGATGGCGCAAACTAACGGTGACCGGGAAAAACATGTTTAAAGTTTATTTTTTTATCACTAAACTTATTTTTTATTTTTATTTAATTCAGTTAGCTCTAAACGCTCTATAAGTTTGAACTATGTTCAGCCCAACACGTCGTATATATTGTACCGCATGTTCGGTTGAATTTAGCCTAAGCTTATAGAGCGTGTAAAACTTAACGAACTAAACAAAAAGTTTCAAGCGAGTAATGGCGCAAACGAACAGTTACTGAGAAAAACATGTCTATTTATAGTTTCATTGTTTTTATCACTTAATTTTTTGAACCTTTTTGTTTAGTTCGGTAAGCTCTCGCTTTATAAGTTCGAACTGGGTTCATCAGTTCACCCCATACATATATTTCGATGATTCCCACTTTTTAGGTAAACGGTTTTTATATCAATATTTGTTCAGTTTATGTCTAATACACAGAACAGCAATATTTATTGTGCACATTTGATGCGTGAAAATAGAATTAACCGCAATGCAACCGTCAAAGACATCGATCAAAAGCAGGGTTTGGTCTGTCGGAAGCGACGCGCGTAATTTATTGCACGGTATCGAGGAATAAGCGCCGTCTTCTTGTCTTGTCTGTTCCGCCCAAGATAATCCTTCAGCCTCATCTGACATTTGACTGATTAATTAAACACGGACATTGCAGATCATATTTTCCAGCTGATCTATACGTTCATAATAATAAATAAATATGTGAGAAACTTAAATCTTTTAGAAGTTTCATTTTAATTATTCATCATCATCAACAGAATATTTTTTACCCCACTGCAAGGGCTTAGGCCTCCCGCAGGGTAAGGAGGGGGGGCGGGGGGCTTGGAGCTTAAATTCACCACGCTGCTTCACTGCGGGTTGGGAACTGTAACGACCGCCATCTATTGACAGCGTCCGGGACCGACTGCTTAACGTGCCCTCCGAAGCACGGTGTCAGTAATATTGTGTACTTAAGTCAGAAAAACTCATTGGTACACGCCCGGATTCGAGCCATGGGCTATGGGGCCTTACAAATTGGAGACAGGTTCGTTGCGCTTTGGGCTATCACATTTTAATTATTACGGAGACAAATGTAGAAGGCCGATTTAGGCGATGTTTTAAAATTTTAACACTGTTTTGTAGCATTTGTTGCACTTCGTATTGAGAGAAAACACATAAAAACACATTACATTTAGATACTGTCTGTATAGCGACTGTCCGTGGCTTCACCGGCGTGGACTACATGTTTGTATATATTGTAACTAGCGACCCGTCCCGGCTTCGCACGGGTAGCAGAGCATATAAGCCGTAGTATTTTTTCTGTCGTAGTGTCGTAGAACATGTGGATTGGATTTCATTACATTTAAATGTAACATAAATTCATGCTACGTGGAGTATTTTAAATGTATTTTATTTTCTATTCCGAAAATATTTGAAACATTAAAGAATAAATACATAAAAACAAACTACAATATCTCTATGTATACCACATTGATAGCTTCTGCTTAATTTTACATCACGCGAGTCGCGTCGGTATAGGGCCCCGGCCGCCGCGGCGCCGCCCGGCCCAGCAGCTTGTCGCGCTATAGTTTTTATTTGTCGATAACTCCGAAGATATTAATTTAATTGTATGGTGTAAAGGGCAATTATAATGTGCATGAAAGGTAAATAACGTATTTAATTTGATAAAGATTAATACTGTATCCGTATAAATTGTTTTGAAATTACCTCATCATATGACACCATTTTTTAAACTTAAAAATAAGTAAGTAAGCTATCCGTAAAAGATAGACATATGCCACCGCGGACTTTTCTTTAGTCCTATAAAAGAGACACTCCATAAATTATTTTGTTCTATCTCAAAAGGATTAGGCAGCGTTTTCGATGAAAACTCCCAGCCGGCTTGATTTTTTTCCCGACTTCTTCGACAATAATCGTCATATTTCAACTAATATGCACAAAACATTAGTAAATTGGACACGTAAACCTTCCTCTTGAATCTCTCTGTCCATTGGTGTCAATAATATGCCAATCCGTTTGGTAGTTTTTGTTAATTGCGTTCAGACAGATAGACGCGGCGGAGAACTTCCTTTTATAAAATAAAGTCCTCCGCCGCATCTGACATTTAAAAATGACAGTTAAAATCATCACTACATTTTATAAAATATAGTGATGATTTTAACTGTCATTGAGAAAGGCCCAGAGTAAATTCTATGTTTAGGGTTTAGATTTTGAGATCGATAACATTGTTGGGATAGCTGCCTGTTTATTTGAAGTATGGTTTGTAGGTTTGTAGCTAATCATTAAATTCATGTTGACTATTATTCTAAGGCAGGGAGTGTTATTAGCATCTTCACTCTTACTTCAAAACACTATAGGTACCGCCGTAACGAAGTCGGGCATGTGCACGGGAATAGTAAGCACAGGTTGTGTTTTTATATCTATACAACACGTGGTGGTCATGTTATTCTTCTTCTTCTTCTTAGTTATGGCGTTCTCTGCATTTAAAGCAATTTCGCTAGAGTCGAGTATTCTGTTCGTATTTTTAATAAAAAATAAGAATAGGCAGCGTAGGCAGGTTATTATGGAGCTTTTTCAAAATATCGCCAGGAACCACGACGTTCCACGTGCGCCGTTTTAAAAAAACTCCGATATGCTATTAAATTGTAGCTTATATGAAACATTTGTATTTTTAACAAAGCGCCATCTATTGAATATTTACTCAAACCAGTCAACAGATATCGCCATCTGTAAGAACAGTTTAGAGCTAACAGATAAATGTGACTGTCAAATAATAGACAAATAATTTGCAATGAAAATACAAATAATTTGCAATAAATTAATATTGCGACTATAAATTGAGATGTAAGCTATCCTATCTTTTAAGTTGGATTAAATTGCACATGGTGTGCAAATCAGGTTTCAAATCGGTTCAGTAGTTTAGGAGTTCCTCGCGGACAAACATGTGACACGTAATTTTTATATATAAAGATTAAATTAATTTGATAGGAATTTTCTGGAAAGCATTAGAACGTGCAACACCGTATGCAACTATAACAATCAATACACTTGACAAGAATATAGTTCGATGTGAGGCGTCAGTCAATATAACAGAGGAAGTTGAGTGATACTGGTAGTAAATTGTAAAGTAAAGGTATACATAAATTGTCTGAGACACGCGTAGATTTTATGGGGGTGAATATTAGTGGATAATATCGCTGTAAATTACATCGTTTGCGAAATGAACGTGTGTAGAAGTTGTCGTGCATTTTACTGACCACACACAGTACTGGTGAGGTCCTAATAGCGCGGGAGTCCGTGACGAAGAATGGCCAAATTGTAAATAAAGATTATCTTACGTAATATATGAGTAAAGAAGTATATAGGTATGGGTACGTTAAGTTGCGGCATCATTATGAATATTTACAAATTACTAAAACTTAATCTTTTAGTGTAGGTACACTGGCAGTACATTACATAAACAAAGAGTGGTAATCAATCAACCATACTTGGATGTTAGAAGATCATGATAAAAGTAACCTTTATTAAGAGATTTCCTAAAAACTGATAAAATTGGTACTACTATATTTGCTTGCGTAATAACTAGTCGTATATATAGGTAAGTACAGAAAATTATGCTTTAAAAAGATTCAGTTTTATTTTTAATTTTAGTCAATAAAAAGCGGTCTAAGTTTTAACGAACTCATACCTAGCTGAATGACCGCACGTATTTTAATGAGCTCTGTGACCTGTCAAAAATGCTGATTTAAATAGAAAAAATCATTACCATCTTTAGTCGCGGTCCCGCTAAACAATAGCATCCTGATAATAACATTCAAGGGTGATATTCTGTGGCATAATATAGTAAATGAGTATATAATTATGAAACACTCACTGTCTAACCACTTGGAGTCGTATTTCAAGGTTCTTTTGAAGTTGAACTTCTTTTGTCCTGTGCGTAGATCGAAAAGGTCGTTCCGAAAAATCACTGGATCGGCTTTAGTGAACTCTGCGTTAGTACCAGCATATAACGCGGGCAAAGCTCCAGGGTTTCCTTGTGTGACCCAAACTGCGGTACTGTTGTCTGCCGGGTCGTAGGGACATTTTGCGACTCCAAGCCCCACGCCCGGCACGTATTCGTGACGCGGTAAATGCGTCAAGTTTAACTGTTGTGAGAAACAATAGATGTAATTAATATTAATTTATATAGTAAGATTATATCCATGAATTTAATTTAATCTATTACTAAGTACTGACATACGATTTGTTTTAATATATTTTTTTTTCATTAACTTTCATCCCGCGGCTTCGGCCGTCTGGGCTAAATTTTGTTACCGGGACCGATAAAAGGACGTTCCAGGACGTTTTGGCACTTCTTGAACATTCAAATAATTTCTGTAATAATTGGAACATTCGTAGGGAAGACTTTGTGAGTCACAAATTGACTCAGCCGTTAAAAACAACAAATAGGTATACAGAGGCCGTTTCCCGCGGTAGCCTACATCTATAATATATGTATATAAAAGTAGTCTAAGCCCGTCTTCAAAATCCAGACAATCATTTTACGTTTTATTTATATCGGTTTAGCGGTTTAATCATGAAAGAGAACAAACATATAGACGCGTGTCTTGGAATAAAAATAACCTTTACTTCTGTCTTCAGAGTTCAAACTATTTCATCAAAATCGCTTCAATGAAAACGTAACCTATATACAGTTAAACAATACATAGCCTATAAATATAAAATTCCTCGAATCATACGGATAATTAAAAAAAAATATTAGAATTCGACAAACAAACATAGATATCTACAAAGAATTTTATATAATTCTTTTATATTATTAAATCATACATGAAAATAATAAATGGAAATATATTGGGCAGCTTTTAGATGTTCTTTATATAAAATAAGTCGGATTTTTTTCTAAGTACAGGTTAAATTTTAAAATCGCATAAAGTTCTTATTAACTTCGCTTAGAACGAGCAGTGTGACTTATGTATATAGGGTTATCTGCGAGTCGAGTTTTCCCTCGTTATCTGTGTAAATATAACGTTACGATAGGCACGAAATCGAATCGCATGAGTCCGAATAGCATTTAACAGTTTTTTTCATTATTAACTTAAGGCCTGGCTATTTCATGAATCATTTTATCAAAAATTTCAGGCTATTCTAATTAAATGAATTATTTTTTTAATTCAAGATGTTTGGAAACGAATTGCTTTTCATGATCGAATAATATTGCAAATGTGTTAAACAGAAACACACAAATGCTTAGCTCTTAAAAATTTGGTAAAAAGTAAAATAGAAAGTGAAATCCATAGAACGTTTTGTAAAATAAGAATTAACAGTCAAATTAATTTGTAATTATAACAAAAATCTTTAGTTTGGCGGTTGCGGGAATTATTTCGTAACAAAATTTATTTCATTCAAATATGACAGGAACAATCATCATCATCATCAGCCCATTTTTACCCCACAACGGACAATGATCCATTGAATGAATGTCAGGAACAATGATCCATGCAAATCAATTATTAGAATATAATTTTACCTATGTCAAAAGTATCTTTTTTCTTGTACACGTTAAATAGACATGAATATTTCCATTTTCAACTTAACACCTTCGCCACTAATGAGTACCCCTTATATATAAAATAGTAAATTTATTATATCAATGAAAATACTCACATATACAACCCAATCTTTTGGACTATGCGCATTGGTACCACAGACATAAAGACGTTCGCCGTCGCCCAGTGACTGTAGCACTCGGATGTGATTTCGGCACTCGAACGGCTCCGATTTCCCTTTGCTGACACATCGTGCTACGTTACTCGCTTCTAGTAGTAGGGCGTCTTTCTGTATCAAACACTTAACTATTCAAATCTTATAACGATTAAGTACACATCCGCAAAATCGATTTTTAATAGTTCCCATCACTAGTTCTGTTCCTGATTTGTTCAGTGAATAACAAGGGACGATTGATCTAATTAGGTTTCTATAAAGGGTTAGAAAAATATTCGAATATATAAGGCGGTGCACTTGATGTTTTATATGTTATATAGATTCGAAACGACAAACGGTTGGTAACACTGAAGTGATAGTTAAGGTTTAGAAAAGATAGAAGATAGAAAGAAAAGAAAGAAGAAATTGTTAGTGAATGCCTTTTTGATGTGTGGATATCGTTGAGATTTATTTATTTATTTAGCTGTGAACTGTGGTTTAGCGAAATGGAATGCAAAGATCTTGCCATTCGTACAGACACAAACAGAACCCGGGATCGCTTAATAAGTGCTGAGACTGACTAAACCGTACACCGTGAAACACAGCCGCACACTTTAATTTTGTGAGTTTTCTTTATTGTGTTCGCGGGGCCTTTAAGTTTTTTTTTGGCTATCTGTTACTTGTCTAAAGTGTGTGGTTGTCGCTATAAAATGTAACTTTATAATTTATGTTTGGTTTAATTTATTTATATTTATATTTATACTAATATATACAATTTAGATTTGGTGCCACTAACTTAAGAATCTATTTCGTGATTTTGAGTCGTCTACATTTAGAAATAATAGTTCGGTTTGTCTTTATACTTACACACGTTTCTAATTTTTTAAATGGAGTACTAATAATAATAATAATACCCGGGACATCCCACACAGCATCATCTAGTCCGAAACTAAGCGAGACTTGTATTATGGGTACCAAACAACTGATATACATACTGAAGTATTCTTTATAAAATATACTTATATAGATATTTTACACCCAGACACGGAACAAATAGACATGTTCATACACACAAATATTTGTCCTGGACGGGAATCGAACCCACAATCCTTGACTTTTTAGTTAGGGTTTCTAACCACTCGGTCAATCGGACAGTCAATATTATCAACACAGTCTAAAATTGCGTCGCCCTGGTGCCAGAAAAGTGTGGCATCCTTCAATGTACAACCACAAAATCGCTAATGAATTTATCTACGTTTGTGAATTTAATAATATTTTTCATTTATATAAAATGCTTACAATATAGTTCTGTAACTTTCAATAGTTTCTCAACTTCAAAGAAAAGTTTCAAAGAAAACTCACCTCACAATGTGATTGACTAATATCACTCATATTAAGTTTGAAAACTCTATCCCTGAAACAATAACATTTTTTTTAAATAATAATATACAGTATATGTGTATTTTTTTCTTCTCATTTTAAACGTATGTTCAACAAATAAATATGTTTATTTTGAAATTTGTCTTTAATTTTCCAGCCGACGTGCTCTACTCGGGCACGAATCAACGAACCCTCGTATCGACGCCTAATCCAATTAGGAGGGTGCGTTCGGCGAGACCCTGGGCCGAGTCTTTGAGGGAAAGTCCGATGTTATAACGACGAAATCATATTTGAACATTTTTTCTCATAATCTCTATGAAAATTGAAAGCGGATTCTCTTCTGTTTTAGATAAAACCGTTCTAGCAGCTGCTTATTCACGTACATCCTACTGAAAACAAAACAGTGACTTCAGAAACTTTTAAATTGTGATTGTGATGGAAAAATCATAAAAAACAATTTTCTCTTTGGCACTGGATTGCTAAACAGACCTATTTTTATAATACTCGTTGAATACTCATGATTCACTCAAATTCCATTAGATTAAAGATCATCATCAGCCCATGTTACCCCACTGCAGGGGCTTAGGCCTCCCCCAGGGTAAGGAGGGGGTTTGGAGCTTAAATCCACCATGCTACTCCACTGCGGGTTGGGGATTGTAACGACCGCCATTTATTGACAGCGTCCGGGACCGACTGTTTAACGTGCTCTCCGAGGCACGGAGTCAGTGATAGTTAATGTACTCAAGTCAGAAAAACTCATTGGTACACGCCCGGATTCGAACCATAGCCCTATGGCCTTATAAATTTGAGACAGGTTTGTTGCGCTCTGGGCTATCACGACACTAAAGATTAAAGATCGAGCAGTAAAAATTCAAGAACTCCAAAATCATTGTCAAATTAGAAGTTATTTCTACGACATAAATGCTGTTGAGGGACCTTAATGATACAGATCATAGAGTATCGACAAAAAAAACAACAACTATTCTTAGTTATTATTGTCTACGTGCGAAGGGTGGCTGCTGGAGCGGCGGCAATTAGCACAATAATTTTATCTAAAAAAGTCAACGACCACCGTAACCTAGATTGTTGTGCTAGTTCGGGTTGCGGCAACAGCCACACAGATTTATATTTACCATTAAAGTTGCGCTGGCCGATCTGATCTAGGTCTGGTTATTTGGTATATATTATTTATTGAAATGAATGAATTGCGCACTATTTTACTGGCGTAGGTCCAAAATCAAGCTGGTTAACGATTTAATAAAAGAAAATAGAAAAACGATAGTTGTAAAAATATTTTGAATATTGAAATATCTTTTTTTCTCGGCCAACCTGGGCCAAATCTGATAAATTTTAATGTGTTCTTTGCACAACAATATTATTTTTTTTGGAAATGATGTGCATACATTTTTTTTAAGTGTCGTGATAGCCCAGAGCGCAACGAACATGTCTCAAATTTATAAGGCCCCATAGGGTCATGGTTCGAATCCGGGCGTGTACCAATGAGTTTTTCTGACTTAAGTACACAATATCACTGACACCGTGCTTCGGAGGGCACGTTAAGCAGTCGGTCCCGGACTCTGTCAATAGATGGCGGTCGTTACAGTTCCCAACCCGCAGTGGAGCAGCGTGGTGGACTTAAGCTCCAAGCCCCCTTCCTCACCCTGGGGTAGGCCTAAGCCCTTGCAGTGGGGTAAAAAATGGGCTGATGATGATGATGACGATGATTATTTTTTTTATATATTTTTCGTCACACAAATTTCAGCATGATTTTGGACTTAAGTAAACTGTATAAGGCATGCTTATATAGAAACTGTAAAGTAATTTTACTAGACAAAGTTTAGTTAATCATATTTTCAAATAACTTTAGTTGGTTTGAATTCATTCAATCCATTCTTTATAACCGCGTTAAAGCCGAAAGTCCATGACGTTTTATATACTCGTTTATGACATAAAACATTGTCTAGCTCCTTGAAATACATTTTAATCATATTTCATGGCGTAATCAATATATATTTTTTTTAAATTTCGTATTTATTTTTCGGACTGGTACTTTAGGCCACGAGTCGTGATTTGATTGAATGGAGTGCGTGCTATTACTGGCAGCGACCTCTCGGAACTTTTTTTTTAATTTTTACATATTTAATTGATTTTTTTATTATTGTTATTCGTTAGTCCATAAGTAGGTAAGTACCATATAAAAATTAAATTGACAGCAACGTATCAGTTTTTATTATTTATTATTAACTCTTTTCATAATAATAAATATTTCACATATTTTTTCTGAACATTTGTGTATCTGTAAACCAGTTCTCATCATAATAATGTCCACGGTAAGAAACGGTATCCCAATTATGTAGAGACCACGTCAAAAATATTATTTTTTACTACAAATAAATCAAAGAAACTTTCTTTTACGTAACATTCGTACATTTGCTAAAAGACTGCCGGTATAGTTTTCCTGGTTATGAGAAAAAAAAAGGAAAATTCCTATAACGAGCTTTTATGTCGAATATTTTTTTCACGTTTAATACTTACATAGCACCAACATAAAGCGTATTCCTATCTTCATCCATATACAACGTTCTATAGAATAAATTCCCACAGGAAAATTCTCGTATGTGATCTGTGGACAAAAAAAAGATATATTTTCACTTTGAATACTACAAGCTGATACACACTATTTTCTGAAAGGACTCTATGCGAGAGCACGTAAATATGATTTGCTATTTTCAAGGTTCTCCATCCAGGAAATTGATGATATAAAAAGGATATTCAAAGGTTTTTTCTTGTCATAAAATATAAGTAACAAAACTCTAATGATTAATTTTAAGTATTTGTTCTAAAAACTAAGAATTAAAAGGCATGGAGATATTGTATTTGCATAAATGAATGTAGGTACCACGTTGCTCCCTATTCTGTTATTGGTTTTCATAGATACTTCTCCTTCTCTTTCGAACGAGTTTTTGACTGACTTATCTATGTCATTACGGGGCGTCACAAACAATTATACAGTTAGTGACATGGATTTCGTTTTTCGTACTGTTTTATATTAGTAGATTAACTATGAACAATCAGCAATTAAAAGCGGTCATCAAAAGTATATTACGTAATATTAAATAAAGGGAGTAGTAAAAGTAGTTTTAATCAAGTCAAACTTTTATAGATGCCCACTCGTTCTATGAATTTCCTCATAATTATTAAAATAAATAAATAATCACTTAGAGACGAATTGTAAAATGATGTTAGACATTTATGAAAACCTTTAAAAATATTTGATCACTTTAGACAGTATGAAATATGGATAAATCTCGATTCTTTGTGGATCACAGTAAGAATACATAAAAAGTTGTCTTTTTTTTATGTTTCTATATCATACCAAAAAAATAACTTCTACAGCGTTTACCAGCTGTTTCGTTGGCTTCAGGAAATTACGATGTACATACAGTATGTGAGATATTTGTAATTTCAACCAGCACGAACAAGCTACTCTTGACGCGAGTGTCGATCGCGATCGAACGACCGCTTAGCCTAGTGGATAGCGACCCTGCCTATGAAGCTGAAGGCCCCGGGTTCAAATTCCAGGTAGGGTCAGTATTTATATGATGAATATTGATACTGGTACCGGGTCTTGGTTGTTATATGTATGTTGTGTCTTCGCTTGATACCCAAAACAGACCCTAGGGGTCTAGGGGCCTAGACGTTGTTGTGATGTATACGTTATTATTATTATTATCGACGCATTGTAAATTTGGAATATTTAATACAATTCACACAATTTATATATGTATATTCAGAAAACACTAATGTACTCCATTTAAGTTTTCAAGACAGATAAAAAATATATAATACAATTAATTCCTAATTTATGACAGAATGCTAAGTTACATTGCTAAGAGAGCTATTGTTATTTCAATTATGACCTTGACATAATTCGTATTATAGTAAAACTGGAATAGAACTAAGTAATATTTAATAAATAAACTTCGTTATTTTGTATTCATATTTATTTTGGTATTTTAAATTGGATACGTAACAACCGACGTCAACGTCATTATTTTCTTAACGTGACGCCAATTCCGTCGGTTAATCTTGCAACATAGCCTCAAAATGAACATTGTCAATGTTAAAAGTGTTGGCGTTCTAATAGTTGAATAAGAAAACGTATATCGATACCAATGTTCGCATCCAGAACTCACTCTCGCCGCCCGCATGCGCAATACTGCACGTATATTATACAAATTCGCTGGACACATCCGCAGAGTCGCCGGCGGCGGTTGAATACCACACCGATTACGGTGCTAATGAACTCATTGTTTGAACGTCTAACGAACCGTGTACATCGATTTATTCAACTGCGTGGTCGTCGCATGAAACGGCCACAATACGCTATGATTACGTATTATATGTAGAGCTCATCGAAAGGTTAATGAAGAATTATTGGATGTATACATAATTTTAGAATAGATATAAATTTATACAATATGACAAATGACGATGGTATCCAAATTCAATTATTCAAAGGTATACCGCATAACGTTGACTTTCCATGCGGTATGATTGATTAGACGTTATGTATTGGTCCAACCTACCGCACTGCCCAGCTGCCCCAGGGAACGCCAACATAATACGGTATATCTGATGGATACTTAAAGTATTTAACAAATATTATTACATACTACATAAAGCTTCCTTTTCACAAGAGGACAATTCTGAACAATGTTTTACTGGCCTCTAAATTTACAAAGATAGACTCAGATTACATTTTGAGGTCCGCATGTAAATATTAGAGTAATTGTAATTTTTTTCATTTCTCAATTACCAGTTCTTTGATAGAAAATTCGGTGAAAACCAATAATTGGCCGTAATTTAAATTTTAGGAGGATTTCCTGGAAAGTACTAAGATGATCAAATTGGCGATATAAAAAGGCGACTAGTTAGTTCTATGTGTGATGGCGGATAATTTGAAGTGACATAGATATCAACGAAAGCCAATATAAATGGAGAAAGAATAAGTTGTTACTCAGTGTTAGACTGATGTGTATGATTTTACGTAGAAATTAAAGCAATTATTTCGTTGTGTTTTTAGTGGAATACACGTAAAGGACTTTTCCGTGAGTTTTACTGAAAATGTAAAGAATCCGCGAGGTGGTAACAATATTATGTTTTTATCAATGCCAAGCATGCGTGCCATGCATGCATCACGCGTTCGAAAAAACTTTGTTCGGCTCACCTTTGCGAAATTATAACGACGTGACGGTATCCACGCGGTCTGTCGAAGGAACGGTCGATAAAATTAAACCGACACACACAATAAGCGACTTGATTTTTACTATCGCAAAATTCAAATTAGGGTATCGTTACCGTCCACGAAGCTTAATTTAAATAAATAACCGGGATTTAAGTTTACCCTGCTGTGACGTCATTATAATAATGCGGCACGGCGCGGGTCCACATTATGCAGATAGGATCGCGCGGTTAAATACCGCAACAAGTAAACTACCGATGAAAACGTCGTTTGTGCTGCAAACACGCTGTCGGAGCTCGTTTGTACACAAAACGCTGTTTTACAGTTTAAATTTATAAATTTCAAGTCGTTATAGTCGGTCATCAGTATTACAGGAATACTATTAATTTTTAGAAAAATGGCAAACGGTTACTATAAAACATGGAAATAAAAAACGGGAGTTGGAGGGATAGTACTAAAATTTTTGATAATAGCTAATTTAACTAAAGTATATAAAGAGATAGAAAAACATAGCAATCGGTGCTTTTATAGCTCCAATCGATGCGGTGGTTGCAATCATAATGATCGATTTTCTGTCAAATAAAGTATTACCAAGGAAAATAAAAATTTATTGATTCTAAAATTTTATTTACTTACCTGTTAACAAACTAAAGTAATAGTTTACTTACTTAACTCGTGGATTGCTGAAACTAACATTTTTAAGAATGTACAGATTAATTCGTTTCGTGTCGCCTTTTGTATCGAGTTTTGTTGAATGTTTAAAATAATATTTGGAACTTCTTTTAATTCCTCCATTGACAGGTGGTAGTTTTTATAAACCAAATTCTTTATATGACTCCACAGAAAATAATCTAAGGATGTTAAATTCGGAGATCTCGCAGGCCATCTAATGGGCTCTTTGGTACCTATCCACCATTGAAAGAATTATCAATTTGTTCAGTGGAAATTATATTCTTATAGCCTGGAGAAACGTGTTGTTGAAAAATAGCATTGTCTGCATAATTTTTGCTGAATTATAACTTTTTCTCAGGATCAAGTGTATGTAAAAATACGAGTATGGAAATCGTCTACTTCATTAGTAACTTTCTTATTTGAAATGTCAGGGAAAGCCTCAAACTAAGCCAAAATACTTATTTCAAAACCCAAATCGTTCTGTTGCGTCCGATCTGGAATACGAATCTTGTGAAAACCTTTGCACTCGATATTTGTCTCTTTGGATACATTTCTTCATACCACCTTAAGGTAAAAGTTATACTTTTGGGGTTTAAAAATATGCTCCCAGTAAATCAAACTGCTCCTGATATTGATAAGCTATTTCACAATCAAAAATGTTATATAGATATCACCTAAGAGAATGTTCTTCGATAAGGTTTAAGGTCATGGGTCACCAGGGGGCGCTGCAATGTCTTTAATATATACTACGTTTCTCAAAACGGCTGAGAGAATTTAGAGCATTATATAGATATCACCTAAGAGGATATTCTTAGATAAGGTTTACGGTTGCGAGCCGCAAGGGGGCGCTGTAATAAATATGTTTCTTTGAAACGGCCGGGAGGATCTTGACGCGGTTTTTTGCAATACATAAGTATCAGCTAAAAGTAAGAGCAAATTTAACCGAGTAAACACGTACGATTATAATAAAAAAACCAAGCAAGGCTCAGTCGCGGGTTTTTAAAAATTAATATGCATAATGAGAAATTTTAAGTGATTACTTGTTTACAAATCGCATATATTGCAGATTAAAGTCAGCTAGTGTTTATACACGGTATTTAGATGTTACTCATATTGTTTTACTTTTCTTGGAAATTATTATTATTATGGAATTATTGTAGAAATTTGTTATTTTATTCAAGATAATATGTTATTTCAAGAAATGTTCCTTACGATCGACCCTAACTATTGGTGCTATAAAAACACAAGTTGTTACTTCATTCATATGTCACATGTTCTATTCCTGGCTCAAACATAGGTTATTTAACAAAAATATTTGATTGCAGTTTATAGTACTCATAATACAAGCTTTGCTTAGTTTGGGACTACATGACTCTGTGTGGGACGTCCGAGGTATTATTATCATTACTTCGTTTTGAAAATAAGGGATTGTTTCATCAATATTTAGTGTACCTTCTATAACTCCCATATGTTATTTCAAACCTGTCGATATAATAAGCGATCTTATTATATTACGTTTTTTCTATTGTCCGTATGTACACGTCTTGAATATACTTCACTTCACTTCATCAGCGTATTTTTACCGCATTACAGAGGCTTAGGCTTTCACCAAGGTGAGGGGGGTTTGGAGCTTAAATCCACGACGCTGCTCCACTGCGGGTTGGGGATTGTAACGACCGCCATCTATTGACAGCATCGAAGACCAACTGCTTAGCGTGCATCTCCGAGGCACGGAGTCAGTGATAGTTATGTTGACTGTTGAATATACATGCTTTGTCAAATGCAACATCAGGGTTTCCATCAACGAATAACAATCTACACAAATACTTTCCACTCGACTCGTCACTTAAATGATGGTAAGATGCTACTTTAACAAATTGAAAATATCGCAAGACATATTTAATCAGGATAAAGCTAACTTTTAGTTTTTTAATTTTATATATGGGATACTTTCGGAAAGAACTCATTGTAAAATATTGGAATTTTCATTTCAAATCCTAATTAAATAAATAACTTCACGTAATGCTTCTTATAAAAACAATATCTTATCTTCTAAAATAGTAAATGTTAAACCATTTTATTTAAAAATTTGGAATCTTTCGATAAGCAATCTTTTAAAATAATTGGTCGTCTTATCCTAGTACATTTTATAAGCATAAACAGTCAAAGTATGTCAATGAAAATTTTAAAGGCACAAAAAATGATGAAAGCATTTTTTGAGAAAAAACCGTAACTATATTGGAAAATCAGACCACATTTGATAGCGTGGCTCCTTTGTAATGTGGTGTAGATTTTCACAAAATTCATAAAAGTGCCAATATCTGGGAAACTATTAAACTACAACTGAGAAACATATATGTGTATTCTTGTGAGTTATTAAATAGATCTTCAGTTCTCAAAGAGGTGACGCTGGATTTCTAAACACTTTCGGTGCTTTTCGAGTTTCTTTTTTACAATGGAAAACTGTAATAGTCATTTTTCTGTAAACTATTCGAATAAGTAATTCTAACATTCTATTTATCGCTGACATCAAACTGCCAGCGGTGACATGAACACATTTTATCGAGTGTCCGTTAACCGTTAGCAAAGTCTCCCAATAAAGGCAAAACGTTCCGCAAGCTAAACAAGAAAAACGATATCGGGTCTTCGATTCAAACATTTTGTTTCACTTGTTGAAAGAGTGAACCTTTTTTTGCGTTTGTCGGACGAGTTCCCAGTTCAGAGAGGTTTGGCCCCGACTGCGGTGTCTCCGCGTAAATCTAGCGGCGCGGTCCCTCCCGCAGATATCCCGGGAACATTTCTCGCGTCCTCTTTTTAACTCCCATCGCGTTTTCGGACTGATTTATCGCTTGGAACTAAGCTTCCCAATACGTAAACACGGACGTCGCGGCAGTTTCGACCGCGGTTCGTGAATATACCAATGTATATTTTCATACGATTTATTTAGAGTTTTCTTAGCGATTTGTGAATTTATTATCTTGCCATTTCCGACTGTTGCGTTGATATCCCTACTGCATTTAACATTCTTATCTCACACACTTGGTGAGTAGAATAGGAATTGAAATCATTTGGTAACAAGTTACGGTTGAGATAAACTCTATTGTTCGCAGTAAATGGGACGAGGACCAAGCCCACTCTCCGAAAATGAAAAATGCAGTAGACGATGCATATGTGTACTTTGTTAAGATACATATTTCTTAGCTCGGTGGCTAAAACATGTTAACACATATTTCGCGTCACAAGAGGCGTCATGATACGTACAATTCTAAGTATAATAATAACTTATATACGGGATCAGAACCAGAAATTCATTCATTCAAAAGTTGAGTGACAGCAGGAGCGCAAGTAGGAAAATGTCCACAGCGCCATCTAGTAACAAACTAAGCAATGCTTGTATTATGGGTACCAGACCACTGATATGCATACCTAAATATTCTTTATAATATGCACATGTATAGTTTTTTCACACCCAGAAACGGAACAAATGGACATGTTCATGCACATAAATATTTGTCCCGGGCGGGAATCGAACCGGCGATCCTTGGCTCTGCAGTTATAACCACTCGCACAATCGGTCAGTCAATGTGATAAACAAATGAGTAAACACGTATTTTAGTGACGCATAGCCGTGATAGTTGAGTCTAGGAACGATAGACATACTAGGAACATATAATTTTGTAGAGATTCTTAAAGAACATTAGCAGTTAACAGTTCTCTAAGCGATCAAAACAAACAAAACACGTATTTCTCGAAATTAAAACTTAATAAAGGTGAAAACTAATGGTTAGTTTCTGCGGGTATTAAATTAAATTTACGTGTTTTACAGAGTTTTTAAATTCAATCTCCTACGACATAAAAGAGGGTGATAAAATTTATATATCTACTCATAGCTCGAATTGTGGATCTAAAAACTTGAAATAAAGCACAGATACATTGTATAGGCAGTCACTGAAAAATGGTTTTGCAAAATTTTCTCCCAAAAGGGCCAAGTAGGGTTGAAAGTTCATTGTTAATCAAACCAAAGCGATACCAGAGCTACTTTGTATATATGCGTACTTACTATTTTTCCACTATTGTCATGTATTCATCATAACCACGCCGGCGCGAAGCGGGGCCGGGGGAAAAAATAAATGTGTTGTTATATTTATTTACTTTATGGTTATATGTATTCCATACAAGGGGGTAGAAAGCACAGAATTTCTAGCTCCATAGCTATCTATAATTTTAGTAAGTGATCTATGCGCAAAAGTGTACGTATACATTTAAGTAAAATACTTTGCGTGTAGTTCAAATCGTGAACGTCGTCTGCTCTTAAATTAATCTCTCCCTTTTATCGATATACATTCATTACCTATTACCAAATGCAAATTTAATTTACAGTTTCAAAGTCGTAGTACCATTCTCGGTTCGTAATGCATCGCTTACGAATGTAGAAAATTTCCAACTTCGATTTCGAACTTGGGGCTCGAGATTTGAAATTTATCGGAGGACATAGGGGAAGGCGGTTACCGCGATAAACAATCGGCCCCTTCGGCGCTTTATAAATTAATTTTATCTGTTTCGTTAGTCGTTAGCCAAATTGGCAAACAGCAGTTAATTACGAAAAGTTTCAACGACTTATTTACTTACTTATTAACTTCAAAACCGCGAGGCGAGAGATTAAATGAGTCATACCGAATTTATGATGTCTTGCCCATGCATTGGATTAATCGAGTTTCAAAAATATTATATGATAATGTAAATATGCTTTTTTTGTAATATAACGCGTCGTTTTGGGAGTTAACACTTATTCTATTTGCCTGAACCTAATGTATCAGTTATTTCTTTTGTTGATACAAAATTATAGCAATATCTAGTCAGATCCGGTCAGAACGTTGGAAAAATTACATAATGTGTGAAGTTAGCCCCACTGTTGTTTGGAATAGTAATTTTCATTCATATAGATTACCAAGCCAACGCGTACGTACGTGCCTACCTAAATAAAAGTAAACAAAATAGTACATAACCTGATTTCATTATCTAATAAACCTTTCCTTGGTTAGTTTGGGCTATGAAGAAGCCGGTTGCGGCCAAAATAATTTTAAAAAAATAGCTCTTCTAATGCCACAACAAACGATGTTTTCAATCAAACAATCATACACAAACTATTTATATAGAACATGTATCAATGTTTGAGTTGATTGGGTCAGGTTTATGTATACGTATACATACATACATGCATGTATACATGCATACGTACATTCGTACATGAATACACACACACACACCCATATATATATATATATATATATATATATATATATATATATATATATATATATATATACATACGAGTAGGAGGGATTTGAACTTAAATCCTTGAACATGAAGGTGACGTCAAGCCACTTAAACTTTATCACAAAGGTCGTGTTCTTTATATTGCATACATCTTCAAAGAATACCAAAAAAATAACATTACCCACATAAGTGCCGTTTTCAAACGATCTTCTATCTCATCTACGTAGCCTTTAAAACAAGATGCAGGTGTTTACCAAGTCTACAATATCCCATTAATGGTATGTACAGTGATATGACATCAAACACTGAAGATTCATGACTTACTAAACCGCATCTATGTAGAATGGAACAGATGTTGTTCAGAGAGCCAATTATCTCAAAAAACTATCGTCTGCAATAATATGCCTTTAAATATTACATTCAGTATTACGGCTAATTTTAATAGTAACACGTGAAACGTTACGTTCTAAATTTAACAGAGAAATAGCAAATTCCTTCCATTTTGTGTATTATGAGTCGGTGTCTTTATACTAATAGAATTTTTAATCAAGTGTCTTGCGGCGCCGCATCGACGCGAGTGCGCCAGATTAATGTAATTGGTCGCCGGCACCACAAAGGCAAATTGTAATCTCCTTCACTCCACCATTATATTAGTGTGCCACTACCGCACCGCGCCAAGACAGTATGTGTATTCCCTGCGGAACCTTTTCCCTTTTCAGTGGCGCGAGCAAAGGAAAAAGTTTATTCGACGCGTAAATTTTAAAAATACAACGCCAGGTGTGTACGGCGTTAAAGCTGATTATTTATTAGTCACATTTTCGAGAATCGTAAAAAGAACAAGAATTTATGGCACGATGCGTTTGAAATTTGAATTTTGTTTACAATATACGCACCTGAAATCGCTTGTTACGTAAAATACGTTAATGAGACAGTTAGCGAAATATGTTTTTCTCGCAATTCCGCAAAAGGAGCAAGAAATTAAAGCTTAAATAAACTTGACAATTCTTAGGATACAATGCATAGCACTATTACCTGGAATCTTATAAATTATATATATATATATATATATATATATATATATATATATAATATATATATATATATATATATATTATATTACAAAAATATTAATTACAAACGACATTTAGACAAAAAAAAAATTTCATGAATTGAAAAAAAACATATCTATGAGGTAAGACGGCTCTGCAAGGTCTCGGCAATTAGAATGCACATGTAATGTATGTGATTGTAAAGCTATTCCCAATAAATTGTCAACTATGAGATAGAGATTCATTCTCTGATGAAAATAGTGAACTTGGCGTCTTGAAAGAATTGAGTTTGAAATGCATTTTTACAATTATTAATTAAATCAATTATTGATCGTTACTTTTTTTATCAGGTTAATTATTAATTTGATTAAGGGAATTATTTAATAATAAAATAATTAATAATTAAATTAATTAATTATTTATTAATTTACAGTCTCATTTGAATTTGAATAGTTTACGTTCCCTAATTTTTTCACTTTTTAATTATTACTTTTAATGAAATACCCACAAATCTTCTAGGTTTTGTTTTTGCCTACATTATTGATGATCCCTCTCACAGTACTTAGTAGTCGATTCGAACACGATGTTCATGTTATGAAACCAGACTAAATTAACATTGATTTTTGTATCATTTCTGATACATGAGGTATTAAAAAAATTATGTTATATATGTAGATGAAGAAAGTGACGTTAGATGAATGAATACAAAAAAATAATTCTTATTTGTCCGCTTTTAATAATGTTATATCCGCAAAAAAACAAACGGTCAGTCATTGAGATCCACTGAGTTAGATTCAAAACTGGTTGTATATTGTATCTCTCATTAGTGCACCACGGATCACGGAATTCGAAAATCCCCTTAAAGTCATCCGATTGCGACGTGGTCGTTAGAGAGCGCGAAGTGTCGGTATAATTAAGCTGGAACGATTGTGTACGGTGCCAAAGCGGATGTAGGTCAGTGGACTGGTCCCAGAATGAACGTGGTGCAGCTCCATTTGACCTTTGTACCTTTGCCCCAAGGCCTACTTATGGCATCGCCGAATGAAAGCCTTTTATTAAACCCTGGTTTTGTGACCTTTTATTATTACCAGAAATAATTTTATTACATTGCGATTCCGATCTAAATGTAATTACCTAAGGTTGTATTTATATATCTTTATAATATGCATCATTGTTACGTAATACATAAACTTTTACATTAATTTCATTATGTATTTAAATGATTTCAACAATTGAGTACCGATGTCAACCATACCTGAGTACCGATGTCAACCATCCCTACAAAAACAGCTAAAAATCCAATTCATTAAGTCTGGAAGAAAGATCTGATTACGAAAAACTGCTTCCAAGAGCATTCAAAAATAGACAGCCTACAAATTGTCTGTATAACGAGCGGGTACCAGGGCGTTTTCAATAGTAATACTAAAATCAAAACAAACAATACATGGAGTGTAAAAATTTCGTAGTCAATTAAAAGTAAAAACAGTGTTTATTTAATGACGTTATAATACAAACTCATTTAAAACATTCACGTCATGTATATTTAGGAAAACCTAAAATAATGTGAAGCTTGACAGTTTTTAAAATATGTTTACTTTTTTTTGTAGTAAACACAAAGCTTCACTCAAGCTGAATGGCCGCTGACCCGTCATCTACACCCGTGGCACTCCAAAGTATTGGAGAAAAAATGTATGATATTCATTCCGGCAACTTTACACGAGTTTACTGAAACGCGGGTTACAAAATCCGTCAAAAAAATATGAGTTGCGGGGCGTTGGGTTACTAAATTCCAAATATTTTGCATAACAGCTTCGACGACTTCATTCTCTGCGATAAAAAAAGCTATATAGTGGTGGGAAACAATTCTACGTTGGAAACATATTTCCAATTATAGAATTATTATATTAAGAATAATAATAATAGTAATAATAATGCAATAGAACAATAATAATATAGAATTATAATGATAATAATTTATTTGTATAGTATCTATCACCTGTAGATATTTTTCCAAGTTTTGGATATGTATTAGAGTTCCTAATTTAGTTGTTGATTTTATAGGTAATAGCGCTTGTCAGGAATTTACCTGCATACGCATTTCCGTCATGCTCTCGTCTGTACGAGTTTTCGAAAGTTTAAATTCAACTTTTCGTCACACTGTTTGTGACTGTAAGTTGAATTTAAACTTTGAATTTATTTAATGTACCATAAATACTACTATACATCGGCCGTCGAGAGTTTGCGTTCCTGACACATGAGATTTATAGCTATAACATAATGTCTGTTGTGAGTTGACATAATAATATAATTTTTAATTTAATTTTGTGTCATTCGTGCATGTAAACGATAATAATATTTGAAAACGGGATCAAAACCCACTTAACCATCCGATTACTATCCCGATTACGACCTGTTAGGAACGCAAACTCTCGACGGCCGATGTATATGTTTAGGTTTTGAGTTTTGAAGTTTTGCCAGTATGTCAAAGTATTTACGACCTAAGCTGGTTAGTTAAGTCGGACCACTCAGCACTGTTGAATTGAACCGGTACAATTTGGGCGATCAGATATAACGGTAATTGATTATAATAAAGAAAATATTATTAGCAGTTAACATTTAAGTATAACTTTTGTTGTTAAACTAAAATGATGTAATGGCAATTTGTAATTGATTTCTATACTATACTAATGTAATAAAACTGAAGTTTGTGTTTTTTTTTTATTTGAACGCGCTAATCTCTGAAACTGCTAATCAGATTTTAAAAAATATTTCCGCATTTGATAGCCCAATTTTTGAGAAAGGTTACAGGTTACATAACATCACGTTACGATCTAAAGAGGAGGAGCACTAGCCATAAACGCACTCGTCGAAAACGACAAGCGACACGTGGCGATTAAATAGTGTCGATATTTTTCTGCAGTTTTAATAAGTAAATAATTAAAATTAATTTTATTTTAATTTAAAATATATTTCTCTTTGAAGCCGAATACGTCAAAAATCATTTTATGCTCAGGTTTAGGACCAGTAGGCCCACGGGTACATAGTAGTATACCGCGGTCCTACCAGTAGGTCAAATCGAAAAATTTGTACTCTCGTTCATAACCGCATATTGGGTACAACTTCGACGTTGCATTAAAAGGATTACGTGTGACAAATTTCTATACATAGGCGTTAACGGTTGCACCCCATTAAACCTTAACCTCTTAGAACAAAAAAAAAATTGTATTTAAATCAGCAAAACCTAGGTTTATACATTTTTAATTTTTTAAATATTTTGATACATATAAAAATAACTAAACACATAAAATATAAACTTAAAAGCATTAGATTTTTTTTTCGAAATCGTTTCGTTTTACACATGTTCAAGATGAAACTAATTGCATTTTCACATGTTATGAAGAATTTATAAAATTGAAAAAAGTATGAATTTTGATGAAATGTGAAAAATTAAACAAAATAAAAATCCGGAGCATTTGCTTTTTTTTATTACGATGTATTAAAATGTTTAAAGAATTAAAAACTTATAAACCTATTTTTTGCTGATATGAATAACATAATTTTTTTTTGTACCAATCGGTTAAGGTTTAATGAGATGCTTCCGTTAACGTCCTTTGTATGGAAATTTGTCACCTCACAATCTTCTTAGCAGAGTGCGGCCTCTAAACATATCGTTTCTCAGGAAGCATCGTACGTAGGTATGTTTAAAAGATATTAACTTTTTTTACATAGGTACGTGTAAATTTCGTTAAAAATAGCTTTTTGCTAAAAGGCATTAAAATTATCTCAAACTATTCCTTTTTCAACCATCGAGGGCTACACTCTCGGGTCGGATAAAGATAGCAATAGCACACGGGATAGTATTGTAGATAAAACTAGTCAAATTAGAAACAATTTTCCATCTGTCACGCAACTATAAAAGCCAATTTTTTATGGAAATATATCAATAAATTTCAACTCTTTACATATTTTAAAATCACAAGGACTTTAGTAATGCATAATGTTTAGTTATGCATTATCATAAAATGTCATATTTATTATGATTTTAAAACATCTATTTAGTGATACCATATTCGATGTTTTTTTTAGACTATGCTACATAGTTATCCAAATGGATCTCTATACATCACCACGATCCTCGCGGCTTCACTTAGCCTAAGAAACATTTACTCTCCATAAAATCTTATCTCGGAACTCCTTAAAGATGCATTCGACGGAAGGAATTCCCATGTATCTAAACAAGTAGGGGAGATAAGGTACTTTACTGCAGTCCGTATATGCCGCAACCCCTGTGAAGCCGATTTTCAAGGCTCTAAATCCGTCGTTATGTCAAAAAGCACTCCATGCAGTGTGGTGATGTTTTGAAAATTTACCTCACCAAATTGCAGTAGGGTGAAGTCCCTGCGCGACATAACAGGTAATAAAAAAGTCGTCAGCCTGTATAATTATATGTAGGTTTTTTTATACAGTCTCTAATCTACAATTGATGAAAAATGTAGTAACAATATTGCTATACATACATATACACAGTTTGTCTGTTAGAAAGTGGTTATTAATTTTAGGTCTGGGAACCTTGCAAAAGTCTACTTTTTTTTTTTTTCTTGACAGGAGCCTGTCGCTGGTTATATTTTGATATAGTCGGGGAGCTCGTCAGGACAAATTATCACGAGTTTCTAAAAGCTGTTCGATAAAAACCGTATGTCGCATTTTTGTATGTAAATTAATACTTTGTGTCTAATTATTTTTACCGTATTATTACATTATAGTGTTTAAAACCGTATGTTGAATTTTTAAGTATAAGAATTCTAGTTGAAATTATTATGTTTGATGGTAAACTCGGACTGGCAACATCGGCAAAGATAACTTAATGTATACAGCCATAAAATAAGAAGTCAAACGAAGGGCAGCGTGATGTTTGCATAAGTGCATGAATAGATTTTGAACTCAAAAATAAGAAAATATAGCATAAGAAGTCTAATTAGCGAAATGATTTTGGATTTACGACACTTTCCAAATATTTTTGTAAACCCAACAAACTATATCAGAGATGGTGGGTATAAAATTTATTTAGTGAGCCATATAGGTTTATAGTGCACAAAATAGCTAAAATACTATAGAACGAATCAACTAAATCGTTATGAATTTATAAATGGCTCATTTTGGCTCACTGCCATGCTCAGAAACAAAACTACGTGTATATTTTACTTAGAGAACAGGTAAAGAACATTGAAGTTTTTTGCATTTTTTATATATTGGATTCCATTCAATGAAATTGTAGCGATTTATCGCGGCTTTCGTTGCAAGTTACAATAAATATTAACTTTTAAAAATTGTTTTGAAAGCAGATCCTTAAAATCCAGATTAGCTAGGTATACTGTTATTAAAATTCTTTGTGTGTATTGTTAATTGGCAAATATGACTCGGAGTCGTCGTCACAACAACATTTAATACCTTTTATTATATCGAACGCCAACACACAGTACACATTTTATTGACAGCCATTGCTCTTCTTGTTTCACCCTATTTCCATCGCAGGGACGTGACACATCGATAGTGTTGTACCTACCGCGCCACATCAATAATCCTCCATCAGTATGTATGTTGTGATGCTTTCACTTAAAAACTATTTGACGGATTTACATGAAGTTATCGGCTATCAGTGGGCGCTACACCAGATTTGTTACTCAAAAAGGTCTCAACCGATTAAAATGTTGTCTATTACTTTGCATAGAAATATAACTTCAGAGCAAGTTTGGTTTTGAGGCGGATTTGTTGTATTACACAAGTATCACCTCAGAAGAGAAGGTTCTTTTATAAGTTTTACGCTTATAGGGTACCAAGGGGCGCTGCGAAAAACGTGTATCTCTAAAACGGCTGATTCGATTTTGATGCGGTGTTTTATAATACATAAGTATCACTGCGGAGCATGTGCTTACATTAGTTTAAGGTTATCGAGGGCGTTGTAGTAGATACGTTTCTTCAAAACGACTTTGCATAATAACCAGTCTATGAACGTCCCTCTGTTGGGCGCAGACCTGCTAATCTTTAAGAAGGTATAATTAAAATAATTTTAAAAAAATCCAGGTCTAAATAAGAAATTAAGTATAATAAATATAAGTATGGTCCTCTCACAATAGTGAAGTCATTAAATAATTGTATTTTTATTTTATAATCGTAAAACAATAAAATTTAAGATTTTGATTTAAAACATATATGAACCTAAAACAATAAAATATAAGGTTTTATTGTTTTAGGTTTACAGAGTAAAAATAGATTAGTTCAATTATTTCATTAGGTAACTGCCTTTTTAATATTTTTTACTTAAGGTTTTTTTTTGTTTTGAGGCAAGGGCTTTTTAAATTTATTTATTATTAACTAGCGACCCGTCCCGGTTTCGCACGGGTAGCAGAGCATATAAGCCGTAGTTTTTTTTTTTGCGCTAGTGTCCTATCAGCTTGTCACGTCGTACACGTGGATTATATTTAATTAGATTTAAATGTAACATAAATTCATCCTACTTGGAGTATTATGGAGTAATGTATTTTATTTTCAAGTCTATGAATATTTGAAAAAGTAAAGAATAAATACATAAAAACAAACTACAATATTTCTTTGTATCCTATATTATTAATTCCAGCCTAACAACGCGTGTCACGTCGTCCGGGAGGGAAATTTATATTTCGTAATAGCTCCTAAGATATTAATTTAAATTGTATAGTGTAAAAGGCAATCATAATGTGCATGAAATACTGAAGGTAAATAACGTATTTAATTTGATAAGGATTAATACTGTATCCGTATAAACTGCTTTCTAATTACTTCATCATAAACACCATTTTTTTAAACATAAAAATAGGTATAGTAAGCTATTCATAAAAGATAGACATATGCCATCGCGGACTTTGTTTTTGGTCCTATAAAAGAGACACAATTCCTCCATACATTATTTTGTTATGTCTCAAAAGGATTAGGCAGCGGTTTCAATGAAATCTCCCAGCCGGCTAGATTTTCTTCCGACTTCTTCAACAATAATCGTCATATTTCAACAAATTTCCACAAAACAATAATAAATTATACACGTAAACCTTTCTCTTGAATCACTCTGTCCATTGGTGTCAATAATATGCCAATTAATATGCCAATCCGTTCGATAGTTTTTGTGTTTATCGCGTTTAGACAGACAGACAGACAGACAAACAGACGCGGCGGGGGAATTTACTTTATAATCTGTAGTGATTTCGTATAATGTTAGACGTATTTTAATTTTAAGTCCATTATAATACATTTTGTATTCACATTCGTAAAATTACGGCTTTATATCTAACCAACTCTGTAATATATTTCTATACGATACACGCAGCGAATGAAATTTATGATTATCTTTATATCCGTTAATAATATGCTTTTAATAAATCATAAATTCAAGTTTTGATTACGACTAAGGCATTTCGTTGACAGCGATTAAAATCAGCTATTGATAAATGATTAGTATTCGATAACTTATTATTTTATGTTTTAATTATTAATATTTGGAATATACAGGGTGTAAAAAGCTGAATATTTATGATTTTTTTTTTTGTGTTTGTTTCTACTTTTTTACATTTTGTTTAATTTAAGTGTTTTTCATCAATTTCTTTGTTATATTATATATTGTATGTTGTGTGTGTTGGCAGGTCTCAATGAGTTTTTATGTAACTAATTCGTGAACAGCGTGGTTGACTGTACAATTATTATAAACTGTTTACTTATAGTTAGATATATAAGTTTCATTGTACACGTTGTTTGTGGTCCTAAATAAATAAAAATAAAAAAAAAACTACACCAGAAACTAAAAGTGGTGAAAATGCCCATTAATACGAACCATTTATATCGTAAAGGGGCAAACTTTTGACGACCGCTTAGCCTAGTGGGTAGCGACCCTGCCTACGAAGCTGGAGGTCCCGGGTTCGAATCCCAGGTCGGGTCAGTATTTATATGATTAATATTGATACTGGTACCGGGTCTTGGTTGTTATATGTGTGTGGTGTCTTCGCAAAAATATTTATATACGTATATATTATAAAGAATATTTAAGTATGTATATCAGTTGTCTAGTAACCCATAGCACAAGCATAACACTTGCTTACTTTGGGACTAGATGACGCTGTGTGGGAAGTCCCATGTATTATTATTATTATGTATTATTATTAACTATGAGAAACGCAAAATAAAATTTGTAAAAAAACCTATTTCCTTTTATTTCCCATATAAAATTTCTTTGCAAGACTTTAATGATTACTATTAACAACAATATCGATTAGTGCATTAATACACGATACTATATTTTTACAACAAGAAGTGGTTTGATTTCCGGTTAAAGTAACAGATTTTTCAAAAAGGTCATACAGTCCCTTCTCAAAAACTCAACCTGTATATAAATTTTCACGAACATCTATTCATGTGCTGTCGACCACATGAGAAACAATCAACGATGGGAAACACTTAACTTGTGTTATATACATTCTACAGTCATGTCCCATACACCTCAGGAAATATAAACTTAAACGAATAAGAGTTTTATCATTCTTTATAGTGGCTTACATGCATAAACATGCGTTATGGCGAAAGGAGCTTGCCTCTGTAGGATTTTTAGAATATCTTATACCAAATTGCGCTTTATTGCTTTAAGTTAAAGTGCATATTCTAAGCGCTACATTATTTCTTTCAACGGAAAAGTTTTCAGATAGTGTAAAATATGAGCGCGAGCTGCGTGAAATGAGCACTGCAGTTTCCGTCAGCTTATGTCGCGTCTAGTTTTAATTATTTCTAAAAGTTGTTTCTCACTAGTCAGCATTCTTTTAGCATGCCAATATTAAATTGAGAAAAACATTTCTTAGTTTTTAACGAATGGAAGGGTTGATCATTATTATTTCTAATTTTATTGTAACATACAGGATTTATTGTTTTATAAAATATAATACAAAAAAAGTGCTTATTGAAATATTAGGTATTTAAAACTGTGATTTTTATTTATATATATTCATTACAATCAGTGATATTGAATGCATTAAAAAGGCAAATGTGGGTTAACGTGGCCGAAACTGAGAAACTAAAATTAAGACAATTGTCTTGATTTAATTTAGTCCGTGATGGGTATTGGTCCTAATTATTTATAATATTCATTACAGATAATTAATTATCTCTTTGTGTATCATATACACAGTTTCGTTATCAATTTCTACGTATGACATAAGTATAATGTTACCCGTGGATGAAGGTCATCCTTTCTTAAACATCATTGATTACAAAATTCACAGAAAATACGTAAATGTGGGTGATTTTGTATTGTGGAACGTCACATATATACAAAATTGAAGCTCATTTTCCGATGTAAATATAGTGGGAAATGATTGCGAAAGTTTATATATTTGTATACGAGCCACGCATGCGGGTATAAGTAGGGAGCGCCCGCTCGTGTCGCGATAGTACACTATGCCCTCGCCGCTCGCTCACTGTGCAAATATCCTGCATATATTAGCTGCATTCAACTAAATATTCCGCAAAAATATCCAAGTCAATGTAGACCCGTTTATGACACAATTATAATCTGATGTATACAAAGTAATGCCATTAGAACAAATGTACAACAACAAGGAAATACGATGGATGTTCGTAAAGACAGCACATAACGACAACAAAAATGTGAGCTAAAAAATATACGCCGTAGAACAAATATACACCAGTTGATGTTATGATATATTCGTTGTGATGTAGAATTCAGTGTGACTCACATGTAAAATTCGTATGGCCTGTCTAATCACGTTTCCGATCTTTCTGATGTGTGAGACGCTAAATTCCGATTATTATGCTATTTAAGGGAAATACACGTTGCCAAAGATTCCTTATATGTCATAGTAGTTTCAAATCTGAAGCAGTCTTGTATGCGAAAGGATACACGAATGCGGTGTACAAATTATTTCAATAACTACGCATGAAGAAGGACGAGATTCTCTCGGAATGGCGAAATTCCATCCGCTGTAGATGCGCTACTGAATACAAATTCATATGTACTCCAATTATAGGAAAACGATTTCCTACAAATATTCTTGGCAGACTTGCAAATTTTCTTTCGAATCAGCCAAAATATATTTATTTTGTTGACGGTTAAGTTGTTTCACGTGAAGTTTTGGGACTTTGTAGAGCGATGAGACGTCCCCGTGAGGCCCACGGTTTTTCAGTATCCAACTAACTTTGGACGACGCCAATTTTTTACTTTTTATTTGCGTCGCAACTAGTTGTGGATCCCGCTGACAAAAAAAAACCTATCCGGCCTATATTATGGGCTCGATTCTCGTGCCGGAGGGTTTTGGTATTATATATAAAAGTGAGGTAACGTATAATATATTCTGTTGATTGTTGTGATTGCTAATATCATTCTTATTTACGATATTTTACATATATTTCGATATTTATAAACATTCCTAAATAAATTTCAAATAACATTTCTAAAATGTTCAAATATTATGAATATATTACTTTCGAAAAGGAAGTACGGAAGGATAGTAAAATATGAACATTATGAATTCTTTAAAAAATTAAATATTTCATGTACCTATTCCACAATTTTTTTAAGATTTTCCTTTCGACTTCCAATGGAATGAAAAGATTTTTAATGTATTGAACTTAAGACGATATCTAGAACACGAAGGAAAATTTCACCTCTTTCTTTTCTGTGTTAGAAAGCTATAAACACCCATACAGATATCGTTCGATCAATGTGCTATCTTATAGAAATTCAGTTTTTAATACCCTTTAAGACACACAGTTTTCCAAAATTTTCAGGTAAATATACCAACAGCACTGATTAAAGTTATGAAATACGATTTTAACTTCGTTGCTCTCCAGTCCTCTTTTTACTCTCTACATGCCTGAAGTGTGTAACAATTATTTAAAAAAAAAAAATACGCAAAACACGAAGGAAATGCAAACAATTATGAAGAGGATACAGTTGATCCACCAGAAAAGTAAGTTCATTTAAAAATCATACCGCCTCACGCCAGTGAATTTATAAAGTCGGTACAGTCTACACCAATACGAAATGCCATTACATATTCTCACTTGTAATAACATTCATTCTTTATGTGCCGTATATTTATTCAATTAATTTTTTATGTTTATCACATCGGCAGTTATCTATGCTTGACATGGAGCCATGATAGTTTTCGTGCCGCGCTCTAATGGAGGTAACATCAAATATGTTTTGGATGAATACATTGATGATTGTTAATTTCGACGTATGAAGTATTCATTCGGGTGTGACAAAAAGAGACACCACCATATAATAAAACGAGATAGCTGACATAGACCATTATAAAATTTTTCTCTAGTTTGAGCTCCCCGAATTTATTCTATGCCTACTCCACTGGTCACGTTCATACCCGTTTACACTTTATTATTTGTCTGTACATCCTACTAATATTATAAATATGAAAGCTTTCATGGTTGGATGTTTGTTCCTCAATCACGCAAAAACAGCTTAACAAATTTAGTTGAAACTTTACATTAACACAGCTATACACCAAAATAACTTAGAAGCTACTTTCAAATTCGGAAAAGGGCACGCTACCTACGAAATAACTGTTCTTTCATAAAACACCTAAAAGGATTTTGATAAAATTTATTTCGAACGTATTTTGAGGCTTGGAATCACACACAGAATAAATTTCAACACGGGTCCTGTCAGATAGCTAATCTTCATGTTGAATTGGCTAAACGGATTTATCTAAATATAAATAAGTAGTCCATGCGGGCGGAACCACGGGCGGTCGCTAGTCTATACACATAAATAAAATTGAAGTTCTGTCTGTAATTCCAAAATAAAGCATTTTTCTTAAACTCTTGCCACTCATAAAACCCAAACACGCGTTTTTTTTAATTTTGTTTGTCTGGGCTAACCTCAAATTGAACTAATTTAAATTGATACTTTCGCTGGGAGAAAGAAAACTTTTCGGAGAATAACCTAAGCTACTTTTTATCCCGGAAATATTTTATTTCTATACATATAACTAAAATATGATAGATAGATAGATAGTCGTTATAGCCCGAGCGCAGCGAAACTATTTCCAGTTTAAAAGACTGTGCGGCTGTGATTTGAATCCAGGCGTGTACCAATGAGTTTTTCTGACTTAAGTACATAACTATCACTGACTCCGTGCCTCGGAGAACACGTCACACTGTCGGTCCTAAGTGCCATCTACAGTTGGCAGTCGTTAAAATCCACCAAACCGCACTGGAGCAGCGTGATGGATTAAGCTTCATTTAAATATCTAACTTTTAAAATATGTGTATGAAATCTTATATAAGCGGAGTCACACTAACGTGTCATTCTTACATTGATTATTTAGTCACATATATGCTTTATTTCTGTGATTACACTCCAAAAATAATGCTATAATTAACGATATTACACATTAGTGTGTTGGTTTGTAGATTAGCCGCTATACTTGTTTGGGTACAGTTTGCCGTAACACTTTACAATTCTGTAGATAAATTTTTGTAGCAGTGCGCTAGCGCATTCATTACCTGTCCGAGCTGCCCGCGCCCTAGCCCGTGCTCTGCTAAAAGCTACCAGCCATTACTGAAACGGGTGAGCCTTGAATAATGGCCGTGCTTGTATAAAGTGCAGCCCACATTGCTAGTTTCAACTTAGAAGATTAGACTGATCTCTAGATTACTAACCGTGTCGTTGAAATTTAAGGAAATTTATTTAACTTCCTTTGATTTATTTTTAATTCGGTAAACCATTAACTTGCTAAAATAGTACAGTAAAATTAATAAAAAAAAAACACACAGCTAATAGCAGATTTACACGTATATAAATTAGATTGTAAAATGACTAATCTAAGAGAAGAAGATTAAAATTAAAACACACAAATCAATCGATAAGCCCAATTCAGTACAAAAACCTATCTACTAAAACAAGTCATATAACTAAGTTCTAATATCGACAAAAATTTTGTGTTACAATTGTCAAAATTATAAGTTTGTGCCAAATTATTGAATTGCTTGCTTGCCCTATGGAGAAAACTATTTTACCTATAATTGGTATTGACTGGCGGCAATAATAGCGGGAACATCCATTTATGGTTGCGGGGCACATTGACGTTAACACTAAATAGTAAATCTGGACAGTCGATGGCATTAGACGCGATTTTCAAAAGGAAAATAATGATTTAGCAATGTAAATTTCTGGAAAATTTAAAAAAGACAAAGGGGTTTTTTACAGTGAATAATCGGAGGTACCTACTTAACTAAAAAAGAACAATAGTAAATTAGAGAAACATTAAAGAGAATAATTATTAACAAACTTTCTCCTGACCTGAAACACTAATTTATGTAAAATAAGTCTGTAGTAGGTAGAACCGCGACCGCCGCCGGCTTACTCTGGGCTGTATTACAATGGATGTCACGCGCGCAACAACATGTACCTCACGCTGACACTAAAACGACTTTTAATTTTAATTAAAACGTCACAACTTTTGGGAAACGTAACTAAATCACTACGGTCGCGTTGAAAGTGCACGTTACATTTTTATTTCTTAGAGGTTCGGAGTTAATTTAATTGGCATCAACTCTTTGAACACGCTTCCCATTTTGCTAAAAAGGAATAAACCGAAAAACAAGCGTTCTCGAAAAGTACTTGAAAACAAATACAAACGTGAATATCACATTTGTATTTGTGAAAGTGACCTTTAATTTGGTATAAAAATAAAAATATATAAAAAATACATAAATATTTAAATATATTAAGTAAGTCATAATTTTTAAATATTTAATATTTAAATAACAAAAGTTTCAAATACCGAAATAAATTTCCAACGTTAAAGAGGTTATATGTGAAATACTCATGTGAAGTGCCGTTGTTGCCTCACTGCTCTTACTGTAAAAAGGACACGAAGTCAAATATTTAAAAAAAGTTGAAACGAGTAATGTTAAGTTCAAACTCTTGACTTTTTCTACGTTCGTAAAAAGGAATGCCATAGAGAGAATATCTCTCAGGTTTGTTTTCCATTCACGTTTGAGAAGCGAGATGATACAGTGAGTAGTCGAGAGGCAGGGAAGGGCAATAAGCGGGCGCAAACAGAAGGCCCGTCGCGTCGTCTCAGCCTCGCGTGCTCGACTTTTAATTAGCCCCGCAGCCACCGCACGGCGGCGTCGCCGTGGCACCAGCTTTCGCTCTGAGGTTTTAATCTCCAAAAGCCGCTAAGTTCCCCGCAGAGAGATCGCTTCGGCGAAACACGCTAACTTGCTACAAGTTAAATCTCTATTTACCGTTTTTAAAGTTGAATTAATTACTTTAAAGATAATACTGGAGATTCTATTATAAACAATATTAGGTCGGGGAAAAAGTGTTTTCGCATATAGTTTGTAAATACTTTTAAAAAAATCTCTTTGGCTGTGCTAGTTGTATCTGGCTGGTTTTGATACCATTAAAAAATTTACATTTCAAAAAAAAGAAACAGTTTAGTAAAATATTGTTCCCCGCCGTTTTCATCTGTTTCTGTCAAAATGAGTGAATCTAATGAAGAAATTCGGTACATTTTAAAATTTTATTATAAAAAAAGGAAAAAATGCAAATCAAGCTGCGAAATTTTTTGTGACGTTTATGGCCCTAATACGGTGTAAATAAAAGTAGCATAAAGTTGGTTTAAACGTTTTCAATCCGGGAATTTTGATGTCAAAGATGCACTTCGCTGTGGTTGTCCTGTCGCGGCTATAATGGACGCCATTTTTGAAAAAGTAGAGCAAAATCGGCATATCAGTAATTACAACATAGCTGAAGATTTGGGAATTGACCACAAAACAGTTTTGAGCCATTTGAAGAAAGCTGGGTATACAACAAAGCTCGATATTTAGGTGCCACATGAGCTCACTGAAAGAAACCTATTGAACCGTGTACTCATTTGCGATTATTTATTAAGACGTAATGAAACCGAACCGTTTTTGAAGAGATTGATAACTGGTGATAAAAAGTGGATCAATTATGATAAGAACGTGCAAAACAGATCGTAATCAAAAGTCGGTCAGGCTTCACAGGCTGTGGCGAAACCCGGGCTAACTCGCAATAAGGTGATGGTGTGTGTATGGTAGGATGGAAGGCTATTGTTCATTACGAGCTGTTACCGCCGGGCAGAACCATCGATCTGGATCTCTACTGCGAACAACCAATGAGAATAAAGCAAGAAATTGAAAAATAACGGCCGGAATCAATGAATAGAAAGGGTATGGTCTTTCATCGCGATAACGCTAGACCTCACACATTTTTAGTCACTCAAAAAAATTAAGAGAGTTTGGCTGGGAGGCGTTAATGCATCCGCCATATAGCCCTGACCTAGCACCTTCAGGTTTCCACCTGTTTCGGTCTCTTCAGAATTCTTTAGATAGTATCAAGTCAATATCAAGAGAGGACTGCTAAAACTACTTGTCGCGTTTTTTTGATCAGAAGTGCCAAAATTTCTACAGCAACAGGATCATGTCACTACCTACAAAATGGCAGACAGTCGTTGAACAAAATGGCACATATATATTGTAATTAAATGTAAATAAACTATGAAAAAAAAATGTCTTGAGTTTTCATATAAAATGCGAAGATACTTTTCCCCAGACCCAATAGTATGAAAGCTCTCCTAAATGCGGAAAAAACTTCGTTGTTTTTTCACGTCTATGATTACAAAGCAAAAGTATAATAACATAGTTCTTTACTCGAAGATAATTTAAGAAACCGAGATTAACTTAGTCTATGTTTTTCTGGTTCGAAGATTTCAAGGAAGTATAAAACTGATCATGATTATAAATGAATGAGAGCAATGCTTTGGGTTGTGTTATGAAGTAATAGTGAAAGTAAACCTCAATAAATGAATAACCAAACAATTCGTTAATCAGTATATTGATATTGTCCTGCGCCTAATCTATTTACAATCAACGCTAAACAGATCATTGTTTTGTTTGTTTGTTTGTTTGTTTGTTTGTTTGTTTTGTTTTTTTTTCAAGACTGAAATTATATACCTGACAATAAATAAACGTTTATTAAAATAAACTTAATTACGTGCTCGTAATAAAGGTAGAGTTTGTTTTGTCATTTCCGGTAATTTCTAAACTGGACCTCCTGATGGAATTAGCTAGGTATTAATAATATTGCTCTAGACGGTTTCTTATCAGATTTTGACCTTAAGGCTAGGTACATAGGGTGATTCGTATTCGTATAGTTCAGTTTAAGTTATGATATTACTACTACAGATACGTTTGGGACTGGTATAATTTGGTGCCTAATGTGTACCAAAATTATATCGGATTTTGACATATTTGACTGACCGATTGGCAGAGTGGTCAGAGACTGACTGCAAGAACCAAAAGTCGCGGGTTGGTGTGCATTAACATGTCTATATGTTTCCGTGTCTGTTGTAAAGTATTTATCATGTATATATTATGAAATGTGTTTAAGTGTCTAGTATCCATAATACAAGCTCAGTTTAGTTTGGGACTAGATGGCGCTGTGTGGGATGTCCCAAATATAATCGTTGTTATTGTCAATAATACTAGATACATGGCTAGTAGAAATAGGGTTTAGGATAATATTTTGGAATGGAAAGTTTCTAACATCTACTAAATGAACAATTCTCACTTATACTAGCCAAAATTCTGGTTACATTGACAATATCCTGGTATAAGGATAAAGATTTTTTCTCCTTGTCAGACACCTGATGTCGGCTAGACGCACGATATCAAAAATTCGTAGTTTTAATTTTATTATACATATCACCCACGTGTTTAGAAAAAACTTATTTTGTATCTGATAAAGTTACTTTAATCATGTTTTGAACGATGGAAAGATTTAGTTATAGCACTGAAGAACCAACTTTTTCAGGATTTTCGTATTGAATTTCGTTGATGAAAAACTGGTTTAAAAAGATGCAGTCACGTGTAAAATCTTTTATGTAATATTTGCTTAAATACAAACAAACCAATTGGACGTATAACGAAGTGAAATGAAATAATTATATTTCTTTCGTGTAGTCCAAGCAAGGAATTGAAAAAGTTGAGCTCATTTGATAAAATATGATACTTTTAGGTTATGTAGTCTTCATCGTGATAGAAGTCACTCCGCTAAGACATCCCACTGGACACCTACCTGATCCGTCGGCGGATTGTTTTGCAGTAAAGACCGGTTGCCAGGTATTACATCCAATTTTCTTAAATTGGGTCCAATACCCGAAGGCCATTTATTATTATACGTTACGAGTAGTGCAGCTTTACTTTGATATCGATTTCATTCTTTGACTAATGAGACTACGATTTGCTATTTCAATCACTTCACAAAAGAGTACTTACCCAGTGATTTCTTTGAAAACCGTCCATCCCCGACCCCCGCCAACGGAACAGGTTTTCATTGGATTGCCGCTTTTAGTGACTGCCGTCACGATAATTACTACATTTCCTGAAAGTTTCATGCTTCAACAAATAAGGTTCATTTTCTTACGCTCTTCTATCCAATTAATACTGACGTGAAGACGTCAATAATAAAATTCACTTTTGAAATTACTAAGTTTTATCTCTATGTTTTAGGCGTTACGTCTAGTCACACGAAATGTAACGAGTCATACAAGTAGGTATATAACATTTTTGCAATTTTTCTAGCAAAATAAATATATATCATTTGCTCCATAAGCGATTTTTATTCAATACGACTCAAAAAACGAACATTTTCGAACTCACCTCGCCTCTTATTTTTACGGTCATACATTGATGATAATCTTTCATGTATCCTTCATAACCCTTGACAGTTGAATTTCTAGCCAAAAAAATCTTTACGCAAAGAAATCTTACTTTATTTTTAATAAACCGTCCTACCGACAGATCCTCTGAATATATAGAATAGACGAACAGTTAAAGAAAAAAAATATATAATAAAATAATTCGATGGTCAAAAGTTATATTTTAGCTAGTGCAATATTATATCATTGCAGATAACAAAATTTAATGAAATACTATTGAACGAAAACTTTTATATTGTAATTTATAAAATAAGAATTAAACGAATGTTATCCGATTTCTTTTTCTAACTTATTTATATAACTATCACTGACCCTGTGCCCCGGAGAACAAATTAAGCCATCGGTTCCGGTTGCCATTAATAGACGGCAGTCGTTGAAATCCACCAACCCACCAGCACTGGAGCAGCGTGGCGGATTAAGCTCCAAACCCTCTTATCCCGAGGGGAGACCGAACATTATTCGGGGGAACATTATTATGTCGTCGTCGTCCCCCCGACCGAGGGGGACATTAATGAGCTGATGGTTTTCGATTTTTAAACCGGCCCTTGTTTATATTTTATTAAAATACTTTATATAATAAAAATATTAAATTAAATATAATTTTATTATTAAATATAATAAAATTATATTTAATATTTTCTATAAAAGTAGGAATCAAAGATAAGAGTCATAATTAGCGTCAATGACGTTACATATAGTTTGAGGAAGACTCTCGCGAAAATTTGTCTAAAAAAATATATTTTCTTAATGAAACTTCTATATATTTATAGATACTTACAAATGAAACATTATTATTTAGTCTGTTTTCTAGTATTAATATTATTTACCCACTTTTACTCATTACACAAGAAGGCATTTTGAAAACTGAAGCAAGAAAAAGACAGAGTAGTCCCGTGACAGATCGACTGCGTAGGACTGAGCATAGACTGAGAACAAGTAAGAATCAATGGAATTAATTAAACCTTACCTACTTTGAGCTTGCCACGCCGAGAGGGCGTATATTATGTCCACCTAAAAACTATATATAATTCAATGATTAGCGTGCCACAATTTATTCAAATATGACTAATGAAACATATTTTTATATATGAAATAATAATTAATGAAATTTAATCAAAATCAAAATTATTATCATTCTTCGGTAAGTTTTTGTACGTCTTTGTATTTATTTTGAAATAATGTTTATTCAGCGGTCAAATGCGGCCTTACACGATGGACCCGTAGTTGATTTTTTAAGCTTCAATAAGACAAACACCTCACATTCTAATTTAAAATTTGTTTCACTTTTCACAAAATTCTCGTATCCATGGCAAACCATCGGTATCACCGTATAACAATGCGAATAAAACAACTTCGAAAGAACTTTATTGGAAAATAATTTATATACAAATCTTAAAACAGTTTTTGCGGACGCGGATGTCACAGCAAATACGTATTGCGGACGCGAGGCACGTCCTAAATCCGACACTTGGCACGGTTCGAATTCCCGCCGCAGAGCCCCGCTTCCCGCAGGGCGCCATAATAGGAGTTTAAGTTTTAATTACGCCCGTACAAACTTGTACTTGCCCGCTCATATTTTAAGAACGCCGACGTCAAAAAGTATTTTAAGGTTCCTCTGTTGTTAAGATAAAGTACAGAGACCGCCGCATCCTACGTCCGTCTACGAATATAAACAACAGAATTTATGGATTGAATTTTTTACGACTCTAAAAATTTATAATTTTTATGAGAATCGGGATAACTAAATATAATTAAAATAACGATGCCAAAAAAGGCAAAATATGTATTTTTTTTTAAATTCGCAACTGGGTATGAACTTAATCAGTATAAAAATTTTGATTATGAAATCATTATGAATCAGAATTGAAAATATTTTTGCCACCGAAACGAGAGGTCAGCGCAAATATCGTTTTCATATTGACAATGATGGATAAAGAATGTTAAGTCTTGAAAGGGGGAGTTTTTAAAGAATATTAAAAACCTACCTCTGGCATGATCCTTTCTTTGAAGAAGTTTTACACTGAAGCTTTTGTGTTGTTTTAAGAACAAAAATATGTTTAAAATCTAAAATTAAGTTTATGACACCAATAAATATGTGTTTTTTTTTAAACGTGCTGCATATTTCTCACAAAAGACAGAAACGATCATAATTTTAAAAATACACAGTAATTATTTTCAAGGGATTATCTGGAAAATTACCGAAAAACATTTTATACTTTCATTTTAAATTATTTATTTTATTTTATTTTATTTATTTTATTGTGTTTGGGAAGCTAACAGCCTAATTTACAAAATATTATTACTTTCTAGTTAAAGACATGCCAATTATAAGCTACCACAGATATGCGAAAAATAATTTAAATGTACTAGACAGAAGTCAGTTATAAATGTTACATATTACTCTTAATAAGCGAAGGCTCTTTGCTGATAATGGCTTTAACACTCTGAGTGCTACTGCAAAATAGATCGAAACGATCATCACGGTGCAATCCATTGATTACTTTCAGTGTTCTAGGCATGAAACTGTTTTTTCTATAGTTAGTATGGCCGAAAGGGACGTGAAGCAGCTTTTTGTGTCTTAAGTTGCAAGACGGTATTTGAAGTTTTAAATTGCTGAGGATCTCTGGACTATCAATTTTACCTTGAGCTACGTTAATCAAAAAACATGTGTCAGCAATCGTTCTACGCAAACACAAAGGAAGTAAATGAAATTTATTACAAAAAATTTCGTAATCAAGTTCAGAATAAGGGTATTTAAATTTATGACATAGGAATTTTACGAATTTCATTTGGATCTTTTCTATACTATTTTTATGATTTTCGTAGCAGGGGTTCCAAATTTGAGAAGCGTATTCAAGATGACTCCGCACATAAGCACAATAAATTACTTTAATGGTTTTCATCCTGTTGAAGCATTTTGATAGACGTTTTATGAAGCCAAGAGCTTTATAGGCTTTGTCCACGCAATGTTCAATGTGTTGGTTAAATTGCAATTTGCTGTCTAAAATTACGCCCAAGTCTTTAATTGATTGAGTAGAGTTTAAATGTTGGTTTTTAATACTATATTTATAGGTATAAACATTTCTCTTTCTGGTAAAATTTATGGAAAAGCATTTAGATACATTGAGTTCAAGTTTATTATCGTCGCAATACTTATCAAGCCTATCTAAATCTTGTTGTAAAAGGTAGGCATCGTCGCGATTATTAACTACTCTAAAAACTTTCATATCATCTGCAAATAGCAAAAAATTAGAGTTTCGAAAACAGGAATCAATATCATTTATAAAAATTACGAATAGCAAAGGACCTAACAAGGAACCCTGCGGTACCCCGGATGTTACATCCACCCACATAGATGAATAACCATTCAGTACCACGGCTTGTGATCTGTTCTGGACATAGGAAGTAAACCATCTAAACAAATCGCCTCTTATACCTAAGTTGCTAAGTTTGTGTAGTAAGATATCATGGTCAATGCGATCGAACGCTTTGCTGTAATCGGTGTATATTGCGTCAGTTTGGTTACCTTTTTCCATATTCGCTGTTAAAAATTCATTGAACACGACCAGATTGGAAACCGTCGACCTACCCCTCAGGAAACCGTGCTGTTGTGATATAAATACATGTTTAATACAATCATATAATTGATCATACACAATACGTTCAAAAACTTTAGCCAGCAAGCACAATTTGGAGATAGGTCGATAGTTTTCCACCATTGTTTTAGCTCCTTTTTTATGGATTGGCGTTAAAAAGGCGGACTTCCATATAGTGGGCATTATGCCTTCTTTTATGGACCGCTGAAACAATATGGATACCGGTACAGATAATTCTTTTGCACAGTTCACCAAAAAGAGAGCAGGCAAAGAATCCGGACCCGCAGCTTTTCCAAGGTCCAAACTTTTAAGTTGGTTAAATACCTGCTGTTGACGAATTTCTATAGAGCACATGTCGATGGGGAAGCACTCCCTGGCAGGGTTAGATGGCATAGTGCATAGGTTGGCAGAAGTATTAGTTTGCAGAAAGGTTGACTTAAAATAGACGGAAAATAGTTCACTAATACCCGCACCCGAATCACTAGTTAGAGAGGAATAAGTCATCTTAGCAGGGTACGAACTACAATTGCGTTTACTCTTAACAAATGACCAAAATAGTTTAGGGTTTTTTACAATAGTAGTCTCTAATGTGTGCATATACTCCTTGTAAAGCTTTTCTTCAATCATTTTAACTCTGTCACGAAGCAATTGAAATGTGTTTTCATCGGACTTATTACTGTAAACTTTATATTTTGTAAAATATCTAAATTTTTTTTTTATTATTTTTATAAGTGATGAATTATACCAAGGAGGGTAAGCACGACGTCTTGTGGATCTACTTGGGATAAACTTTTCACGTAGTAAATATGTGATTTCATAAAATTTGGCAACAGCATTTTCCAAAGATCCTTGAGAGAGCAAAGATGACCATTCAACATCGGATAAATGACCGCAAATTTTTTCGTAGTCACCTTTACAATACGAAAACACAGTACGTTTGGAAGGTATCAGAGGATCAAGTTCGATGAAAGATGGACGAATTATTAGTGTTTTGTGGTGAGGGTCCTCCTTGATGAGCGGATCAAGACATTTAGTAACAGTAACAGTATTTGAGCATAAAACTAAATCCAAGATGACACCATAGTCATTTCTTACATTGTTAAATTGCTTCAAATCACACTCGTATAAACCATCTACAAATCGAATGAGTACATCTTTATTTATATTAGACGGTTGAAGGCCAATGTTAGAGGGTACCCAGGTGATTTCACGCATATTAAAGTCACCAAGGATCAAAAATTCATCAGATTTGTGTATATCAGTAAGAATTTTGAGATTTTCTAGAAAATTTTGTAACTGAATAGCAAAAGAATTGCCTAAGTTTTGTTCAATTAAATAAATTGTACAAATGTGTAAATTAATAACTGACTTATTTCGTGAGTTACGGAGTGTAATAGTGATCCATATGTCCTCTGCACTAGAGTTCCAATCTAAATTATGGGTAGCAGCTATGTCACGGCGAACCGCAACAGCCACTCCACCTCCTTTACCTTGTTGCGTGAGCAAATAATTACGATCGCGTCGATAAACTACGTATCTATTATCAAATAACTCAGCGTCAGATATGCTCCCCACCAGCCATGTTTCGGTCAGGGCAATAATATCATAATTAGATAATAATAAGTTTCGTGAGAATATATCAGTTTTAGTCCGTAATCCTCTGCAATTTTGGTAATAAATTAATAAATCATACATTAATAACAAAAACACAAACGTCTGGGTACATATTTAAACACTTTACGGAATCATGTCCCTCCGCAATTGCACCATTAGTAGTAATAAATGTAATTAATTTCGTAGCATACATCAGAACGCTTATACAAGAAACACTCAAAATAATCAACAAACCATTAAGGATAAATATTCGTACATAATAAAGCCATATTAAAAACAGTAGCAGGGAGTGCAGAAAAACAAAAAGAGACCATTCAAAGCCAAAATCAAAACGCAGAGCAAAACAAACAGTGGACATGTCACAATGTTGCAAACAAAAGAGTGCATAATGATGAATAGTGATGCTCAAATTATTCATGCAAAAATTTGATAAGTTTGCAGTAAAAAAAGCCAATGGGATATTTAGCAGATTTTTTCCAAATCCCCTACATTTTTTATAAATATGATTTTCGATTGGGGATTTTTCCGCGCAAAAATTTTGGCGTTTTTTACCCACAAGTATTCGAATTCGTATTTCTTCTTAAGCTTTTTCGCTTCAGTTAGTAGCATCTTGTTTTGCACCGTAAGATGATCGTTGACATAGATTAAATTCGTGCCTTCGAGTCCAATATCAGTAGGGTATAGTTTTTTAATTTGGCGTGCAGCAGCGATGAAATCTTCTTTAACGTACCTATTGATGAACGAAACTATTATCGGCTTAGATTTGTTATCTTGTGATGGAACTCTAGCCACAAAGTTAATACCTTGCTTAGCGATAGGGTACATTATTTTGGAGCCAATCTTGCAAACAATCTCCAATAGGTTCTCTCGGTCCCTCACAGGAACTCCCTTGATTTCGAGATTATTTAGCCGTGCCCATTGGTTCTTCTCGTTGAGTTCAGTTTCCAGGTGGGAGATACGAGCTTCTAGCCTGTTTATATCATCACCGACGCGCTCAACTTTCTGAAGCCTTTCATCAAGATTCTTCAGTTTCGATGTAAAGTCACTAATTGAGGACCTCACTTCGATCAATTCACTTTTCAATTCTTGAATACCAGCTTTAACGTCTAAAAGTGGAACGAGGGTTAATTTAATGTTATTTAGCTCCTGCATTATAAGTTCAAGTGTAATGGGTTTTGGCGATTCACATCTGCTCTCTGTGGTGGTCTTGGTCGATTCATTCGGCTTGGGCATTACGCACTTACAGTCAGGACATTTCCATGCTGCTTGGCGTTCCGCACCGAGCTTACGGTAACCCTGCTCCGTAATACCCGAACATGGATAGTCATAGTTCTTTTTACAGACGCTGCATTGGATGAAATCCTGAACGTCTTCACCGCATCTTCCACACAGAACCATAGTGACACGAAATGAAGTAAATATGGAGTAAGTTCGGTTTTGGTAGCGTCTATTCACTAGTGTGGTATCGCTTTTTCGAAGTTTTATTGCTTTGATGATTGATACTTGTCAAAATATCAATCAGTACCAATTTGATGCAACACTGAGGTATTATGCCTCTAAAAATTATTATATAAAACAAAAGGTATCAATATTCAAAGCAATTACGGCAAGGGATTGCTGTCCGTCCCTGAGATAAGACGGGAATGGATTATACAAGGACACGAGAGATGCGTAGGTGAAATTTTGATTTTGAGTTAACTGTGGTAGGAGCTTTGAAAATAAACGAAGTACCAAACGGCGTACCAAAGTGAAATTTCATAGAATTATACGGAATGTTCCAAAAAATAGTGTCAAGCGGAGGTTTAGAGGTAGAGCACCCACCTGAAAGACCTCCATATAATATGTTCTCCTACTTTTCATAGTTTACGAGTTCAATTTTTTTCTCGATATTTCAACTAATTACGAGTTAGACTACATTTTTTATCATAACAGATTAAATAACTGGAATAAATGTTTGATTTTTTGTTTATTTAACGGAATTATATATCTATACCTATAGCCAACACAATGTGATTAGGGCAGCGTAAACGTAGTGTATTATAGTGTTTAACTTATATTATTTGTACTTCTATGAGTTTGACGAAATCTCAACGAAACGGGTATAAAAGCTATAGAATCGAGGAAACTTTAAAACAGATTTGGATGAAAAACTATCTTTACGATTTTTTTTTTAAATGGCCTTCAAATATTTTGGTTAATTTTATAAACCTATACCAAAAAAAATTCCTAATTTCGCTAAACCGTTTCATAGTGGTTCATAGAATACACCAACCTTCCAAATTACACCTAATTAGTGTCCGAGAAAATTAGCTGTGACATACGGACGGACAGACGAAACTATAAGCGTTCCTTTTTTGCTATTTGGCTACGAAATCCTAAAACGGAGGCTGATTAAATATTCTTTTTGGCGAAACTAATACAATAAAAATAATGTATCATTTGAAAATGGAAACTTGTATTTAATCAAACAACGTTTATAACTTAATATTATTTTTAATATTAAACCAATTATTTTTAATTCATTTTGCATACCCATAACAGGCCTCACTATACGGAAGCGCCACCTAGTGAACGTGAAAATTTCACCTGTCATTGTCAAGAAGCACTTTATTTGCAAATAAAAAGTTTCTATTAGGTAAGGTTTGGTTAATCAATTTAACTAGGAAAATTTAAACAATGTAAATGTATTAAAAGTTTTATTACATTTCGTATAAATTTAAATTCAATCATCCGGACATTTGCAATTTTACATAATAATTTTACTTCGAAATTAATACCGCGCACAAGGTATTAAAGCACTTATAAAGAGTCGAAAGAAGCTGCAGACTTTCGAACAAATAAGGCCAGAAGAGTCGGGGTCCGGCAATTACTAGAACGATAAAACGCGAAAGGACCGGTATTTAAATTGAATACGCCCGTAAATAAATGCTAAATGAGACAAAGGAGAGTTCGCAATCTAGACAGGAATAAAAGGAGTAATGTATCTTTAATGAAAGCAACGAGGGACCGAGGGCCGGCGCCGGCGCCGTGACACGCACCCCTTGGCCTCGGATATATCAATTAAATGTTGACACTTGTAATTAAATGTTGAAGTTACATCGATTCAAACATAGAATTTTCGCGTACGTGTTTACCATAACAGTTCGAATGGACTAACCACTAAACACTAACCACTCATACTATAGCTAGCCGGTGTATGATGGGGAGTTTTAGTTCGCGTTTGAATGCGCAACCTTCACCTCCGAGAAATCCCCGCACACCGGTTTTAACCCCCGAAAATGCGAACACTTGGATACTGTAAACTGACATTTATGACTCTATATTAAAACCAAACGCTGCTGTCAAATAATTTACTCTATGGTGTTTACGATCGATGTACGAAATACAATTTTAAGATCAGTAAAAATATGAAATACCAGAAATTGTTTATATAGTTAGTACCGTGTCATTACAAAATTTTACGGAAAGATTTTGGTTAAATTATTTTAACATTAGTAAAATTTTAAACAAAATCTGTATTGAATTGTCATCAATATAAATAATTACAAAGTGTACGGTACCTAGACGCGGAGATACGAAGCGGTCTGAACATTTACTAGTAAAATGATGTTCCTTTTTTTACTTTACCACAATTCTCTCAAATTTGAATAACTACATATTTTAAAATTTCGTTTCAGATTATTACGTCTTCTTCATTATCAGGATCCTCAGCCCATCTAAGTAACCTGAAATCCAGAATCTATTTAAATATATTGATATTTTACGCATAAATCGCCAATCATAAATCGAATTTGTTGTGTTTACATATTTCAGAATTCTGGTAAATCGTTAATGCTCCAGCATACTAAATGCGATACTACGCCCATTCTCCACCACTCTTAAAGTGTTGGCGTCGGTACCACGTGTTTATTGTTTTAAGCGACTCGTTTATATAATACAACATTATAACGTCAGTGGTAGCGATATCACTACATATTATAAAATAAAGTCCCCCGCTGCGTCTGTCTGTCTGTATGTCTGTCTGAACGCGATAAACTCAAAAACTACCGAACGGATTAGCATATGGTTGACACCAATGGACGGAGTGATTCAAGAGGAAGGTTTACGTGTATACTTTATTAATGTCTTGTGGAAATTCGTTGAATTATGACGATTGTTGTCGAAGAAGTCGGAAAAAAATTAAGCCGGCCGGGAGCTTTCATCGAATACGCTGCCTCATCTTTTTGAGATATAACAAAATAATGTATATTCATAGGACTAAAGAAAAGTCCGCGACGACATATGTCTTTTATGGATAGCTTACTATACCTATTTTTATGTTTAAAAAAATAGTGTCATATGATGAGGTAACTGGAAAGCAATTTATACGGATACAGTATTAATCTTTATCAAATTAAATACGTTATTTACCTTCAGCATTTCATGCTGATTATGACTGCCCTTCACACCGTACAATTTAAATTAATATCTTAGGAATTATCGCCAAATAAAAAATATCGCGCGTCAGCGGACGGGCGCGGCGCATAGAAACATAGAAATGTCTAATTGATAGTAATAGTAACACGGCGCGAACAGTGAATACGCGTGCAGCAATAAGCAGTCATAGATATACGATGTCATCGTCACAGAGGCGACATGCGATACATTGTTTATATTCTGCCTATTGAATTGAGTGATGTAAGGGAACGTAGTAAAATAAATTCAAATAGGCAAAACTGACGGTTTTAATTTCAATGTCTGTTTTAATTAATACTTTGAATATATATTTCTCCATTTAAGTTAAACATTTATACATTAAACTATAATTGGTACTGAATATAGGTACTAGAAAATGCGCTTGCAGTAACTAGACCCGACACTTTATCTCACGTTGCCTTATCGGTAAGGGGCTGTTCATTAATTACGTAAGACGATTTTTACTACTTTTTGACCCACCCCTCCCCCTATGTAAGAAATAATAAGATTTGTTTAAACCCCCTCCCCCCCTATCCAATCTTACATAAGATCGTTATCTACCAAAATTACATAGAAATACAAAGGATAAAAAAATAAAAAGTTCGTAGGTTTGTATTACAGAAAAGTAATGTTTTAATAATATTAAAATTTAACACTTATTTGTTTAATGTTTTACTTCTAATCATTATGTGAATCAGTCCAGGGACTCACAACCAATCGGCAAGTGGATCGACGACTGGAACGTATCTGTTCTGCATCAAATCATCGGCCTCATTTATGCCAATAACGTCATCGACATCCGCCTATTTAACGATGTCGACTTTAATGTGCTTCTCAAAAAATATGGCGCATAACTTCATTAGCCCCCCATCTTTAATGTTAGGTCTTAACCTATGAAGTTGCCGTTTTGCATGAAATAAGTTAAAGTATTTTTTTTCAAACATCTTTATTTCTGTTATTCAAAGTAATCACCCGTGCAATCGATGCATCTTTGCCAACGCAGTGGCAGTTTATTGATGCCCTTCTTTTAAAAATCTACTGGACGGGAAGCAACAAGCTCTTCAAAGGCATTTTGCACTGTCTCTCGGGAATTGATTTTTTTTTCCGTTAAAAAGTTGTCCAAATTTTGAAAAAAGTAATAGTCGGTAGATACAATGTCTGGTGAGTATGGCGGATGAGGAAGAACTTCTAACCCCAACTCTAGCAGCTTGGAGATTATTTGTGTTGCAGTATGGGGTCGCGCGTTGTCGTGAAGGAGCAGCGGGGACGACCGATTGACCAAAGCTGGTCGCAGACGTGCGAGCTTCTCCATCATTGTCTTCAGTTCTTCACAGTACACATCTGCAATATTTCTCATGCCCTTTTTTAAAAAGCTGTGATAAATCACACCGGCACTAGATCACCAAATAGTGACCATCATTTTTAGGGGTTATTTTTCGTTTAACACATTGCTTTGGTGCTGAGCCAGGATCTAACCAACTTGCTGAGCGCTTTTGATTGTCAAACAGAATCCATTTTTCATCACAAGTAATAATTCGGTTCCAAATTCCTTCATTTCTGTACCTGTTGAGCAACGCGAGGCATGTCTCGACGCGTACGTTGCTGGGGCGATCGTTAAGTTCGTGGGGTACCCATCTGTCAAACTTTTTTACTTTGCCAATTTGTTGCAAATGGTCCAATATTGTTTTGATGCTAACATCTAGTTAGCTAGTTCAGCTGTAGTTTGTGTATCATCAGTTTCCACAATCGCCTTCAATTCATCGTTGTTGACTAAAGTGTCCGGACGACCACGAGGTTCATTATTCAAGTCATAATTTCCAGAACGGAAGCGGGCAAAGCAATAATGGGTTGTGCGTTCGTTTGTTCTCTCGTAAACGTTGTTGATGTTATGTACCATTTGTACCGCATCAATGCCACGACGGAACTCATATTCCATAATTACACGAATTTTGAAAGTGTCCATTATGACGAAAAATGTTTAAATGTAATGAAAACACGACGCTAGTCAATAAACAAAAGACTGACTTTTAAAAAGAACGACGCGTTTTTAAAACAAAATTAATTTAAATTTCGAATTCACAGCCAATCAATTTTTTTTTGTTTGAAATGGCCAGTACTGAAGGACGGCAACTTCATAGGTTAGAACCTAATATTCGGCTAAAGCCTGCTTTTTTAAATTTCGTTAGCAATTACATGAACTTTTTTGTATAACGGCACAGCGTTTTTCGATGCAAAGTATTTGGAGCATACTGAACATTTTTTTCCTGTAGAGCGCAATTGGACTAATGGACAAAAAAACTCATAAGGGACCTTTTGGAAAGGAGTGTCAATGTTAATCTTTAGTGACAGCTGCAAAAATAAGGCTGTAAAGTTGCTTGTAAACGTAAATTATAATTTTAACTTACTTTTTTGATCTTACGTAAGAACTATATAGACCCCCTCCCGCCCCCATGTAAGAAAAAATAAGACCTAGTTGGACCCCCTCCCTCCCCAAATCATCTTACGTAATTAATGAACAGCCCCTAAAGGAATGAACAAAATGCAATGAAAATCATCGTTGCAATGTGATATAAACTTTACTTGCCCTCAAACAAAATTACCTTAGTTAGTGTCTGACTGAAAAATACGCTGTGACAGACAGACTGATGGCATAGGTTGAGTAATTAAGAAACTAAAAAATAGTCAGTTATACCTAAGTCACATAGTTCCCCAACATTTTATAGCTACGTATCCAAACTGTACGGTAAATTTGTTTTGATTTATTTGAGTTGATGGTTTGTTTATCAATGTTGTATATAATAAATATTTTAATTTGTTTCTATGTATATATTCTTTACTTTTACAAATATTTACAGATTTGGAAATAAAATACGTTAAAAATACTCCAAGTAGGATGAACTTACTATTAAATCCAATCCACATGTTCGACGCAACAAGCTGATAGGACACTACGACAGAAAAAACACTACGGCTTATATGCTCTGCTACCCGTGCGAAGCCGGGGCGGGTCGCTAGTAGTTTTATATGTGAACAAAAGTCAAGTATAGACGAATCGAGTCTGATGTCAGTGGTTTATGACCAACTGCATTAAAGACAACTGCGGAACTCGAATCGGAACAAATATCGTTTACTATTCATTGTAATCCGATATCTTATCTTCGTTTCGACATCCGACTTCGAAGACAGTTCTCCGAATAGAACCGAGTAATCGAGTCTTTTATGACTTCTTGTTTATTTATTGTGATATCATGTGTGTTGGGATTACTGTTCATTTCGTTTATTTTTATTGAACTGAATCTCCAATTTCAGAATAAAAATAATACAAAATAATAAAAAATATACACAAATATAATACAAAGTATTCACTCAGAGATCAACGACGTAAATAAAATTGGGAGGGGGTGGGGGCAAATTTTAATTTTGATACGGTCATTTAAAAAATGTTAGAACTGTATTTTTACATCTTCAAACTACTATAAAACTTTCCTTCACTTTTATTTATTTTTTAATACTAGCTAAAATTTATAGTATTTACATAGAATTTACTAAACATAATTCGTAAAGTAAAAAACTGTGAGAATGGCACGGTTCTCACAAGAATTTATGTGTAAACATCAAGGTAAGGATTGATTTAAAATACAAGAAAGAAAAAAGCCGGCAAGGTTTTTAAGAACTGAACTTAAATAATTTTTTTAATGTAAACTGTTTAATTTAGTATGAACTTATTTTCGTTTGAAATTAATTAAATTAAAATTTCGTTTCGTTTCGTTTGACGCATGCTTTATTGTATATAGATGCAGTTTTATGAAAATGTCCAGTATATAGAACGACAATTTCATACTGAAACCCCAATAAAATAAATAGATGAAAACACGCACCGGGAAACAAATTGTTGGATGCTACCCGCCCAGGTGGACTGGTGACCTAAAGCACCATACCGGGGGTAATTGAATGCGAAAGGCGATGGATCGTGTGTGGTGGCGAGCCTTGGGAGTGGCCTATATCCTGCAGTGGAGACACACGGGCTAATGATGATGAAGATAAAATCGTATGATGTACTTCTTTGAAAATCACAAAATCGACCACCTAATAAAAAACTGGAACTTTTTATTTGCGTTTGCTGTCTGTTTGTTTAGATCTATAATCACCCGATCTAATTCCTCCGTCACTCATTTCATTATATCTGAAAAGTGAATTGTTTACAGTTGTTCAGCTTTTATAAGCTATTGACATAAGTAACTTTAAATTCTTAAAAATAAAACACAATCGTGGGGTCAAGGCTGTCGACATGCGTAGTGTATAATCACCCGGAAGAAATAATTGTTACTACTGTTAAATATTAAAATAAATAAAATCAAATGACTTCTTATTCACTGAATAAAACCCTAAAATCATTGTGCGAATTATTAAATTGAATAGATGGCCCATTCTTTGATATTTTTGTTGAAATCCTAATTTTTTTGCTTCGATCTAATCATTTGTGGTATCACTATCAGATGTTGTTTAAAAATCACAAAATAGACAACATAATAAAAAACTGGGAAATTTCACTTGCATTTTCTGTTTATGTTATAACTATAACTATCCGATCTTATTCCTCCGGCACAGATCAGCATCGCTTTTTCGAAAACCCATTATGAGTTAATTAATTTTTTAAGGATACTTACCTATTAAAAACCATTAAAATTATTTCTAAATAAAAATCTTTATTAATCTTACACGTGTGTTTCATCAGCAAAACAAATATAAACTCAGTGGATCGTTTCGAATCATTACTCATCTGAGTGCTGCTTATTAGAAATCTTATCGTTTTCTGACGTTTGATTGGCGTCTAATTAATCCTTGTTACCTATGCTTTTGATTGTGGTATTATGAATAAATTAAACAAAGATTAACTTTTACGATGAGGTCATGTTGAAGTCACTTAAATTATTACGTCAGGGGCGTTTTAACCTAGGAAAATAGAAAGATTTTAGCTTTTTCGATATTTGATAAAATTTAAAATATGAATTTTGATAAAACTATTTTTTTTCTTCAATTTTCTTTATTATCGTAGAAGTGGCAACCAGCAAGCGCTGTCCTTGACCTGCCGTTTTTTTTTTTCAAAATTCTACTTTTCAAATTCAAAAAGTTTTTATTCAATATAAGTGGTCAATTAGCAGAGTGGTTAGAGACCCTAACTGCGGAGCCAAGGGCCGCGGGTTCGATTCCTGCCCGGGACAAATATTTGTGTGCATGAACGTGTTTATTTCGTTCCGGGTCTGGGTGTAAAATATTTATATATACGTATATATTAATAAAAAAAAAGAATATTTAAGTAAGTATATCAGTTGTCTAGTAACCCATAACACAAGCGTACCTAATACTTGCTTACTTTGGGACTAGATGGCGCCGTGTGGAATATCCCATGTATTATGTATTATTATGTACCATCACTTCAGAACAAGTTTAACTGTTACTACTCAGCCGATGTATATTTTAAAAGGGCTGAGCTGATTTTCGTAAGGATTTTTTATTACACAGGCCTTAGCCTCAAAGCCGGTTATTGTATAAGTTTGGAGTTAAAAAGCGCCAGAGAGCGCTGTAGTATTTATTTCTTCAAACAGCATTTTATAATCATCAGCCTACAAGTATATAACTGAGCCTGAGAGTTTCAGAATCTCCTAGAAACTCCTACAATTTCCTGGAACGTCGCATCTCTTTAGCGATTCCGGTACAAAAGCCGTAACACTGTAAAGAAATACTAATGAAGTAATAAACAAAAATAGATTTTGAAAATTCTTCTAATAGTGAATTAAAAGATAAGTCATCTTTGACATCGTAGCCAGATCCAGATAAAAGCACCGCAGCTGTGCTTAACAAAAAATTGTGTATTAATATGTCTGATTTCTTCGACTTGAAAATTATTTTGGAATATTATATGTAATTTTACAAATTTATTTATTTCATCGATAGATTAGTACAGAAAATATACAAATATGCAGTCACAAAAGACGATCCAGATCGGAGTAAATATCGGTTGTTAGGCAAAGTCCGCGGTCCGAGCTTAGAATGCCTGGCATCCCAACCGCGCCACTCTAGCGGAATTGTTGTCGGAACTTTTGACACGTTCCTGAAGCGCTAGTCACTGTTTATACTAGTTATCAAACTATTTTCGGAAAAGTATGACTACCGCCTGCATTTAGAATAGCGACGATTAAACAGACAAATTCAAAACGAGAGACGTTGATATTCTGTTTGCGGTCGTGGATTAAATATTTATGTAATTTTGATATATACACTTACATCTTTTTCAGAATGGCTATATACAGTTTACGTAATGTCAATTAAAATGTTTACAATTTATTTTCTATAACTTAGACACTTACTCGATGTACTTGTACAAAAATATCGAAAACTCTCCATGATGCCGTGGCGCTCTCGAGTGGCAACTCAAAAGTTGCTTTAAACTTCTTTTGAATTAAAAAAAATCACATCGAATATATCCTATTATTAATTTGCAATCTGCCTTTCAAAAGCTCAAATTAGTGTACCGAATTTGTATTTAAAATACCTTTTACAAGAGGGGTCAGAAAATACACTAGAATTCGAAAAAAAAAATAGGATTGGTTTCAATGTGCCAAAATGTAATTTAATTGTAATTCATTAATTTAATTAATTAATTAATTAATTAATTGCAATTCAGCGCGGCAATGCGATGAGCGTCATGGGCACATTTGCGTCGGGGACGACGAGGGGTGGATTATTGGATTAGTTTTATTTTTTATTATTATTATTTTTGTGTATTATTTCATTTAATAAAGTAACTTAAAGTATTTAATTGTATTGAAAATCAAGTGCTAATTGACTGATTTTGGGAGTTCGACACTATTGTCATTAATTTTTTTCTTAACTAAATACAGTTAAAAACAACACACTGTTTAGTCACAAATTTTGATAATTCATTGTTCTTTAAACCTGTATAATAGACATCTAGACGTTTTTGCTATATTAGCGATTGTGATGCTCTTTTTACACATAATCTTAGTGCTAAACTGTTTTTGCGTGTTGAGTATTTTACATTCATTATACCAGATGAAACCTTAAAAACGAAGCACAAAATACCTAATGGCAAGCATAAAATATTTATATTTTATCTTGAAGTATAAAGCCGAGATGTGCGTGCATTTGACGATAAGTTTTTCTTGCACTCGCAATTTCTTTGGTGAATTATATTGCACTATTGGTGTTTTTTATTAATATTATTATTAGGGTTGTTTGTTTCGCCATCTATACCAGAATTTATAAGCTCTCATAGCTCAAAAAGGCCTTTCTTCCTTAAAACCAGAGATCAAAAGTCGATTTTGAAAAAAAAGTGTTTTGAATATAAGACGCTATGATTTGGCATTTTTAATTTCATTGGCTTAAGAAGACTCTTCATTTAAAGTTTTCCGAAGTTACACTTTCAGAACTGTTTAAAAAAAAACTTCGTTCGCTGGGGATTCAAACTGAAAAAGAAACTTTGCCCTCTTGTTGAACAAGTAACTTATATCACGCTTAATGTGTCACGTTTGTATATTGTACAGATATATATTACTGTGATGTTGATGTATATATTTCATTTAGATAGCTTAATTCTACCTATCAGTAAGTAGCACATAATGTATTACCTGATATATTTCTCATGTCTTTCTTGCCTATCCATCCAAACCTTGTTTTGAAGAGAAGACCGCCCCTTGTGCCAAACTTATTTATGGAGATATATATATATTTTTATAAATTACTTTTGGTGTACAAAAAAGAAAATCATTATTATTGGTGTTTTTTGCATGTCCTTTTTTTTTAAGTCCCTGATATATCCAATACGTGTTTTAGTAACTGATAGTCCTGGATTTACAGTTTCCTGCTACCATGGCTAAAATCAGCGTTCCTCAAGAAAGCAAACATAAAGAACCTAGTGATGTATAATGCTTTTTTAAATAAATCTTTATTGTCTTTTAAAAGTTCATTTTCGTGATATGAAAATGATGACATTTTTGGAGGTTAACAGTTTTTTTAAGTAAAGATGATTTCAAGAAACGCAACGAAATAGAACGACAATGGACAGTAAATCATTTCATTCTATCTGAAAAGTGTTTTGGTTACAGTTGTTTAGCTACTATAAACTATTGACTTAAGTAACATTAAAAACTTAAAAATAAAACACAATCGTGGGGCTTTAAGGCTGTCGATATATGTTAGTGTACAATCACGTGGAAGGTAAAATGTACTACTTGTAACTATTAAAAATATAATGACTTCTTATTCCCTGAATAAAATCCTGTAATCATTATGCGAAATATTAAATTGAACAGGTGGCCCATTCCTTGATATTTTTATTGAAATCCTCGTTTTTGGCTTCGATCTTAATTGCGGTTATAAGATGTTATTGAAAATTTTAAAATTTCTTTTCCCACTTTGTTTTTGTTCTACTAAGCAGTCCAAAAACATTTCAATAAACGTTTTTGTCATCATTCACTATACGATTAATATTAATCAACAATATATATCAACATTGGGACGAGCAGTCACCGCCTTGCTTTTATATGACTTTTACAAAGGTTTTTCGTCTAACTAAATTTGCTTTTATACCTACTGTGCTAAGTGGAGTTTTGTCAATCTGTTTAAAAATTAATACGACGTCTTTGGGTCCGTACTAACGATACTTTAAATGGTGTATAAATAGCGGTATATAAATTGTTGAAAGAAATTAATAAAAAAATTTCATGTATGATTTTACTACCTATATCATTTTGATACAGCATGCCTGCTCGGTGCACTCAGTTCCAAGTCAAAATAACCGATACCCGTTCGTTCGCTCGCAGTTTTTCTTAAGTATAAATGAAATTTATTTTTTAATATTATTTTATTATCTATATATGTTACTTATCCCTGTGGTATTGTTAGTATAGACCAGAACACGCGAATGGCTATTAAATTTTCGTTAATAACAATAAATTATTATTAATATTCACAATTCATGTTTCAGTAGATAGTTTGTTGACGGATTTAATACTGTTGGCAGCGACTTGCGGATTACTAAACTTTGCCATTGGAACCAATGCAATGGCTACGTTGCAAAACCCAAGCACAGCTGTGGCGTTTCGCGGCTTACTCGCACTATTCACGCCGCCGCTGTTCACACTTAATCCCAGTGAAATAAATAAACTCGTAAGTACACATTCTACAGTATTCCGCTACATAAAACCTGCGAATAAATGGTGACACGGCCTAAAAAGAGACAATTTTCAGTTAGAAATGAAATCTTTGTGGTTAAATGGCAAATTAATTTGTGAAAATTTATCCTATTTGACAATTTCAGAAAAATTAATATTGTTAGCCATTTATAAAATCACGATTCTTTCAAAATCAGCACACCTACTCATACATACTGTTATGGTGTACTAAATGAATTCCATTTAAATGTTTTTTTTTTATGTATCAGCATGAATGTGAATTTCGTCTGAATCAAATCGAATGTTACTTTAAGAATTGGTGATGATTAATTAGTTGATTTTAGTAGATTTATTTCTGTAAATATTCAAGTCACATAGGACTTATTGCTTATTAATTAAATATACTCGTAAATAAATGTAGATTCCCTTTAAATTATAATCTGTAAGATAATAATAATAATAATAATAATAATAATAATAATAATATCTGGGACATCCCACACAGCGCCATCTAGTCCCAAAGTAAGCAAGTATTATGCTTGTATTATGGGGTACTAGACAACTGATATACATAGGTACTTAAATATTCTTTTTTTTTTATAATGTATACATATATAGATACTTTTACACCCAGACACGGAACAAATAGACATGTTCATGCACACAAATATTTGTCCCGGGCGGGGATCGAACCCGCAACCGTCGGCTCCGCAGTTAGGGTCTCTAACCACTCGGCCAACCGGTCAGTCTACTGTGATAAGATATACTGTCTAAGATACTGTGTACTTATAAAAATAACGCTGTTTAGATTCCTGAGTTATTGAACTAAATTTTTCTTTACGATTTTACAGGTATACTATATCTATAATAAAAATTAAAAAGTGGACGCTTTTTCATGCAAATTCACGAATGAAAAGGCAATAAAGTAGCTTACAGATTCTAATTTGAAGGGAATTTACATTTATTTATATTCAATTAACAAGCAATAAGAAGGGACGGCTCGGAAGGAGTAAATAGTACAGTGTGAACCTTCGTGAATCCTAAGTAGGCTCGAAATTATTTCCGAGAGTCAGCATCAATCAGCGGGCGAGACGAGCGCCGCCGCCTCGTACCGCTCCTCATTCAAATGCAAGGAATTCATTTATTACTCCACTTTCGATTTATGAACTTCTTGTGTTTTCACATACAGATATTTTTTTCATTAGATTCATAATTTTGTCCAGGCGTTAAGTATTATTCGAATTAGGTTCCATTTTTTCAAAAAAAAAAAAAGAAAAGTAATAAGCAATCAGGTAATTCATGTGAAAATATTTTTTATGAAAGAATGAGCGCAATAATGAAGATTCGCAAAGTTTTACTCCAAATGAATTAAATGTAGTTTATATGAATTTCATCTTACATTACCTACACTACCGGCCGCTCGCGGCTTCGCTCTCATGCATAACACGTGTGCATTTTCTGAATTTTGATATTTATTGTCTCAAGCATACTTATTAAAAAAAATGATGTTGTTCCTCCTTTAATACGTATATGTAATTAATAGTGAGTTGAAAGGAAACTTTCTTTTCCAAGGGAAACCAGTTGTTTTTCTGAGAAAAAAAAGTTCTTCGATGTCTATCCATATAACTATCCCTACCCTAAGTAAAACAAGTGATTCTCTTGCTCTATTGCGATATTAGTAACTATGTGCGTAGCTTCAACTGTTTGATTAATATTTTTCTATAAAAATATTGCTTTAGAAATTCCTAAGGCTATATTCTAGATATTATCTTCGTTAAAAATCAGATCGTTTCGTTGCTCCGTCATGACCGGAAAAAGAAAGAAACAAATACACATGTGCAAAATCCGATTGGTTCCGATTTGCACACGACATGTTTGCACGGTTTTTATATTTTTCGATACAAACTTTTACCCCTCTTTGCTTATCCTAGGTATTTAAAGTCGATATTGGTAATATACATGTTTAATTGTTCGTTTAGTAAATTATTTTTTAAAGGTCTCAAGTTTATATGTCCGTTATTTAAACTATTGTTACGGGCTATCTGTCCAAATATATGGGATGCACTAAAACACTGATTTAATTGAACTTTATTTTGTTATGAAACAAAATCACAAACAAATTCTGTATGACGTCGTGTTGTCGTCCTTTTTATACCTTCAGAAATCCCTCCACCAACAGGCAACGTGAATTCTCCATTTCTCGAATATTCTATTTAAAAATTACAATCTCAATTTAGCGTGGGAAAGTACTAAGGCGCCGGCACCAGTCTTTGTGTGGTAACCAAAATGTGCCTCAGTATTCGAAATATTTAGCGCGCTGTTTGCTTTGTTAAAGCCGCCTCCAAAATGATTTTGATTTGAGGAATTTATTTTTTAATGTCGATATTTCTGTATTCATGAATATTCGTGTGAACTTTTCGAGTACATTCTATAACACATAGATAGACGTCCCAACACTAACGTTTTTACTCCCTTTAGGAGTTGACTTTTGAAATAATTCTACTTAAGACACCGATAACTGTAAAAATATAAAAAAATACAAAATTCACATTAGGTATTATTTAAAAAGTTGGTTAATGCTAAAATACGTTTTACCAAGATTTTCTTGGTAAAATAATTACAAAGTTAGTCTTTAAAATACATTTTCAACAATTATATCTTCGTTAAATTTTATAGTAACATGCTGAAGTTAAGAGAACTTATATCGCCGATTTCATATTTTTAATTATCTAGATTATACACTATTCATTTTTTTTCCTATTAAATTTGATTTAACGGCGCGTCTAAAATTGTATATTTACTTCTTGTCAGCGTTTTATTAAATGCTAATCTTTATATAAACAAAAATTATGCCCAAAATAAATTTCAAGATCGCAATTGTCTAAACAATTGCGATCTTAGTCTAAACTATGATTTGAAATATCTGTATGTCTGTCAGTCACTCTGGTTTGTTATGAAATTTTTTAATTTTTTTTTTATAAAATGCTCGTAAACAAATGGAAATGCTTTGTTAAAGATATTTCAATTAAAACCTACATTGAATACGTATATTATTTTAATACTTAAAAACTTGTTTTGATACAAATAAAGATGTATCCGTTGTCTAACTCTTACTGCATTGTTATATTAATTTACTTAAACATAAAATCGCATTCGGTAGCACTAGTTCTATACTCTCACTATCCTCACATATATATTAGACGATTCTTAAGTATAATATCTATTTCAGGCTATACCATAATAGGTAATACACCTTCTTTGCCAGTCAAAATTGATTTCTTAAAAAAAAAAGATTTTGGTTATAAACGAAACATCTATACAACCCTTTGTTGTGTAGATATTTATTTGACTTAATTTTATTATTTACGCAGCATTTACTAAAGCTTATTAAAAAAATTTCTACATAAAGCGGTGACACAAAAGTATCACTTACAGACGTAAATAATTCATACGAACAAATCCGGCAGACCTGGTCGGTCACCCGTAGCCGACAATAAATCAAACTCCGTAACGGGGAGGCCGCGAGCCAAAGTTCAACTGTTTGTCTCGGTATGGCCACAAATTAACTTATAGTATAGTATGCGTATTCTTTTTGAAATGTTAAAATCTCTTACTTACTCTTAACTATGTATGTCAGCCACATTGACTTTGTTTACAATGAGATAAACCAGGACGCTCGAAATCATCTGAGAAGCGTTACCGGGGAAACGCAACTTGCCTTTTTTTTTATTAAAGTCCGCACTCTGCACTCTTCCTGTTACTTTGTGGTATGGGACTGTGCTCTCCTTTCTAAGTGCATCGTAAACTATGGATGGCCAATTTATGGAGCCGATATTCTGTATCCCATTTGGAGAGATTTATACTTCTGTTCGAATGCAATTACTTCGATCCGGACCATCTCCGACAGAGTATGTGATTCACGTCTTATCTACGGTTATGTACGCCACAGGTATTCCTGTCTGTTTAACGTACGGTTGAACGCCAAAACATACTGACGCATCATCGTATCTCTGAAACACCGGGTTCACCGAGCTAAGAAATATAATGTATAGGTTGTCGACAGTCGTTCACAGTATTTGCTTTATTTTTTCATTGCGTCGATTAGCCATCGCCTTTAACCCTACTGTGAACTTGAGGGCGTATTGCAAACGTAACTTCAATAACTTGTTAGCGAATAATTATTATTTTCTATTAAACAAGTACTGTATACCGTAATAATATAGTACGTATAGTGGCTGGCTTAACTCTCGGTACATTTTGCAAATAAACATTTTCATTGCGAAAGCACGGTACGCTCATTCATCATGTTTCCCTGAAACACAGCAAAAAAACATTACGAGGTGTATCTGCTGCATTAGTCCATGACAGAAGTCGTATTAAAAACTAAATAAAAATTACTGTTCATGTTGAATTGCAAACGTAATTATGAAAACAATTGAAAAGAAGCTATTTGATTTTTTTTCCATTGATTTTAGTACAAATGATTTTGTTTAAAAAAAGGCTTAAAAAGTTACACTATGCAGGTTTTATTTTCACTCAAAACTGTAAGTAGCTATAACGACAATTTATATAACTTAAACATATTTTACTACGTGCGTGGTCTATTAAGCTACAGAAAATGTTTTAGATTACAACCAATGCTGTAAAAATATATTTAACTAAAAAAATAAATCCATCCTCATATTTAAAAGTTGTCTTTTCATGTGCTTATGTACTGTTGTCGATACATTTTATGTTGACTTTAAAAAAAATATTATCCTCAACACAAACGAAGCCATAGTGATATTATAATAATAATAATAACCAGCGTGTATAAAATGAAATTATTAATATTACAAGCCTTTAAAGTTGAACATAATGGTTACATTATGACAAACAACATAATTACTTAATATTTTAAAGAAGTAATAAAAGACGATGCCGGCGGCGGGGCTATCAAGGGAAAGCCGAGATTACTCCTACACACGATAATTGTTCAACTAGTAGGTATAACCGTTTTGTAATATTGTGATTTATATTAATAATCTGATACAAACGTGGGCGCAGTACAGATGTGTAAGATAAAACGAGCAGACTATACCGACAGTGATCTTTTGTTTTAAGGTAACAACGGAACGGTAACGGCTAGTAACGGATATTAGAAAATTTCGTTCTTTAAAAATATTAGTTTTACACATCGAGAGGATAATATTTTATGACTCGAGTCCTTTAATTGGTTTTTTACCTATTTCCTAGGTAAACAATATAATACGTATTTATGTGATTGTGAACACAGTACATGATTGAATATGTTCCAGTTCCTTGATAGGTTCTTTCGTTGCGATTTCAACTGTTTATCATTCTTTGGTACCTGAGGCAGTAATTACCAACCTTTTTCAATTAAAATAGACTATAGTTAAAAAACGGGTAAATAGTCCGATATATACGGCTTATTCAGTTGAACGTAGTCTACATTTATACAGCGTGTACAGTTGTAAAGCAAAATATTTCAAGTGAGCAGATGGCGCAAACTAGAGGGAACCGAAAAAAAACATCTTTAATGTTTATTTTTTTTTTTTTTGAAACATTTGTTTAATTTGGTAAGCTCTACATGCTCTTTAAGATTGCAATGCGTTCATCCGAACACACTATACTTCAGAATTTTCGTTTTTTTAATTTTATTTAATATAATATTTCCTCAGCGTCGACAGATTGACACTTTTCCATCACCTGTTCTTTTCTGGAATAAACAGTTAACATCAAGGTGCCGTACAGCTGCTTATAAATTCTTTATGGAATGGACGTTCATAAACTAGTAAATTTATTTTACTGTGGATTGTGGAAGAGCTGGAATAAATAAACGTTGAAATAACTTGCCCTGCATTATACCAAACGTCATAAAAGTACGAATCGACTAGAAGCCCTCTTCTGCGTTTACCGTCTAACCACTCATACTATAGCTAGCCGGTGTATTATGGGGAGTTTTAGTCCGAGTTTCAGTGTGCAAGGTCCCCGCGCGGCGCTCTTTCCCCGAGAAATCCCCGCACACCGGTTTCAACATCCCGAAAATGCGAAATATTTCGATACTGTCAACTAATATTTATGACTCTATTAAAACCAAACGCTACTGTCAATTTAATTTACTCTAGGCCAAATGTGCACATGGAGACCGTGTTGCAACAATATAACTCTTCTATCTGAGAACCAACTCAAACTCTAGGCTATACTATAGGCTGTACAGGCTATACTATATAATAACTATAAACTATAAAATAATAACTATAGGCTAACAAGGCAACAATATTATTTTGTTAGCAGTGTACGTGTAGACGTTAACCACGATAGAGCAACTGGCCAATCATAATCCATCAGCATGATTGCTCTTAGAGTGTGAGGCAACGATTATCTCGGGTAATCTCTTCAAATGAGGGCCTATTAAATGAAATTATCTCTGTGAAGCTTTTTAAAAAAACCATTAGTTTATTTAAGCTTTGTAATAAAACGGAACGTGAGTTTAATATCTTGGTGTTGATGCGAGTTTCGTATAATATCAGATATTAAAATTATATTTAGTTAACATTCTCCTCCTTTTGTCTTTTAATTTGTTTTAAAGACTTTGGAAATAGAGTTGCATCGAAATTATAATAGTCTGAACGTATTTAAAATAAACCGTATGAGTTCTGAATAAATACGTTAATAATAAATAGGTATATTTAGGTTCAAGGCTCAGCTCGATTAAGCTTGTTTTATTTCATTTCATAATCTTTAAAAAAAATCTGTTCCTATTTATTTGGTCATATTAATGTTTATATATTTATAACTACCTAGTATAAAACAAAGTCGCTTCCCGTCTGTCTGTCCCTTTGTAGGCTTAGATCATTAAAACTACGCAAAAGATTTGAATGCGGGTTTTCTTAATAGACAGAGTGATTCAAGAGGAAGGTTTATATGTATATAACATGCATAATATAGTAGAGAAACACTGATAATTTTAGAGGTTTCTAATGTGATATCGTAAATAAACACATTAAGCACAAACACACGCTGGCTGAAACTTATGAGATAGATCAAAATAATTTACTACAGTATTGTACCTGATTAAGTCATTATTCAGCAAATAAACCGTAACAACAAAAGTGATGTTGAGCGGAGTTTCACGAAATAGAACAAATGTTCAAAAAAAGTTTATCTGTAACTAGCGACCCGCCTCGGCTTGGCACGGGTAGCAGAGCATATAAGCCGTAGTGTTTTTTTCTGTCGTAGTGTCCTATCAGCTTGTTGCGTCAATATTATTTCTATGTTTCTATGCGCCGCACCCGGCCTCTTGTTGTGCGATAGTTTATATTTCGTGATAATTTCTAAGATATTAATTTAATTTATATGGTGTAAAGAGCAATCATAATCTGCATGAAATGCTACAGGTAAATAATGTATTTAATTTGATAAGCATTAAAACTGTATCTGTATAAATTGCTTTCCAATCATCTTATCATATGACACCATTTTTTCAACATAAAAGTAGATATAGTAAGCTATCCATAAAAGATAGACATATGCCATCGTAAACTTTTTTGTAGTCCTATACAAAAGGAACAATTCTTCCATACATTATTTTGTTATATCTCGAAAGGATTAGGCAGCGTTTTCGATGAAAGTTCCCAGCCGGCTTGATTTTTTTCCGACTTCTTTAATAATAATCGTCATATTTCAACGAATTCCCACAGAACATTAATAAATTATATACGTAAACCTTCCTCTTGAATTACTCTATCCATTGGTGTCAATAATCTGCCAATCCGTTTGGTAGTTTTTGAGTTTATCGCGTTCAGACAAACGAGTCGAGGGACTTTATTTTATAATATGTAGTGATAGCCTGACGTCACAGGCCAGTATAACGCGCAGTATTACCCTCTCTGTTTCGGAGATTTAAAACTTTAATAACTTCGTTATTAATTATGTATTTTTTTAAATAATTACACTGTTGTTATGTATTAAGAAAACTCTTAACAATAATATAATTTTTAAAAAATAATTGTCAAATACCCTATTTGCATGTTAAAACAAATTATAACACAGTTACCTAATATTTTATGGTAATATCTCAATACACAAATGAACCTTTTGGTTTCTACTAATTGACACTCGTTAGAGAATCAGTTTATGTTAACAATGTTAACGTGGAAAATCCCTCGTGTGATTTCCGTTAAATATGGTGACCCAGTTCTGTTTTGTTGGCAAAGCTCTGATATTATTGATTGTTAAATAAACGTAGTAAATCGCTTTATTCAATAAAACATTTGTCACTTTGATATGAAACTGAAATAGTATCTACCTGATTTAGAGAACACTTTGCAGCTTTCACAGTATATTATTTATTTATTAGTACGACCGCTTAGCCTAGTCTGCGAAGCTGGAGGTCCCGGGTTCGAATCCCAGGTCGGGTCAGTATTTATATGATGAATATTAATACTAGCACCGGGTCTTGGTTGTTATATGTATGTGGTGTCTTCGCTTGGTACCCAAAATACAAGCTAATGCTTAGTTTGGGACCTAGACGTTGTTGTGATTGTGTGTGTTATTATTATTATTATTATTATTATTATTATTATTAAAAAGCTTTCTAACTAGGAATACCTATATTTTTTCAATTTATTCCACTGAATAAAAATAGGAAATCTATTACTGGTTTGTCGAGTAGGTAGTAATCAGAGTTTAGATAGGATTCCAACTATTTTTGCGCCCATAGCGCTGACAGCTTTCAGTGCCTTTACGGCTAAAATAGTTAGCGTCCGGTTTGAAATTTATTGTCACAAACGCCGGCATTACTACGGCATTCCAAATTATTTTACATTTTTGGTATTGGATCGAAGTTCAAAACAAATACGTGTATTCCGTGAAGCAGGTGGTCAATTTGCTTTTCAACGAGACCTCGGGTCAATCTACATATATGCCCTGCAATGGCCTTCCTACTTGAACTTAATATAACCATGTGGTCATTAACAGTATTGATGCTGGATAATGGTACAAGTAGATATTATCTTATTTCGATCATTTTCCTTAGCTACCAGAGTTTATTATAACAATAATCTTTCCGGTAAACTTTAAATAAATAGAGATATATAGAGATAATCAAATAATGCATTGATACATTTGTTAGTCATCGTGTGGACTGGTAAATACAAATATTGATTAAAATTTCATTTATAAATGCTTTTCACAGCAGGAACGCATTCGTTATACTGTCCAAATTCATTAGCTCTCTGTTGTATTAATTTTCGCTTGATATTGTAATCCATTTGTCAATTTCATACGTAGTAACATATTATAAAACACAATTTCTCTCTGTCTGTCTGTTTGTATGCTTAAATCGCGAGAACCATTAGTCCGATTTGCATAATTCTTTTTTGTATAGAAACACGTTATCTGGTCAGGTATTAGTACACATTTGATTGCGATGGGTCACTTAGGTAAAACAAGTTTAATTCAATTTTAATTATTGAGAATGTCACACTACTCCTGTACGTGTTCCTGTTTTTGTTATCTTTGTTTACTGTATATGTACGGGCTGTTCGACCTCTATGGAGTAGCTTATTATTGTCTGGAATTTTAAATATGGAATGTTGAAAAATTGGAGGATTTTGACAGCTGTCGGGAAAAAAATTAGGATGACGTTGGACAAAATTGGTGAATTTTATATGTTTTGATTTATTTTAAACATTTTTTAGAGAACATTTAAATAAGTATATATTTAATGAGTAAAATGAATTTGGAGTTGAAATTTCTCTTGGCATCTAAAAATAACTGGCCTCTGTACATGGGTGGAGTAGACGAGAGTGGAACTGAAGAATATGAATGTTCTGGGGAATCTGGGGACGAAGAGAACTAAATCGATTATTTAGAAGAAGTACATAAACTACACAAAAATTTTATGTCTGAAGCAAAACGAAGATTTTACCAAATGAAATATCTGATGACACGGATTCATAGCATCTAAAATGGAATAAGTGTTTACACCAGGAAATACTACGTAAGTTCTATGGAAAGACCTGGATATTGTGTTACTTTGAGGGAGCGGATGAGCGAGATGGTATCTTCAGACAAGGAGTAATAAAGACGTCTCACAGCGAAATCTAGCAGCTAGATCATGTATAATATATGAAGAGCTTGAAAATTGAGAAGAGGGAGGAAATTCAACTAGGACGAAGCTAAATCTACGTCTTAAGAGGTCGTATCCTGGTCGTAATTAACATTTTAAATTAGTGTCTGTATCTTCTGTCTGTCTATAGCTAAATGTGCGTTAAATTACTGTAGTAAATGACTGACCTAAATTAAGTCTCATTTTTCCTTTATCTCTTTTTTTTTATGTCACAACCCCTGAGTCTTCCTACATTCTATTAATAACGTGACATAATGGCGCCCAACGGGAAAGTCAGTCATTTACTATCTTTTACTTTACTATTCTCTTTATTTTTTACTCTATTTCTCATGCTCTGATGCTCTGTTTGTTTCTGATCATATGTTCTTGTGCATTTTTACTTATTCATGTTAAACATTTACAGGAGGAGTCTAAATTTCATTCTCAATTTTTTTTGGCTAATTTTATTTATAAATTCTTACTTCAACATCTTATTACTCTTTTCAGGCGTGCACTACTATGCTTTTTTAGCCTCGAGTTCTCTCTTTATATAGGTGCGCGCTGCTACTGGGTATGTGTAGCTAAGCATATACCCCTGAGTCTCTCTAAAGGGATCTCTCTCTTTGAGCACGCGTTACTTATATTATGCTTGTAAGGGCGTGACTTGACACGTGCCTTGTCTGTGTGGGGGCTTTCTCTAAGCCACATAAGGATGTTCTGGTTACGAGGGGATCTTACTCTCTGTCCGAGCGGTTGATGACTCGTTAAATAAGCCTATATCATTTTAAAACGTTCTCAACCTTAGGAGTATGCGTCATTGAATGTGAACCATACGACACTCTTTGAAAGTGAGATGTATGACTGAAATGTTTGAGGAAGGATAATTTTAGAAGTCTGAATGTGAAGGTTGCAGAACTCTAGAAAAAAAAATTCTTTTTAGGAAACAATTTTTTTTTTCGGGGTTTTTGGGAATAATGTCACACTACTCCTGTACGTGTTCCTGTTTTTGTTATCTTTGTTTACTGTATATGTACGGGCTGTTCGACCTCTATGGAGTAGCTTATTATTGTCTGGAATTTTAAATATGGAATGTTGAAAAATTGGAGGATTTTGACAGCTGTCGGGAAAAAAATTAGGATGACGTTGGACAAAATTGGTGAATTTTATATGTTTTGATTTATTTTAAACATTTTTTAGAGAACATTTAAATAAGTATATATTTAATGAGTAAAATGAATTTGGAGTTGAAATTTCTCTTGGCATCTAAAAATAACTGGCCTCTGTATATGGGTGGAGTAGACGAGAGTGGAACTGAAGAATATGAATGTTCTGGGGAATCTGGGGACGAAGAGAACTAAATCGATTATTTAGAAGAAGTACATAAACTACACAAAAATTTTATGTCTGAAGCAAAACGAAGATTTTACCAAATGAAATATCTGATGACACGGATTCATAGCATCTAAAATGGAATAAGTGTTTACACCAGGAAATACTACGTAAGTTCTATGGAAAGACCTGGATATTGTGTTACTTTGAGGGAGCGGATGAGCGAGATGGTATCTTCAGACAAGGAGTAATAAAGACGTCTCACAGCGAAATCTAGCAGCTAGATCATGTATAATATATGAAGAGCTTGAAAATTGAGAAGAGGGAGGAAATTCAACTAGGACGAAGCTAAATCTACGTCTTAAGAGGTCGTATCCTGGTCGTAATTAACATTTTAAATTAGTGTCTGTATCTTCTGTCTGTCTATAGCTAAATGTGCGTTAAATTACTGTAGTAAATGACTGACCTAAATTAAGTCTCATTTTTCCTTTATCTCTTTTTTTTTATGTCACAACCCCTGAGTCTTCCTACATTCTATTAATAACGTGACAAGAAGAACTTTAAAAAAAAACCCGACTGTAAAACCTCTAACTGAAAAAAATCCACAGATCTTGCAGTCCCCGCAACCATCGGTTTCATTGAAAATGAACCTACCCAAACCCGATTTTCACAGATTATATTATTTTACTAGCGACCGCCCGCAGCTTCGCTTGCGTAGATTACACATTCCTGTTTTAGGTAGTATTAACATTCGAAATGGTTAATACGTAGGTACTTTTTGCTAAAACTAATATTGGGGACACCCATTCAAACTTTCAATCTTCATTCTCCCCACTCCTTTAAGAAAATCGATACTCCCATACTTTTCACATCCCGTTTTCCACCCTTGATATCCAAAAACCCTGAAAGACGTCATTATTTATTTATGTTAAAATTTTTATGTTTCTAACTTTAAAGAACAAAGACTCTCATACGAAGCCCCTCCATCCCTCCCTCCTTCAATTTGAAATTTCAAAATATTCCTTTTTTTTTAAATTTATACTCACGTTATAAAATAAACCACTGTTCCAAATTTCGGCTTCCTAGATTTAGTAGTTTCGGCTTTATCTACGCTGATAGATCAGTGAGGACAAACGACAGACAGCCACAAAAAGTAACTGATGTCACTCTTGACAACCTTCTTTCACGTCTGCAAAGTTTCATTAAAATCTATTCAGCCGTTTTGGAGATTAGCTCGAATAGACACATAGACGTACAGCCAGACAGACGAACAAAAAGTAGCGTATGTCACTTTTGACTACCTCCTTTTCATACCCGTGAAATTTCATTAAAATCGATTTAGCCGTTTTAGAGATTAGCTGGAATAGACAAATGGACGTACACACAGACATACAAAAAGTAGTGTATGTCATTTTTGACCACTTTCTATCCACATCTGTCAAGTTTCATCAAAATCGGTTTAGCTGTTTTGGAGATTTCCTTAGACAGACAGACAGACAGACAGATAGTATTATTTTATACATATAGCCTATAGCCTTCCTCAATAAATAGACTATCTAACACAAAAAGAATTTTTCAATTCGACCCAGTAGTTCCTGAGATTTGCGCGTTCAAACAAACAAACAAACAAACAAACAAACAAACAAACAAACAAACAAACAAACAAACAGACAAACAGACAAACAGACTAACAGACAAACAGACGAACAGACGAACAGACGAACAGACAAACAGACAAACAAACAAACAAACAAACAAACAAACAAACAAACAAACAAACAAACAAACAAACAAACAAACAAACAAACAAACAAACAAACTCTTCAGCTTTATAATATTAGTATAGATTGCCACGAAAACGTGGCACTATTCTTTTCAACTCTTTAAACTCAGAAATAAATCAACGAAAAAATTCTCTGCTACCCGTGCGAAGCCGGGGCGGGTCGATAATATCCTTAAACGTTCTGAACTCGATAATGAAGCTTTCGAACGAATACAGGCCGAAAGGCGATGACCGTAATGTTAACAAGTTCCCGAACGTCCATAAAATCTAACATATGATGTCAAATTTCTTGTTCGATTTCCAACCGATTTCCAAAATTTTGGTCTTAAACTGTAGCTACCGACGCCTTCTAACCTTTGGTATAACACTTTAAAGCGATCCGACGAATACCCTCTGAAATATAGTAACTTATATCCACAAACACAAGCGATCGACCAAAAAATCTCATCTTTCGGAAATAATTTCTCTTACAATTACCAACCGATTTCCAAAAAACATGGTCTCAAATCATAGCTACGTTAATGGCCGATATGCTATTTTTTTTGATTTTCGATATCGGTCCCCGTTCTTGAAATATTGTGGATTTAGTAAAAAAAAAAACCGAAAAAATCCCGATTTTTTTATATTTTCCAATTTTTTTTCAAAAACTACTTAACCGATTTCCAAAATTTTGATGTCATACAATGCACAACTAAATTCTTAATCTTTTAAAACCTTAAAATCTTGGCTAGACCCCATACCCTTGGAGTTATGGCCAAAAATGCGTCTCCCGTGAAATGGATATGATAGTCATTTTCAATGACAAAAGTTACTAACTGAAAAGCGAAAAACAAGCTATAGCATATAGAATTTTGAAATATACGACTTGAATAGAACAAAATAGTGAAGGGGGCACAAACAAACCAATGATCAAAATACGTGGTGGTCTTTATTTGAATATAAGAATTTCTACAACAAGAAGTTTTGTAGTTTTTATTTATCTTTGTTGAAGGTTTTGCAGTCGGAATTTTTTTTACAATTTAGTTTATTTCAAACTGTTTAGTTTTATTAATTAGCACGCATTTACTTACTTTATTGGTTACAGGCCAACAAAGATATAACGTACCTATCTTTGCGTCAAATACATGTTTTTTTTAGTTTATGTCAAAATGATAGCATAAAAGAGTTATATATAATAAATACGTATATTTGGAATGGCCCATTTACTGGTTTCGTTTCATTTGATACCCATATTAATAACAAAAAAATAATTTTCTCCTCTTTTTTTTTTTGATTCGCACACGCCACATTGAAATATCATTTACCCTAGGTCACTCCGACATTTAAGACAAATATAACAACACCTCATAATTACGTTCACATACATCAAGCCGTATAAATAGGTTACAGGGCGTACAAAATCACTATCTAGGATACATACTACCACACTCCCGAAAAACATTACAATCCGCAATCGGGTAAAAACACTTGAAACCAAGAAAAAAACATATAAAGAAAATAAACAACTGCAATGTCAAAGGCTAAAATGTGTAGGCAGAATGATATGACCGATTTAACTCACCTCGCTTGGATAAAACTGTCAAACAGCTCGCAACATGATCACTATGCTAAAGTCAAACCGTCGCGTCGTTTTAGTTGCGACACAAGAGACGTCGATGTCAGTAGCTGCGGCGGGACACAATACACAGTGGAGCCCTGTTACGAAACTACTGGACGGTCTTTGTTCGTCACCGCTTAATGAAAATCAATTTTCAAAGCACACCGAATACTGATGTCGGTTAGGTAAGCTTGTGTTAGGGGCTTACTCCCAGCTATCGACCTCATTGTAACTTAAAAAAAAAAGGAAGATAGAGCGCGGCGAACATAAAAATGAAGTCCAAAAAACCCTGTCGGTTACCTTGCAAATGTAAGACACACACACACACATATAGTATAGATTTAAATCTTTCAGTCCACGTTCAGTGCTTACGAGTAGGAGGCTTGAAAAAAGTTTTCGCGATCACTTAATGGTTTCACTTTTGATTGTACTTCACGAACATTCTGAAATCGAATTAAAAATTCACTCTTTATTTTCACATACTTTGTAAATCGGTTTAATATTGTAATAGTAATTTTTTTAGGGCTGGTATACCAATGTTCTATTTAAATATTGAATTCTACGGGTGGTTTCAGTATAGAGTCCAATATCAATCTTTGATGTATACAGGATGGTTTATAGATAGTTCTGAGTATTGGAAGTATCCTCTATTCTGCACTGGAAATACCCAGCTTCTGCCGCCTTAAAGCTAAATTAATTTTCAGCTGTGATCAGTCGAGCGTGAGCTTCACGATAATCATCCCGATCTCGGGCTTGCCTCGGCCGGCGCACTCTGCTATTAATCATTGCTTACCTACACCCTGTTAGTCTTAGGGGTAACTATTCGCACGGAACTGCTCACATTCGATAAATACAATCGTATATATAAACTGTTTATTTTCTTGTTTCGATCTATAAAAGAATGAAGCGCATCGGTGCAGCCATGACGCAAATTGGAGTTGTAAATAAATAGCCATTGTTTTGTAAGTATATAGCTTAATTGTTATATTCTTAGAAATCACAATTTCTCATAAACAACCCTCGTCAAACTTACTTGTCGTGTGTTTCGACTGTGTTTGGAATAAAAGTGAAAAAATAATCTTATTATTATAGGTTTCTTTCTTCTAAAAGTTGCCTGTCAGTACACGCCACGAACTGCACAAAACACTTCATAAAAGAAATATCGATAATATTTAAGTCAACGCTGAAATACTTTCATTTTATATAATAATAATAATAATAACACACACAATCACAACAACATCTAGGTCCCAAACTAAGCATCAGCTTGTATTTTGGGTACCAAGCGAAGACACCACATACATATAACAACCAAGACCCGGTGCCAGTATTAATATTCATATAAATACTGACCCGACCTGGGATTCGAACCCGGGACCTCCAGCTTCGCAGGCAGGGTCGCTAGCCACTAGGCTAAGCGGTCGTCGTATGTACTCAGATTTAAAAAAAAACAACAAATCTGCTTTCGCACGAACTTCTTACGACATTGGAAATGAACCTAACGGAATAAAGTAACCGCACTTATTTTGGACTAGCGACCGCCCGCAGCTTCGCTTGCGTAGACTACAAATTCCTGTTATAGGTACTATTAACGTTCGAGATGGTTTATACGTACTTTTTGCTGGAACCAATTTTGGTCACACCCATTCAAACTTTCAATCTTCATTCCCCTTCCACCTTTTAAAAAACCGATACAATTTTTCATCTCCCGTTTCCCACTCTTAAAATGTGGAAATCTAAAAACCCTGAAACACGTCATTATTTAAGTCCCTCCATTCCCATCCTTAAGTTTGAAATTTCTAAAAAAGCCTTTCTTAACTTAATGCTCACGTTATAAAATAAACTTATGTTCCAAATTTAAGCTTCCTAGACTTAGTACTTTCGGCTGTACGTTGCTAGATCAGTGAGGACAAACGACAGACAGATAGACAGACAGACAAACACAAAAAGTAGCTTATGACACTCTTGACAACCTTCTTTCACGTCTGCAAAGTTTCATTAAAATCTGTTCAGCCGTATTAGAAATTAGCTTGTGGCGATAGCAGTACACTATCTTACATTATAACGTATTATATAACAACAATGTATATATCTAAGTAGTATCTAAGTTATATAATATTAATTTAGCTAATAGTCGGTATTCCTTTGTCGGTATTTCGCAAATTGTACAAACATTTTTATCTTTGTAAGATCCCTTGTTTAATGGTGTAAATTGCATGCTAGCTTAAAATATTTTTCTTCCTTTGCAAAATCAAAGATTTTACGATTATTGACGTCGACGGACATTTACAAACAAACCGTTAGACTTGCACAATGTTAGCGATATTCTATTTGTAGTAAACGCGGCATCCCTCAAAGAAGCGATGCCGACCCACGGTACCGTTAAGAGTTACCGTTACGAAAAATCCCTAGGAGCTCGTCTCGACTGACGACGACACGGGGAGACACAGTTGTTACGCAATCCTCAGCACGATAAGTCGCGAATCGATATTGTCTGCCGACGTAATTACTCAACTCGCTATTTCTATTCTTTATAATCTATATATAAGTGAAAACGCTAAACTAAGTCTGTACACTATAATTTATCAAATAATAAATTAGTGAAAACTCAGACTCTATTACTTATTCATTTTACGCGCGAACCTAAACTCCGGTTATTTAGATTCGTTTATGTGGGAGATCTAAATAATCAGACATCGAGGCAACAGGCAACACACGCAAGACTCCTTCCCGCATGTCAGATATACGGTGACCCCAAACAAATCAACTCAGGCAACCTGCACCATCCCACAAATTGGTGACCGCCGACGTGATCCGCGTGCCTCGATTAAATAATTAAATTCGCCGCGTAAAACTAAAGTGACATCAAGATGCCGAACTCAGCAGCTGCAGCAGGTCAACTCAGCGCCAACTCCGTCGAGAGGCTCGAACGCGTAACGGTACGCCTACCAGCGTTCATCGAGGACGATCCGGAGCTATGGTTCCTGATGGCCGAAGCTACTTTCACCGCAGCCCGCATTACTGACGACATAACCAGATTCGGGTACATCGTCAGCAACATCGGCCCAAAATACGCTATGGAGGTGAGAGATATTTTATCTAATCCACCCGTAATTGGCAGATATGAAAAACTTAAATCAGAACTCATAAAGCGATTAGGCACGTCGCAAGAACAAAAGACGCGACAACTGCTAGAACGTGAAAGCATAAGAGACCGCAAACCATCGCAGTTTCTCCGACATTTGCGCAATCTAGCCGGCACCGCCGTGCCCGACAACTTGTTGCGAACGCTCTGGCTTGACCGCTTGCCGCCACCCACTCAAGCGATATTAGCAACACAAAAAGAGAGCTCGCTGGACAAAGTAGCCGAGCTGGCCGACGCCATCAGTGAAGCGACCACATCAAAACCTACGGTCGCGGCAGTATCAAACTCCGAGAGACTCCTTATTGACGAAATTCAGCGCCTCCACGTTTCTGCACGCACTAACCAAAATGTTTTAGCGGCTTTACAAAGTGAGATCGCAGAGCTACGCACAGCTGTTCGTAACGTGCCGCGCTCGCCCAACCATCTTCGTAATCGCTCGCCGTACCTGCGCGCCCGCTACCGGGCGCAGACAATGGAATTTGGCCCGGCCCGCGCGCAGGTACCACGCATCGTGCCCGCCGTGCCCAGCGACGGCTGAGACACCGCCGTCAGACAACGTGGCGCCGACGCAAAATGCTGGTATCACCGCACCTTTGGCGCCGATGCACGTAAATGTATTTCGCCGTGCACCGAGGTGAGTCTACATACTTCGGGAAACTAGAACGGGCCGCTCCAAACTCGGCTACGGAGCAATTTAAAGGCTCAACTAACCAAAAACAAGGCCGCATTTTTATTTTTGACCCACAGACCGGACTACGATTTTTAATTGATACCGGAAGCGATCTGTGTGTAATACCAAAGTCACATGTGGCAGGACCGCTAATTGCCTCAAACTATGAACTTTTCGCAGCAAATGGTAGTCCAATCAAAACCTACGGCACTAAGATATTGACATTAGGCTTAGGTTTAAGAAGAGATTTTTCATGGCAATTTGTAATAGCTGACATAGATAAGCCCATCATCGGCGTAGATTTTCTGTCATTTTACAATCTGTTAGTCGACATACGCGCCGGACAGCTTATAGATAAAGAAACCCAACTACGGCAACAGGGGCATTTAGCTGCGCCATCTGATTCACAGACAATTTTTACGGTGGTCAACAAAAGTGTGTACCACGAGCTTCTCAGAAAGTTTCCAAATATAACGAAGCCGGAAGGGTTACATCGACCGATCAAACACAATACCGTACACCACATTGTCACTAAACCTGGACCGCCGATTCGATTCAAGCCACGCCGACTAGCGCCTGACAAGCTGAAAGCAGCGAAAAAGGAGTTCGAAAATTTGCTAAAATTAGGCATTATAGAGCCCTCGAATAGCGAATGGGCATCTCCACTACACGTCGTACCTAAATCAAATGGAGAAATACGACCCTGTGGTGATTACAGAGCCCTCAACGCGCGCACAGAAGTTGACAATTATGCATTACGTCACATACACGACTTCTCGCAGCAGCTCGAGGGAAAATCTATCTTTTCAGAGATCGACCTTGTAAAGGCATTTAATCAGATTCCAATTAGCGAACAGGATATACCTAAAACGGCAGTGACTACGCCTTTTGGAACCTTTAATTATAAATTTATGAATTACGGCCTACGTAATGCTAGTCAGACATTTCAGCGTTTTATGGACGAAGTGTTATTCGGTTTAGATTTTGTGTACAGTTACATTGATAATATTTTAGTGGCGTCAAACAGTGAACAAGAGCATTTAAAACACCTAGAGACTGTATTTACTAGGCTAAGCGACTACGGTGTAGTTATAAATACTAATAAGTGTACTTTTGGACAATCTAGCATTAATTTCTTAGGCTATACAGTGTCTGCTAACGGTACTACACCCTCAGCCGAAAAGGTGCAGACAATACTCGACTTTCCCCGACCGCAAACAGCAAAACAATTGAGACGATTTCTGGGAATAATTAATTTCTATCGCAGATTTATACCCTCTGCCGCGCAGGCTCAAGCAGCGCTAAATTCACTTTTAAAAAACAATATTAAAGGTAACGCTAAAATCAGCTGGTCGCAAACAGAACAACACAGTTTCGACTTATGCAAAAAACAGCTTGCTAACGCAACTTTATTAGTGCACCCGAAAGCAAATGCGCTTTTGTCATTGTTCTGTGACGCTAGCGATTCGGGTATAGGCGCCGTAGTTAAACAATACGATGACGGACAATGGAAGCCGTTATCATTTTTTTCGCGGAAGCTCACAGGTGCGCAGGTAAACTATTCAACTTATGACCGCGAATTACTTGCAATGTATGAAGCAATTAAATATTTTAGGCATTACTTAGAAGGCAGAAACTTAACGATCTATACAGATCACAAACCAATAACTTTCGCTTTCTCTAAGAAAAGCAATCAAACGACGCCTAGACAATTTAGATACTTAGATTTTATTAGTCAATTCACGACTGACATAAGATTTATCCGAGGCGACGACAATGTAATAGCCGACAGTTTATCAAGAGTACAATCCATACAAAATACTAACAACAGTATTGACTGGACAGCTCTTGCAAACTCGCAAAAGACTGACACTACGTTACACAATTTATTAAATTCTGACTCGACGCTCCAACTAAAGTTAATTCAAATTCCTGGACTCGACGACAAAATTTATTGTGACGTATCAACCGACAACGTCAGACCGTACATAACCGAGCCTTTCCGAAAAGCAGCCTTCGACGTTATACACTGCCTCGCCCATCCGGGAGCAAACGCAACCGTCAAGATGGCATTACAACGGTTCGTCTGGCCGCGCATCAAAGCGGACTGCAGACGCTTCGCCCGCACCTGCATACAATGCCAGAGGGCGAAAGTGACTCGACATGTGATAACGACACCAGGTGAGTTCAGATTACCTACAGCTAGGTTCGAACACGTACATATCGACATAATAGTGATGCCATACTCGCAAGGTTATCGATATTGTCTGACCTGCGTCGACCGATTTTCCAGATGGCCTGAAGCCATCCCTATCGAAAAACAGGACGCCGAAACAGTAGCTAAAGCCTTTTACAATCACTGGATTTCGAGATTCGGTGCCCCTCTTCGTGTTACCACGGACAGAGGTAAACAGTTCGAGTCACAGCTGTTCAAGAGCTTATGTGCCTTGACAGGTGTAACTCACATCAAAACTACAAGTTACCACCCATCTTCCAACGGTAAGGTCGAGATAGTAAACAAATTTTTGAAAACGGCGATTAAATGCCACCAAAATGACTCATGGATCGACGTTCTACCGACAGTACTTTTAGGTATTCGCGCCGCATTCAGAGAAGATCTCAAAACTACTGCAGCCGAATTAGTATACGGTCAAACAATACGATTACCGGGCGAATTTCTGACTTCAATCTCAAACCAGACAGATATGACCCCGACACACGACTTTGCCGATATATTACGACGACATTTCCGCGACCTTAGACCGACGGAAGGTATACGTCACGGCCGCAAAAAGACTTTCGTATATAAAGACTTAATGACGACTAGTCACGTCTTTCTACGAGTCGACACTGTCAAGCGACCCCTGCAAAACGCATACGACGGACCATTTCGTGTAATTTCACGCACAGACAAAACGTTTGTACTGGACCTAAACGGACGTAACGTCACGGTTTCTATTGACAGACTGAAACCTGCATACCTGCTCAACGAATCAATCACGAGCCCGCAGACACAACACAACGACATCGCAACTGATATCATTTTAAGACAAGTGCCCACTGTACAAGAACCAACGACATCTAGCAATACCGACATTCAGACACACGCTCCCGAAAGGCCAAAACGCCAAGTACGTTTTCCCAATTACTATCAAGCTGGCTTTTCATGAACGACGCGTTCATTGGCGGCGAGTGATGTGGCGATAGCAGTACACTATCTTACATTATAACGTATTATATAACAACAATGTATATATCTAAGTAGTATCTAAGTTATATAATATTAATTTAGCTAATAGTCGGTATTCCTTTGTCGGTATTTCGCAAATTGTACAAACATTTTTATCTTTGTAAGATCCCTTGTTTAATGGTGTAAATTGCATGCTAGCTTAAAATATTTTTCTTCCTTTGCAAAATCAAAGATTTTACGATTATTGACGTCGACGGACATTTACAAACAAACCGTTAGACTTGCACAATGTTAGCGATATTCTATTTGTAGTAAACGCGGCATCCCTCAAAGAAGCGATGCCGACCCACGGTACCGTTAAGAGTTACCGTTACGAAAAATCCCTAGGAGCTCGTCTCGACTGACGACGACACGGGGAGACACAGTTGTTACGCAATCCTCAGCACGATAAGTCGCGAATCGATATTGTCTGCCGACGTAATTACTCAACTCGCTATTTCTATTCTTTATAATCTATATATAAGTGAAAACGCTAAACTAAGTCTGTACACTATAATTTATCAAATAATAAATTAGTGAAAACTCAGACTCTATTACTTATTCATTTTACGCGCGAACCTAAACTCCGGTTATTTAGATTCGTTTATGTGGGAGATCTAAATAATCAGACATCGAGGCAACAGGCAACACACGCAAGACTCCTTCCCGCATGTCAGATATACGGTGACCCCAAACAAATCAACTCAGGCAACCTGCACCATCCCACAAGCTCGAATAGATAAAATTGAATTGAATAGACGTACAGACAAACAGACGGACAAAAAGAAGCTAATGTCAACTATCTTGACAACCTTCTTTCCCGTCTGCAAAGTTTCCTTAAAATCTGTTTAGCCGTTTTGCAGATTAGCTCAAATAGACAGATACACGTACAGACAGACGGACAAAAAGCAACATTTGTTAGTTTTAACGACCTTCTTTTCATATTCATTGATGTTTCATTTAAATCGGTTTAGACATATGGACGTACAGACAGACATACAAAAAGTTCTGTATATCACTTAAGGAAAGGGTGTAGTCAAAAGATTACATCCTGTTATATGTGTAAAGTTTCATCAAAATCGGTTAAGCCGTTTTGGCCGAAGCCGATTTCCTCGAATAGACAGACAGTTCGTTTTCATGTATATAGCCTATAACTCTCCGCTAGAATCAGGCTATCAAAGGCAAAAATAATTTTTCAAATCCGACTGGTAGTTTCAGAGATTAACACATCCAAACAAACAAACGAACGAACGAAAGAACCAACCAACCAACCAACAAACAAACAAACAAACAAACAAACAATCAATCAATCAAGCAAGCAAGCAATCAATCAATCAATCAATCAATTAATCACGCAATCAATCAATCAATCTATCTATCTATCTATCAAACAAACAAACTCTTCAGCTTTATAATAAGTATTTCTATTATATAGATTAATAGATTATAAGATAATAAGAAAATAAGATATTACTAAAAACCGTATCAAAGTCTATTGGTTTGGAAGTAAAAAGTTAACGAACAGAGGCAGACAGCGAATTTATTTTCTCCCGCTATAGTTTCATTAATTTTAACGTAAATGTCAAAAAATCAAAAAACATAAATTTCAATAAAAACTGTTAAGATATTAATTTAAATTGTATGGTGTAAAAGGCAATTATAATATGCATGAAATGCTTAAAGACAACTAACGTATTTAATTTGATAAGGATTAATATCACGTTTAAAAAACATCTTCACGAATCGTACATTATGTTAGAACAAATTTGATTGTCATAAAAAATAGTAAGTTAACCTTAAAAGATACACATATGCTGTCGCAGACTTTTAGTTAGAACATTTAAAGGGGAACAATTCCGTGATACACAATTTTTGCTTAACATTAACCGTTTACGCAGCGCGCGCGACGGAAGCTCTCAAAAGGAATAATTTTTCCCGTTTTTGCAACATTTGTCATTGATGCTCCACTCCTATTGGTCGTAGCGTGATATATCTGAAGGTCTATAGCCTTCCTCGATAAATGGACTATCCAACAAAAAAATAATTTTTCAATTCGAACCAGTAGTTCCTGAGATTTGCGCGTTCAAACAAACAAACAAACAAACAAACTCTTTAGCTTTATAATATTAGTATAGATAATATTTTTCGAAATAATTTTTTTTCGCAAAAAAAAAAATAACACAACTGTATCTAAATAAGCTTAAAACTTCGAAATATAACATTCTGCACGACGACGACCGCTTAGCCTAGTGGGTAGCGACCCTGCCTGCGAAGCTGGAGGTCCCGGGTTCGAGTCCCAGGTCGGGTCAGTATTTATATGATGAATATCGATACTGGTACCGGGTCATGGTTGTTATATGTATGTGGTGTCTTCGCTTGGTACCCAAAACACAAGCTAATGCTTAGTTTGGGGCCTAGACGTTGTTGTCATGTATACGTTATTATTATTATTATTTCGCTCGAACAAACCGAATTAGTACGAAATGTAACACCGACGCATATCCGACTTCCAACTAAGGGCACCCTTAAGCACTACTTCCGGTTGTCCGTTTCTAACAATTTTAGTCTCAATCGATCTCCCGTCTAATTACCTCGAGCCGTTTATTTATTTTTTCTTATCGGACCTAGTTCTCGAGATATCGGGCTCCCAAAATGAAAATCGGGGAAAAACATTGCGATTTTTTTAGTTTTTTGCAGATATTTTTTTTTGTTTTTGAACTTTTTTCTAATTGTCTTTTGCCATCTTGTAGAGTTCACCGAGCTGCGTCTTTTGACACCAGTTCATCCCAATATCTCGAAAACTCTTCGTGCAATCTGCCTGTCTCATAAAACTCCCAAATGTCCTTCTATACTCCAACGAAATGAAAGTCATTTCCAATGACAAAAAGAATGATAAGGTGCCAAAATTTAAGACTCATAAATTTTGTTAAATAACTTGTCACAGATATAGATACACACCAAAACCAATCGATGGATGTACATCGAGATACCGCACCATGACCCAAAAAATTTCAGCAATAAATATTTACCACGGAGTAAATAAATATACGTCACTTGATACTTTGACATATTCACTGTGAAGTGGAATGTAGTGTCACTGACACGTAGAATTTGTACTGGAAAAGCAAGTAAAGGTTCTGAAATTCGATTTCATCAGTAATTTAACAAAGTTTCTTGAGGCATAACAACGACGTTGTATGTAAAACTACAGTAAAATAAACAAGATAATGACGTATGGTCGGTGTATCTCATTTCTGAGTGTGGAACTTTGCTCAGATTTTCGATCGATTCTTTGATCGAAGCGCCATATTTGTTACTATTTCTGCTATCGAAGACCAAAACTTAGCTGCCTTCGTTGTCTATAAGATAATTGACGGGAAAAAAAGTTTCAAATACCATCCTATGTTATGGATAGATTCAGTCAGTTTTCCCAAGTAACTTATATCTGAAAGTATTCATTTTACATTGTTTGACTCACGCAAGCTTCAATACGTTGTTTTACTCATCATCTATCATCATCATCGAGATTCTATATGAAACAGTATTTTTAAGTACTTCAAGACTTTACTTTTTTAATGCTACTTCCACTACTATCCAATTTGACAACTCGACGTTTTATTCCTCATCAATTTCTAATTTTCATTAGCTTGGACCCCATGGAAACCTTCGATCTAGATAAACAAAAACATAATATATTACGCTAGGTCCTTCAACTACCTACATATTAAAAATATCACTCGTTTCGTCGTCCCGTTACGACGCGAAGCAAGGACAAACAAATACACTTTCTCATTCATAATTATAATAGTATTCCTAAACTGTCGTTATGGATATATATTAAATTAATTTCAGTAAAATGTTATTCCTATCGAAGATTTACGATTGTAATCAAACGTCGAGCTATTCATTTTTCAACATCAATATCATAGAGCGATACAGTTCGCGACAGATTAATTTGGTAACCGGTGCGGCGCACAGCCGACGATCATCGCTTTTCAATAACCCCACTCGTATACTGTGAACGGGGAACATTTTCGAACTACGCGAACGCAATAATTTAGTAACACATTTTCTTAACTCTATATTATAAATAATTTGTAGATAAGTTTTAAATTACGTTAATTCGACATCCGACAAGGAAAGCTAGAGGTTCTATTTCGGTACACCGCGCGCCGCCATCACGCAACACCGAAACATAAATTATCCGCATAACTGGCTTCTCCGTCGAACGATCGAAGGAATCGCGGTTTGTACCACATATCACGCGATTAACGAGTCCCTTTAATCATTTGTCTTGGTTTATTTTATCAAAACAATCGAAAATAAGCTCGGTCGCGGCTGCGGTTGCGCCGGCCCACGCGCGTGATTAACGACGCCGGGTTGGCGACTTGAAAATGAACCCTATTACTTACTTAACGAACTTATCGCCTAAGGAAGCCGAGAGAAAAACTCTCTAATTGCGCGCTCACGGCTCGGCCGGCCGCCGCGCCGCTTAGCGCATTGTTCGCCCCATTTAACAATCGCTTAAACCAACAATTGCTGAAAATAGTGCACTTACTTTATTGGATTCATTTTGCGACTCGATTTAATAGTCAATTTTCATAATTACTTTTTTAATAGCCGACAATAAACCTTTTGGTTGTTTAACATAGCCTCTATAAAGATGTAGATACTTGCCACCTACACGTTCAGGGATGTAGACATTTGAATTGTAATAAATTGTTACATCTCTCTTGTCCATATAATAATGATTTGCCCCATCGACGATATATCATTCGCTATCTAATCATTTTCTCGGCGTTACTCGGCGTTATAAATTAGCGGAGTCGGGCCGAGCTCGGGAGCCGTCCGCGCGTCCGTGTGTGATGAATCTGGCCGGTTGTACGGCGAACGCAGATGGTATCGGATAGTCATGATTCATTATGCAACAGGGTCGGTTGCTTCTCTTCCCGCATTATCTGTATTATAATGTCTTTATTTCGATATGAATGCGCACGAAGCGTCGACGATACAATGGCCCGCACGAGATAAATCTTCCCACAATCGGATTTGTTTAATACGTTCAAATCGAACGAACAATGCTGTGAGGCCGTGAGTCAGCTTACGTCCGTAATCGACGTACGGCTTCCGGTAAGTCATTGCGATGCATAAAGTGATTATGCAATTTCGTTGTTTTATTGTTCATTTTGTAGTGAAGTCATAGCTGCAACAGTATTGCAAATTCAATTCTGTAGCTCCAATGAATGAAATGCCTTGTTAGCGCTCGGCATACAAACTCCAGACCTTACCGAATGCGAGCTAAGCCCGAAAAAATACTTTGACCGTCACGATTCTTTTGCTACAGTACGGTTCAGCCATGCATATAGTTAGTGCAATGCAGTTATATTCCTTGTATGTGTGTTTGTGTGTTTACAAGCGTATGTCTTTGTGTAGGTATATTACAGCAGTACAGACGTGTAGTCTACGCGTTGGATGTATTCATATATGCGTATGTGTTTAACAAGCCGTACACGTCTTAATACTCATAGCCTCACTTCACTATTTTCAAACTCTTGTTATTGTTAATTGTGAAAATCATTCAGTAGAATTTGTTACGATGAATTTGATTTAAGGGTTGGTAGTGATCCAGCAGAATCTGTAACAAAATACTACACGACTATCGACGCAGTTTTTTCGAGACACTTAGATAAAATTAAATCGCAAACAACTTTAGTTATCATAAGCCAATCATTACTAAGATTAAGTGTACTGATTAAGTTAATAATTAGTTTATGTTTTTATAATAAATATTAAAACAACACGTTTAATTTCATAATTTTAAAAACAATAAATACAATTTTATCGTTCCTTCATTTATATATTTTTATTTATTTTTCGATTAATTACTATTAAACATTGTTAATTTAATTGTGCTTGTTATTTAATAAATAATATGCCTATAGTAAAAGGAACTTCGTTCCAAGCGGGTGCCCCACAACGCTTATGGCTTTTTATTAGAACGCCGTCTGCCATTGCTTTATAAATGTGTCTGTCAGTCTATTTGTAGGTACCTCATAGACTTATAGCTTCTAAGAAGTTAGAAATTTCCATGTATAGTTAAGACAGCGTCAAATGGGCGTTTAAAATTGCTCAATTAGTCAAGTTATTTTTAACGTCAGGGCCATCTCAAGCAATAGGTACACAAGATTCCAGTAGGTCAAGGAGGAGACTATTGTATCTATTTTTTCATTATTTTCTGAAACTTATTGCTCCATTTTGAGCAATTACATGGACAAGACAACATGATCATGCAAGGCGAAATCAGTGGACTGATTGCTGGCTATGGACGAGGTTTTTCTTGTATCAATATTACTAAAGCAATTATAATTGGCCGTGTATATACAGTAAGTGAAACATCGTTAGCTCATGTGTCATTAGGGTTTGATGTCATCCAGTGATATATAAATTGTATATCTGACATAGGAACGTAACGTTTTGTTCAAAAGCTCTTGATAAAAAAGATATTTATGTATATTTATGGTATATTTTCCCCCGACCGTCTTTTCGTTATTGAAAATTCGCACAAACATCTCTCGCAGAGATTGAAGAAATTTGAGTATGCAATAATGCATCCCCATATAGGTACGTCGTATTCAGCTAAACGAGTCCAAAGTTATAAAGCGTGTAGAACTTTACGAACTAAACAGAAAGTTTTTAAATTAAGATAAGTGATTAAAAAAAAATTAAACTTTAAGTCTGTTTCGGTAACCGTTAGTTTGAGCCATAGTTTATAAGTTTGGAGTACGTTTAGCCGAACGCGGTGTATATTATCAATTCGCAATTGACCGAAGTTTTTCAAATTTCAAACATTTCGTCATATTTAAACAAGTAGACTGTAAAACTCTCTGTTAACACTTTAATACTGCAACCGTATCAGCGGAACGAATTCGCGATATTCAAAGACAATATATTTCGGTCACGTTCAAACGCGCGGCCAATAAAACGAGAACCACGTGAAGCAATAGCTCAAATAGGATCGCAACATAACTCGCGCAAAAAGCGTTGTACGTTATTTTGTAGCGCTCTCGATGCAGGCGGCGCACCGGGCTTGGCTTCTTACCAAAATGTATCAAAGCGAGATTTATGTGCAGAAGCGACGAAGCCCGCGATGCTATCGCCGGTGCGCGGTCCATTGTTGTGCCGCGGGAATTGAATCTATGGAGCGACCTACCGCCCTACCATCGCGGGACGGACGCCCAAACGCCTCGACCGTGCCAATTTAATAACTCTTCTAGTTCTTCATTCCGTACATAACTTTGTGAAAGTAGGCTTTTAATAGAGTCGCACGGTCGGTACACTTCGTTTGAAGTGAAATTCTTTTGGCTCGGTAGACTAAGCTTAATTCACCACACGAAAAATGTAACAGAAGTTACGAAATAACTTAGGAGGTGGACCGAATCGTTTGTGTTTGTGCATTAGCCTGTAGTTGTTCACTATAAATGTAGGCTATACAGTAAAATCATCTTGTAATCTGAATTGACAGCAGAGTACCTACGATGTCGCCAAGGACACCTCTCTTAAAGTATACAAATGGCGTTTTGTTTATACTTAAGCAAAGAATTTTTTTTAGATCAGATTTTGTTATTTCGTAATATATCATACTCAATGAAGAGTAAAACAACAGCGTTCACATTTTCGTCTCGTTTAATAAAAACTTCAAGTACTTAGGTTATCCCCAAAACTAGCGCCGCACGCCGCAAAACGTCCGACTATTAATTGTCCGTCGGACGACCTCAATTGTGGTAGTATTTTGTATGAAAAGTTATAGAGTGTTATACGTTTTTGAAAAGAAAATTGTAAATTTTGTCTTTTGCAAATCATTTATTGTAAGAAAAAACACCACAGCAGAACAATTCTGAATGAAGTCAAATCACCGGTTTTTTTATAAAAATACACAAAATGAAACTCCTAATTTATTTTTATTTGTGTTTTGTTTATAATTTTACGATTGCTAATGTGTTACAATGTGTACTTAAACAATTACTTGAACAATTAAATTATCATTGGAATATAATAATAAATTTTAGAGTATTCCAAAATACACATAATTATGTCTAGCGTGATTCGATGTTACGAAAAGATAGATGCTAATGGATTCGAATTAAATAAAAATATTTTTATTCAATTAAGCACTTTCAGATCGACAAGATAAGGATATAAATTATTTCTTTACATAGCATTTCTGATAGTGTTTTAAAATATCCACATTCATCTTGCATGCTTCCTTTCAGAAGTTTAACTTTTTTATTATTATTTTATTTGACAATACAACTGACACATTCTCATTCTCATACGGTTCGGTGCTATTATCTAGAATGGCAGCAATAAAGGTCAACGTCTATTGCTCTGACTTTTAAAACTCTTGTCCATAGATATATTGTAGAGTATGTGTCAACTACAGGCTCTCACAGTTTAGAGTTAGTCGCGTAAAAATGCGTAAAACTTTGAAATGCTTTATTTTACCACTAATCTATAAAACGGTACACCGCGTGTTTGTACATTCGTTTTCAATATAAAAACCACAGATAGGTTTGGCCTAAATACAAAATAACACTTTTTGTTTAGAAATTGCAGGGGCAAAAATCATTTTTTTTTATATAACTTCAAATTTATCAAAAACCATAATATTAACTTCATGTGTTTTTTTCTCGTAAACCATAAGCAGTTTTGCATGCGGCTCCTAAAAAAATATGTTGCATTTTGCAAAGCATATGTGTAAATGATCATAACGAAATTATGTGAATTTCATGATTTATTTTCTTGTAAAGTATATGTTTCCGGCACGCGGTCCCTAAACAGAAAATGTTGTATTTGATAAGGTTTTTCTGTAGTTATTTTGTTAGAAAGGAATGCACGTACACTTTGTATATACAAATATGTATATATTACACAAATTTTCATAACATAATTATAAATTGCAAGCGCGTTTTGTTATTGCCGTGTCTAAAAAATAATAAATATGATCGCAAACGTACTATATTTACAATTGGACCTTTGGTTTTGTTGTATGACGTAACATTAAAAGATAATGTTTTGAACTTAACCAACTAAAATTACTTAACGATTTTGTGCTTTCACAAAATCATGTTCGAATATTCTCCAAAACGAAAAGCTCCAAACTTGCCGGTATTAAAAAAAATGCCGATAACGACACTAATATGTATGTCGGCAAATTCGTCCCATTTTTTTATACACCATGCACGTGCACGTTTCGATTAGTATATATAGCCCATCTTTATACGGTGCTATACAGTGCTGTTTTGCTATTATCGACCACCATCCCCTCACAGAATACAAAATTTTCAAGTAAGAGAGTCTCACATTATCAAACTCAATATCTACGAGTAAATCGTAGACCTCACGTTACCACGGTTATAACAAAACCAGATATCTTCCGAGACAAGCATCGTCTCATCGGTGCATTAAAAACTTCGTTAAGTTCTCTGTATAACGAACGACGTTTCTTATCTGGTTTTATTGGCTCATAATCAACCGAGTGCTTTGCATAAAATTTTAATTCACAGTTTCTAACCCGCAATCGAATGAAATATGGATTTAATTTGTTTTCAACTAAGCTTACGATTGCGTCATAATCCACCGAGTTACATAAGATTTTCTTTACACTTCCATCGAATTTGTAATAAACGCGTAAGAGAAAAGTATACCACTGTGCAGATTAATATTAAAACAACTGGCAGAGTTCCGTGTCGTTGAATTACGAGTTTATATCGTTTAAGGATGTTTATGGCGGTGCTCCCACAGAGTAAAATTGAAACGACTGGAGCTTTGCCAGCGAACACGTACTATTAAACTTAATATTACTTCAGTATATGTTTACAATAATACATATAATTCAAATATTGGTTACAATATTTCAGTAATTTCTAAAACCGGCTTTGCTGCATATTGTTCATATTTAAAATATTTTACCAACTTTAGGATAATCAGTATTGATTTTTAATTGATTTCGTATGATGTTATCATATTTAAAAAAAAAAAACATTTTGACAATTGTTAAGTTGGCGCATAAAACTAAATTCCTTAAAAAAATATTCGTTGAATATGTGTCATGGTTTTATTCTCAAAATACTAATATTTGTCCTCTTTTGGCTGTATTTTATTGAAACTGTCTTTCAAAAGGATGAACTTAACCGAACAGACAGAATCCGGAATACCGTCAGGGAAATCGGGAAAACTTTTAGTGAACTGTAACAAACTACATAATAAACAACATACTTTGCCGGTTTACTAACAGGCAGTAATTTTTGAAATAGCTAGGCATAGGGGATGATTTTAGAACGGCCTTGACGACGTCATTTTTAGTTTTGGCAGTAAAAACTAAAATGAACATTTAATTTTTTCTTTAATTGGTATATATATTATTTTCTGAAACTAAAAAAAAAAAACTAAAAAATGTGTGAAAACTTGAACAGCGTGAAATCCATTAACATTTTATTTATATTTTCTAGTACCATTGTCATATTCATCTTGTTTTAATCGGTTTCTTTGATAGTTATGATTAAAATAGTGATCTTACAGTTGATTTATTATTAAATTTGAAACCATTAAAACTAATTATATGTTACACGTTACGACCGCCTGACGCCGAGTTCATCAGACAGTTTATTGGCACTACCAATAAGACAACGTGTCGTCGGCTCCCATCGTTCCCTCGAAATCGGTTTTTTATCGTTTTAGTACTTAAACATTGTCAACACATGCGCTCTGCTGATATTTTAGACGTTACGATGACATCATTAATTTATAATGAATTGCGGTTTCATATATTCGGAATACCAGAAAAATTTGATATCATTAATAAATGTCATTCACATAAATAAATATATATAAAACCGAAATACCACTCATTCACCAAACCCACTGCGCCAAAACTACTGAAGCGAATCGCACGAAATTAGGACATCAGATTTATTTTTCGGAACTCTACTCTTAGGAGGTAAAATAGGGAATAAGTTTGTATGAATATACGTCATTTTGAAAGTTGAACGCATGTTGTGTTTCAAGATTTTTGTAAATTTAACCTCCAAGGGAGCAAAATACGGGATGAACGTTTGTATGGGACGTCAATTTCAAAACCTCTGAAACGAATCACATGAAATTCGGACGTTTTTCTTTTCTGTATTGAGTAGATATCCAATTTAAATTTTTAAATTTTTTTATCCAAAGGTATACAAATAAAGAGGGTTCGGACGGTGTCTAATCCTCGCTGTATTTTGGTATCAATATTTGTAGAAAAAATATATGTAATAGGAAAAATACTGTCACAGGGCGTTATGCTTTTGTTTTTTTGATATCTTGTCTAGTTGTTTTAGATAAACTCCTGAAGAACACGATTTTCGTCGATTCTTTGTTATCGAAAATAATGAGCCGTAAATTCGATATTAAAGCAAATTAAAAAAAAAAAACGTACCGCTCTAGGGACATCTTTTCTTAATGGTCCTGTAAATTTTGGTACCAATTTGTACACATTTCAGGGGTGAAAACAGGTATTTTTTGGGATTCGCTATTGTCATCTCTGTCATTCAGGAATAGGTAGGAGAAGAGGAATTGAAACGGAGATAGGAGTGCCAATTCGAAGCCGCAGATTTAAATATTATCCCCTTGAGAAGGAAAAGATATAAAAAATTGGTATTTGACCTTTTGAATGCAAGTTGAATATGAAATGATTCAGTATTTTCGTAAAATTGTAAAATTACCCATAATAAATGCTAATACAAAAGTGTACCTAATACATGCGCGCGAACCCTCGAACGGTCGATAGATAACAAATAAATGCATTCACTTTATTCATTCATTCATTTACGTATAAAGGCGCAAACAAATACTCCTATTTACAAACTTTTTGTAGATATCTCTAACTGATTCTCTTCAGATAAAAACTCATGACGAAAGCCGCATAAATATGGGTTAAGTGGTTTTTGAATTTTATTACATGCGAACACACAGACCAACACGTAAAAAACTTTATTTTAGGACCACCACATAACTTTCAACCATTCCGTACACACTTTCACACAAGACTAATCGCCGTGACTGTGCCATTTGTCACTATTATTGTGCCGTTTGTTTAGAGTGGCTTAAAGTTAAACGGTTAACTAAATAAAGAAATTAGCTTTTTTGGTGTATTACTATAAGTAACTAGATCCAATAACATGTTGATGACCATACAGCTGTGGCGCAAACCGCAACTGTTTCACGTGAGACTGATTTCAAATTTAAATAACGGTTATGATATTTTCAATTAAGTTTAGCTCATTGAATCGAATTATCCATTGGTATCTGTCTGTCCAGTGTGTTTCACAATTTAAGAGACTAGTTGTATACCTATAAATCTGCATGTACTTATACAATAATACACAGAGATGTACGCATGTCAATTTCTATAAAAAAAAAAAATAGTGCAGTTGTCATCGCTAAAAAAATTATAAATGATTTCCTGGGGCTAACTGAAAGTGTCCGGCAGAGCTCGTGCACCGAGAATACATATTTATGTACTTATTATAGTAATATACTATGTATTTACTAAAAAAATCTACAGATTTCGCGCTTTTCGCAACTATCGGAGGACATTTTTGTAAAACAAATTCATTACATTTTTCGAAAAAAGTTATAGACCAATTTATCAAAATCTTGGTACCGTACGATGCCCCGCGAGCTTTTTCATCTGTTGACACTACTGCCTTTCGTCTACTTTTATAACTTTCGGAAATATAGCCGAATTTCACTCTCCGCAGTAACTGATCTGATAATCATTCAATGAAAAAGATACCTGCCCAGCCCACAGTTATTGACCGATTTCACAATTGTTTTTTTCCAAACGGTAGACAATCTGGCTAAGGGTTTTTTTTGATATTGGCTTTCATTTTCGAAATAATCAACTTTTTAACAGAAAAATCGGGAAATTTCATCGTTTTTTAAACCATCTTCAATTTCCCGAAAAAAGTTACGGACATACTTAAAAAGAAATTGTATCATACACTGCCCCACAGGCCCTTGGATTTTTTGATACTACTGCCATTTGTCTACCATCGTAAACTTCGGAAATATAGCGAATTACACTCCCTAAAACTAAAACCATCTGATAAACACTTTTAATAATAATAATAATGACGTATACATCACAACAACGTCTAGGCCCCAAACTAAGTATTAGCTTGTATTTTGGATACCAAGCGAAGACACCACATACATATAACAACCAAGATCCAGTACCAGTATCAATATAAGATCCAGTACCAGTATCAATATTCATTATATAAATACTGACCCGACCTGGGATTCGAACCCGGGACCTCCAGCTTCGTAGGCAGGGTCGCTACCCACTAGGCTTAGCGGTCGTCAATGTTATGTTAATATTTTCTTTTATTCGGTTCGCGAAATAAATGCGTAAATAATATTTTTATGTATTTTATTAGGAGAACACATAAAACATTAGTATAGCTATTCGTGTTGGGGCCACTCAGAATTGGTCACAGTGACCAGCCGAGTCTTAGCTACATTATAAGCGTCTCAGTCACAGGAACACGCGAACACTGTTTATCACTTCCGATAGATTTCCGCGATTGCGACCGCAACGAAATAAATTGAAAAACACAGCGAGTCGGCACCGGACGCCGGAACGTTGGACAACTATCTATTCGAAATATCTCGGGTCGGCCGTACAGATTTAAGACAATTAAGACCGAACAATGGTGCTTAATACAGCTGACCCATGCAGCTGGCGTTCCTTGCGAACCAGCACGAATTAATATGTATATGGCTAAATTGGTAAGTTACTATTAGGTACTTTGATTGGAGTCGATCATCAGAAAATCTAAACGAAACACGTTTAAAAAATACCAAATCTATCAAGTTCGAGTTCGGCTAGCGTTTTATCATAGTTTCTGTATTTATCTTGCTATTTTAAACGGATGAAAAAGAAAATTTCTTAGATTAGATTTCTTAGATAAATAAGTTATAATATTATAAATATCGTACGGAGAGTGCCCAGCATATTTCATCGAACATCAAAAGCATTCTAGTTTTATTGTAACTGCAATAAAATTATATTCCTGACTTTTATCAATAGTTTAATATCGTATAACTTCGGAAACAAGGAGTTGGAATTGTCGTTACTTGCATTTTTTTTTCAATCCATTAAAGTCTATGACAGTTTTGAAATATTTGAAATCGGCAACTGAAGCTACGCTCTACGAAACCGTTTTAACAAAATTAGAGCAAAAAAATTATATGGTGTTCAGATTAGCAAAACTAGGTTTGTATGTTTTTAATTTTATAAATATTTTGATACATCATAAGAAAAAAAAAATTCGAATGCGCGGGATTTTTGTTCAAAATCGTTTCATTTTTCACATGTTCAACATGAAACTAATTATGAACATTTTAACATGTTGTGAATAACAAAAAAAGAAATAAAAAAATTGTGAATTTCGATGAGATGTGTAAATGTAATTAGTTTCATGTCGAAACAACCAATTTCTATAAAAAGAAAAATTATTATTATCAAAATATTTTAAAAATTAAAAACGTATAAGTACGCCTAGTTTTTGCTGATCCGAATACCATACATTTTTTGGCACCAAGCGGTTAAGGTTTAATGGGGTGCAACCGTTTACGACGTTTGTGCGATAGACAGATAGATAAACGTTTATTATTTTTTCAGCTTAGGTTTACAGTTATTTACTTGTTTATTTTACAGTCACGTGTGTCTGGATATCATCGCATAGTTTTAATTTTAATTTTACATATTTCTACGCTTTATTCTATAGTAAATGAGTCGGGTATGCCGGGAAAAGTGAAATTTGCCGCTACACAGTCCACTTAATCCAAGTACAAACGTAACACACATGTGCTTTCTTGAAATAAATAATCAAAATGTGATATTTATTAAAAAAAAACTGATCGTTAACAATTCGTGATTAAAAATAAAAACTTTGAAATTTAAAACCTATGGTAAGAATAGAATTTGTTATAGAACATTAAAATAATAAAAACACAAAATAACTAAAATCTTGACGGTAAATTTCATTAGAAAAACCTTTCTTTTCTTTACAAAACCTAAGCATATATGTCAAAGAATCGGCTCAATTAGAGAGCTGAAGCCAAGATCACAAGGAGCGCAGAATATGGATTTGATATAACTTCGATTTGAGAGTGTAGCAATATAAGAGAGTCCTACATAATGCTCAAAAATTGTCCAATCTAAGCCGAAGTCGGAGGTTTTATTATTATAGATTTACAGCTCTGATTTAGTAAAAGGAGAGAAAGGTATTTGTAAAGAAATTTTATATCTTGCATTCGAGATTTAGAGATTTTCAGCTACCTAATGATAATGCGCGTTGAGTCGCAACAGAAATCGCCTTTACGAACTTTGTTGAGTCCTGCACTTCAGAGTTCTATCGAAAAATCGTTCATGCTTTCCCTTTTAGATGGCAGAAATGCGAAAAATATGATTAATTTCTAATTAATTTCTAGTTTATCAAATTTAAATTTTATCTTATATCAAATAACAATTACATTTTAACTTCTAATAATATATTGTGTGCTCGGTGTTAATACACAATTTTAATTAGAAAATACATTTCGTACTTTTAATAAATAAATCTCATTATTTTGGTAATTATTTAACGGCATAACAAAGTTTACTCAATTGCTAACAAGTAAACTTGTGACGGCGCCTTCGTTTTTACATTATGAAAATAAATTATCGCTGTAAATATTTAGTAACACCAAGACGTATTCGGGCGGTCGTCGGTCGGTCGTCGGTCGGCCGAAGGAAACGTGGCCCATATTTCGTAGGAAGTAATAAAAGCATGCGCATCGCATCTATACGGTATAACGCCCTGAAGGAAGAATCCTTTAACCTCAAACTAATTCGAAAACTTTTCATGCTGAATATAAAGGTTGCATCATAAGAATAATCGGTATGTACCCTTTTCTATTAAGAAGTATACATTTTTTTTAAAGTGTTTCCTTTGTTTCCTAAATTGCTAAATTAAATTGTTTTATAAGTACACTACGATTTATATACCTAGAAGAAACATAAAAGTACGAATAGCCCTCTTCTGCGTTTACCGTTTAACCACTCATACTCTAGCTAGCTGGTGCAACATGGTGAGTAACAGTCCGCGAGGTCCCCGCGCGCCGGTCTGCACCCCTGCGAAATTGCGTTTGATATTGTGAAGTGACATTTATGACTATTAAAACCAAACGCTGCTGTCAAATTTATTTCCTGTATTTTTTTATTTTTCATTTTATTTATTTAGGGCAACAAACAACTTGTATAATGAAACTTAAATATCTAATTATAAATATACAGTTTATAATAATTGTACAGTCAACCACGCCGTCCACGAATTAGTTTACATAAAAACTCATTGAAAGGTACCAACATACACAACATACAATATACAATAACCAAAGAAATAAATGAAAAACACTTAAACTAAACAAAATTAAGAAAAGTAGAATCAAACACAAAAAAAAAATCATAAATGTTCAGCTAAATCTGCCAAAATGTCCCTCCTAAATAATCTTTGTGACAGTTTGAATATAACAATATCATAAAAACGTTTATTATATGTTTTCATAATGCGACACAGAGGCGCACGCTTACCAGCATTTGATCTAGTGCGCGCAAGCATGAACAATTTATGAGGATAGTTGCACGTATACGCCTCGAGCTACTAGGTATTCGATAATAAATTTGTTTAGTTAATCTATTACAATCAAATCTGCTGTAGCAAAGATTATATAATAGCAACCCTCCCACCCATGAGCACTCTTCTCTCCCTGAGAGATGTAAGTGACAATTTTACAAGTTATTGAGTATAGGACGACCTCGATCGACGGCATTTATAATCAACAGCACGAAAAAACTTACGTTGAACTGACTCAATCTGATCACTATATTTATCATAGAAAGGGTTCCAAATTGGTGTCGCATACTCAAGTTGTGATCTAACAAGAAATTTATAAAGATAAATATATGAAGCTGCATGATCTACTAAAGTTAACACAAGTACGCATAACAAAGCCATAAAAGCTGAAAAACTTTCTTTGTTATATGGTCGATTTGAACATCCAAGTGTAGCTTAGAATCTAACATGATACCATACTCTAAGCCAAGGAAACAGTACTATGTTAAGTGACTAATTTTAATTAGGCACATAGGAGCATATAACGGTACATACGTATACGATATACCTGACATACCTACCTACGGTAAAAATCAAAAAGTATATGCGTACAAAACCAGGACATATTCTAATATACGTATGTTTATGTAATTTGTAAAGTAATAGATAACTTAAATGAATAACTTATGTGTAGTGGAAATCATGGAGAGATCAATTTTTAACAGTGGACGTCAGCAGTTAAAACGGCAATGTTGACTACAATGAATGATCAATGAATTAAAGGTACCTATTCCATCTATACTTGAATAGTAATACGAGTTATATACAAACACATGCTCTCTGGCGTCCGTAAATCGATGCTCAGTGATGGCCTACATGTGGATCAGTTTGTAGAATAATGTACATTATATTTAGTTTTATAATAATGTGTTATTCACTTTATATGAAACGTATTCACAATTCTACTGAAATGTATCGAGTTTTTCAGTTATTTGACTTCATTGAGTCGTTTGTTTCGAGGGGCGCGGCGCTGCTGGAGCGACTCCAACAGTTTTACAGAATCATTCCACTCAACAAAGCGTTTCAATGAACACAACTCGGCGGGTATGGATCGCGTGAGCAATTCTAAATAATTGGTTATTTTATTGTATATTTATGAACAATATATGTTTTTGTTATATGTGTATATCATTTTTGTTGTTGTTTTAGTGTTTTAATTGCAATAGTGCATATATAAGCCATGGACGTTCATAGATAGATATACCGCGTTGTGACAACAAAATGTGAATAAAAAATATACACCAGTCGATGTTTTGAAATATCGACTGTGAAGTAGAATCTTATGTGACCCACATGAATAATCGTAGATACTTTAAAAGAAAATAAAAAGTTTGATATTGCATTTCATGTATAATTTAAATAACTGTTTGTTTATAACGGTGATAATGCCGTATGGTGTAACTAAATGTTAAAACTGAGTCCGACGTTTTGCTCACGTTTTCGATCGCTTCGATATACCTATGAGACGCTCCATCTTAATATTTTGCTATCTAAGTTACAAACATATTTTACGAGTCAAGAACAGCAAAACGGCAATTTTTTACAAAAATATCTAATCTATTTATAATATATTATTACATTCCTGTGACTTACATGAATCACGTCATCATATTTTCAAGCTAAAAATAAATGAGAACCGAATTCCACATCCTCGATTCGCCATCGTAAATACACTCGAGGCAACATAAACCAGCAAGTCCAGTTACAACTACCTATTGGTTGGTATCAGCCAATAAAACGAACTTTCAAATACTTTACTCCATTTTACATCCAATCAACGTAGAAATACAATCCAAAAAGTAAGAACCAACATGAAACCGAGATAGTAACATGTATATACACCGACAGTCCACTATGCTAAATAAACCGAACATCCCAAAATACTTTAGTTGTCCTGTCACTATGGAAGTTGACATTTTCACCTTGGTTAAAAAAAACTGAGCTCCTACGCCTCGTAGAGGTACATTGGCTAAAGTATTGTAAACACAGACTATGTCGCTATTGAAAATAGACGGGACAAATATTTGAATTTTAAACATGATGACGCTGGCCTTTAAATTAACAAAATTATTCGTGTTTGTGTCAGCTGGTGATAACGCAGTAACTTAACTCTTCGTTTTGGTTTTAGTAGTGGATAAAGACTATTTTCGGAGGCGGTTCAAAAACTATTAAAACTTATACTTTGATGTCAATTTTATCTGTACAATATAAACGCTCGAAAGCTCTCGAACTGACACTTTGTGAACGATCAAAGAGTTTAACTTCTTTGAGGTTTATAATGTTTTATGAAAAGAAAAAGTTATAAGTACAAGCCGTATTTTCTTATTATAATTCTTCTTGTGCGTCTTCAGCCAGGTTTAGTAAGAAAAATGTAGGTAGGTAAATTGATTTTATCAGAAATTACAAAATCCATTCTGAACATTACTCGAGATAATCAAAAAACAATAGCTATTTCAATTACCGATATTTCATATAGATTACTTAAGTATTATTTTTTAATTTTCTAGTAAAGTACTGTTTGCATATAATTGTTGACGTTAATATTGTAGCAATACGCAACAATTACAAAAAAAAAATCTGTGATGCTAAACATCCATATCTACTTGAGCAAACCCATTTGTATCCCTTGGGATAAACCATTAGCTTATATTACTCTTCATTCGTATAGATGCGATTGGAGTGTTAATAATAAAATCGTATTTTACTCAGGAAAAAAACCAATAAACCACTCGTTTCTCATAATATTGTATCACCAATATCAAAGGGGACTTACAAGGGAGCATGGGTGCAGTAGCACGGTTTTCCCTACGAAGAGCCGTCAGAGTCAGTTCGATTACGGCGTGCTTCTGTCACCGCAATGCGCTCTCAGCCGTGAGCGCACGCTAGCCTAGCCTAATCCAAAATTGACACTGCTGGGTTATATCGTTTTAGTACTATATACCCGGCAATATGTTACAGCCAAAGGTTTACGCCTAAATTCCGTTAAGCCACCGTACATATTCAGGATAATATATGCGTTAAACTAACCAATATTCTGTTAGTAGACAACTGGGTACTTATACAATTAAAATTTAATTTATTCACCCACGATTCATAAGCCATGTTCTATAATACGAAGAACCAGTTAAAGTTGAAAAATCCTGTTAAAAATTTAACATAACTCCTTACTTTTTTATAACATAGAAACGTTAGATAGCACCTACAAAGTTTCGGGCAAAGTTCAAATAGCGGACCTTGAGCGAGGCGCACCGTTTAAAGGTACGGTACACTTATATTAAATAGTGATAAGATCTTGCTGCACGGGCGGCCGTCGCGTCGGGACGATTGCTTAAGGCCACTCGTTTCTACTTGGACCACACGCTATGGTAAATATCTACTGGGATGGGACCACCACATGACACGACGTATAACTTTTGAATATTATCCATCATACTACTCGTATGAGGCGACTGATCATCGCTTGTGATGATCCTGATTAAGCTTATTTAATAAGCTTATAGATTAAGCTTCCGATAATACTAGCTCAATTAGGCAGAATTTTATGTCAGTGAGCCGAAGTTGTGAGCCAATTTCCGTTTCCTGAAAACTTTTAATGAGACGTACGTACGTAAGTACTTTTCTAGAGTAATTGTTATCTTTAGTGTATTTAAAGTAACCTGTTTTTTTTTTTTAAGTTTAATCGCTAAGCCGTCTACGGACTGAAATAACGATTTTCTTCTTAAAACGCTCATTTTTTATTCTGTGGCAAAACCGTTCAGAAGATGACTCGGTGATAAATCGCATCTTAAATTAGTCAGGTAAAAATAAATTTGTGTCGACGTAATTTTAGACATTTTTTCCTTCGGCTCGTTCACCGATAAACGTCATAGATCACTCGGCTGGTTTAATTTTCTGGTCGTGGCGTCGAAAGACACGAGCGTAAATTTCACCGTTAACAATCTGTGGAAAAACGTCGTGTCATCACGTCGGACGTGGTAGGGAGCGTCGACAAGTCGATACAAATCATCACTTAATCACCGACCCCCACCTCTCCGCAATACCGACAGAAGGATCTTTCTTGGAACGACGTGCCACTTTATCTAAGAACAGACATGCTCTGTATATTTATCTTCTAATTAGTAAAACATTCAACAACACAATTTCTGATATGTCGAAACTTGCTCTTAGTAGGCAGTGAATCGTTTAAATTAGTCACAGGCCATCAATAAAATACGAGAAGCCTCGTATCGAAATAATATCGAGTAATGTACGATACTCGAACCGATTAACAACGAATACTAGCTCGTTTATAACTTAATTTAGCCGGGTCGAGTTACGGCCGGCCGAGAGTCAATTACCTGCGCCGGCGCACGCGGAGCCGGTTCGCGAAGTCCCTCCCGCAACCTTCCCGCTCCCTGCCAGCGGTCAGACCCACAGTCAGACCTCACGTTGTTCCGGGCACCCATCGAGCGGGCGGATGTTTTTTGCTTCGTTTAACTTCTTGCGCTCGCCGCCTCAGCCGTCGGGCCCCTTAGGAATCCTTGTTATAACGAAATAGACGAGATAATTTAAACGACCGGTCGAGCCCGCCCCATGTTCTCGGCCGGGTCGACTGGGTTCAATAATAAATAACACTATACTGTATATTTATGCAAATACGAACGAATGGATAATTGGATCGCGATGGAACGTCTAAATAAAACGCTCCAAGATAGGATCATGTTAAGTCCATTTAGGAAAAATTGGTAGAATAATGGGTATCCATGAAGTAAACTTAACAAGAGGGTAAAGTGCCAGTCACGCTGTCTAATAATTTGAGCGTTCACAAAAAAAAAATAACTTTGGCTTTAAATTAAACTCAAGCAGTCTCAAAACGTGAATAGCGTTTTTTATTATAACGTTGCGAGATAGTACTTTAATGATTATTCTAGTAAGTAATGCTTTGATAGACTATCGATATTTTAAATTGCAATTAAGCATTCATTTATTTGTTATTGTTACTCATACGTATATATAAACTAGAAAAAATAGTCTATGTGATGAATAAGCCTATTCGAATATGTTCGTAAAACTAACAGGAATAAGAAAACATCTTTCCATTAATCTAAGCCCACAACTACTACAAAATACATCACTGCGTTACGAGCAAAGGAACGCTTAAAGCGTGAGCAATAAAAATGTTTTGAAGTCGACGAGTCAGGAGCTTCAATGTATTACCATAAAATAAATAATGCGAACAGTAAGTCAGCTTCATGGGGAACATCAAAACAGAAAACACTTTGAGATACGTGGAAATTACACGCATAGTGAGATCTGTGCTGGTGGTAACTCATTCAGTTCGCTTCAAGTAGAAATGACACGTCAAGCTTTCTAAAATGTCTAAAATCTCTAAACCTCTAAAATGGCTTTAATAATTATAATATGACTTCAAATGAGACGCCCTTTTCAAAAATAAACATTAATTTGTATTTCCTAGACAAAAAACCGTCACATATAGCCCCATAGTCGTTCATATGAGGCAACAAGTTGATGTTTATTACAGAAACGTGCCAAAACTGACTTACTGGCTGTTTTTTACACTTTGGTATTTCGAAGCATTTAATATGAAGACATTTTCATCTCGTGGCATCGTTCAGGGTACGCTTATTACGAGCTAATGACTCCAAATTGTCCACGTCTCGCCTGTATTCGTCCGGTAAGTATTTAGGTCGCGAGCCATACGCTTAAGCACCGAAATTAAATATCCAGACGTGCAAATGAGCTTGGCGTGAGTGGAAGTGGAAAGATTTTTCAAGTATATAATGTAAATTTACGTATAAAATTGTTTAGTTTTCATTTGGATTAGTTTCTTAGTGGATTAGTTTTTTTTGTTTAAGATTATATTCAACTTGTGACGTTCGTTCCGATGCCCATGCAGTAATCTAGTGATTAAGCCTTATTGATGCAACCAGGATTATCCCCTCACGATGGAACTCTTCAGCTCTTAATCGAATCAAGTTGTATTTTCACAGATATGTGTGATTTGTCTGACATTATATTATTGCTCTAACACCAAGCTGTCGGGTTATAGAGCCGAAAAATGGATAACAGAACCTTAATATAGTAAATCGGCCGAGTTTGGGCTCATTAAATTTGCCTTAACGAACACTTTTAGTATCATATAGCGACGAGGGTCTGATGGTGGACCTGAAAGGTGTATGACAGAACCCATCAAATGCTAACAGAGCTGTAAGCCCTGATAATAATTTATTACTTTTAATTCAGTGTTTCCCTAATTTTTAATATCATACATTCGAAACTAACTCTGTCTGTTTGTAGCTTAGTAGTGAAGCTTTCACGCCTAAACAGCTCAGTCCATTTTGAATAAATTTGATTGAGATATATTAAAATTCGAGAACGACATAGGCTACCTTTTTCAAGCAAAAAAAGGGTTGAAGTGATTTAAATAGGGGATTTGTTTAGGAGTCCATCATTATTGAAGATAAAACCATGAAGCTTTATATTTAGGCATTAAATAAATAAACATTTGTTCAAGTGTAATTGAAATTTCGACTTGAATTGGTGTGAAACAAGGGATGAAAGTTCGTATGAAAGTCCAAACAAATCGCAACTCTTTAGAATTATCAGGACTGCCTTCCTATAAGCTGAGACTGGAAGTTGGTGTTCCGGTCCTGTTAATGAGAAATTTTAACTCGCCAATGCTAAGTAATGGTACACGGCTGCAAATTAATCACTCGGGAGGTAATATTACAAAAACAAAAATATAAACTGGAATGGCAAACGAAGAAACTGTTTTGATTCCCCGTATTCCGATAATTCTGACCGATGTGCCATTCCAGTATAGAAGTGTGCCGTTTCTCTTCAAAGCAGCATTTGTAACGACAATAATGTTCAAGGACAGGCGCTTAAAGTAGCACCTGTTTTTCCCATGAGTAACTCTATGCAGCGTGTTCACGAGTATCGAGCCCGCAAAATCTTTACGTTCTAGCGATGGATGGAAAAACAAAAAAAGTTGTTTATAAAATAAGATATCTACAGTAAATCACAGCCGTTTGCAGTTTACTTTGAATTTGTATTCTATGTAAAATTAATAAACTAAATATAAAAATGCAGCCAAAAGTAACAATGCCACGCGGATGTCGCGGGCAAAAACTAGTAAAATATTTTTTTTTTTTAACATTCACTCATGCCTAGCGAGCCAACCATCAATCAAAGCACGGATGTTCACGAATGTTTAATTTGCTTAAGTACAAAAGACATATTTGTAAATGGAATAAGTATTTAATTATGTACATTACCATATTTAAAATACAATTTATACTACTTAAAGAGAAGTATTGTTTCAGTGGTTATAGGTATAGTGCAATGACTCATCCCATTCTTCAGAAATGAACTTATCGCGTATTTCATGGCAAAGAATCGCCGCTCATGCATACTCCAATAAGATGTTCTTCCATTGCTTTATAAAATCTTTTTCACAAAACTGACCAATTCAGAAATCCAAAAACGTTATTTGAAATCTCAAAATTACACAGAAGAAGTGAAACGAATGTTTAAAAAAGGTGAATTCGATATGAAAACTCTAAGCAGAGAGGTCACTATTGAACATAATTGTGGTAGGTAATATAGTGAACAGCAACGGTGACTAACATGAATAATAGGGTGGCTAATATGCTGTTATCCACATTCGGGTTTCGTGCCTACACCTCGTTTCGGCGGTTCCGGTGGTTCGACAGGAATAAACAAAAAGTTTGCGTGCTGTTCCGTTCCTATCGTGTACACCACATACAGTTAATAGCGAAAGTTTAATTTATTTTGAGGTACCGCCATTATAAATGCAGATCGACTTCCTAGCAATTTCTCTATTAATTTTAGGCATAAATCTCTTACGGTTCTGCCTCTAGTTAACGAGTCTTTGAATGCATGTCAAAGTTGACGAAGATTGATATCTATTGTTTTTTTAATATTTGAATCTATATATAATTGAAGGGTCTACACCGACACATATTAGTCTCGCCACAATCATTATCTGTCAGTATGTCGGTAACGGTCGGGTAGCTCGTAGAATGTAACAGACATTTTTACGGGTTACACTTCCTATTTTATTGATATTTATTATCAAAGAATAAAAATTGTTTATTAATTATTTAATTAATGTCATAAAAATCAAATTATATTATTATGTTATTTACGCAATATAATAGTTACACAAATTCAGACATCGATATACAATCACTGATAAAATTAACCACCCTCTTTTTAAATTGTTTTTTTTTTGTTGACACACAAAATAATAATTGGATCATTTTGCTAGTAGGTAAAAAAAATATTATAACAATAGGTAAGAAAATAAACAAAAATTTTACGGCTAAAATTAAATCTGAAATTGGTGTAAAATTCATTAAAACCTGTAATAAGATAGGTACGAAGAAATTCGATAAAGATAATGAGCGAAAATAGGTCATATATTTTATCTAATGCGGTTATTGGAGATTTAGTCATTTTATGTTTAGGCTAAGGCTAAGGTCATAGCCTAAGCCTTAGGTAACGTTATCCTGGATTTATTTTTGTGCCCCGCCTCCTCTGAGATGATTTGCGATCAAAAAAATATCCTATGAGCTTTAAAGTAATATAATAATAACGTATACATCAACACCACGTCTTGGCTTGGTACCCAAAACTTAATAGCTTGTGTTTTGAGTACCAAGCGAAGACACCACATACATATAATAACCAAGACCCAGTACCAGCATCCATATTCATCATATAAATACTGACCCGACCTGGGATTCGAACCCGGAACCCATAGCTTCGTAGGCAGGGATAAGATAGATAAGACGTCTAAACACCCCTTTTTAACCCTTAATGTAAACATACGCGTTTAATGATTCGTTTAATTGGTGTTAATTGTTCAATTGATTATTTTATGCGATTTCTTAAGTTGATATGCGGTTAATTACAATTTTTACCCGACTGCCTCAGAAATAGAGTCAGATTTTTCGAATGTATTTTGTGTCTATTCCTTTGGTCTGTTAGCGTAAACGGCGGGCGTCTGTAATTAAAAAAAAAAGAAAAGGAATGAAAGCTAGTAAATATCCAAATCTAAAGAAATATATATTACAACGCTTTTACGTTATCTGTTTGACACAAACTACAAAAAAGTACGTTCATCATAAGAACAGTACGTCAATTATTTGTTGGACTGTAACAAATCATTCTCTGACTGTAACGTATGTTTTGTAATTTTTGTTTATCCCTGCCTGCTCTATTCAATATTTCTCCTTTTTTTCCCTTTTCAATCAATTACTTTTTCCGTGGTCTGTTTATTATTATTTTTTATATTACAAACCTCAAGATCCTTCTTCGCTCTCCTAAAGGTTGAACTCGAAAAATCAACATAATACGTGTTTAAGCATTCGTTTAGTAGTGTGAGGTCTCAAGTAGATACGCGTGTTATTTAAAGTTTCTCTATACTTACCTACCAACCAATATTAACAATACTTTTCATCTTTAAGGCATTTCGATTACCTACTCGTGATTTTACTTAATGCAGAGTCCTCTACAGTAGTACGCTGAACTTATTTCTCCGCCTTACCATCTCTAAGATAATTTGTGGACAAAAAAACGTTTCCAATTTTAAGGTATAGGTTTCAACAAGACTGCAGGGCATACCGCTACAGGATTTGCTCAAGTACATGGTTTTTCTCAAACCCATTTTTTTATGTTGTACCTACGTCGTTTTCGAGTAAATCAACTCTGCAGTTTGAATGAAAAACGTCTTAGCTAATAACAAATTCGAATCAATAGTATATTGGTAATTCACGTAGGTACCCGTGATAGATTTGACAAAAATAAAACATAAGTTAAATAGGAAACTTAATTTCTGTGAAAAAAATTGTGTACCTACTTGAGGCCAGAACGTGTTTATAGTGGTATATTTTGCAGTCCCTGAATAAGATTAGCGATTTAAAGAATTTTACTATGCCGTTTTGTACTAAACTTACACGTTCGATAGATAATTCTTTCGAAAGTTTTTATTAGATTTATTAAGCGATAGAGAAAAGTAAACACTCTGACGATACCTTTAATATATTTAAAATATATCTCATAAATAAATGCAATATACACATAAAATATAGGTATTTAATATCTTAAATAATAACATATAAATAACATAATAACTATAAACTCGTAGGTATTAATTTCGACGGATCGTGTCTAGAAAGCTTCTAAAAACCCTAAAATTACTGTACCTGAATCAGATTTAAAACTAAGTCGACGTAATAGAAATTTCAGTTAATTATTCACGAAGCAGTTACAGTGAAATACAAATTACTAACTGAAACATAGGTTCGTAGACAACATTTTGAATTTAAAATGGTCATTTCATTCCATTATTATTTACGAATATCACTTTTCCTCCGAAACGAAGCAAATTTTTCCAATTCAGGAGAAAATACAGTAATATTTTAGGTAATGGGTACGATATTTGATACAAATAAAAACAGAAGAATTGAAAAGTACAATCGGCAAAAACATTTTCGCTTCCTAAATGGTCTTCTATTCCCAGTACTTCTCAATCCATCCGGTTTGCAATATTTGAAACCACGTTGAAACGAATAGGTCATTTGCAATAAAATTTATTATTTTCTTTACAACTAGGTATAGTAGCGTCGTCCAATCGAACCATGAGTACCTACCTACCTATTTGCAACTTGTCCTTATAATAAATAAAAAACATTTTTATGAACAAACAAAAGTAATTTTGATAGAGATGTTGATATAGATTCATTGTTAGTTTTATTGTAATAATATAATAATAGACTAAGTTAAAATCTTCTCTTTAAAATTTTCTCATTTATCATTATTTAGATAGTACTTTTAATTTGTAGGTATTTTTAGTTTCTTTTTTTAGTTAGATTTTAATTTAGTGTATAATAATACACTAAATTAAAATCTAACTAATACATAATATTTTACAAATTTTTAGAATAATGAATTTCACACCCAATTTGTAAAAATTACTTTTATTTTTCTGATAAAATTCTTTAATTTTATTATTAGATATTGCCAGACGAGAAAAAATCTCATAACGTTCCGACCAGCTGAACTTCAAAAGTCGCAAGGTACCTACTAAAATTGTGAAAATCTAGGACAAGATATTTTCAGAAACGAGTTTGTGGCAATGATTTTTGTTTTTCTTTTACCATTTCAATGGACAAGCGTGTGTGGAAAATATAGGTAAATATTTATTTGATTAATCCTACGATTCGACTTATCCTTCAATAAGCTATAAGCTTATTTTGAAATATTTATTTATTTTCTTAAGAAACCTATGAGTACTTGATATAACATCAAATGTTATTAACATATACTTTTAACGAATTATAGCAACCTTTCTAGAATAGAGCCTATTTTTAATGCTAGTGAAGAAAACCGTATCAACTATTATGAAAACTTTTCGATTCTAGAAACGTACTTAGTGTAAGTAGATTTATTTATTACCTAAACGGAATCTTATCTAGGTACCTTTTTATTTTAGTGTTGGACCGACAAGGTTTTTATTGGATTTTATTTACGAATTCTTCAAAGTATCGCAGTAAGTACAGGACTGTACATAAATGTGCGCTATAGTGTTATTTGTGTCATAAATTTGTGGTTACATTTATCAAACTTTATACATATAGGTGATAACTTTGTTTAAACTCAGAAGTATATCATCGCTTCTGAGAATGAGTCGAGCGTTGACTCACTACCCACGCAGTTATTAGTGAGTAAATAGATTGTGTGATTAGCGGCGGTATGCAAGTGGGTACTGTTTGTTTTGTTCGGCCATTAAGTGGTTTGGTGTGGTGCACCGAGTTCGGTGCAGTCAATTGAATGTGGGTACCGACCTCTATGGTGACGCACACGGTGGTGCCCGGTGGGCCGGCAGCACGGCTGCTCCTGGTAGGCGGTCCAGGAGTCGGCCAGCGCCGCCGCCAGCAACGCCCACAGCACGCTCAATTGCGTCCACATTGTCATCGCCAGCGCCGCAACCGTTCGTCGCGCCGGCTCCACTGCTCATCAAGCGTGGCAGCCGTCGCCGCCTCTACATGCTCCCCGCACGCATCGCTCTCACAAAACGCACCAGGTCAAAGTCAACATCCGATTCTGGAAAACTTCACCGGTGTCAGTCTATATACTATTCTCGTAAAACGAGCCTCCCTGAAATTACGCTTCCGTTCTAACGAGAGGTGAATGGACTCGGACTATTAATCACGCCGTCCGTCGACTCGCTATCTGATACCTTTCGAGTTATAATCAGCTCGTGAGGTCTCACTTCGTTCGACGGCCGTGATTTATCGGTCGTCGCGCAACGCGAGTTTCCCGAGCACTCTACGGCGAAGAGCCGACAACACGTGCGTAACCGTCATCGCAGCGGCGCGAACTAACTGAAGACTGAATGTCGGCCGGCACTCGTACACTCGTTCGTACTCCGCTAGAAACTGGCGCCGTCGCCGAAATGCGTCCGCTACGACGTTTCCCGGCTCCGGCTGCCGTGCACTCGCCGACCGCACATGAAAGCTCCTCTCGTTCACTCGTTTACGGGCGGCCAGGACATAACGAAAAGTTGCAAGTTAAAAAGTTTTGATAATTTCGCGTATCCGAAATAGTCGTTTCAAAATTGTAGGGGAGATCCGACTTCGGCTCGACTTGACCCCCGGTCGTTACGAACATATTGTAAAGAAGGGGATGCTTTCCTCCGCATAGAACGTAGTAAATTTACCTAATTTATGTTTTTGTTGGGATATGCAGGGAAAAGTTTTATGTTTACAGACACGCAAAAGGAAGTTGTCGATTTTCTTATACATGGTTATTTATCAGTGAGGCAGTACGAGTCATTACGTCTATACTTAATTCCTAAATAACATCGGACTGCTAAACAAGATGACATACAAAACATGCTATCCTCTTATCTCTACCTACTTAGTTTGACATTATCTATGCCCGCAGGTTGTTAGTATCCTTTTGCTTATTTTTCCTTTACACCATTAAATAATATAATTTCAACCAATAGGTACTATGTCTTTCGCAGTGTTTGTCGCAACAGTTGTAAAAGATTCGTATAAATAGCATATATTGTTATTATAACTTAATAATATATGTACATAGACGAAATCGTTGCTCTTAACATTTTTCCGTTTATATAATGCGAAATTTCATAGAATAAGACAAAAAGGAAGTACGCGAGCAATTTCCGCAAGCGCTCACACGGAGCAACTTTGGCCTTTCTAAACTTCGGCAAACTGTGATCGAGTCGATCTTCTCAAGATAGAAATTGAAAATACGGTTAAATTGTACCTATTAGCGTTCACTAGGTCATATCTAGAAACTGATTTTACTGGCGTAAAGCGAGTGCATTACCGTTACAGGTTGTAAATTATTATGACATGGACGTAGATAATAGCTAATCGAAGTTAGCAATGTCTCTTTTACTGGGAAATTTCTTAGGTCAGTTATGATTAAGGCTATGTACCCCGAATTTTTCTTGTATTTGAACCAATTTCAAATACTCAAATACCGATATATTGGAGCCGAAAACTTATATATGTACAGGATGTTTGGTACAGCGACCCCCGATTTTTTAATAACAAATTAGGGTATTAGTCGTGATTTATATTGAGTCGTGATAGCCCAAAGCGCAACGAACCTGTCTCAAATTTATAAGGCCATAGGGCCGTGGTTCGAATCCAGGCGTGTACCAATGAGTTTTTCTGACTTAAGTACATAACTATCACTGACTCCGTGCATCGGAGAGCACGTTAAGCAGTCGGTCCCGGACACTGTCAATAGATGGCGGTCGTTACCGCCCCAACCCGCAGTGTAGCAACGTGGTAGATTTAAGCTCCAAGCCCCCTCACCCCGCGGGAGGCCTTAGCCCCTGCATTGGGGTAAAAATGGGCTAATAAATATGAAGAAATAAAATAATATTATATAATATATATATATATAATAATAAAATAAATAAAAGTAACTCTCTTTGGAAATTAACTTAAAATTAACGCCAAAAGAAGCATATAACTTCAAACATAACTTTAAAAAAAAAACTACTAACAATATTGATGACATAGTTGTCTATTCTCTGGGTCTGTCATTATGCTCGAGTCTTCAATCCCTTCCAAGCATAAGTCGCTCAATTTTTATGATTCTGATATATTCTAAGCTCACCATATAGATTCCCTCTTGCCATTCAGATATTGGTGTAGTTACAAATTTTGGTCTAGATTTTAAAATGGTTTTGCAAGAAACTTTATTATACTCATGTGATTACTACTTGTTATAAATATTTGTTATAAATAGTATGTAAACAGTGACGAGTTCCTTCTTGAAGTGACCATCTTCCAGTCCAATCCTTGAGAGTCTTATTTCATATATTTAGTACTTTTTTTCTATTTATATTGAATTTGAGTTCATCACAGGTATAATTTAATTTACGAAGACGTTCAGTTTATAATAAGTTTATTAACATGTTAAGTAGGTACTATGACTACCTACTATTAGATGCTGTTATATATTATAATATCAATTATAGAAATTATCTATTAATGCTTACTTTAGACAAACATTCGGAATAAATCTTTAAATAATGAGCTGAAACCGTGTAATTGACTTGTATTATTTTAACGAATTTAAATTCCGTATGCAACCTCTATAGTTTTATCACGCGATGTTGAGTTCAAATTCGAAATTCAAAATTGAATAGCATGCACTATTCTCTCTACTTCCTCTTAGATATTTCCGTCGCATTCACGGAATCCGTTCCACCAACTGCCTCATACTAAAGCCTAAAATGTTATATTTAAACAATTCAGTGAAGCAGCAAAGTAACAGATCTTTACCAAATCTCAACATAGGGCATAATGATGTGACAGCCATCGAGATAAACATAAAACTGTATCGATACCATAATCGATACCTAATAGAATAGGGCCTGGACAGGACAGAAGAAAGCTTAAATTATCCTGTGCAAATTACCAACACTACCAGTCTGATTTTGTAATAATTCAATCTTTCATTTATTCAAGAAAGTATTTCATTATTAATAGAATACGCCCTCTTTGCATCTTCATGTCGATTGCCAATGAATTATCACAAAATCAGAGTGGTACTAATCGAGAATCAATGGGCTCAAAGTAAAACGTGATTTTGACCGTTAAAACCGGAGTAAATCTTTATATATGGAGCCCATCTGCATTTACTCTTCAAGTTTTTCAATAAAAACTTTCGAAGGCGTCCGATTTACATACGGCATGGATTCATTTATTTTCTGAAAGATTTTTCGCCTAAAAGCGTAGAAGGTTCTCGGTACTCGGTATCCATTAAAGGAGAAAAGGTTGGCTGCCACTTCACCGCCCGCGCCGGTCGATGCCACCATCGAGCTGCCCAATTATCGAATGTCGCACGTCTAGCCGTATACTGCATCTTGTCTTTTACATTACGCGATTTTTTTTTTGTTTATGACACTGAAATGAAAACCTGATTTAAAAATTAGTACATTTTGCAGGTTCTGTGTTTCCAGGGTTTCGTAGTCAAATATGCAATTTTCACTATTTATCATTCTAAAGATAAAAAGTTGACATGTTTAAGATAAACATTTAAATTAGTATGCAGAAAAAAATATCGTGTATTTAGGTAATTTAAAATGATTAGGGTATTTTTTTGGAATATCCACATCAGGTAAGTCTATTCAAATGACATTTAAATTTCTTAAGCAACTTCTGAATTTTGGTTTGAAAAATATTAGGGTGTCCACCCCTCAGAATTGTGGCACCAATTTAATTTAAAAATATAAATAAATTCGCAGAAGTAGGGTTACACAGGCACTTTCATTAAAATTGTTTTGGTTTGGATAAAGTAATTTTATTTCGCCAGTTATGCCGTAATATATTTATTCATAACTAATTGTTTAAATTAAAATATTGTGATGTCGGATTATCAGGGAATCCAACTTAGGTACTTTTGCATCAACCAACGCCTTCATTACATTTTCGTCATTGCAATCAATTAATGAGATCTAAACAATAAATTGTAAATGACTTATGACTATAAACTCTCATAAGATTGATTAAAATCTCTAAAATCTGACGAAGATATGAAATTAAAGATTATTTTAAGAATGAAAAATTATTTAACCTCACAGATCATTAAAGCAAGATCTGTGATTAACCTATTTCGTGACGTTTAAAGGAATATTTATGACTAAAAGATATTGTAAGGAAAATATGACGAGATTCATCATTCTTTTTTAGGGTCCGTCATACAGAATTCTGATTGTGATCTACGGATACGGATAAGTTATAAACTTTAAAGTTACTTTAAATAATCTTTTCAATACAAATTTATTTAAACATTCAGCAATCTTTTCCTCCGCCATAAAATATGACGGCTATAAAACCGAAAACAAATCACTACATATTATAAAATAAAGTCCCCCGCCGCGTCTGTCTGTCTGTCTGAACGCCATAAACTCTAAAACTATTGAACGGATTGGCATATGGGTGACACCAATGATAGAGTGATTCAAGAGGAAGGTTTAGGTGTATAACTTATTAATATTTTGTGGAAATTTGTTGAAATAAGACGATTATTGCTGAAGAAGTCGGAAAAAAATCAATCCGGCTGGGATCTTTCATCGAAAACGCTGCCTCATCGATTTTAGATATACCATAATAATATATTGAAGAATTGTGTATTTTTTATAGAACTAAATATAAGTCCGTGATGGCATATGTCTATCTTTTATGGATAGCTTACTATACCTATTTTTATGTTTAAAAAATGGTGTCATATGATGAGGTAATTGGAAAGCAATTTATACGGATATAGTATTAATCCTTATCAAATTAAATACGTTATTTACCTTCAGCATTTTATGCAGATTATGATTGCCCTTTACACCATACAATTTAAATTAATATCTTAGAAATTATCGGGAAATAAAAAATATCAGGCGACAAAAACATACAGACCCACCAACTTATATGTGAAACGGCGAAAATTGGAACTACGACCGCCACGTTGAAATGTCATTCGATTGCCAGTGTCAACTACTTTCGAGTGTTTCGTGTGTTTTAAAGCGAAATATCTGAATTCCAAGTATTTAAATATGCCGAAAGCTATAAAAAGTGACGCCCGGAATATTATTCTAAAGGTTAAATAATTTTTTTGAAGAAGCTTGGCAGCAGGCTTCAATAATTCCTTATAAACAAATCTCTAACGAATTCCAGCCGCTACAGATCAGTGTTGTCAGTTTTTTCATTACATGAATTACCCAATATTATTTAAATTATTGTTATTAATCACTACATATTATAAAATAAAGTCCCCCGCCACGTCTGTCTGTCTGTCTGAACGCGATAAACTCAAATACTACCGAACGGGTTCGCATATTGTGGACACCAATAGACTGAGTGATTCAACAGGAAGGTTTACGTATATAATTTATTAATGTTTTGTGCAATTTTGTTGAAATATGGCAATTATTGTTGAAGAAGTCGGTAAAAAATCAAGCCTGTTAGGAGCTTTCATAGAAAACGCTGCCTAATCCATTTGAGATGTAACAAAATAATGTATGAAGGAATTGTGTATCTTATATAGTACTAAAGAAAATTCCGCGATGGGATATGTCTATCTTTTATGGATAGCTTACTATAACTATTTTTTTGTTTAAAAAAAATGGTGTCATATGATGAGGTAATTGGAAAGCATTTTATACGGATACAGTATTGATCCTTATCAAATTAAATACGTTATTTACTTTCAGCATTTCGTGCAGATTATGATTGCCCTTACACTATACAATTTAAATTAATATCTTAGGAGCTATTGCGAAATATCAATATCGCGTAACCAACCGGGTTAGGTTAGGTTATGTGTATTTATTCTTTATTTTTTCAAATATTTATAGAATTGGAAATGAAATACTTTAAAAATACTCCAAGTAGGCTGAACTTACGTCACATTTAAAGGTAATTAAATCCAATCCACATGTTCGATGCAACAAGCTGATATGACACTACGACAGAAAAAAACATTACGGCTTATTATGCTCTGCTACCCGTGCAAAGCCGGAACGGGTCGCTAGTTACTTTTATAAGAGTAAATACTTTAGACGCTCCTCGACGCGTCACGAGCACGCCGCAAGATGACGCTGTTCTCAAATCACATAAATGCCAAACTACCCAAAAAATTTCTTGAAAAATTTATTTTACTGCCAGTAAAGTGCATATACTCGTGGTTCAAGAATACATATACATTAAAATGACACATTTAATAGCTTTTTAAATTCATTTCATTGTTTCATTTGCTTTGCTTATATGAATTTTAAGTACCAAACAGTATTACTTACTAAAAAAATTGAAAATTGACATTTTAATAGAAATTTTTTAAAGTAGTTCTGAACAATTGTCACCCCTTACTCGTAGTTGTCACCCCACATAAAAATTATGTGTGAATAATATTAATGTGAGATAAGATTGTTGTTATAATTTACCTATTGACATTAAAATTAAAAGGGAAAATTAGGTTTTTTGACAAACGCTTTAAAACTATAGAAAGAACCATTATATAAATCCATCGAAAAAACCTTATTTTCCATAAATTTTAGGTTTTTGCGCAAACGCTTCGAAACTGTTGAAACAATCAATGATGTCAAGCAAAAACATTAAAGAGAAATATTTTTTAAAGTCGCATGTTATATTTTATCAACTAAATTAAAAAGTAAAAGTAGAAATGTGATTATGAATAAATAGAAATAATTTCTTTGTATGGTGACTCCATCTAAAATTAAATAGCTGTACTAGACAGGCATCGTCTCACACCTTAGTGAATTCTAAATAGGTACCTAACTATATATGAATTTCTTTTTTGGAAGAAAAATTATTACTTGCCAACGTTCATACCACGTTGAATACTCGTCCGATCACCGAAGTTAAGCAACGTCAGGCGTGGGCGTGGTCAGTACTTCGATCAGTGAATGCGGGAACACCACACGTGATGTTGGATTTTTGCCGATTTAGGTTTACTAGTTAGCCGCCCAGCCCAGTGGTCAAACTATGTCAAATTATTACAAACTATATTAGAAGCTAAATTACAAATTACAAATTGCCAACGTCCATACCACGTTGAATACACCGGTTCTCGTCCGATCACCGAAGTTAAGCAACGTCGGGCGTGGTCAGTACTTGGATGGGTGACCGCCTGGGAACACCACGTGATGTTGGCTTTTTGCCGATTTAGGTTTACTACTGGTCGCGCAGTAGTCAAAATTCGACCGTTCGCACTTTTTTGAAACCACCGGCACCGATGATAATTTAATTAAGCAAGAGTGAGTCAATTTCTAAATCTGATTAACCAAACTTTAGTGGCTATGGTCCTCATTCTTTTGGTAAAATAACCTTATTTTACACGGTCAGCTGCAGAGCAGCCGCGCCGGTATGGTGGTTGCTACAAAAAATCTTAATGTAAGGAATTTTGTTACCTATCTCCTATTAGTTCGAATAAAGTATTAACAGTAGGTACCTACTAATCTGAAATACTAATGTATCTTTCTATCTATCCGTGCGAAGCCGGGGCGAGTCGCTAGTGAATCATAAATTACTATTAACCAAGTCGAAACTGTCATTTAGTAAATGAAAGTCCTGTTCGCCATTGCAACTTTTATTGTTCTCGCTCTTACATTCAAAAATACTAGTTCACCGTCTCGCTTACACATTTAATCAACACAATGTCCGTTTTCTCTTTCTTTCATACTCATTTTAGATGCATTCTTCTCTTTTACACGTATTCAATCAATCCATTCCTTATACATGCTCTTTAATAAATCTTATAATTTTATTTTACAAAATAGAAATTTTAGATTTCACATTTATTCTTCATCTTACAATTTCATACATTTTTGCTTGTTTAATAATCATTTAAATATCAAAATAATTACTTTTGATGTTCTTCGTGTATTAAAGAAGTCAGCTATAATCGACCTCCATTGAGCGAAGTTCTTTTTCTAAGCTGAGTGAATGAGGCATTAAAATAAAAAAAGAGATCGGTCCGTAGGTCAATAGCAGATAATCCATTTCACTTTTATTAACTCTCTCGTCAAAACGAAACGGCTTATCTTCCTTTCAATATAGACGATCGTACAGCTATTCAGTTATTTAATTAGGATTAGAAAGAGCCCCTCACAATTTCACGATCTTGTTATAGGTTTTTTTTTTTTCTACTATAAATAAAAACATTGTATCATTGTAATTCTGGAAATAACGATTTCGTGTTAAACTTTCCTAACTTATACTTACACTATTAAATGTGTTAAACAAATTAGACAAGGAGTCTAGTAGGTATGACCATATTTTCCAAGAGAATAAATTTTATAAAAAGGATTTTATTTCCATATCATTCAATTTGAGAGAATCAGTTATTTCTCGTCTGTTTTGGTTTCTGTTGTTCGACGATTAAACGTGATAAAAATATAGCATTTCCGATTATTTTTTTAACGCAATCAGTTTAGTTATTTTCGCGTGCTGGGATGACAAACATATAAAGATTGTACAATAAGTATACACACAGCAATGTAAGTATTTACATAAAGCTTGGTACTACAACTTATTCCATAATTTTTTCTCAGTGAAAATAATATTTATAGGTATATAAATAATATCCATAAGTTGTCAGTTTCAATAGTGAATGAAGCTCTGCCTTTTATCGGCACGGGTATAGTAAAGTTTGTTTAAAACGTTGAACACATTCAATTTGTTTGCGATAGCGAGCTTTAGTGCCTATCCTGGTTCGTAATTGTGAAACGATAAACAATGCAACAATGATCGCGCGCGGCACAACGTAGCGAACCGAGTGCATTCGCGACAAAGAATAAATGTAATGCAACTGCAGTAAGGTCACATTGAAGAAATTAGTTAGTAAAGCTTTTTATTAGTACTTTAATTTAATAAGTAAAGAAAAAAGCCCAGTACTGATCCATACTATTGATTTTTATTTCCAAAATACACAAACTGCCACTTTAGAAAATCAATATCAAAAATAAGGTAAGCGAAAACATATTTAATTTCAGTTTTGTGATTTTCTATTCAACAATGTTTAAAAAACACTAAAGAAAGTATTAAAATAAATATGGAGTAGATCGAAAAGATCAAACATCCTGTTGGCACACTACGGAATATTATACATACACATAACCCAGCTAGGTATCTGTAAATTATTTAATTTGTGGTAGTGTTTTCATGGAATTGAATCAAATATTTTTAATATTTTGTGGAACCTCATCGTCCCACGTGCATTTTTCCATCCACAATTTTTGTATTATAAATTTTAGCTTTAATTATACAAGGGGAGACAAGTCCAAATGGATCGAATATTTGAACAATGATGGATAAAATAGATCGCTTGTTGACTTTATCTTGAGATTTATCGTTGATCAAGACAGTAAATGTGTCTAAAAGGCTATTCCAAAGTAAACCCAAAGTTTTTGATAGTTCACCAGCACTTAAATCGACTATATTACAATCATTACTACTATTACAAATATCTTTTAAAATATCTTTATTATTCGACTGCCATTTACATTAATTAAATTGTGTAGAATTCAAAATGTTTTTGAGTCCAAGACACAAGCTTACCGTTTCGTCAATAGTATTTGATCCTGATAAAAAATCGTCAACGTAGAAATCATGACCGATCGCGTGTTGAATTTTTGAATTTTTACATTCATTCCTGATGTATGCATCCAGTGGCTGAATATGGCGCTGAAGTTATGCCATACGTTACCGTATTTAAAATGTGTACGTTGCAATTGGCTGTGAGGGGTTTGATCTCCATAAAATTTGTTGTAAAGAATGTTGTGACTCGTTCACCTTAATTTGCCTGTACATTTTTTTCTATGTCACTTGAAACTACATAATTTATGTTGTCTTAATCGTAATAATATAGAAAATAGATCATCCTGGACAGTGTGCCCAACCATTTGAATGTAACTGAATTATTTACCGGTTGTTGTAACTGCGGATGTGTCGAAGACAACTCGAAACTTCTATAAAGACCCTATGATGAGGTAAATATTAAGATTTGCATGTATTCACATATTTTTTTTACTCATATGACTTAAATTAATATATTCTGACATGAATTCTGTGTATAGTTGTTTTAATTTTGGTTCTTTTTGTAGTCGGCTTTCTAATGACAGAAATCGATGTTTAGCTATAATAAAAGAGTCACCCAAAACTTCCCGTCAACCCTTAAGTGATATGGTAACTATGAATCGTCCGTCTTCATTTCGAATAGTATTTGATATAAAGTTGTGTTCACATGCACGCTCTTCCGCTGTAAATTTACGTATTGGGGAAACGGTATCTAATTCCCAAAAACGTGTTGAATCAAACTCACTTGTTTCATGATTCTGGCTTAACATACATATTGGTATTTTACTTTCAGTTTGATGAATTGTCCTCGATATTAACTAAAGCAACTTTGTTTTAAAAAGTGTGAGTTTATTTTTACCCACATAAATTCTATTTGTACCAATCACGCTCCAAAATATGTCTGCTCCAACCAGTATAGCGATGGGAGACGGAACGTTAAAGTTCGGATCGGCTAAGTGTATTCCTATTGGTATAGACATGTCTTGAATGTCTACGTATGATTTTGGTATCGATGTAGTTATATGTTGTAATACAAAATAATTAATGTTCATTCTATAGTCAGCGTAGTATAGTACGACTCTAGTGACAGAATGCAAGACTGTACGTACATGTACATGAATTTTTAACAAAAATTATAAGCTTTCAAACATGTCGCAGGTATTATTCCGGGGAAATACGCATTGCCTGAAATAAAAAACATTAAATTGCAACTGTGTAACTTGTAAAGTTGACGTCGCATGTTCATTTTTAATATATATTTCGAAAAAGCTGGTTATTTTCGAAAATCTGCACTGAAACAAGTTATTTTCAGAATAATCATTTTTTGTTAGTGCTAATCGGAGACTGTGTAATAAATTAGAATTATATATTTCAATTTTCAGATTATGCTATGCTGGCCGCTTATTTCATATTTTCCGTTGGCGTTCTGCTCGTTACAGCGACTGTGGTCTAGTCTAAATTGCGTTGTTCGTTTTAGTAACGAAGTAACGCCGACAGTCGCGTTGCTCTCGTGTACAAATTATTTACTGGCTATAAAACTTTGCATTCACACTGAAAGCTCTCAATTCCCTACCTCCCAACGTTCGAACTAATTCTAAAACCTTTAACGATTCTTTTATAATTAAAACGGACGTAACCTACACCATAATATTTTAAGGATTATTTAACCTTTAATGCAGACTTAGAGATCATGCCATGAGTTAAACTTCCAAGAGTGTGATAAATGACTCATGGCAGCAGAGGGAACTTTTAAAATCTTCCTGTATACACCGTGTTTGTCTAAACTTATAAAGCATGTAGAGCTTACCAAACTAAACAACAAGTTTCACGTGAGCTGATGGCGTAAACTGAAGGTTACTGAAAAAAACATGTTTAAAGTTTTTTTGTCTATTATCTGTTTTTTGAATTTTTTTATTAGTTCGGTAAGCTCTACACGTTTTATAAGTTTGGATTACGTTCAGCCGAACATGTCGTATAAAATATACCGCGTGTTGGTTGATCGTAATTCAAACGTATAGAACGTGTAGCGCTTACCTAACTAAACAAAAAGAGCAGATGGCGCAAACTAGCGGTTCCCGAGAAAAACATGTTTAAACTTTAATTTTTTTATCACTTAAGCACTTTTTTTATGTTCATAAAGTTCCCTTTTTAAACTATTTTTTTTTTGTTTATTTTCATATTATACTACGAGTATATTATTAAATATATTTTAGAATTATGAAAACGTAAATCATAGGTATAAGTTTAATTGTTTGTTATGCAGAATCGATTGTAGAAGTGATATTAAGTTCAGCATGAAATTTCAGTTCATACCAGAGAAGTTAAAGGAGTTAATTTGAGATCTTTAAACGCTTGTTCCGAAAAAAATTAAGACTCCTGTTTGCAGTATTGTATTATTTATTAATCAATCCAAGCATTCTTTAAGTTCAGAAGTTCTATTCCTTCACGAAGATCACATTTCAAGTGTGACAAAACATATATTAAAAATCACACAAATCATGGTGGTGAAAACTGATTTGAATTTTGAAATGGATCAATTTACTGACATTCGAACGGAATTACCGTTCGGATGTCCGGAATTACCGGAATCACGGAATTTTCACCATTATTAGCCTCTCACAAACTACTATTTACTAACCTTACTACACATTGCGAAACAAAGAAAATAAATTAACATAACTCTTTTATAGAGAACGCAGCAGGTAAAAATTTTTTTTGGATTTGTATGAAAAAAAAATTTTGGAAATTTTTTTACTGACGAAATTTAATAAAATTATTGGATTATATTAAGATATAGTAAGGAGTCTAAAATTTCCAAAAGCAGACAGTCTCGTGGCAATGAAAAGACGTCTGAGGCAAAGGGAGGCACGAATATAATTGATGAAGTCAACTCGAACCTCAGTACGCTTGATCTCCGTCCACGGAAAACTTTCTCTACCATTCATTTAATAATACGTCAGGGGAAGAATATTGTCTTCCCTGTACAATTTACGTTTCCGAAAAACTTTGCTATGAACTGTTTGTTTTTCTAAACATTTATACAAATATAAAAACAATATGTTGTTATTATCTGATAGAAAGGGATGATGTGTTGAACTCTGTTGTTTTTTTAATGTAACATATCGTTATGCACCGGTATGCGACGTCGGTTATCTGTACTAATTTTTCATGAGAAATTACGGCCAAACACACACGATGATCAAACTAACTGGTTGACATGTTTTTGGCAAGCGCTAGTACGTTTGAACCCTCGAATATATAAGACACACAGGGTCATAGCAAACTTAACGGCGTCTGTAAAGTCAATCGAACAGAGTTGATAGTAAAAGTTATAATGTCAAAGTGAGTAATAACAACGAAATGAAGGTTACTTATGTAAAAGAAGTAACAAATCTTCAAATCAGAGTAAATCAGTGGATTAATTTCGCTGCAAATGTAGTGAAGCGAAACGTTCAATAATATTAAAAAAATATAAGTATTCACTTCACTTCATCAGCCCATTTTTTTACCCAACTGCAGGGGCTTAGGCCTCCCCCAGAGTAAGGGGGGCTTGGAGCTTAAATCTACCACGCTGCTCCACTGCGGGTTGGGGATTGTAACGACCGCCATCTATTGACAGCGTCCGGGACCGACTGCTTAACGTGCTCTCCGAGGCACGGAGTCAGTGATAGTTATGTACTTAAGTCAGAAAAACTCATTAATACACGCCCGGATGCGAACCATGGCCTTATGGCCTTATGGCCTTGAGGCTGATTCTTATGTCTGTATTATAAAAACTGTATTATAAAAAAATTAAGCATGCATATCAGTTGTCTGGTAAGCATAATATAGGCTTTGCCTAGTTTGAAACTAGATTGCCGTGGGTTAGAGGTCCCAGGTATTATCATTATGTACCATACCTGCCGAGTATAGAACATGGCATTATGTAAAAATTTGTGACAGTGATGAACTCGGTTATAAAAAGAAAAGTCCATCACCTTTTTTCGAATCATTATATTTAAAGTGTAATATATCAAATTTATGATTATTTGATATACCATTCTAGAGGCACATTCTAAATGTTCAGATATAAAACGAAAGCGTTACCAATTAACAACTGCACGAAAAATACCTATATGCACTCAAATAACATGGAAATTTCATTATTATCAATAAAATTGCCGAAACTGTGAACTCAAAAGAAATAGTATTATTGGACGATTTCTTAAAGATTGCACATAATAAATAAATAAATCTTTATTGACATAAGCATGGTACAATCAATTATGTTGAATTCCTTGACGCCTGAGGTAGGTATATACCTGTGCTTCAGGAGTCAGTGTCTTCTCCCAATAGTACTAACCTAAGATCATTCTAACACATTCTAATTCTATGCATGCATATGTGTTTGTGTGTGTACATCGGTGTATGTTGTGTGTTGTGTTCTGTGTGTATGTTTGCGTAGACAAGTGCTGTTTCTATTGAATGTGTTATAGATCGAAATACAATAAAATAATAATAATAATTTCTTATTATTAATCTTGTCTTGGTTGTTATATGTATATGTGTTATATATGTATGTATATGCTATATATGTATGTAGTGTCTTCTTCTTGGTACCCAAGAAGCTTGGTACCCAAGAAGCTTGGTACCCAAAATACAAGCTAATGCTTAGTTTAGGACCTAGACGTTGTTGTGATTGTGTGTGTTATTATTATTACTATTATAAAAATTATAATAATAATAATAACATAATAAAATTATTAAAATAAAATTGAAGTGTCTGTCTGTCTGTCTGTTCCGGCTAATCTCCGAAACGGCTGAACGGATTTCAATGAAACTTTGCAGACGTGCAGAGAGCATTACCGCGGATGACATAGGCTACTTTTTGTCTGTCTGTCTGTCCGTCTGTCTGTCTGTTTGAGTTGATCTCCGAAACGGCTGAACCGATTTCAATGAAACTTGGCAGACGTGCGGAGAGTATTGTTGGGAGTGACATAGGTTGCTTTTTGTCTGTCTGTCTGTCCATATGTCTGTCTGTTTGAGCTGATCTCAGAAACGGCTTAACCGATTTCAATGAAACTTGGCAGACGTGCAGAGGGTATTATTAGGGGTGACATAGGCTGCTTTTTATCTGTCTGTCCGTCTGTCTCTTCCGGCTAAACTCCAAAACGACTAAAGCGATTTCAATGAAACTTTGCAGACGTATCTACTTATGTGACTACGTGACCAAATTTTAAAAAGCTTATTTTTTCGAAACCATCAATCTCAGACCTATTGTGTTGGTACTCAAACTTGATGTTTTGACGAGATCTATGTGACCACGTGACCAAATATTTAAATGCTTATTTTTCGAAACCATCAATCTCAGACCCATCGTGTTGGTACTCAAACTTGATGTTTTGACGAGATCTATGTGACCACGTGACCAAATATTTAAATGCTTATTTTTTCGAAACCATCAATCTCAGACCTATTGTGTTGGTACTCAAACTTGATGTTTTGACGAGATCTATGTGACCACGTGACCAAATATTTAAATGCTTATTTTTTCGAAACCTTCAATCTCAGACCCATGTGTTGGTACTCAAACTTGATGTTTTGACGAGATCTATGTGATCACGTGACCCTATTTTTAAATGCTTATATTTTCGAAACCTTCAATCTCAGCCCATCGTGTTGGTACTCAAACTTGATGTTTTGACGAGATCTATGTGACCACGTGACCACATTTTTAAATGCTTATTTTTTCGAAACCAACAATCTCAGACCTGTCGTGTTGGTACTCAAACTTGATGTTTTGACGTGATCTATGTGATCACGTGACCCTATTTTTAAATGCTTATATTTTCGAAACTATCAATCGCAGACCTATCGTGTTGGTACTCAAACTTGATGTTTTGACGAGATCTATGTGACCACGTGACCAAATATTTAAATGCTTATTTTTTCGAAACTATTAATCTCAGACCTTTCGTGTTGGTAGGTACTCAAACTTGATGTTTTGACGAAATCTACGTGACCATGTCATATTACCTAATTTCATAAAAAAATCATAAGATTTCTTAGGCAGTTAAATTTCAGAACGTTCTAGAAAGTGTTACAATGTTCTAGAGCGTCGCGTCCCTTTAACTGTCCCAGTACAACTGTGCTCAAAGCGAGCGAAGCCCGCGGGCGGAAAGCTAGTAATATAATAAAATTATTATAATAATTACACAATAATAACACAAGAATATGAATTAAGTATTCTTTGCAGGAACAATATGCTGATACTTCCTGGTGCGTTTACTAATAAAGAAAACCAAATAATATAATTTTAAAAACCGGCCAAATCCGAGTCGGACTTGCACGCGAAAGGTTCCGTACCACAACTTAGTACAATATATAAAAAAAAACGTTTTATATTTGTTTTTATAGCGTCCAGTAATACACATTCTGTGAAAATTTCAAGTGTACCTATTTCAGCTCAGACGATACAGCCCTGTAACAAACGGACGGACGGACGGATGGAAAGACAGCGGAGTCTTAGTAATTCCGTTCCCGTTCCCATTCCTTCCCTTTTGGTATAGGAACCTAAAAAACGTTCAATCTCTCGAACGAGGACGAGGAAATCATCGTGTCGTAAGATGTAACAGTCTTGGAATTATGAATCAAGAAGTATATCAACAGAAGAAATGTTAGAACTATGGGAATGGAAATGAGGAAACATAATTATTGGAACGTGTTATATGAGTATATTAAATTTACTTAATAATAAAAATAAAATAATAAGTACGAAAAAAAATTATTTCTTGATGTTTTCAGAAGACTATCGCATCATCTATCAACTCTTCTTAATTGAATATTTCCGATCGTGGTCTAATTAAGAAGTCGGAGTTATATTAATAAAGAAAAATACAGAAAGTCGGTCACATAAATGTTACAAATAGTCGCTGGGTATAACGAACAAAACCACACAGTTACGAAATGTACGAATTTAAAACATGCGCGGTGCAGTTATTTTTATATATATATATTTTATTGGTTATTATTATATGTAGGTTGGCTGAGACTCAGGAGTATAAGCTATAGGAATCGCTCAGAAAACATTTGTTTTGTACCACCGCATATTGAACTGAAACGGCAGTCATTCGTACATTTTTTCCACCACATGTTGATACATTTTTTTTGTACACCCTTCGTATATACATTGTATATCCATCAAAAGGTAATAATCGAGTATTTAAAAAACAAAATCTTACAAATGTACTTAATCCTATGTATGAGCCTACAAAGTACCTATATAGTTAGCAATGTCGTTAAACGTACTTTGCTATGTGTACTTTCGATATAACTTGATTCGGTCGTAACAGATTTCGAATGACGTACAAAAAAATGAAATTATCAATTTATACGGTTTCTTTTGTAATGTGTTTGTACAAAAAACTTACTTTGAAATGCTTATTCGGAAGCGTTTAATTAACCGGTTTTATTATGCAACTAGTACATTTTATAACTAACGTCTTGTTCTTGTTTGTTTCAGTAGAAGACTAAGACGAATTTCTCAGGCGAAGTATCTTTAGGAAGCATTATTTAACTTCACAGAAAGTTACAGTTCAGAGCTCACTCATTAAATACAATTTAGACAGGCTATTATTGGGCTGAACGCTCTCCATTCTGTCACATAATAGACGCTATCCACAGTCATTAACGTTCTATTGTGGTTAGCAACTAATGATGGAAATTTTCTTTTTTGTGCTTTTAATATTGTCTCAGAACGGAATTAGTAACATCTTAAATTTAACAACGATTTTCTTAAAGTTGTATACCTATATAAAAACTGTTTGGGTCTATAAAAGCTTTTATATACCTACACTTTTATATTTTATTAAGAGGAAAAGTTTATGAGAGAATAGTGTATATGAAACTGACAATACATATAAATTACAATGCATGTATTAACCGATCGATCGGTCTAGTGGTCGGAGACACCGACTGCAGACTCAAAAGTAGTGGGTTCGATCCCCGCCCGGAACAAATATTTGTGTGCATAAACATATTATTTGTTCCGCGTCTGAGTGTAAAAAAATTAATGAACGCATTCATTAACTATAACTGATATACATACTTAAATATCTTTTTTCAATACATTTATTAAAAAAAGATATTTAAGTATGTATATCAATTACCTAGTACACATACTACAAGCTCTGCTTAATTGAGATAACATGAAGAACTAAACGGCTAAGAACGGCATCGTGATAGTATTAGGTATACAAATGTGAAAGTCAGTTTGCCCATGTGGTATGTTTTCACAACTGCTGAACTTAATTTGGCGACTTATGGCGGAGAGGTACCTAACTAGAAACCCAGAGGAGGACATGGGGTATGTAACATTATCAAAATAATGACCAAATCGACTTAACTCGAAAGAAAACCTTTTATCAAACTATTTTTTGTTTTATTTCCTAAAACGTTTAAATATTGTTCAATATATATATAAGGTAACCCATTTGAGAATATTCATGACTTCTTCCAATGCAGGTAAAGAGTTTCAGAGAGATATTGTCTTCCTATCTTACACCTCTCTGCAGTTGGATCGACTGACTGACTTCGACATACCGATAATCGATTTTAGCACCGCTGAGAGGACTGTAGTTACAGCTGTAGGATCGCCCTGGTTCCAACGAAATCGAAGGCTTGCTGATAGTCCAGAAACGTGAAAGAAGAAGAAGTGAAGATAAGTAGAAAGTGCAAATCCTTAGTCCATACACACAAAGAAGCTATATAGCATAACAGCCTTAATACAGAGTGCACCAGTATTCATTTCCATTGAAATACATTAGATAGGTACTTGTCTAAGAATGACACCATATAAAAGAAGATAAGACTGAACACACAGGAAACGCTCTAGTATATTTAACAATATTTACATGACTAATGGGCTACAATTTTACATAAAAGTGCAAAAGCGAGCGAACTTAGGTGCACGGGCGAAGTGGTCCAATTTGCATGTTTTATGCAGCGGCGAGTGATGCGGCCAGCGTGGCGGCGCGCCGTGTTCGTTTTAAAATTTTCATATGCAATTCCCACAAATCGGACACTGTACCATTTTTATGACAGTTTTAAATATACTGTTCTTTATTATGCACAGGTCCGCGTCACAACTAGCGGATTGTTTTCATTTTCATAACGGACGCTTTTTGCAGTGGCAATCAGTAAAAATAGTGTGTGCATTTTTTATATAATTACTATTTAAAAATTATTTTAGCAATAATCTGCTATTTATATATACTGTGATTTTATTCGTCTTATAATAGTAGTTATGTTAAGAAGTTACAATAAATTATTTCCTTTGAATTTTTATTTTTGGATGGGGTTATAATCATCTTCATCCTCAGCCCGTGTCTCTCCACTGCAGGATACAGACCTCTCTTAAGGCTCGCCACCACACACGGTTCTCCGCCTTTCGTATCCAACTAACCCAGGTATGGTACTTCAGGTTTTGTCCACTGTGTGTCAACTGTGTGTTATAATAAATAATTTTTTTTATTAGGTATAGACACAATTAACTGCATCGAATAAAGTGACAAGGGGTTATTGTACAAAAAAGCTCTTTAAAGTAAGCAGATAGCTTTATATTACTTTTCATAGTTTACATAACTACTAATAATATATTACACATTACAATTAAATTCTAAATTAAAATCTCATAATAAAAAACAAAAAATACCTACAATTTAAAAATATTATCAAAATAATGATAAATGAGAAAATTTTAAAGAGACGACAGGTTCAGGGTGCCAAGGGTACTTGCCGCGTTGCCACGCTGTATTGCGACACGGATCCTCTGAACAAGATATTCCTTGCTCAACACTTGCTCAACAACCTGTCAACAGACGCAGCGCGACACACAAATCGTAAACAAATAATTTAGCATCCTTGGACCAAAGATCCATCGTCTCGACAGCGAAAAGTATTAATTGGTAACGATTTGAAAGTTCTACATGCTTGGCTATTTTCCTACGAGCTGCTGACGCAGCAGCTGCTGCAGTTTTTTTTTTTTTTTTGTTGTTTTGTTATTGAAAATGACTTTTATTTCGTTGGAGTATAAGGGGTCATTTGGGAGTTTTGTGAGACAGGCAGATTGCACGAAGAGTTTTCGATATATCAGGATGAACGTGGTGTCAAAAGACGCAACTCGGCGAGTTCTACAAGATGGCAAAAGACAATTTGAAAAAAGTTCAAAAACAAAAAAATATCGGCAAAAAACGAAAAAATCGCAATTTTTTTCCCCGATTTTTTTTGGGAGCCCGATATCTCAAGAACTAAGTCCGAATAAGAAAAAAATAAAAAAAAAACAGCTCGGGGTAATTAAACGGGGGATCGATTGAGACTAAAATTGTTAGAATCGGACAACCGTAAGTAGTGGTTAGGGTGCCCTTAGTTGGAAGTCGGATATGTGTCGGTGTTACATTTCGTACTAATTCGGTTTGTTCGATCGAAATGTACAGAATGTTATATTTCGAGGTTTTAAGCTTATTCAGATACAGTTCTGTTATTTTTATTGCAAAAAAAAAATATTTCGAAAAATACTATCCAAAATATGTGTGTTTACTTTATTCCGTTAAGTTCATTTCCAATGTCAAAGAAGTTCGTGCGAAAGCAGGAGATCCGTTGATTTTTTTTATAAGCAGTTTATGTGGATATTCTTAGATAAATATATTTTATTTAACTGACCATTCTGCAACATTATTGGATTGTACCAGTACCCCACAGTTACAAACAGCTGAGTACCAAGTTCCATTTTACGAAACGAGCCGTCACGCGAGCGTGCAATGCTCGTTGTTCGTTTTATTGGCCAGTGTGAATACGATACGAAGTTCACTCAAATTATTTACTGGTTTACTGTACCCATATACTCATGCTTATTGCTATGTATGAGGTAGTAGATTTAAACTCATAGTTTTATATGTTGGTAAGTACTTACCCGCCCAGGACTTTCGAGGAATTACAAAGAAGTGAATATTACTGTAACATCTAAATGCAATACAAAAATATTTAAAAGTCTCCTTCTTACACCCTTTATGTTCTTGACTTCAAATCAAAGTTGATCCACTAGTCGCGTACATACATATTAATAGTATTAGGCCACAAATTATAATCGGTGGGAGTAGAGCTTAACGGTAAATAGTGAAGGTGAGTAATGCATCATTTATGCAAGGGAGAGCGCGACCCTCGTTCATCACTAAACTTACCGAAACTTACCGACCCCACCCCACATTATAATAGCCCAAACCTAACTTATCAGCCCATATGTTTATTTACTTATTCCGTAAGATATTCTCATAGAGCACGTTAGTTATTATTTTCGATACTTGAACATTATTAGAGATTTTTTATGTCGTTAAGGCCTCAAGTTCTGTATGACATACAATAAATATAGTTCATAGTTAAAAAACTTCCTAATTTAAACGCGTCACTTTAACATTTAATTAACAATTAACGGCCGCTTAGCCTAGTGAGCAGCGACCCTGCCTGCGAAGCTGGAGGTCCCGGGTTCGAATCCCAGGTCGGGTCATTATTTATATGATGAATATTAATACTGGCACCGGGTCTTGGTTGTTATATGTATGTGGTGTCTTCGCTTGGTACCCAAAATACAAGCTAATGCTTAGTTTGGGACCTAGATGTTATAATAATAATAATAATAATAATAATACATAGGACTTCCCACACAGCGCCATCTAGTCCCAAAGTAAGCAAGTATTATGCTTGTGTTATGGGTTACTAGACAACTGATATACATACTTAAATATTCTATATAATATATACATATATAAATATTTTTTTTTTATATATATAACAACCAAGACCCGGTACCAGTATCAATATTCATCATATTAATACTGACCCGACCTGGGATTCGAACCCGGGACCTCTAGCTTCGTAGGCAGGGTCGCTACCCACTAGGCTAAGCGGTCGTCACATGTTGTTGTGATTGTTTATTATTATTATTTAATGACATCTTATTTATTTTTTATTTACCTTGATCTTCATTTGATTTTTATCACTCAATCATCGCCTCTAATCTAACTGACAACTTGCATCGATCGGATATTCGATGGTTTGGACCACGTTCGGACGGTTTTGCACTTTCCAGAAAACTCTCATTAAAATTAAATTAGTCGGCGTTTATTTTTCATAGTACTTTTTGAAACCGAACCAGTGATGGTGAAGTGTAGAGAATGTTCACGTAACATAATATCTAATAAAATGGTCAATAACCAAATTGTTGGCAAACAGCGGCTTTTATTGGCGAACATTTCTTTCGTTTGCAACGTGTTAGAATTCAACCTTTAGACTCAACTAAAAAACGAATCGATGAAACACCTACCCATTAGTCGGTAGACCCTCGATGGAGCCGATGTAGCAGATGAGCCGTTTTATAAAAATCATCCTTTTGTTCTAACGGGTAGGTTACCTACACACGGGTACCTACACAAAAAAAACATAAGTAAAACTTTTTCCTTTTTAAAGTCAGTTAAAAATGGCGCTAAACGCGTTGTTGTTTATTCAACTGAATTCAATATGAGACGCTTTTTAGATGCCTATAACTATTTATTTATTCTTTGACCTCGATGGAAATTAACAAATCGTATCATTTTTATTTCTATGGTTCTGTACTTCAAAAGGCGATAATTTTTTTATTTAAATTAACAAATGCAATTTCGTGCCATCAGGCGTTGAGTAACTGACAAATACGTCAAAAAAGTAAGTAATCCTAAGAGCAAGTCGCGCGGTCTCACAATCGCCCGTTTCTCATAACGTTAGGAAAAGAATTCACGATAGCTATGAAAGTAACTTAAAGATCTCACATTGGCTCACAATCGATAATAAGAGTACATTCTAGGAGCTAATAATATCACGGACTCGACTCATGCATTAATAACAGCTCAAGTAGCGGGAATGGCAAACAAACACGAGTGCAACGCCCCCTGCACACACGCCAATGTGTAACTGAGCGGTCACAACACAAACTGTATTAGTGGAATTTCTACAACATAATGTCCTTAAACCAAAATTGTTATTTTAGACATGTCGCTAGATAACCATATCTATATTACGTAAAATTATTTTTATGTGTGTGCTGTGTGTGTTTGTGAAAATTTATAACTTAAGAACTATTTGGCAGATTTTAATGTTTTTTTAATAACCGATCCTTATGTTTCTAGAAGTGGCATAGGAAAAATAGATATCAGACGGTCAAGAGCGGGCCCCGCATCTGCGCAAAACTCACTCGAGTCAACTTCAGACCAAACTAGCAGTTTGGTGCGATTTGTACAACACACGTCCGGTAACTAAGGTATTTCTCCGGTTGAACGTAATCCAAACTTATAAACTTATAATGCATGTAGTTTATGTAGCTTACCGAACTGATTAAAAAGTTTCAAGTGAGCAGATGGCGCAAACTAACGGTCGGCGAGAAGATCATATTTAAAGTTTTATTTTTAATCACTTATCTAAATTTTTTTAAGCTTTTTGTTTAGTCGGTAAGCTCTACACGCTCTATAAGTTTGGACTACGTTTAGCCGAACACGCCGTATATAATATACCATGGGTTCGACTGAACGTAGTCCAAACTCATAAGAAGTATAGGTGTGTAGAACTTACAGAACTAAACAAAAAGTTTTCAGTCAATCGATACTTTGCGTTTTTTAAGTTTTATAATTTATCTAAAGCAATGCACACAGAATCATTTTGCGCCGACAAAACCTATTTTCATTAGTTCGTCATCGACAGGTTCAAAACGCGCTCAGGGTCGTTCGGGCTCGTTCGGCTTGCTGTAACAGAGCCTGCTCTGACCCACTCGGACTTTCAGAGATTGGAAAATCGTGTGGGAAATAGACCGGTACGAGAAGTGTCTATTTTCAGCATTGGACTGAAATTAATTCGAACTGAAATTAATAACAATAAACACCAACTTATGACACACGTCTACCTAGCACCAAATCAGGATTCCCTGAGCAACAACATTTTAACAAACATTTCAAGGAGGTGAATCCCGATTTCCAGATCCGAACAAATGCCAGAAAAGATAATTCCTTGATTGCCTGCGCGGGAATCGAAACTAGGTCCTTGAGCATTACAAACAGTACTTACCCCCGATTCACCACGGAGCTTGTGAATTAATGAATGGCCTTTGAAGTTTTGAGAATATATATAATAAAGAAAAACGTCTATGTAATTTTTAATTCATCCGTGTTCGGTGCTCCATAAATATTTATCCAGATGATTTAACTCGATTTACAATACTCTAAGCACTAGTAAATGTAATTAGCTCGTAAATAACCTTACTGGTTACAATATTTTTCTCTTTATAAACATGTAAGTAAGTAATATTTATAAAACCGGCACGTTCTTTTCGAATTGAAATAACACGGATTGGATTGAGAATATATTTGAACCAACGAAATAAGGGAACACCACGAAACATCGTGTTAAATGTGACGTGAATTTGTAAATTTGTGGTTACATTGCTCTAACAATATAGAGGTTGGTTCTAGTAGAGAGAATTACAGGGTCAGTGGCTCCAATTCATCAATTATGTAGACGAGGGTTGATGAGAAATCCGCACTTTTGATTTTCATGACTTCTATTTTACTGTCATGGTACTATTTTTGGGACGAGCAAATGTACATTATGAAACTGATGTTTATGTTGTATTTATTTATTTATTATTAATTAATTAATTATATGTATAAACGCGGAATATTCAACGTCACAAACTTTATTATAAGAGAGGCTAAAAACTATATTAATATTTTTTTTGTATTCACATTTACTTTTTATTTTAAATAGTATTTATAAAAGTCTTCTTCCTTACTGTGAAAAGTTCTTTTCACTGTTTTTCATCCATTGACAATAAACAATTATATTGCTTTATGTAAAACAATACAATTGTTCGGATCACAAAGACTACATCAGGAATGCGGGGGATTTTAGTCGATATCAATCTTTTGATATTGAGAACATCATTATGTATCAAACACACGGTAATTGTACCTCGAAATGAATCGCGTGATCGGTTGGCAAGCTAAAGAAACTATTTACAAATTTCACGGATATTTAAGAAAACGTAGACTTGATCCGAATAGCAATGCACTCTTAGTGAGTAATATTTTTAGTTTATTTTCATATATTTTTGTTTTTTAAGTAATATAACTATAATATTTAATTGAAACTTCTTAATTAAAATGTCGCAACAAAACAATTTTACACTTTTCGACATTCTTACTGAGTTTCGTTATTTGAAGATGATTCCTAAGGTTCTGTTACTGTGCGTTCAAATTATTTTATTTTGCCTCGCGATACTTAAAGCTCACTCTCTTGCACAGCCGAATAATCAGTAATGGTATGTATAGTTCGCCTCAAACTTTATGGCGGATCGGAATACAACGCTATAAGCGTGCTTGCGCAGGTACATTCATACACCCCTCGCTCCACTGCGTCCCGCTACACTTAAAACTGATTACTGCGACGCGACTTGTGCCTATGTTCACATCCGCCATAAAGTTTGATTGGAACTGTAACGTACAATGTAATTTTTATTTGAACTGGAATTATCGCATGGGCATGCTTGCATCCATCCATGACCTTATTATGGTTACTGTTGTCGAAGTTTGATTTATTTTTAATTAGTCATACCATTGTACGTACCTACAGTGATTGTAAACCGTTGGTTACAGTGTTGCATTCAGTGTATCAAACAGTTGCCGTTTTGTAAGGCGGCATTTGAACAATAGCTTTGAAATTGCATTGAACATTTTCTATTTTCAGCTATTACGTTCGATCGGTATATTGTCCCTAACAATTGTCGCTGAATTGTCCCGTAATATGGTTTATCTTTTAGCCTTCTGAAAGAAAATCATCTCGTATGTTGAACGAGTTATACGTCACAATAAAGGAGGGAACAATTATTTATCTGTCGCATAAACATGACACATGACGAACTGGAAATGACACAAAGGAGATGAAAGGCAACTTAGGAAAAATGTACAAACGAATCTTTACACATATTCTCATGACAAAGATTTCGAAGAGTACGTTAATGTATTAAGTTCTCTCATCTTCGTAATTGGTTACTTAAATTCATTATATAGATTAAAAATGATATATTAATTTGAAAATAATTAGAAGAATGAATTTTTACTTATTATTAGTTGAAATCATTTTGACAATTAAACCAACCACGTATGATGCTGGCTTCGTTTACCTGTTTATTTTATGGTTGTGATAGTACGAGGTTTTTGTTTTATTAATGGATCAAACCATAGATTTACTAGATTTGTCACACCCATACATGAAGCTGAATTATACAGATAATTTCTGTCTTGCATCTTTGATAAAGTATTTAAGGAAGTCGGCTAAACACGAAAATGACTTAAAATGACTCCAAGTCTTAAAAGTATAAATATTTTAAGGTTGATCGTCCATCACAGATCAACGAAAATTTACTTGTTAACATGAATGTGAACAACTAACTGGTGTCCTGCGCAGTTTAAACGAAGGACGTGCATTTTTTAATCAATTGTGATTCGACGACATTGTCATTGCAAAAATGAACTGAACTATCTGTAATAATTATTACAGGTGAAATAATAATTACTATTTCTGTTTGTTTCTATCATAGTCAATTAGTCAAGAATATTTTCTCAACAGCCTAGAAGTAATGACTACCAATGAGGATGTATCTACAATCATAAACAACTGTAGTTAGTTATCCTATTCGCTGTCGCACTTACAATATGAAATGTCATTATTACTTTCTTAAAAAGTCTGCACTACAGAACGTGTCATAATTATTCTGTTGTGTGACTAAAACTACATTAAAGAATTGTTTTACTGAAAAGATGGGAATCAACTACAAAGCAGTAAGGTTCCATTTTCAGACTGATGGGTGTTTTTTGGCTTTGTTTTCATTTGCGATAACGGACTCTGGTAAGTGCACCATCTAGACCCCACATAGTATTTTTTTATATGAAAAGGCATAAACCTTATTTTATAATTAAAAAATATTGTGTTTAAATATGCACTATACTTCTATTTAAAGCTATTTTTTTTATTTTATTTTATGCTTCTACTGAAATTCTATGATCATTACTATAAAATCTTTCTGATTGCAACACCGACGGGGAAAGACGACCTCAATATTTTTTTCAGTGGTATCATGGTATAGTATTGTTTTTGCATTTTTATTGATATTTCATTTGAAAATTGTACGGTATGACGTTAATGTGATGCAGACCTCCGCAGACGTCGCCAACAAAACTGACTCTAGTCGAGTACGTCGTTTTCGCCTTATTATAATTACTGCATATTACTTGTACGCTGCCGATGGGGTCTAGGAGAAGAGCGAACGAGGCCATATTTAGTTATAGCTGAAGTACTTATTGGAGGACGAGTTTCTCAGCCAAAGAAGCAATTTCCTTCCTGTCACTGCTGCCGCCGCGCATGCTGTCAGTTGTCATACACAAACGACGACGCAACGACGACGGTTTGATTCTATTAGTTTTGTTACGATTTTTTTTCACCAACTCCAACTTCAATCCACTTAATACTTAAATTATAATGCGAATACTTACGCTTTTTTAATACGAACAATAGGGAAATTATATACGCCAACGAATCGATGGTGATTTATTGTACATAAAAAAATTAAATACTCTATCTATCGCAATATAAGAGTAATAAAAGTAACATTGCTTTTAATATAAATTTTAAAACTGTTCATTGCATTCGTGATTTTGGTGATGGAGCATGTAAAATGAATCCAAAATATATTATATACCTATACATTGTTTGACCTCATAACCTGATGACTTATACAAGGTGAAATTTTAACAACATAAATATTGATACTGAAATACAGGGAGGATTAGACACGGGCCGAACCCTCTTTTTTTGTATGAAAAGCCTACCTTAATTAACCGGTTTCAGAAGTTTGAGAACCCAATTTATATTAATTTTTCACTGAATTTATTCTAGTGAAAATCAACATACGGCACTTACATAAATAGGAAAATAAAAACCCGGAATCCAAGTGAGACGATTTTCCCTAACAAAAATAAACTGACACACACACACAAAATGTATTGAAATTAATCGATGTCAAGTTTCTTGAAGGTGCCTTCGATCCCGCTAAATATAGAACTGATCGTTTTAGGTTTTCCGGGACGTAGCGATTCGTTCACTCTCTTTTTGTTCTCGTCGATGAAAAACTGTTTATTCGCTTTGATTTTAACCCACATTTCATCTGAAAAATAAATTAAATATTCTACAGGTTGATTACAAAACATTAACACCACAAAAACATTTAATTAAAAACTGGTAATATAATTTGTCAATTTAATTGACGACCGCTTAGCCTAGTAGGTAGCGACCCTGCCTACAAAGCTGGAAGTCCCGTGTTCGAATCCCAGGTCGGGTCAGTATTTATATGATAATATTGATACTGGTACCGGGTCTTGGTTATTATATGTATGTGTTGTCTTCCCTTGGGACCCAAAACACAAGCTAATGCTTAGTTTGGGGCCTAGACGTGGTTGTGTTGTATACGTTATTATTATTATTAATTACGAAACTCATATAACGTAACGTAACGTATACATTACAACAACGTCTATGAAGTATGTCAACATATGAAGATGTAATTAACTTACTAGGTATTACATAGTTCTATCACAAGACATTTGAATGTTCGATACTTAAAACTTTCTACGCGATGGCATATCGTGAAGTAGGCCTATTTATTAACTATTGTAGGTTTTACCTCTTAAGGTTAATGAATCTTTATTTTCTCCACCGACATCTTTTGGCAAAGCTGATCTGGGTATAAACGCATCAAGGCTACTGGATCCAGCCGAGTGTATTTGTAATATATCCAACAGTTCTTTTTTCATGAATGGTCTAAACAGCATGAGCACCTTGTCCATGAAACTTGGAGCATTTATAAAATGGAATTCCTTTAATTTAACGAACATAGCTTCCTGAAACAAGTTAAAGTTACTTACTTTAATTGATAAAGTTAAATGCGAGGTGATCTCATTTTATATAACTGCTTTATAACAAAACTTTTTTTTTTAATCAAGTGCAAACTATTTTATACTGTATTTATAAAAAAAATTGTCATGGCTATTAGCGCTTGAGATGCTGCATTTGGTGGGACTAATTTTGTAAGCTTTAGAATCTAAGCATGTAGAAAGACATTTTTAGACGGATTTGTCCCTAAAACTTCAATAAGCGCAAGATTAAAAATGTCATGTAGTTTCAAACTTTTAAAAGGGTATTTGTATTTAGGCATTTTCAGACGATTGTGTCTTAAAAACTCGAATCATAACTCAAAACTGCGAATAGCCGGATTTTTAGAAATCTTCATACCTAGGCGTGTAGGGTGTTATTTTTAGATGATTTTGTCTTGAAAACTTGATTACATCTTGAAAAGCTTTAGATAGCTTTCGTACTTTGGCGTTTGGGGTGTCATTTTCAAATAATTTTGTCTCAAAAACTCTAATCTGAAAAACCTTTTTTCCGTTCTCTCTTCGTTACACAATTCGTTCCCAAAAGTTATGTAAATTGTAATATGTTTTGTTAGCACTAATTTTTTATTAAATAAATCACCCCCGCCTCATCTTCAGCAAATTTTTTTTTTTAATGAGGGATTCTCTATGAAGTTTCAAGTATGTCGGGAGACCCACGAACCCCTCCTTTTTTTAAAACGTAAATGTTCACATCGTATCTGTCTTTGAGGTACACAAACTAATAAAATTATCATTTTTATTACTCATTTAAGAAAACAAATAAATGCTACTAACTACAAATTTGATCTAAGTAGTTAAATCAATCCACAATTAGTTTGATTAATTTATAAACAGTATGACGATATTACACATACCGTCGCCTTAGAGAGAAAATCTTGACAAGCTATCATTTTCAATACCTATCATTTTTGGTGTTTTATTTAATAAAACTTATAGTTTATTTAGTACGCAAGAATCTCTTATCTTATTAGATTTAATTCAGAATAGATGTCATGAATATAAGATAGTATATTCTTACTTGTAAAAAATAAAAGAATTGTTGCGCCACCAGTAAGTCAACACGAGGTAAATGCCCCAGTGTCACTTTATCCATATTTATGATGAAAGTGACCCCCGGTGCGGTTCCTTCTTCATACTGCCAAAGGTCCATTACCATAGTAAACGCTCTGGAATTGGAACAAGATAGATATTATACCGGCCAAGTGCGAGTTAGTCTCTAGGACTGAGGGTTCTATAAAGCATTTGGTTTTATACGTAACAATATAGTTCACTGAAATTATTAAACATTTTTGGTTTCAATCAATTTTGGGTATAAATTTGGATTATTTACATTTTTCTTGAGTAGATCGACATCTGAAACATATCTAAAACAATCGGAACTATATGCCGTCATGTCAAAAACAATACAATTTCACTTTGTGACCATTTTAATCCTTTCTAGCTGTGTCACCAAACTAGAATTACCAACTGATCGAACTTCGAATTCCAAGTTGTAATATTTACCTTAGCAATTATGATTTTATAACAGACAAATAATTAGAACAAAGCTTGGTTAACTTTATCTTTTTATATAATACGAATAACTATAATAATAAACGAATTTTAAAGACTAAACGCTTCCATTCTTTGCAAATTTTCTTAAAAATGTGAGGCTTTGAAAAATAATTTAATTAATTAATAAAACCTCGACTCCACTTTATTTCAAGTCAAGTAAATATTCACTTTCTTATAACCAGTCAGTGCAATCAAAATTCTTAGTGAACTTATGGAAGCCATTGATATTTTAGAACGTCAGAACTCTCACCTTACAGTATCAAGATAAACAAAATTCTTCGGATCTCCATCGAGCAATTGACAGTAAATAGCGCGATAACCTTTAACCGTGGCAGTGTCCAGCGGTAACAACAACCTGAGGTTTCAAAAACACGTACTACATATTTTACAGTCACATATCAGAATCTTTGTCTTTTTAATAAATATTAGTTAGGTATTCCAAGGAAAGCTGGCACGAGCGATTTACTAACAAATACGCATTTACTCGTGCGTAAAGGAAACAAAACGATATCTTATGTTTGTAGATCGATTGTACCAGATCTTCTAGGAATACGATACAACACAAATGGTGGACATATGGACCAATGTCGGTTACATTGATTCACCTTCTATAAATCGGCCGTCGAAAGTTTGCGTTCCTGATACGTCGTAGGTAATCGGCATAGTAATCGGATGGTTGATGTGAATTTGTACCATCTCGGACGATTCACGTTTTCAAATATTATACAAAATTTAATTAAAATTTATATTATTATGTCAACTCACAACAAACATGATGTCATAGCTATAAATCTCATGTGTTAGGAACGCAAACTCTCGACGAACTATGTATAAAATATCGAATTCGGTGATGAGTATTTATCCACTTACCATCTTTGGAATACATTTTCGAGACTTTTGTTCAGTTCCCTGTTCTGGTAAAAGGAGAACATCGTGCGCAAAGTGAAATTAAGGTCAAGTACTTGTTTAGAAACTTCGCTGCTGCATTCACAACAGTGATATGCTAACACCAAATCTAAATCTGAAACGATGAAATTTTATTTATTCGCATATTAAAAATGCGTTCTGTACGAATTTAGAAACCTATTTACTATTTAACCTAGAACAGAGTGGTTCCTAAATTCTGTCTCATTTTTCTAGGGATCATAACATGTACATAGACACACTATAAGAAAATATTCGCACTTGATGTGATATATCACCGTCAAGTAGAATTTAAATGTGACTCATATGTAAATTCGTAGTGGAAAATCAAGTGTTTAGACAAATGATAATAACGACATATAGTCTCTCTAATTTCTGATTCTAACGTGTTATTCACATTTTCGATTATTCAGAAGGATAATAGGCTTTATCTTGATGAGTATCCTCTCTAAAAACAAAACCTATAAAATCGAAGCCGGAAATAAGGCCACGCATGATTGTCATGAGGTGGTCACTTATTTTCTTAATTAAAGACACGTAGGTTTAAAGAAGACACGATGTTCTAAATTACTAACTGACCAGGAGGACGATTTTTGACAATTACATGACAATCGTCAAACGCACGTCGTTCGACATGTATCAAATGGTGTATATGTGTACACCATACGCAGTACAACTTCAAATGTCACATGTAAAATAATTGTGAATTGTGTCTTGAAATAGAAGTCAGTTGGAGTTAAAGACAATTAAATTTCATTGTTTTCGAAGAAGTAGAAAATAAACAATAATAAGTATGCGAAGAAATCCATCGACATTCAATTCATTTTCATAATATTTAAGAAACGTGGGTTCCATAATTACTTAAATATAATAATATTTAAATATACTTCACAAAACTACGACGACAATTTTTCGGGAAAGTATATATACAACAAGATTAAACAACTATCGATTCACAAAAAGCGAAAACAATCTTTGGCAGAGGTCCAAAATTGCGCCTAACAAATTAATATAACTTTGTAGGAAAATTTACTTTTGAACGGTTAAATTATTCACATTGAATTTGTTTTGTAATAAAACGAAAAACAAAAGAAATAGTTTTTATAGGTGCTATAGGTACACGTGCTATATTGCTAGTAACCGAATTCAACGTAGACTGTTGAGAACACAAATTAACAGCTCACACGACAATTATCACCAAATATCGTTAGACAAATTCCATATGCTGAAATTGTCGAAAGAAACGAGAATCGGGCTCGGTCTTCCTGTCGTTACCGCATAATCATGTTACAAGTACAAGAGTAAACATAAATGAACCTTGTAAACGTTGTGGATAATTACACGGAACGCAAAGAATTTTAATAGGCTTGAATGACAGCGCATATACAATAGTAAAAGTGGCATGTAACTGTTCGTGATTGTAGCTTATTAACCGTTTCTTGTTTTGTTATTCATATTATTATTGCCAAAGGATAAAAAATATAAATGCTACGTTCGATTTGTCTTGTTTTACTACTAGTTACTATTTGTTTATTATACGGGTCTCAGTTTTTTCTCAGTTGACACTACGAATTCAAAAGTTTTCGAGCGTTTGTTTTCGATACTACTTATTAAAAAAATATAAGTAACGTGTTTACTATAGATCGTAAAGAAGCGACGAATAAACGCTAAAATTAAAAAGTATTTAAAATATCGATAAAAAAATATATACGATTGATTTTTACTGTTATTTCAACTGTAATAACTCAGCATAGTTTTTGGCGTAAAAATAAAATAAAAAGTAAAAAAAAAATTAGGAAACATCGGGAATTTTCATAGATATACTTAAATTACTCAAGACAATAAAAAGAAGATCAGTACAAAATGTCAACCAAATTCCTACGGATCCTCAAAATATGAAAGATTGACAGACATGGTTTCATTTTTATATATATAATGTTACTGACGGATTAAGTAATACTTAACTATTTCACAAGCATTCATACTATTTTAAAATAATTATCAATAATCAATTAACACGTTATTTTTATACCCTTGGTCGACAACTTAGAATGAGCCACTTACCGTCTGCCGACATGTATACCATCACTTAAATTAATATAAAAATGTTTTATTTTTTGTACATACTAAGATAGACAGTAGGTAGGTTAGGTTGTGTTTGTATTCGCATACAAAGACGCCAACAGAAAATCAATTGGCTCACTATCGGCTAGATGTGAATACGCTGATATCGATGACGCTATTGCAATTATTAAACTCTTACATCGTCGTTACAATTTTAGTGTGTTCTTTCGAGTTTTAAAATTGAAATGTCTTACCAGTAATATCATTAAATGGAAGATGAGGCTGGTTATTAACCCACTGTCTCAAGATTTTTATATCGTCCCGAGTCATTTTTGGATTTCTATTGTACTCCTTTTCCACCGGAAATTCCTGCACGACTGACATTTCTATTTTTCGATAACACTGAGAACAAGGCTTTTTAAAATGTATAAAAGAATGTAGTTAAAATTATTTGCACGTTCGATTCCTTCGTTGAGTTGCTCTCGCGACGCGAGATCGCTCCAGAATGATGAACAAACAGACAGATCTGAGAATGAAGCCGATTACTAGCCTATTTATTCGTGAATCATATATTGTTCGGGGCCTCATCAATGAAGGCCATCTGACTTTGCAATCGTAGCGTGTCAACCGTTACAGTAACAGAATAAATTAAATAAAAATATGACTATATTTATCACCGTGTATTCTAAATACGTAAATGCGGCCGTGATTCGAATCCGGGCGTGTACCAATGAGTTTTTTTTACTAAAGTGAATAACTATCACTTCGTGCCTCGGAGAGCACGTTAAGTCGTCGGTCCAGGGTGCCATCAATAGATGGCAGTCGTTAAAATCCACCAACCCGAACTGCAGTAGCGTAGTGGATTAAGCTCCAAGCCACCTCACCATAGGGGGGCCTAAACGCCTGCAGTGAGGCACAATGGCCTCGTAAAAAAAAATCGAAATATTGTTCACTATAAACATATTTATTCTCGGATGATTTTTATTATTTAAGTAAGAACAATTAAACTGAGTAAATATTTTTTCATATAATTATATTCGTATAATAAACAGACACGAAAGTTGCTATGTATTTATTATTTTATAAAGTATAATAGATTTTTTTTACATTATTATTGGATCAAGAATAAGTTGAATTTATTTAAGTAGATTTTATAAATAAATACAGTCTCCTAGTAACGTTAATCTAAACTACGATACAGTAAAACGATACTCTAAATCCTTGGACTTGCAAGTTTGATTAGAGTTTCCCCCTACGTCTTGTATGAGCTTATCTATAAGTACGTAATGTGTGCAGTGATCTTAAAGACTGAGAAGCTTGTAAATAAACCCCTAAAAACTAATAATATATCCTTGGTTAAACTTCGGATGTCATATCGAGATATCTGTAAAACAAGCTAATTGTAATAATTTATATATGTATATATTATAAAGAATATTTAAGTATGTATATCAGTTGTCTAGTAACCCATAACACAAGCATAATACTTGCTTACTTTGGGACTAGATGGCGCTGTGTGAGAAGTCCCATGTATTATTATTATTATTAATATTATTATTATTATTTGTCTTTGAGAGTCTGCCGTAATATAAGTACTAATGATCGCCCAGCGGTCGAAGTTCTGCCGTATATACTCACTTTTTGATACCACCAATAATAAATAGGCGAGATTAAGACAATTTAAACGGCATCAAACGACAGACTATTAAACTCTTATGGTTGTCAGTATTTGTAACACAATATATACATTTAAGCACTCCTTTTTCATATAAACTTTACCTATGCCAAACCTGACACTCCTCCGTACCCACAATATGCTTTAAAAGAGGTACAAAATTTCCTCTTCGCGTATTAATATGTAGATTATCAAATCAAATAGTTTGATTTCCTGTTAAAGAAACAGATTTTTCAAAAATGTGTATATACAGTTTTGTTTTCCCAAAAATAGAGCTCATGACCCTTTTGAACATTTATGCTATTTTCCATACTTTAGGATGCAGTCATATAGTCCCATCTCTAAAATTCACCTGTATACAGATTTCAGCTTTCAGAACTCCCACTCCACATAAACTTTAACTATGCCAAACTCACACTCCTCCGTGCGCGTAGTATACCTACTTAAAAAGGAGTCTAAAGTTTTTTCTTCACGTATTTATATATAGAAGATTATCAAGTATAGTGGTTTGATTCCCTGTAAAGTAATAGATTAGTTGTTTCATAAGTAGGTATCGCACGACATAGGACAGTAAAAGAATATACAAATAGGTTATTAAGTTAAAAGAGAACAACGATGTAGATACTAGTATATGTCTTGTTGTGTTGACAGAGTGATTTGATAAAAGTATTCGTTCGACATAGCTATACTTGGATGTTTCCTTCAAAAATACCTATTCTAGTAATTTATTATCAAAAAGAGCGAAGTCGCTAGTGATTAGATTACTAGTGAGTAAGAAGAATTTGATAAAATAGCACGGTCAGTGGAAAACGAACCTGCGGCCCTAAATCGCCCCAGTTTCCAGCGCAGTGGCGCCGACACGAGACAGGTGCATTTGGCTGCTCGCGGTGACCTCGGTTCACTGGGCAAATTCTATACCACACGCCGCTGACCCAAAACTATGACCGCGAATATTCAATATACAATACGTTAATATTTAAAGAAGAAATTATTATGTAAAGTCGAACGTAATCGAACGGTGGTCTTTAATAGTAACATGAAACGAAACCAGTCATATATCAGATATACGAGTAGCAAATAGTTATGCATACGATTCTAGGAAAATGCATGTTAAGAGACGTAAAAATAAAATTATGTATTATTACAGAAATTTTTCTATTTTTTTTTTTAATTTAGCTTATTTGGTGACATTTGTACGAAGCTGCAATATATCAACCAGCAAAAAGGTTCAACAATTTAACCGAAAAGGGGTAATCACCAAAGTAGACCATTCAGAGTAGGGTACCCCAATAGTTCCGATTGTGAAACCAAACGGAAGCATTAGACTATGCACAGACTACAAAGTCACCCATAATAACGTCATCAATGACGAACAATATCCAATTCCTGTAATTCAAGATATTTTTACTGAAATGAAGGGAGAAAGATATTTCTGCACTTTAGATAATAATAATAAGACATTTATTTGCTACAAAAACACATGTGCATCCTTGTATTAAGAAAAAATTAAACATATAAAACAATATTACACAACAGATATTACACAAGCCTATCTTAATTTAGTTATGGATGAAGAATACGCACTTTTACAAACATTAAGTACGCACAAAGGTACTTACAAAGTAAATAGCTTGGTTTGTTTGCTTGTTTGGTGTCAAAGTGGCACCAAGTCTATGGCAAAAATTTATGGACCAGTTACTTCAGGCTATTAACGAATTAAAATGTTTTTTTTCGATTACATCATAATTCTTCAAGAAGAAACAGAAGACCAACTTTTAACTCGTCTTAAACAAGTTTTACAAGAACTGAAAGAAAATAACCTACGCGTTAACATAGAAAAATGTTAATTCTTTAAACGCAAAATAAAATATCTTGGACACACAATTGACAAAACCGGTTTGCGTAAAAACAAAGACAAAGTCAAAGCCATCTTAAATACGGTAAGACTAACTAATATTAATAAACTTTGAACTTTTCTTGGCATAGCAAACTATTACAACAAATTTATACCAAACCTCGCATCTTTAGCACGTCCTCTAAACGAGTTACTAAAGAAAGAAGAAAATTTATTCTAACATCGCATTCTAAGTGCGATGACAGTTTCAATAACATAAAGAAGGAGATATCAACCGAACAAGTTCTCATTCACTTTGATCCAGAAAAGTCATTGATACTAGCTACGGACGCTTCACCAACAGGTTTAGGAGCTGTTATGTCCCACAAACTACCAGATGATTCAAAAAGGTCAATTGCGTTCGCCTCCAGCTCATTATCATCTACTGAAAGAAATACAGTCAAATTGACAAAGAAGCAACGGCGATCTACTGGGGCATTAAAAAATTTTTCTACTACTGTTACGGTAGAAAATTCTAATTAGTGACGGACCATAAACCTATTACTTCAATTTTTCATCCGCAACAGACATTACCCCCCGCACTCAGCGCTATGCGATTATTCCATTAAGTACATTTTTTATCGGGATTCAACTATGATGCATAATACAGAACTTCAATAAAAAATGCGAACGCAGATTACCTATCAAGATTTCCAGTAGGAATAGCAAAAGAAACTTCAATTGACCAACATCGCACATTTCAACTACAGCAGAATAACGTTCTAGAGGTTTGACCAGAAGTTATAGCTAGAGAAACAAAAAAAGACGATGAACTAAAGATATTACTTGAAGCACTACAAGCAGGTCACTCATTACGCCAATATGGCTACAGTGATAATGAATTAATCTTTCAAGACAACTGCATACTGAAAGGAACTCGAGTAATGATTCCCCAGAACTTACGCGCTAATGTCCTTAATGAACTACACGCTGGACACATTAGTATTCTCAAAATGAAAATGCTAGCACGTAGTTACATTTATTGGAAAAATATATACAGAGACATCTAGAACCTGGTAAAATCGTGTAGAGCGTGCCGATTAGAACAGAATAACTCACCAAAAGTTGTAGTACTTCATTGGGAACAAACTACGGGGCCCTGACTTCACATAGATTTTGCCTGACCCATTCGAGAGCAATAACTTCTAATAGTCGTGGATGCTTTTACAAAATGAATCGAAATCTTCCCCACTAAGATCACAACAAGTACATAGTGTATCGGTAAGATAAAGGAACTATTCTGCACTTTTAGAACACCTTACATACTTGTATCAGACAACGGACAGCAATTTGTATCTCAAGAATTCAAAAAATACATGATCAGCTGCGGTGTAAAACACTTAATGTCAGCCTCATACCACTCAGCCACTAACGGCCAAGCTGAACGTTACGTACAAACTATAAAGAAAGCACTACGTGCAATAGAAGGGGAGAAAGGAAACCTTATGGAGAAGCTACTTGTACTAAACACCCGACTCAGACGCACTCCCAGCCAGAGCGGACATACTCCCTATGAACAAATTTTTAGTCGAAATGTTAGGACTAAGTTGCACGTGATGTTTAAAGACTCATCTGCCCCTAGAACATTCAGACCAGGCAATATACCACCCCTAGTCAGAGCATATGCTGTTGGTGACCGAATTCAAGCCAGAGCCTACTCTGATAAAAACACAATATGGGAATTCGGTAAGATAATACGCCGACTAGGTAGACTACACTATGAAGTGAAAACTGGTAGCCGAGTGTATCGCCAACACCTGGAGCAACTGCTTCCGGTCACCAACGTGTGGCCGCCTGGACTTGCGGCGGAGGACCGTCATATACTGACCACTATATGAAATGTGTCATTGTGAAGTCTATGTAATAATATGACAATACTGATTGTAAAATAACTAAATATTCAATAAAGATATATACACAATACCCCCCGGCCAGGTAGACTGATGACCTATAGCACCATACCGGGGGTAGTTGGATGCGAAAGACGGAGGACCGTGTGTTTTGGAGAACCTTCTGAAAGACTTATATCCTACAGTGGAGAGACACGGGCTGATGATGATGATGAATGTCATTTTGCATTTACTTTTCTTACAAACCGAAAATATATTTTGTAAAACAAAAATCACGCAAGCTACAGCCCAAAGATTGGTCCAGCCATCAGGAAAAATCTGTTCGTCAACCCAATGCAAGCAGTCAGAATATTAATATTGTAGAGGTACATTCTGACTTAAAACATTCTTATTTGAGTTTGAAAAAATATGACATCCTCATGAGTAAATGCCTTGTTTAAAAAATCAACCAACTATATATAACACATACTACATGTGCAAAACATGCATATATTTATGATTTGCAACAATCAAAGCTATGTCTAATCCAGTATGTATTTACTAGCATGTACCTACTAACATGGCGAGGTCGCAGCGGTACACTTGGCGGCACTGATCGTCTCGATGGGCAATGAGCGAGTATCGCCTGAATCACACGCGCAGTCGAGCAGCTTCAAAGAACCCGCTACGTAAATATTCTATTCACGTTAAATTTCAGTCGTTTCGAAAAGGTCATTATTAAGATAGATATAATTTTGAAATATTAAGCTCAATATTGTAGATATATCATATAATTTTTTTGACAATTTATCTATTTAAACTTTTGTCAAAATAAAAGTTTTATTTTAAATCTAGTTTATTGCGCACTTTTTTTGTAAACGTTAACGAAATAACAGTCAACAACAACTAGAAACATAACAGAAAAACAAATTTCATGTTTACTGGCTACGTACGAAAAAACTGAAAATTAATTAAATTTACTGACGGACAAGGATCAATTCACGACTGTGTAATAATAACTCAACGGAAAGGAGCTTACCGACTTAATTAAAATTTCAGATTTAACCTTTCATAATTTAATGAAATTCGTTATATAAATAGAAAGCGCTTATTTATCGTATATACAAATCTTTTTTAAAAAATCTTTAATTTATAAAGCAATGAACTAAAATTAAAAAATAATCATCAGCGCTTGACTCTCAAAAGTAGAAAGTATATATTTTAAAACACTGAAGGTTTATTTCGTTTCAAAATAATATATTGTATTGTATATTACATATCTTTAAATTGTTTTTTAACCAGATTCATAGATTGTCACCCGAATTACATACAATACGTGTGCAAAATTTCTACTTCGTAAGCTTAGAGAAATTTGGCTTCCGAGATTTATATAGTTACATTGTGAATTTAAATAAAGGCTTGTTAAAAACATAAAATACGCAATAATATCACCGCAATAGAATAAAATATCGCAAATAAAACAATTTTTAAAAAATTTACAATGCCCAATGTTCAATAAGTACATGTCAATTTGAGGCTTGGTGAAGATTCATTAAGTTTAGTTGATGAAACTGTGTTCTTGGGTATTACTATCGATGCAAATTTACAATGGGGTCCTCATGTTATGAGGGTGGCTGGTAACGTGAGCTCTCCTATTTTTGCAATTAGGCACATTAGAAGACTAACCGATGTGCCTACAGCGAGGCTGGTTTATTTTAGCTACTTTCATAGCATAATGTCATATGGAATTCTCCTCTGGGGAAAGGCCGCTGACATTCAAACAATATTTGTTCTGCACAAAAGGGGTATTCGAGCTGTGTATAAATTAAAATCTAGAGATAGTGTGAAGACTCACTTTAGATAAAGTAACATTTTGACAGTCCCTTGTCAGTACATTTATGAAAATATAATTTATGTACATAAAAACTCAAATGCTTTCTCTAGGGTGGGTGATGGCTACAACTTAAATACAAGACATAAGCATATGTTATCGATTCCCAAGTTCAGACTCTCAAGGGTTAGTAATTCTTTCATGGGAAATTGTATCCGTTTTTATAATAAAATTCCTAAAGAAAAGTTGAACGTAAATTCAATTAAAATTACAAAGAAAGTTAAAGTCCAACTCATGAAAAAAGCTTACTATTGTATTAGCGAGTATTTAAATGATAAGTGCGCATGGACATCTTTGTAATAGTTGTAAACATATTAAAAAGAAAAACAAGTAAGGAAAACATATATTTAAATAAAATAAACGGGGAGGAGTTTTTTGCCGGTTCTTCTTTTAGTTTTTGAACCGATACCTAATCAATTCATTTTGACTTTCAATAAGTGTGTGTAAACATCTAATATTGAATAAAAACTTTTTGAATTTGATTAGATATAATCAAAATTAATATGTAATTTAATAACAAGCTATTATCATTACTTGTTTACATGCAACAGTATAAAGATTTTTTTACAACGCACTCCAGGCCAGGACTGCGGCCAATAACTATAAATCCCTTCGTGTACAAGTTTGATTGGACTCTCATTCCCTGCAGTCAGTAGCTTACTCCTTATGGTACGAAAGCCATAAAAGATTTACCCCTCCTGAGTTCACACGAAATGCTATTTCCTGTTGTAGCTTAGGGTAAGGCGATTTTAATGAATTGGGATATAACGACACTAATTTATCGTATACCGACAGTCAAATATTTTGTTTCGTTTTGTTAATATTGGTTTAACATCCGTATGATTATCCATACATATGAATATTAATGAAATATAATAAGTAATGGACATTGAATTAAGTGAAGTAGAAAAACTGATACGACAGAATATAGTTCAGTACAACCGAACTGGGAATATAGTTCTCGAAACGAGTCTACGCGGGCGAAGTCGCGGTATAAAGATAATTGTATAAAATAAAACACCATGCTCTTCCAACATAATTAATACCAAATCAGAGTTTTATAGTTTTCAATGGGAGTTATACACCTTTGAACTTCCAGATCGAAGCGTCACATTGATTTAAACTGGCGAACACTGTATCTCGACAGTGTGTGGCGCTTCGTGGGCGCTTCCCTCGGTTAATTAGTGCCAACTGAAAGTTTGAAACTACTATTAAATTGGATTGTACCTACTGAGCGGAGTATATTTGTCCCTGCATATCAGTTGAATAAGTGCTTTAGATCAAAGCGTAAGTTCAAATCTCTTAAAATTTTTACATTTTAAGAAAGTAAAAATTTTTAAGTAATACAAATCGTAAAGTCGTGATAGCCCAGAGCACAACGAACCTGTCTTAAATTTATAAGGCCCCACAGGGCCATGGTTCGAATCCGGGCGTGTACCAATGAGTTTTTCTGACTTAAGTACACAATATCACTGACACCGTGTTTCGGAGGGCACGTTAAGCAGTCGGTCCCGGACGCTGTCAATAGATGGCGGTCGTTACAGTTCCCAACCCGCAGTGGAGCAGCGTGGTGGACTTAAGCTCCAAGCCCCACTCCTCACCCTGGGGGAGGCCTAAGCCTCTGCAGTGGGGTAAAAATGGGCTGATGATGATGATGATGATGATGAAGTAATACTAAATAGTAGGCAATTTATTGGTTGCAATAAGCAGCAACAGAATCAATGCCGAGTGTAAAACAATCGTTGAAAATATCGAAATCCTTAAAATTAATTCTCATTTTTATTTTCCAACGCCTTTTTCTGAAACTTCCGAAACTTGAAAACACAGAGGTTCTATTTGATCTAGGAAAGTTCCAATTGTTCTATTTGGCACGTACCATTTTGGAGTTCGTTGGAGACAAGTTGAAGCAAATGGAGTAAAAGGTTGCTCCATATGCTCCGTAAGACAATCAGCGGTAGATACCGATTTTTTACGTTTGACTTGTTTATAAGATTGTTAAAAACTGGATGTGACAAGGCTTTTTCGGTTTAGTGGTGTTGAAAATACTTGCTACTTTTTGTTCGCTAGCAGAACAAAAATCACATTTCAATATTTTTCGATACCAAAATTTAAATTTATTGCAATAGATTGACTTACATCTAAAATAATTACTATTCAGGTGATTTATTAAATATTCATCGTCCGTAAATACATTAACTGCAATTCTCAATACCGTAGTATTATTTTAAACCACCTGTGACTTCTTTGATTAATTCATATAAAGTTTTATTTTTATTTTATTATTTTAATTGATAAAAAAAAACCAAGTAAAATAACCTTGCTTATTAAATACCATTTCTTAGCTTGTATTCTCTTTATGTACCTTCTTGAACATACGATTATAGTTCCTAACATATATTTTGAAACCTTAATCGTTATTATTATGACGCATGAAATTATAAGTAAAAATATTTCGCTTGACATTAAGACAGCTTTTGTAAAGTTAAATTAATACTAGTGGTAGACAAAAATTCAGTAGTTTTATAAAATCAACAACAAAAAAAATCTCGACACATTATTTTTAATAACCAATTTGAATTCATCAATTTTCGGCATAGATATTATTCTTCGTCTTTTATGAATAACATTTGTTTTTAGTGATGGTTCAGGATTCACAACAATTTTTTTTGCTTTATGGTCTGGTTTGATTTCTAGAAATACAAAAGTAATAATAACTTTGCGATCGGTTAAAATGTTATCGACTTAGTTTTTGGTACAATCGTGGTATAATCAATACTTGGTTGGTTTAGTAAAAAACTGCTTATTATTATATATGTGTTAACTCATTAATTATATTTAAATGAATTGAACAATCAATATTGAAATCTCCACAAATCACTGTGGATTTATTAGTTTTAAAAATTAAGGTGAAGCATTCCGCAGCAGAAGTGATCCGATCGGATATCCTCCGTGTATTGTATAACAATCATCCAAGTTCAAGGAACTCACCTCAAACATCATGTCAACCGAAGGATTAACAACGTCTGGCCTAGTTTTCACCATGACGATTGACGTAAATAATATCTTGAAATTACCTCTTTCTTTGAGTATAACTGTAATTAATTTTCCACTCAAGAAGTAAAATATCGTCCAAATAAATGATTTATTTCACACATTTTAAAATTTTGAGATCTATTGTGCATTTGGAAACTTAAAGCTTTGGGAACGGTCGATTGAGCAAATTAACTTTGCAATAATGTTATATAACCGCGGAAAAAAATGGAATATAATCTTTGTTAGATTTTTAATATAATATCGTAGCCATTTTTTGACCGATTGGTCTAGTAGTCAGAGACATCGATTGCAAGTCCAATAGTCGCGGTTCGATTACCGCCCGGGACAAATATTTGTGTGCATGAACATGTCTATTTATTCCGTGTCTGGGTGTAAAGTTTCTATGTTTGTATGTATTATTTATAAGATATTTAAGTATGTATATCATTTATTTGGTACCCTTAGTACAGGAAACTGTGGTACAGGTTCTGCTTAGTTTGGGACTGGATTGTTGTGTATGAGATATAAATATTATAATTAATTTCTATAAATGTCTATAGCACTAAAGAATTTTTCTACTATAATATTAATTTGATCTTTTTTTAAACTGGTACTCATTACTTGTGTAAACTGATATTCTTACATCGCGTTAGATTCATAACATATAAACGGTAAATTCTTATACATCAGTTATGGGAGTTATTAGAGCAGATAGCAAAGCTCTAAATGTCAGATATAATTCTGATTGTCGGAGCATACCGGCTATCGACTTATTATCCGTGACAGCCCTTGACACCACGCTCGCTAGTGGGCAATTACGCTGTCCCGAACGCCATCGGAACGGCTGTCATAAACCACGATTATGTAGGTCCTTTAATATCCATAGGTTATATATAGAACATTTTTCATCAATAAATATTTGCCCTGTTACAAGTGGTTTAACAACGTCTAAGAGTTCTATAGAAGTTTTAAACTACAACCCATTCGATAAAGTTAATATCAAACGATTTAATATTATCGATTACCTACCAATCAACAATCACTGAAATGAACATCAAAACCTCATATTTTCCAGGAAGCATAAGATATTATGTTAATTATAATAAATATCTGTTTGCACAAGATCGGACGATTTTTACCGCAGCTGGAAGAGGATTCAGTCATGACTGTGGCTCATGACAGAAAACTTAGGACGTGGGGATGAACGATACTACGAGAAGCTCGAAATCACGTTCGACATTACTGCATGGTATTTTTAACAACAAGATTAAATACGAGGATAGAAAATTAATAAACCTATATCATTTCAGACTTAAAAATTTTTTTTGTCGTTTTTTAAACTTTTTATTTAATTTTTCCTGTCAATATTTCGCATGGCTGTATCTAAATAAATAAATCAAAGCTTTTCGTTTGTAATTTCCAAATACGTTAATCAATTAATGTTTAAGAGGACGTTTTGCATGGATAAAAACGACGAAAGTGCGTCATGTAGAATATTAGAAACATCAAGTGAAACGTGTTAAATATGAACGTCAATAAAATGCGCGAAATACAGAAATAGAATACATTTTAAAATCTGTCCCGAGTATGTGTAAAATATGCATATTATGTAAATTGTTAGAAAATCACTATACGTAATAGCAATAATAATAATACCTGTAATTATTGGAAGTATAGTCCATAAGGAGGTAAAGTGCGGGATAAAAGTTTGTGTGGCAATTTCTTTATTTCTAAGGTTGATAATACAGGAAAATTTGTATTTGGCTTTTCAGTTAGTGTGGTAAACTGGGAATTCTGCTAAATAGTTAAAATATGAAAATTTATTTTAGCGTCTGACGGGACATTAAAATGACAGGTTTCAATGTTTTTATTTTTGTAAAATAAACTGTTAATAAATCTTAAAACAACAATTTCGTGCATTTGCTTTCCTCAACTCGTCTCAAAAAATCTTCTTTTTAATATAAGAAATATTAAATCTGAAAAACTGTTTTTGGAGCGCGAATTATCAGAGATGAAGAGACTGAAAAATTAATTTAGGGTACTGTTGGCATGTTTGGGAATTGCCATAGGTGTCAAAAAACTAGTATTTAGCTCACCAATAACAGAATCAACTAATTGTAAAAAAGGTGCTAAAATTTATAAATAACACGCGTAACATCAATTTGATACTTCTCACTATTATTATCAAATTATTATTGACAAGAAAAGAACAAAAAAAATGTTCAAATGTTTAAGGGATAGTCTTTCGATCTGCGGCTTCGAATTGACATCGCTATTTCCAATTATATCCCTTTTCTCCTACTTATTCCTGAGTGACAGAGATGACAAATATAAATTCCTAAAAATACCTACAAAATACCTGTCGAAACAGCTTGCGGTACGTGACCATGACTGTTTTCGCCCCTGAAATATAAATGAATAGGAACCAAAATTTGCAGGGTCATTAAGAAAGGATGTTTCTAGGGCAGTACGTTTTTTTTAATTCGTATTAATATCGAATTTATGGCTTATTATTTTTAAAAACAAAGAACCGACGAAAATCATGTTTTTCAGAAATTTATTCTAAAACGACTAAATAACACATCAAAAAATCAAAAATACGCCGCTCTGTCACAGTATCTCACCTATTGCATATTTTTTCTGTACATATTGAGACAGAAATACAGCGAGGATTAGACACAGGCCGAACCTTTTTTTTTGTATGAAAAGCCTATCCCCTTAAGGTAAAAATATAAATCACTCGCGTAGCAACTGAAAACTTTACAAAAAAAAACTAATAAAAATGATGAAACAAGTAATATATTTCCGATTTTTTTAATAATTCTTATGGGAGTGAAAAAACGATTTTCAAGCACGAATTATCTCAGAATCAGTGCACCTTTGGGAAGGGCTCGGTACATAGGTGTGCATAAAATTGCTAAACTTTAAACAGTGTACATATAATAATTTCAGCAATTCCTATCTGGAAGCTATTTAACATAGTGAAACGTAACCAATTTTTATTTTCGGCATCGGTAAAGTTCGCAAAATGTAAATAACAATATTCTTATATTGTATTTTGCCATAAATTTTGAGTACCTAACTGTAGTAATTTCAAAATATTATGAACAGATATTATTAATTAATTATTACCTACTTGGGCTATCACACAAGGCCATCTAGTCCCAAACTAGGGAGAGCCTGTAAAATCTATTATTACATAAGTGTGCACAAAATTACTAAATCACCAGTAACCGAATCAACTAATAAATTGTTCTAAATTTGTGAATGAACCAGCCATATTACGAGCATGATTTACTTAGAAAAGGGTAAAAGAACTTTCAAGTCTTTCGTTGATATCTAAAGCGTTATTTTTTCTAAAAGTGTGTCAGCAGTGAAATAACAACAAGAAATAATATTTAATTGTACCGTTTTACATCAATATTGACTCATACATCAAAGACTTAATTACTTTATTTTACCGCGTTAACATAACATTAAACCATCTAAAAAATCGTACTACATTCCTATCTTGTTCACGTTAACGTAATATGCCGAAAGCAACTTATTTACTTTATTCTACTGTGTCTATATCGAATCAATATCACTAACTTTATACGTACAAACCATAGAAACTCTAAAAAATCAACAAAAATAGAAGCTTTTATCATTTTCTGCCACCGTGAGCAGTTTGCGGTTTGACAAGACGCAAGAGACGCTGCTGCCAGCGGCGTCGCTGAATGTCACTACAGAGACGAGCTCGTAGGTCCTCAGACGGAAACTCCGGAGGAAGATATTCACTGTAACAAAAATGATGTTTAGTTTTAAGGCCATCCATTTAAAGAACGAATGTCGGATTGAAATATTAAACAAAAATTTGTCATTGGTAGTTGACGGTCCCATTTCCGGTTCTTTTTTTTTACGATTAACAGTGAAAGTAATCTTTATAATGATGGCACAGTAATTGGTTTTTATGAAGTATTAAAAGAGATATGGCCTGTGTGGCCTCAGTCCCTACTTTATAATATGTTATGTCACAACGAAAATAGGTGCGTGAATATAACTTGGCAGTCCCGACGACTAAAATCAAAACTTTTAAATGGTTTAGTTTTTTTTTGTCAATTTATAATTATTCGGATCATATTTGTTATTCATTTCTCTGTTTAAAGAATCATCCAAACTAAACCATATTTGTTGTGAACCATGACTGACCGAATGGCCGAGTGGTTAAAGACCCTAACTGCGGAGCCGAAGGACGCGAGTTCGATTCCCACCCAGGACAAACATTTGTGTGCAGGAACATGTTTATTTCGTTCCGTGTCTGGATGAAAATTATTAATATATAATTATAAAGAATATTTAAGTACGTAAATCAGTTGTCTAGTAACATAATACTTGCTTACTTTGGGACTAGATGGCGGTGTGTGGGAAGTCCCATGTATTATATTTAAACAAAAATACTGCATTGAGATTTGTCCATCCATTTGAGGGTTACGGTGCCAGAGATAGACACACAGACAGGCGAATAGAAATGTAGTTAGAACAACCCCAATTAAATCAGTTCTCAAAGGAAAAAAACTGCGGTTCATCCATTTGGAACCTAGGATGCCGCAGACACGGACCAACCGACAAAGGCTTGAAACTTATAACATCACTTTTCTTTTTTCGGGGGTTAAAAATAAATATACACCATCACTCACTCTGCCTGCTCTTTAGGAGGAAGTTCTATGTCAGGATATAACTTTTGTGCCCCTATTTGACTCTTCCGCGAAGAAGACGAAGTCTGCATTCGTGAACTGAAAACAAACACATTTTAATTTTTAGGTGTATTTCATTAATACGTTCAGTTATTACGCTTTTCAAACTAATTTTAATTATAAACAATTTTTCGATAAGCGGTGAATCAAATTTAATATTCAGTATAACAACCATTTAATACTTATAAGAGGACGCTAAAAGTCAATTGCCAAACCATACAGGAAATGTGAAACTTTAAGAAGTTGACCTAAGGGTTGAGGGTATGACATAAGTAAAAGTCGGACGCATGCCTCTTACCCATTGGCAAAACGAGTACAGAGATAAGTCAAATGAAAAGGTGTAGAGTTTTTTTAAAATATATTTTTAATACTTCACTATCAACCAGATATGGGATTTTTTTTTAATTCACTTGTTGAAATAAATACCTATTTAATATTAAAAAAACCGGCCATGTGCGAGTCGAACTAACGCTCTGAGGTTTCCGTAGATTTATATAACTGTTTTAACGTATTTATTTGTAAATGCTACACAATGCTCTATGGCACTAAAACGCATGTTAATTAACGAAATTGCAATTTATTGTCATATTACTACTATTTAACGATTTTCTAATGTTTTCCTTTACTTACATAGTAAGACTTTGCTCCTTATCAAATTTTATGATTCTAGAGCAACGGGTAGTACCCAAGATGGAACATAAATGGCGGTATTTCTTAATTGAATTTTACACCTTCAAGGGACCGTAGACCTTAGTTCAACTTCATATTTCTACCAGTTCCTATGAAAAGAAGGCTTGATAGATGGACGGACGGACGGACGACAAAGGGATCTTACAAGGATTCTGTTTTTTTTCCTTTTGAGTTACGGAACCCTAAAAAACAAAAATAACCACGAACAAAATTGTTAAATATTTCGAAGAAAAGATTATTTTTTACGTAAACTAATGACAGAAATTATGTCAATATTACTTCTGATATTAAAACTGTTTATTTCAAAGATTATCATTTTGTCTATGTCATACCGTTAAAAATCGTTGAAGTATCCTTTGGATTTGCCAAAATTTCCAACCCAGTCCACGAAAGTGTTATTTTTCTTATAAATATACGAGTTGCTAAAAGGAAATAATATTTAATAATAATAATAATAACGTATACATCAGAACAACGTCTAGGCCCCAAACTAGTATTAACTTGTGTTTTGGGTACCAAGTGAAGACACCACATACATATAACAACCAAAAACCGGTACCAGTATCAATATTCATCATATAAATTTTGTCTATATATGTAAAGCAACACCGTTATAAACGAGTACCAACTTTCAAGTAAATTAGCAATTCTGTATGTTAAGTGAACTACGTATGTATACATCGCCGAATAGTGCCCCATTTGAATTTTCAGTGCCCCATTTAAGTTTCACTTCAAGTATATCACACCATGGTCTACCCACGTTGTCATGGACATCGAGGCTTTAGATTTGCTGGTGTCGCTCTGCTCGGGGAGAGGGTGCAACATGGTATCGTACTTCGTACGCCGTGTCCCAATGATACCAAGGACTATTCCCATTTCTGATAACTCCTCTTCCGGACCGCTGACTGCGTTCGCCATATATTGCAGCCGAGGAGTCAAACTGGTAATGATGACGTGAATTTTATTTCATTATGTATCATAAAAGGTAAATCAACAAAGAGTACAACATTTACGAAGATACCTAAAAGGAAAATAAATTGATTTACAAAATAGATTTTAAAAAAAACTAATTTAAAATTTTTTTGTCATTTTTTTAAAACAATGTGGACCCACTTACTTGGATAGTTTTACCACCCCTAATGCCAGGTTACGGTAATCGAAGTCCCGTTCACAGAAAGCTTCGTTAACGAGAGGCGAGTGAGTTGTTAACTTCTTATTCTGACGCAAACACTGTCCCAAAAGCACGTTGCGCTCCTCTCGGCTCATCTTCGTGATGTATCCCGTACGCAGCGTGTGCTCAACCGCGTTGAATAATTCCGATTTGAACAAACGGTTGATCTCTAATTCTGTTGACATTATATGTAGAAAAGCAGTTCTTTGACCTGTACAAACTTTTGTGTATGCTATTCATTTATAGAGGATATCTACATAAAATTGTTAAAAGTTTTGTGCAATATCATTCAGTCGAAACTTAATCAACTTAGCTCTGAAATTTTAACATCTTTTTCTTCTAGAAAACAAAATAGTTGTAACAATCGATCTATTGTGAACTCTTATTAGGTAATTACAATTCATGTAAAGAAAATTCTAATATAAAGAGCGTTTAAGAGACGGGAAGTTATTTCATGACTAAATAAATACACTATTGTAACTTTCGTAATTTAAGAAACAAATATTTAAAAAAAAATAAAGTACCAATTGTGTTAAATGACTTCCGCCCAAGCGCGAGCCAGACTATCTGCACGCACATTCGTAAAAGCGTTTCAAACAATCGTGCATCTTTATCCAATAAAGAACGTCGTTTCTTGTGTGGTCCCATGTGATGGAATTTCCGAGTGTCTTCACCACCTGTACGAGTATACATGCTTATACATTTAGAAAATGTATTTATGTGTTTACTTTGCCTCCTATTGTTTCCAGTTGTGAAATTCACGGCAGTGTCGGAATGAAAGTCATTATTATAGTATTGTTTTTCATTTAGAGGCCACCAGCGGTATCGATACGTAAATCTTAACCGTTCGATCGAAGCAAAGACAATTACTACCAATATACTATAAACAGCTTACTGTAACGTAAAAATTAAAAAAAAAACGGAGTTTTATACTGCCATAAGGAAATGTAGCCGCTTGATATGGCACGTAAAGCATTCGCGCTTTAATTCACGCGCATGTGCGCTCCACAGAAAAAGTTTATTTGTCAGTCATTATTTTTAGTATACAAGCAGATTTTTTGGGAAATAATCAAGATTTATTTGATTGCACATATACACAAAATCCAAAAAATTCATGTCGACATCGTCACTAGACAGTAAACTTAAAAATATACACCCGACATCACACAGAGAGCATGTATAGACTACAAGCCCGTGGAAAAAATTAACATGTGAAATGAACCACCGTGGATAACGCTTAGAAGGCTGTTACTATATCAGAAAATAACTCTGCTATGCCGTCATTTCTGAGCGGTACAGGTGAGTACGTGAGTGAATGGAATTTTTCAGGTACGAATGAGGAATTACGACTAATTATTAATGTACGGCTTTGTTATAATGTATGGATGGTTAAAAATAAATGTCGAAAAACCTAGTGCCGTACAAAAGTGGTGGTGCCGGAAGTCAGTGATAAGGATAATCTGCTCAGAGATAAGGGTTGCGACCCTTGACTTTCGATGAAAACAATTACGCAAATGCCGTACAATAATAAATGACCTATATTGCTTCTGCAATTATCGGCGAATTAAAAATTTGCACTGACTTCCGGCACCACCATTTTAGTACGGCACTAGGTTTTTCGACATTTATTTTTCATCATCTATACACTATAACAAAGCCGCACATTATTAATTTGTCGTAATTTGTACCTGAGAAATTCCATTCACTCACGTACTCACCAGTACCGCTCAGAAATGACGGCATAGTGCTGAGAGTTATTTTCTGATATAGTAAAAGCCTTCTAAGCGTTATTCACGGTGGTTCATTTCACATGTTAATTTTTTCCACGGGCTTGTAGTCTAGTATTCCTATCAACAATTTACTACTTGTGCAATCTATACATTTATATAAAAATGATACCAAAATTTCTACGAACGGCAGGATGCTTATGAAGAAAAAAAAACCGAACCGTTTGAGGATCACTCTCGTGTCTAACTGACCGTCTATGTCCGTTAGCCTACGAGTATTGTTTCCGAATCTACTGGGCGAGAAAAGTTAAAGTTTGGTATTTATAAGGAATGAAATAATTAAATCAAAGGCGTACATCGTAATTAAACGAAGTCTCATTTGGGGGTTAGTAAAAGTTATGAGAAATACAAATATATTTTTTATAACTTTAATATGCGTAGTTTAAAATATATTTAAATGGAATCTTATCTCCGCAATTAGTGAGCCTGAGCTGCGAATACCTATTAATACCTATGTTTAAGTAAATTTTTGTAATACTAATTGTATAAATACTGTTGGTATTCCAAATAAAATAAAGTAAAATAAAATACTTAAGCTTTTTTCGTACCGTGCTATTTTGATATTTGACTTCGCCTCGCACCAAAAAATGACACTCGTATAAATGGATTTTTGTTGCTATCATAGCGCTGGCAGTATTTTTTTGTTTTTACTAAACATTCAAAGAACTATTTTGCTTCACTCTACTCTTACAACACTTTAATATGGTTAAACTACGCCCAATTCGCGTCGACTAAACGCTTACAGCACTTTTACTCGAGTACTATATTACTTACATTAAAGAGTAAAAACAGCAACGACCTATATAGCACACAGGTTTGCTGGTTGTGTAGCTATCATACATACCAACGAGCATGGTGCAATATTCTTTGGCGACGAGTAATCTCAGATCCGAGAGGTTGTCACTCAATTCCTTTTCATATATCTCGCAATCGACTGTTCGCACCTTTGTTTGCAAATCTAACATCCTGATTTGCATTTCATCTGCAATCTTAAAACCGATTCTATTCTTAAATGATTCTACGAGTTCACGGTGAGGATAATTTTATTGGATATGTCGTGATAGCCCAAAGCGCAACGAACCTGTCTCAAATTTATAAGGCCCCATAGGGCCATGGTTCGAATCCGGGCGTGTACCAATGAGTTTTACTGACTTAAGTACACAACTGTCACCGACTCCGTGCTTCGGAGGACACGTTAAGCAGTCGGTTTCGGACGCTGTCAATAGATGGCGGTCGTTACAGTCCCCAACCCGCAGTAGAGCAGTGTGGTGGATTTAAGCTCCAAGCCCCCCTCCTCGCCCTGGGGGAGGCCTAAGCCCCTGCAATGGGGTAAAATAGGCTGATGAAGTGAAGTGAAGATAATTTTATTGTCATTGACTGGTTAATTCGGATGCTCACATGTGTGTTATTTTGTAAAAAATTACCTGTAAGTAATACTGAAGACAAAATATAAGTGCTCGTATGAGCCGCTCGATGGTGGGCAAATGTAGCATCCTGATGAGCGCAGGGCTCAGTAGACTTACCGGCGCCGTAAACAACGCCACGTCCTTCACATCCTGAAAATATAAAATATGTAGGCAATTACACATTTAAAATCGTAACAGTGCAATATTCCCACGATCACCCATAACATTTTAAAATATGTATTTAAATATTTATGGTAAAAACACTGAGTGTAATAATACTTGAACCGTTATGACATCAGGTTGGCCTGGCTTAATTTTACGTTGGTACCGCCGCCGAAAGCGTATCTGTAAAATTGATAGATTATCGAATCAGATCAAAATGTTTTCATCAATAGATTATGTATGACACACACTAATTGAAAGTCAAAAGAATTTATTAGGTACCGGTACGGGAAACTAGAAGGAGAAGAACCGGTAAGAAACTCCTCCCTGTTTATTTTTACAGTCAAATATCATGTATACTTATATTTGACAGGATTAAAGTGTATAACAAGAACACACCTAATTTATATTTTAATATTTATTCGCTTACTTGCTCTAGCAAATCCACATCGTCTCGAAATTCGACTGCGCCTGTTTGTAGTTTTTGCGGAACTGCAATAACTTCCTCTGCCTGAGGTGGAAGGTCACTGGAAGAAGTTCAAATACAAGTGTAAAATTTAGGTAGATTTAGGAAGAAGTAACGGTACGGTAAAACAAATGTTATCCTAACTGCAGAACCAAAGATCACGGGTTCCATTCCCGCCTCAGATAAATATTTGTGTGCATAAACATGTCAATTTGTTAAGTTTCTACGTGTAAAATATCTGTATGTGTAAAAAAGTTTGTAAGTATATCAGTTGTCTAGTACCCATAATACAGGCTCTTTCTAATTTGTGATTAGGTGACCGTGTGTGGTATATTCCAAATATTATTATTATTATGATAAAAAATGGATAAAAACATGATAAAACTCATAAAACCTTATGAACATTAGTTCGTTTATATTGTCATCCCAAATCCAATGGCCGTTTTCGTATAATCCTCCGAATGCTTCTTCGTCGTCGTCTTCTTCCATACCGAATTATTGTGCTTTAGTTAAATACTTTGTTAAATACCAATACCTGATGTAATGGATTTCTCTACATGAAAATCCTGTCAAATCGATTTTTATTTAGACATTTAGATGACACAACAATCATGACAACGGAAAGAAATAATGTTTTTAAGACTTTGCGATGGCACAATATAAATGTTAGAAGACCTACTTCGTCACATCATTGAGGTCCAATATATTTTGTAATTACATTTTTAATCGCTTTTTAATACATATATTTTCTAGTTTTAATAGTGACTGATTGTAAAAAAAAACAATGGTTTTGTGTTAGACTTGTCAAGAATTCATCTTCTAGTAGTGAAAATATAAGTTAAAATAATTTCACTTTTCGTTGACAAAGGAATGTTTAGTTGAACATAGTCCAGAAAAATAAAGCACGTAAAGCTTATCGAACTAAAAGAAAAGTTTCACGTAGGCAGGTAACGCAAACTAACGCTTACCAAGAAAAAAATATATTTACATTTTTTTTAATCACTTATATTATTTTTTTAAGGCAAAGGGTGAAATCATTTATACAGTGTTACAAAGTGAAAGTAATAAACTTTTATTAAAGCAGGTTGACTCGCAATCTCAATAAAACACCACAAGACTATCTCGCTGCTGCTGTGAACAGTTGTTTCGAAACACGTGATAAAATCAATGGCCGACAATTACGTGAAATATAAAATATTAAATCAGTTTACTGTATCAAAAGATAATAGAAAACGTCGAACTGGCGAGACATACAGCTGACCACCTATATCAGAAGAGTATTAAATATCTTACATTAGACTGACCAAGTATTTAGGTAGTCTGGGTTGTGATATTTTTTTCTCGAAACCGCTAGTTCGTGCCACCGACAAACTTGAAACTTTTTGTTTTGTTCGATAAGCTCTACACGCCCTTTTTATTATATTTAGAATATATTCAGCCGAACACGGTGTATATGCCAATCTTCACGTTTTAAATTACTCATCTTTTCATAATTGAAAATCAGAATTCAATTATTATAGTGTCATACAAATAATTGTAGTGCCAATTATTATACCAAGTTGCAGTGCCAATGAGTGTACCGTAATGCCAATCACTAGGTATATATTTAGGTTAAATTTTTTTTTAATTTTATAGTATAATAAATAAAGAACAATTCCCAATTCCAGTAATATTTCAATAATTTGTTACTAACCTAAAATCCACTAAAACCAAAAAAAAATTTAATCACAAACTTATTTTAATTAAAATTTAGTATTCGTAAACAACAGTTCGCATTTGATACCAATCATTATACTATTTACCTATATGCATGCCGTACCGTACTGATTACGGAATCATAAACTGCTCGTGGTTTATAACACATTTTTATAATTTTTTTACTATAAAATTTTTGTATTTTTGCCTTGTATAGCAGATTTTATCCATTTGGGGTTCACATATTTTTCAAAATTTCCGTCATTATCAGTTTAATTTATTTTAACGCTTAGAACTGAGGCCCTAATATTATTAGGTTTGCAGTAGGTAGTAGGTAGGTAGGAGTATACTCAAAAATATGTTTTTCCACTTTTAACTTGTGTGACCACTTTATTGGACACTACGCTACGTAATAACGAATGCTAGATTCATCCCCCTGTTTTCAAAAGAAAGTCGATTAGTTACACTGGCTTTACAACAACAAAACCTTTAAATGTAACAGGAAATAAAAACCTTCAAATCATTCAAAATTCCAATCCATTTTAATGAGTCACACTTACGATTTCAATTATAAATTACACAGGAAAAATGAGAAAGTTTATCATTTTAATTTTTTGCTACGACTAGAAATCGCTTGCGGTCTAAGCAGGCGCGAAAGCCTCTGCTGCCAGCGACGGCGCTGAATGTCGCAACAAGCTCGCGATCGAAGGTCCTCCGATGGAAACTCCAAGTGAAGGTAACTACGGGAATTAAAAATTTCTATCGTTAAATTAAATTAACAACTAATAATTAGCATTTGATCAGAACTTCACTCACTCTGTCGATGATTTGTGTGGAAGCAAGATAATCGGGTACAATTTTGGCGCAGCCTGACATTTTCTCGAAGAGGTGGTGGTTTTCGAGCTTTAAAGATAAATACATAATTTATATAAATATATTTATGTATATATTCACCTACTTGGATGCGGCATCACTATAGTTGCACATGGTCCGCAAATTTTTGGAGTTACTCGTATGTGTCATTACCTCAAATAACTCAACAGTTTTTGTAGTCTTTTACACAGCCTTTCTCTGTTTTTATTTGAATGAAATTTGACTCGTACCTAGCTATAGTATAAGAGGCGGCAACGGATTTACTAAATTATCGTTAGGATGACTGATTTAGTATCAATAACGTGTAAATCAAGTGAACAAAATGGAGTCGGTCTGCCGGCACGATCTTGATGCGTTTGGTAGGTACAGCCGTTGAAAGAAGTGTTATTGTTTAGTCAACTAAACTGTCATTAGGATGACTGATTCAAAGATAATATAATACTATGCACACTAGCTATACACACAGTACAAAACTGACATGGTTCGTTGGTGCGTTTAGTAGATATAGCCGTTCAAATATACTAAAAGATGGCAACGGACTGGTTAAACTATCGTCAGGATGGTTGATTTTGCATCACTAGCGTGTAGATCACTTATATGAACAGAATGGAGTAGGTCTGCCGGCATGACCTTGGTACGTTTGGTAGATACAGCCGTTGAAAGACATGTTATTTGTTTAGTCAACTAATCTATCATTAGGATGGCTGATTCAATGATAATATGATACTATGCACACTAGCTATTATTTTATAGTATTAAAATTATAGAATATTAAACATTTATTTTATTAGAAAACTGGCATAGTAACCTACTCACATTGAGATGGTGGCTTTGGATTTACTAGTGTCACTTTGTTCGGGAAGGGGCCGTAACATTGTGTCATATTTTCCACGTGGCGCTCCAATGATGCCCAAGACCACGCCCAGCTGTCGTATGTTCTCTTCTCTACCGTTCACAGCAATTTCCATGTATTGCAGACGAGGTGTCATACTGACATAGTTAAAATTATCTTAAAAATTCATTGATTTGAAATTTATAACGCACAATGAAAATTAGGTATACTTGTTTATAATTTTAACATGATAATAATTCAAACACGAGTTCATGACCTGGTGACTTATTATTTTTTTTTCGTCATTGGGAGGTGATTACTGTAGATTTGAAATTGAGTGGTTTATACAAAACATAGACTCATAAACTCTATGGTAAATTATAAGGATCTGCTCTTCTGCTTTTTGGATATTTTTCGCAATATTTAGAACACAACATTTAGACATTATTAAATAAAACAATTTAATTTGGTGAAGTTATGACCAAGGGAAGGAATTAGTGTTTGGTAAGACTCGCTGACCACTAACTTTGGCAATTTGGCCACGCCTATCGCCATGTTCCGGAAGTCAAAGTCTCGGTGACAGAAAACCTCGTTGGCGAGCGGCGAACGGGTAGTCAACTTCATTTCGTGTCGTAAACACTGTCCCAAGAGCACATTTCGTTCTTCTCGGCTCATTTTTGTGATGTAGCCAGTGTTTAGAATGTGCTCAGCCGCATTGAATATATCCGTTTTAAACAAACGGTTGATTTCCAGTTCTGTTAACATTATCAACTTTGTTTATTATATTTAAAGATGTGTCATGATATTTTTAATTTGTACTAGCTGTCAGTCCGCGGCTTCGGACGTTTCAGGCTATTGTGGTCATTTTTTAGAAACTTCTGAAACATTCTACATATTAAAAAAAATTTTAAACCCAATAATAATATCTGGAAAATCCCACACAGCGTTGAGAGAAATAAACGATGAGAAAAAATATTTAATTTTATTCTTTTCAGGACATAAGGTACAAAATACAGTTGTTTAATATCTTTACTTTTTTTAGAGGATCAAATTTTAAATATGATCCTGATCATGTGAATGTGATCTGATGTAAAATTTTTACTTACCGGTTTTGTCATCGAGGAATTATTAAAATTTCTAATTTTTATTTTATTTCTTATATTTTTAAGATTAGCAAGCCTGTGCTCAACAAGAAGACATTAAAAGACCGAGGGTGATAAAAATCTGTTTTCAGGAAACATATCTACGTCATCACTCCTTGTCTGCTTATATCCATAAAATTACATTTCTTTACAAATAACGCAAAAAAACGTATTAAAATCGGCCTAGCCGTTTTAGAGAAACACATTGCAAATATACTGCAGCGCTCCCTAATGGCTTGTAACCGTAATAAACAGTTTTACAGCTTCTACAATCTAATGGAAGATTTTTTTTCAATCATAAAATCCGTCAAACAGTTTTTAAGATAAATTACCATAAACATACGTACGTATGCTAATAAAAAGAATTATATTTATTAGTACAGAAATAGCTATAGCATCTATATTACATTTAGCAGCTATTGAGAAGATAGCAGATATTAAAATATACTATCATACAGATATGACTTGAATGGTATAAGGTACTGCAAGCGGGGACAAACAAACCAATAACCCACTGCAAATAACCTGTTCGTGTATATATGTTTAGTAATAAATATGTTTAGTGGTGGTCTTACTTGTTGTGAAAATCTTTATTTTCATATAAAGACCGCCACTAAACATATTTATCATAAAGATTTTATTTATAATTATTATTATATTTGGTCTTAACCTATGAAGTTGCCGTTTTGTATAAAAAAACTTAAAGTATTTTTTTTCAAACATCTTTAATTCTGATACTCCAAGTAATCCCCCGTGCAATCGATGCATCTTTGACAACGCAGTGGCAGTTTATTGATGCCCTTCTTGTAAAAATCAACTGGACGGGAGACAACAAACTCTTTAAATGCATTTTGTACTGACTCTCGGAAACCGAATTTTTTTTCACGTTAAAAAGTTGTCCAAATTTTGAAAAAAGTAATAGTCGGTAGGTGCAAGGTCTGGTGAGTATGGCGGAAGAGGGAGAATTTCCAACCCCAACTCTAGCAGCTTGGAGACTGTTTGTTGTGCAGTATGGGGTCGCGCATTGTCGTGAAGAAGCGGGGACGACCGATTGACCAAAGCTGGTTGCAGACGTGCAAGCTTCTCCATCATTGTCTTCAGTTCTTCACAGTACACATCCGCAGTAATGCTCATGCCATTTTGTTGTGATCATGAAGTTGTGATGAATCACACCGGCACTAGACCACCAAACAGTGACCATCACCTTCTTAGGGGTCATTTTTCGTTTAACACAATGCTTTAGAGCTGAACCAAGATCTAACCAACTTGCTGCGCGCTTTCGATTGTCGAATAGAATCCATTTTTCATTACAGGTAACAATACGGTTCAAAATTCCTTCATTTCTGTTCCTGTTAAGGAACGCGAGACCAGCGCGTACGTTGCGCTGGCCATCGTTAAGTTCGTGGGGTGCCCATCTACCAAGCTTTTTTACTTTGCCAATTTGTCGCAAATGGTCCAATATTGTTTCGATGCTAAGATCAAAAGCTGCTGCTAGTTCAGCTGTAGTTTGAGTATCATCAGCTTCCACAATCGCCTTAAATTCATCATTGTTGACCAAAGTGTCCGGACGACCACGAGGTTCATTATTCAAATCATAATTTCTAGAACGAAAGCGAGCAAACCAATAACGAGTTGTGCGATCGTTTGTTAAGTTCTCTCCGTAAACGTTGTTGATGTTACGTGCCGTTTGTGCCGCATTAGTGCCACGAAGGAACTCATATTCCATAATTACACGAATTTTAAAGTGTCCAATTTGACGAAAAATGTTTAAAATATAATGAAAACACAACGCTAGTCAGGAAACAAAACACTGACTTTGTATTTAGAATTCTCAGGCAATCAAAAAATTTTTTTTGTTTGAAATGGCCAGTACTGAAGAACGGCAACTTCATAGATTATAATATTATAATATTATGATTCTTATGAGGATTTTTACAACAAAAATTTTTTGAAGTTTTTGTTTGTCCCCACCTGCAGTACCTTATACCATTCAAGCCATATCTGTATGATAGTATATTTTAATATTTGCTTAAGTAGGTATTGGTGCAAACAACATTGCATGGTGAATTCTACGTTGTTCAAACCAAATTATATATAATACAGCACGTTTTTCTCTTTTCAGTTAAGGGGTTTTGCAGTCGAGTTTTTTTGTTACTTTTAATCCATGCAGGCTTCTGCCAAAACTTGGGCAGGAAGCCCAACAAGTTGTATATATAGTTTTTTTTTTTTAATTCGTAGATTTCCTCGCAACACACAACCAGAAATTTATATAAAAACACTATGAAAATAATTGAAATAAATCTAAATCATATAACACAAAATATTAGCAATTTATCCACTGTATGAAGTTAAAATAATGTACAATCGACAATTCACGCCACCCGAGCCAGTGGCGCTTTAGCCTTAAAACGAAGGAATGGCGTTGGTTTACTGTTACACGCCTAGCGCAAGTGAGTGAGCGATATACACACATTTAAAGACGTTTGCAATCAGTTGAATATTTTTAAAAAAATTTAAAAATATATATATATATATATATAAAATGTGTTTTATCAAACTCTACAGAAAAGCCATTGAAAGGAAAACGAGTACTTAAAAAGTAATTTTTAATACCCACATGCACTAATTTACCAAATAAACACAAAATAATACTCTCTTGCCTTGAACACATAAATCATCTTGGGCGTGGTGAGGATTAAATTATCCAGTCAGCTTGTGGTGGTCTGTCCCATTTTGAACGGTGGCTTCTCTGATCTCTGACGAGTCTACCAATGGCCGTTATTTGTTGGTTTACGATTGCATCGATAACGGCCGTTTTGTACAAAGCCGCCATAAAGCCTTGGTATGAGAGGAGAGGCGTTCTAGTTCCAATCAGACACCAATTTCCCGCCTTGCTGAACAGTTCCAATAGTAATTCTTTGTCTTTCTGAATCTCCAAGCTTTCTGAGAGACGCGAGACAAGAAACACAGAGACGCCGGTAGCTGGGTGGTACTGATCCGTTTTGTGAACGAAAAGAAAATGTCGTCAGACGTTTTCTTCTCTTTATCGCATTGGGATCTGTGCTACCGCTGCTGCCGATTGTCAAAGGTGTTCGCCAGTATCTTTTTGCTCGTAATACTGCCAACTGACGTATGCAATTTCGAATGGTTCAAGTGCTGATTTCACGTCCAGTGACAGTTTGCAACTCTTATCATATATATTTTAGTAACATTAGTGGTTGGATCAGGGGCAGCCAGCAGTCTTATGTAGCGCTTGTGAAAGGCACTCAAAACAGGTCGGCGCGCGTACGATGTCGATGAGCAAAGTTGTCGGTGCTTTGGTATCTCTGCAATGTGGTTACCGTGCAGTTTCGAGATACCGCGACTCTGCATGTTTCTCTCCTGGAACAACATTCTTGATCCAAAAATATCTTGCACACAAAACTTCAGATAATCTACGTGGCATTTTATGCAATATTTTTAATGACATTGACTGAAGTAGGAGTCTGGCAGAAACAAGAATAAGTGTTGACAAAGATTGACTTCGTTTTGATATAAAGCCCAGCGACCCGTCCCGGCTTCGCATGGGTAGCAGAGCATATAAGCCGTAGTGTTTTTTTCTGCGTAGTTTCCTATCAGCTTGTTGCGTTGAACATGTGGGTTGGATTTAAATAGATTCAAATGTAACGTAAATTCATCCTACTTGGAGTATTTTTAATGTATTTTATTTTGAAATCTATATGTATTTAAAACAGTAAAGAATAAATACATAAAAACAAACTACAATAATTCTCTATATACAACATTGATAACTTCAGCCTAACCACGCCGGCCGGTGCGCGGTGGCCACGGCGGCGCCCAGTTTCTTGTCGCGCAATATTTATATTTCGCGATAACTCCTAAAATAATGATTTCAGTTGTATAGTGTAAAGGGCAATCATAATATGCATAAAATGCTGAAGGTAAATATCGTATTTAATTTAATAAGGATTTTTTATTATATCTCAAAAGGAGTAGGCAGCTTTTTCGATGAAAGCTCCCAGCCGGCTTGATTTTTTTCCGACTTCTTCAACAATAATCATCATATTTCAACTAATTTCCACAAAACATTAATAAATTATACACGTAAGCCTTCCTCTTATATCACTTCATCCATTGGTGTCAATAATATGCCAATCCGTTCAGTAGTTTTTGAGTTTATCACGTTCAGGCAGACATACTTGACGACCTTTGACGACTGCTTAGCCTAGTGGGTAGCGACCCTGCCTACGAAGCTGGAGGTCCCGGGTTCGAATCCCAGGTCGGGTCAGTATTAATAATATGATGAATATTGATACTGGTACAGGGTCTTGGTTGTTATATGTGTGTGGCGTCTTTGCAAAAATATTTATATATGTATATATTATAACGAATATTTAAGTATGTATATCAGTTGTCTAGTAACCCATAACACAAGCATAATACTTGCTTACTTTGGGACTAGATGACGCTGTGTGGGAAGTCCCATGTATTATTATTATACAGACAGACGCGGCGGAGGACTTTATTTTATAATATATAGATGCGCGTATAGACGTACGAGCAATGAAACGATACGGTATATATTATGATATACAAAATAGGTGATCATATTATTTTTGTAAACATAATAAAAATTAAATAATAATAATATTATACAAACTTTGCCTATGTATTCTTACTTTGTTACCTGATAGCGTGTTGTCAGGAAATTAACGAATTAAAAACAACGAAGAATGTAAGCCAGTCTTATAACCCACATACAAAATGTTAGATCATCTCTCATTAATTTGACCGACTGTGTAACAAAGAAATATACATTGTAACATAAGTAATTACAAGTTATTGCTAAGCTTATAAACAGATACTTTACTTACCGATCTGGTTAAATGATTTGCGTCCAAGTGCGAGCCACACTATCTGTACACACATTCGCAAGAGCGTTTCGAATAAGTGCGCATCTTTGTTCAGTAAAGAGCGCCGTTTCTTGTGAGGCCCCATATGGTGAAACCTACGTGTGTCTTCACCGCCTGAACATACAAATTTATACTATTGAAATTTATAGTGTACATTGCGAAGAAAATTGGCTGACAAAAGCACAATAAACACTTTGTAGAAACTTTCCTGTGTTGCAACTTTATGTTTTGTTACTATCACAGAATGAAGCTATTAGTGCCCAAGTTTAAAGTATCAGGAACCATTGACTATTTGTTTATGCAAAAACGTATTAATTTGTTAGAGTTACAATGATATTTTCTAGCCACATCCAAGTGCGAGTTCTATCAATAAAATGAATCCAACAAAGTTACCATGGTTGCGGAGATTAAATACCTACGTGGAATGAACATCCACAATATTTATTAAAATCAAAATACTCTATGCCACAAAAGTGGGGCAAATCGACAGTGTGTGGTGGTACTGTCTGACTGACCGATTGGTCGAGTGGTTAGAGACTGCGGAGCGGAGGGTGGCGAGTTCGATTCCCGCCCGGGACAAATAGTTGTGTGCACGAACATGTCTATTTGTTCCGAGTCTGGGTGTAAAAAGTATTTATATAGTTATATTATTAAAAAAACATATTTTAGTATGTATACCATTTGTCTAGTACCCCACCCATTCCATCAACCATTTTTATACCTCACTGCAGGGGCTTAAGCCTCCCCTCCAGATGAAGAGGCTTGGAGCTTAAATCCACCACGTTGTTCCAATGCGCGTTGGCGATTGTAACGACCACCATCTATTGACAGCAACCGTGACCTGAGCTTATTGTGCTCTCCGAGGCACCGAGTCTGTGATAGTTAATCTACATAAGTCAGAAAAAACTCATTGATACACGCCCGGATTCGAACCACGGCCACGGCCTTATAGATTTGAAACATGTTTGCTGCGTTCGGGCTATCAGTACCCTATAATACAAGCATAATACTTGCTTATTTTAGGACACGATGACGTCGTGTGGGATGTCCCAGATATTATTATTATTAAGTCACAGACACAGTGTATCCATTTAGTACTACAGTGTGTTTATGAGTGTGGCGTACTTGCTGCTCGCTATCTTAACAAGTTATCGTGTAATAAATTCTAGTGAATCATATAATATAGAGCTGTACATTAACGAAGATCGCTTATCCTTCTCGATCTTCTGTTAATACCATATATGATAGAAACTAATACCCAGACTTCATATTTTCCAAAAGATGTACTGTGACTGAGTGAAATATCGTCTATTTCGAGCATATAATCAGCAACGTTTTTACTGTCCCAAGTTTAATGCGTCAGGAACCAATGACTATTTGTTTATGCAAAATTATAAAACGGGTACAAAAGCAAATATTTGTTGGCTATTCATCATTTAGTAATAAGAATGAATGCTAATGTGAAGATAATCAAAATTATTTATACATATGTAGATATAAATAGAATTACCGACAAGCATTGTAAAATACTCTTTGGCGACAAGTAATCTCAGGTCGGATAGGTTCTCACTCAACTCCTCTTCGTATCGTTTGCTCTCGACAGTGCGAACTTTAGTCTCCGACTCTACCTTCCTGGCCTGCATCTCCTCTGTAACCTAACATACAATCCTACAAAAAATTTGTAACTCAAAATAAATGACAAAAATTATATTTTCAACTAAATTCTGCAAGCAATTTCGTCCCGTGATATAGGTAGATGATATAAGTGTTGTTTTTATGTCATGGTCATATTTGTAACTATAATGTATATGGATATTTTTTTGATAAAGTATTTGTGCAACGTTTCAAGTTGATAAGTATTTTATTTATATTTTTTTCCAAATTAACTTTTGTTTATTGCCCGCCGTCCAGTTACGTATTTCAACTAGTATATGTCACGATAATTTCTATTTTCAGTAGTTCAATTATGAGCAAACCATATTTTCATTAATTTAACCAACTAAACAATTAACACTGAAAAAAAATATTGTTGGGTGTAACAAAGCAACTTTAACGCCACATAATTGTCTAAGTTATATTGTAGACTGTTTTACAACGTTTTTATTGTCATATAGTTTTTTTCCAATTTAGCAACATTTTATAGGCAACCTTTAAAATTGTTAAAATCACAATATTATAAATTGTTCTATATGGTAGTACCTACTGTCGCAGCAACGATTTTTTTTTTGTCTTGTTAACAACGAAGATTGCTTTTTTGGCAGTGTACTTTGATTGTTTTTAGTTCGTTCGTTCGTTTTTTGAAGTCGTTACTTTAACAATAGCTTTGCATTATTGACAAATAAACTTTTTTTGCATATGTTATATTCTGATTTAGCATTTAACTTTTATGCCATTCGAACAATGTTTTGTCGACAGAACAGCAACCGTTGATATGACAGCAAATATTTCAAAATGCAACGGTTAAGTTACTTTGTCTTACTGACAACTCTGTTTTGCTATTCCAACATACCTATTGTTTTGAATCATCAAACCTTTCAAAACTCCTTACTTAATGGATACAAGATTTTTTTCATTGAAAACACAATAATGTTTTTGTAGTAATAATATCCCAAACAAGGACATATCATTTTGACATATTTGTACCTATATAGACAAAACACCTGTAAATAATATTGAATGCAGAATATGAGCGCCCGGATCATGCGTTCAATAGTGGGCAGGTGCAGCATAGTGATGAGCGCCGGGCTGAGCAAGCTCACCGGTGCTGTAAACAGCGCCACGTCCTTAACGTCCTGAGAAGAAATTGATCTAACGGTAATATACATTGTGTTAAGAAATAAATAATAAAATACTTTCCGTTACATAAGGTTTATCAAAAATTTATAATGCATCAGCATCAGAAGCTCATGTGATTGCAAGCTTCACGCCGACTGGCACCATAGTTGCATCAGAATGACTATATTTTTTCAATGTCCTATTAATAGAACTGATCGTTTTCATATAATTTACAATATCAAAATATTTTACGTAAACAAGTGCTTTGCAACTTTTTATAGGGAGAATTTTCGGCAGTTTAGCTATTTCATCTATATATATCGGCTATCATTTTATTTGTATTATAATGACTAGTTAGTTAATATATTATAAAGTAATGAATATAGAAATAAACAAAATAAATTTATGTTTTAAAAGTGAATATCTCTATAATTATAAAGTACGTAGTATCGATTTATGATATTAAATACAATTTCTTATAAGTACATTTCTTTATAATATTAGAAATAAAGTAACAACCTTTGTTTTTCGTTTACTAATGCGATCATTCCCCACATCACTACTGATGTAATGCTATAAGGAATCACCACAGAGATAGCGAAGCTCCCCGCCCGCCCGCCTCCCCGATAGAGACACGATAAGACATTTACTGTACGAAACGCAGCGTTCCATTTAGCGGGGGTGTGAGACGCGTTTGCGCAGGGAGCGTCCACACAAATTCACACTTACACATAAAAAGTTACACTATTCAACGTTTTTTTGGTTTTGGACGTGTTCTTACAATATTTCACTGCATAATTCGGCGTTTCGGCGATGAAATGCTTGCTAATGGGCATTTGCCGACTAACGACAGGTTGTGGCATACACTACTAACGCGGTGTATGAACGGTCGCCCTGTAGATAGCGTGCTGTCGTTCTAGTAGGGAGCAAGGCAAGCGTTTTACTATACTTCTATGGGAATGACCCCTACTTTGGCACATGGCAAAAGAAATGGTATCAGGCAAACACCGCAAAGATCACTAAAACTTCAATTGGACTAATAACTAATCATACACTTAGAGGCATAATAAATACAATTCCAATCAAACTTTATGGCGGATCCGAACATAGGCACAAGTCGCGTCGCAGTAACCAGTTTTTGGTGTAGCGGGACGCAGTTGAGAGAGGGGTTTATGACTGTACCTGTGTAAGCACGCATAGAGCGTTGTATTCCGATCCGCCATAAAGTTTGAGGCGAACTATACTATAAATGAATGATCTTTCGTTTGGCATTCTGTGAGCGAATATATCCGCACACAGGCTGTTTCATAATAGACTACTTTTTGTTTTCACAGTTATTGTTCATAACTTTGTTCACTGTATACGGCATTGATTTGGTTACCGTTGCAAGAATGAGAAATTTGCATAATATCTACTATGTTCATGTGAACTTTCGGGCATCGTACGTTGTCTGTTTTAATTTGAAACAATGAAAGTTAACTCGACCTCTCTAAAAGCACTAAATATACGTATTTATTACTTGAATTGTTATAACGTCATGTTCGCCAGGCTTAGTTTTACGTTGGTACCGCCGTCGAAAGCGAATCTGTAAAGTTGGAAGATTAAAGTAGTAAAACAAGAACGTGATCAACTTATTAATTTTATGTCTTTTTGCTTACTTGTTCTAATAAATCAACATCGTCACGAAATTCTACGGTGCCTGTGGGCGCTTTCTGCGGAATAGTAATGACTTCCGCAACCTGAGGTGGAAGATCACTAGAAGAATATTAAAGTCCGATTGAAGTATTCGTTGAAACGTCACGGCGGGTAATTTTATTTATCGTAATAAACAAGCCTGTGTAAACAAGCACACGAAACCTTATGAACATCAGCTCATCTATGCTTTCCTCCCAAATCCAATGACCATTTTCGTACAAGCCACCGAAAACTTCTTCATCGTCGTCTTCGTCCATTATATATTGTAAAACTCCTAAAAAAATATACCAATTTTTTCGTGTAAACAACTATAAAATTAAAAATACTATAAAATTCCTATTCCTGACACTAAAAGTGACAGAACAAATAGTCAACTACATATTTTTTTCGTGGCTTTTGTAAAGTTTAATGTCTTTAATATACTGCCACTCTATTATTTGGACAAAAATGCCAATATGTACCCCATACACATACCATACAATTAATCTTAAAAATTAAATGGTCTTTTGAAATATACTTAAAACACAAGTTGTTAATACTATTTATTTAAAATTTATAACATTAAAAAATCGCCTGAATTTTTAAAGAAACCATTCAAAAACAGAAATATATTACAACTTTAAATTTCATCGAGTTAGATCGTGTTTGTGAGTTTGGTAAAATTTACGATGTCACCAGTAAGGCGGTCCCGACGCCACTGAATATAAAGTTATGTTAATACCGACTCGCAGTGCCCGTTCGAAACCTTAAAACTTGTAAAGTGTTTGAACTCTTCCCATTTCCCGATGGACGCTATCAAACTAAGCATCTACCTATCGCTACGTTCCGCCATGTACCACTTCTTGGCCGTCTACAGAAACTCCAACTTTTGTAATGGACACGCTTAAGAGAAATGTTAGAGCTCCTTTTTAATATATCTGTTTTATTAAAAATGCAGTTACTGTAACATTTTGATATTCAAAATGTATAATAATTACAACTGAATCATTTGTAGATATTTTATTATAAGAAAGATCAAAAGTGATTACATCATCCTTTTTCATTGCCACACACCAGTCATAGACACCACTTGTCCAAAATGATTATCTAGACCCAAACCACCATAGACACGATGTTACATCTTTTCCAATCAAACAATAGAAAATTAAAAAAATATATATATAAGATTACTACCATATTACAATTATGAAAGATTTTAGAGAAACATTGATCAAGCAGTTAATAACCATAATGATTCAATATGTCTTACAACTAGTCAGCAAAACGAACAGGTTTACCTATTTTGGACCTATCACGAAGACTATAACTACTTCCAGATGATGGAATTATTGTAGAATCATGGTTTTCAGTATAACTTGTTGTATTAGGGATTTTCACAATGTGTTGCCTATTTCGTTTATATAATTTATCATTTTCAGACTGAACTAACCAAGAGCGAGGCGTATCAGATGGATTTACAATTTTGCCTCTTGACCATCCTGCACCTAGTTTAAATTGAACATCATCATTATTATTTAATTTACACAGATTTCTTGTTCCACGGTCATAGTAATATTTTTGACGACACTGCGAATTTTTCATATTCTTTCTCACCAATCTCTCATTTGGAATTTGAGCATGTAACAATTTTTCATTCAAAATTAACTTATCTTTAAGTATTCTATTAAACAACAATTGTGATGGAGAGAATCCTATTTCAGGGAGTTCACAGTTTCTATAAGCAAATAAACAGTCATATACTTCAGCACTACATTTAGATTTGCGCAACATGTTTTTACAGATTTTCACTGCAGTTTCAGCAAGACCATGACCACGAGGATAGTTAGGACTACTATTTGTTAGTTTTGTGTTACAGTCAGATAAGTATTCAATGAAGTCTTTGCTGTTAAATGGAACATTATCTGAAATGATCTCATCGGCAAAACCATGTGTAGCAAACATTATTCTACATTTACTTATAATCTCTTGAACAGATTTATTTCTTAATTGAAACATTTCAATCCACTTTGAATAGTAATCTATCACTATCAAGTAGCTTTTGCTTTCATATTCTAAAATGTCCATAGCTAACTTGGACCAAGGTCGTTTAGCTAACGGCATACTTATCATTGGTTCTCTAGCATTGTTGACTTTATATTTTTGACATGTAGAACATGAATTAATGTAATTTTGTATATCATTGGACATGTTAGGCCAGAACATTACTTTTTTTAACTTTCTTATAGATTTATTTATTCCTAGGTGGCCTTCATGTAGATGTTTCAAACAAAAGTCTTTCAATTTTTCAGGAACAATTATCCTGTCTCCAAACATTAACAAACCATCTACTACACAGATCTCACTTTTAATATGAGAATATGGGACAAGTCCATGGTCAATTTTACTTGGCCACTGACCTGAAGAAATATGTTCTAAAACTTTACTTAAAATAGGATCAGATTTTGTATGTTCAGCAAATAAATCTACTTTTTCCTTTGGCATAATGCTAGCAATGACAGAGTGTATGACATATGATAATTCAATGTCATCTTTCACTTCAGATTTTATTACAGCACGTGACAGGGCATCAGCTACTAGCATCTGCCTACCAGGAACATACAATAGGCTTATATCATATTTGAAGACTTTAATCAACATTCGCTGCAATCGACTAGGAACTTTATTAATATCTTTTTTGATAATTGTAATCAAAGGTTTGTGGTCTGTCTGTATTGTTACTGGTCGGCCATATATGTAATAATGAAAATGTTCACATGCAAAACAAATAGCCAGAAATTCTTTCTCGATTTGTGCAAAGCGTTGCTCAGATTTCGTTAAAGATCTGGAGGCATAGGCTATGGGTTTTCCATTTTGAAGTAATACGGAACCTAGGCCATCCTTTGAACTGTCCGTTTGTATGACTATTGGTTCAGTATCATCATAGTGAGTGAGTACAGGATCACTAGATAAAATTTTTTTTAACACCTTTACAGATTCAGAGCATTCGTTACTCCACTGCCATGGTACATTATCTTTTGTTAATTCACGTAATGGGGCCGTAATTGCAGACAAGTTAGGTATGAAATTATTTAAGTATTTAACAATGCCCAGAAAGCGCATCAGAGCTGACTTATCATTTGGTGCAGGCATGTTAACAATGGACGTGATTCTGTCGGGATCTATTTGAATGCCCTTTTCAGATATAATGTGACCTAATATTTTTATTTTCTGTACCATGAACTGAAATTTTTCTACATTAAAAGTGATGTTGTTCTTTTTTGCCGTTTCGAGAACCTCATGCAAAATTTTATTATGCTCAGATTCAGAATCTGCTGCTATTATTATATCATCAATGTAAATTTTTATGCCTTTTATGTGACCAAATACCTCAAAATTCTTTTTTTGAAAAACCTCTGAGGCAATTTTAATGCCAAATGGTAAGCGTTTGAAACAGTAGTTGCCATAAGGAGTTCCAAAAGTACAAATTCTGGATGATTCTTTATCCAGACAGATTTGATAAAAGCTGTCCTTGAGGTCAATAACAGAAAAATATTTCTTACCATTGAGATCACTCAATATTTCTTCTTGTTTGGGAATATGAAATTTTATTGGTAATATTTGACTATTCAATTCCCTCGGATCAAGACATAATCTTAATGAACCATTATTTTTTTCTACGATTACCAAAGGATTTAGCCATTCACATGGGCCATCTACTTTTTCAATTATACCTAGCTTTATTAATTCAGATAATTTCAGTTTTAATTTGGGCATCAGATTTTTGGCAACTCGCCTATAGTTGTGACAGACAGCTTTGGCATCTTTTATTAAATTAATATGCAGTGGAGCACCCATGAAACAACCTATACCTGAAAATACAGATTTATAAGTAGAAATTATGCTCTCCTTAGATTTCATATTGTTATAATTTGATACAGAATTTACTCTTTTAACAATATTTAACTCAATGCAAGATTTCAATCCTAAAATTGATTTATCATTTATATCGACAACCATGAATTCTAAATTAGATGTGATATGTTTGAAATCAGTTTGTAATGTCACTACACCACAGGGTTTTAATACATTTTTACCATAAGTTAATAATTTTACATTTGTTACAGACATGTTCGGTTTATCATTATTAACAATACATTTTAATAATGATAGAGACAGAATATTTACTTGGGCGCCAGTGTCAATTTTGAATTTAATTTTCCTATTGTTAATTTTACCCTTAATTGACCATTCACTTACATTATTTTTGGAAACAGAGTGTAAATCATAGTTTATTTCAGACGATGATGATGATGACGACTCCTCGTTAATCATGTTTACATCTGGACGTTGTTGCTTTTTCTTGCAGCAGCTGACAAAATGATTAGGTTTCTTGCAATATGCGCATTGTTTATTGTAGGCCGGACATTTCCTAGGCAGGTGTTCAAGCCCACATCGGCCACATTTAAATTTTGACATAGTCAGTTTTTTATTTGTTTTTTCCTGACTGATTCTATCAACTTCAACAGGGGTAGAGGTAGTGGTAAAATTAGTACTGATGTCTTTTGATTGTTCACTTCTAATTAAGTGCAACTTGCAGATGTCCACTGCTTTTTGCAATGACAGGCTACCTCCTATTTCTAATAATTTATTTATTAGAACTTTGTCGTTTAAATTTTGTAACAATTTATCTCTGACCATGAGTTGCTCCTCTCTGAATTCACAAGAAGCTGCGGCTGTTTGTAATTCTATTATGAATTGCATCAGATTTTGCTCTTTTTTCCATGTCATTTTATAAAATTTATAACGTTCATAGAGTGTATTTTTTAATGGTTGAAAATGGTTTGTAAATGCTTCAATTAATTTATCATATTCAGTCACCTTTTTGTCTTTTACAGAGAAGGTTTTGTAGATTTCTATTCCACGAGGGCCTAATTGATTCAACAAGGTGGCAATCTTTATAGGATCTGACTCGGTATTCTTTTTCGCCGCAATTAGGTAGATGTCAAATTCTTCTGACCAGCTTGACCATTCCAGGCTCAGATTGTCGGCATCAAAGTTAAATCTTGATACAGCACGCACATATTCCTTGTTATCAGCCATATTCGTATTTTATATTTTTTTTTTTTTTTTTGCCCGATGCACCTTGGCTCGGCTTTTAATACAAAACAGAATTTGCACTCGAGTTTTAATGTTTACACCTGACACCATGTAACATTTTGATATTCAAAATGTATAATAATTACAACTGAATCATTTGTAGATATTTTATTATAAGAAAGATCAAAAGTGATTACATCATCCTTTTTCATTGCCACACACCAGTCATAGACACCACTTGTCCAAAATGATTATCTAGACCCAAACCACCATAGACACGATGTTACAGTTACTTTCTCAGTTGTACAAAACTTGCGCTCATAATTTTAGAGTATAGATAAAATCGTGAACAATTTTAACTTTAAATCCATAGTGTACCTAAAGCGACGCTATTACTACACATTAGGCTTCGGCCACATTCGCTCACAGTTATCGCCTTATCAATAACCGGCTCTTTGCTGTCGATCCAAAGTCCTAATTACTTTGATAAATGGAAATAGGCGCAACGCCGTCGCTGAATGACTCTGACTGTAAAGTATCTAACCGTATCCTAAGTGCATCAAGATATAAATGCCAATGATCTCCTTTTTGCTTAATATTTTTAATTCTTTCTTTCCGTAAGTCAAACGAGACCACAGATTATAAGTCACTAGCGACCGCCCGCAGCTTCGCTTGCGTAGACTACAAATTCCTGTTATAGGTACTATTAACGTTCGAGATGGTTTATACGTACTTTTTGCTGGAACCAATTTTGGTCACACCCATTCAAACTTTCAATCTTCATTCCCCTTCCACCCTTTAAAAAACCGATACAATTTTTCATCTCCCGTTTCCCACTCTTAAAATGTGAAAATCTAAAAACCCTGAAACACGTCATTATTTAAGTCCCTCCATTCCCATCCTTAAGTTTGAAATTTCTAAAAAAGCCTTTCTTAACTTTATAATGCTCACGTTATAAAATAAACTTATGTTCCAAATTTAAGCTTCCTAGACTTAGTACTTTCGGCTGTACGTTGCTAGATCAGTGAGGAAAAACGACAGACAGATAGACAGACAGACAAACACAAAAAGTAGCTTATGACACTCTTGACAACCTTCTTTCACGTCTGCAAAGTTTCATTAAAATCTGTTCAGCCGTATTAGAAATTAGCTCGAATAGATAAAATTGAATTGAATAGACGTACAGACAAACAGACGGACAAAAAGTAGCTAATGTCAAATATCTTGACAACCTTCTTTCCCGTCTGCAAAGTTTCCTTAAAATCTGTTTAGCCGTTTTGGAGATTAGCTCAAATAGACAGATACACGTACAGACAGACAGACGGACAAAAAGCAACATTTGTTAGTTTTAACGACCTTCTTTTCATATTCATTGATGTTTCATTTAAATAGGTTTAAACATATGGACGTACAGACAGACATACAAAAAGTTCTGTATGTCACATATGGAAAGGGTGTAGTCAAAAGATTACATCCTGTTATATGTGTAAAGTTTCATCAAAATCGGTTAAGCCGTTTTGGCCGAAGCCGATATGCTCGAATAGACAGACAGTTCGTTTTCATGTATATAGCCTATAACTCTCCGCTAGAATCAGGCTATCAAAGGCAAAAAGAATTTTTCAAATCCGACTGGTAGTTTCAGAGATTAACAAATTCAAACAAACAAACAAACGAATGAACGAACGAACCAACCAACCAACCAACAAACAAACAATCAATCAATCATTCAATCAATCAATCATCAAATCAATCAGCGCGCGCGACGGAAGCTCTCAAAAGGAATATTTTTTTCCGTTTTTGCAACATTTTTCATTGATGCTCCACTTCTATTGGTCGTAGCGTGATGTAGTATAGCCTATAGCCTTCCTCGATAAATGGACTATCCAACACAAAAATAATTTTTCAATTTGAACCAGTAGTTCCTGAGATTTGCGCGTTTAAACAAACAAACGAACGAACGAACGAACAAACGAACGAACGAACCAACCAACCAAACAACCAACAAACAAACAATATATCAATCAATCAATCAATCAATCAATCAAAAAATCAATCAATCAATCAATAAATCCTTCAATCAAACAATCAATCGATCAATCAATCAATCTGTCTATCAAACAAACAAACAAACAAACAAACAAACAAACTCTATAGTTTTTAAATTTCAATAAAAACTGTTAAGATATTAATTTAAATTGTATGATGTAAAGGGCAATTATAATATGCATGAAATGCTTAAGACAACTGACGTATTTAATTTGATAAGGATTAATATCACGTTTAAAAAACATCTTCGCAAATAGTACATTATGTTGAACAAATTTGGTTGTCATAAAAAAGGTTATAGTAAGTTAACCTTAAAAGATACACATATGCTGTCGTGGACTTTTGGTTAGAGCTTTTAAAGGGGTACAATTCCGTAATACATGATTTTTGCTTAACATCAACCGTTTACGCAGCGCGCGCGACGGAAGCTCTCAAAAGGAATAATTTTTCCCGTTTTTGCAACATTTTTCATTGACGCTCCACTCCTATTGGTCGTAGCGTGATGTAGTATAGCCTATAGCCTTCCTTGATAAATGTACTATTCAACAAAAAAATAATTTTTCAATTCGAACCAGTAGTTCCTGAGATTTGCGCGTTGAAACAAACAAACAAACAAACAAACAAACAAACAAACAAACAAACAAACAAACAAACAAACAAACAAACAAACAAACAAACTCTTCAGCTTTGTAATATTAGTATAGATATATAGAGCTGTGCTATGTGAGCGCGGTTCGCCTTTCCATGCGCACAACAGTCACTTCGTCTCGTAGGGACGCTCGTAACTATAAAAACGGTTTTTAAATAAAAATAATCACAAAATCCATACAACTTACTAACGCTAAACAAATATATGCTAACAATATATATAAATACATGCCGATTCTAAAACACTTTTTATCAAATTTTCCCGATAAAAAACTTACCTTCGGTCTCACCTTTGATAGATCGACGTTTGTTGCACCTACCGAACATGGAACCAAATTTTCCCGTACTTTGAATCGTGGAAAACATGTAACTCGTCGGTTGTCGCTTAGCACGCGCACTTGAACAACATTCGGAGATACCGAGCGCTTGCAATTTCTTACTTATACTCGAGCCCCAGACCGATTGCTGTGATTTCTTGTTTTCCCGATACCTCCGTTTTTATTCTGTATTAGTCGGAGGTGGTTAACGGCCATGATTTGAATTTCGAGATATATTTTTGCACTTTTCATGTATGTTGAACAATAAAAAAACGACTGCCGTTTGAAAATTTGTGACTTAAAAGTAATATCCTTTACACTAACAGATAGACTGTTTTATTACCTTTTCAGTGATGTTTTATTTAAGTTTGTAGTAGTTTACAGTACCGATGACATTTCACAGCGAGTAAAATTTTTCCTTTAGAACTGTAATTGGGCAATGGCCATGTCTAAACGAGCGATACGTAATACCACGTGGTAAAGCTCAAATTTCATTACAAACCTCTAATCTATTTTTCGACCGTGTAAGACACGGAATTGATATTGAAATTGATCGTGATAGCCTTGAGCGCAACGAACCTGTCTCAAATTTATAAGGCCATGGGGCCATGGTTCGAATCCGAGCGTGTACCAATGAGTTTTTCTGACTTAAGTACATTAACTATCACTGACTCCGTGCCTCGGAGAGCACGTTAAGCAGTCGGTCTCGGACGCTGTCAATAGATGGCGGTCGTTATAATCCCCAACCCGCAGTGGAGTAGCGTGGTGGATTTAAGCTCCAAACCCCCTCCTCACCTTGGGGGAGGCCTAAGCCCCTGCAGTGGGGTAACATGGGCTGATGATGATGAAGACACGGAATTTGCGTCCGTGTCAAAAATTACTAAATCAGGTTTTATAATACTTTTTCAACTAATATATATATTATTATATTTTTCAATTTCAACTATTATATTTATTATTATTAATTTATAGTATTTTGCTGAAATGAAGAGATATTACGTTACACACCTTACACATTATTAACAAAATAAAAAATTTCGCTATTTTTTAAATTATTCAATAGCGCGCCTATATGAAAGTGAATATTCGCGTTTTTTCACTTGTTACCATTGATTTAACAATTTAATAATAAGGATTTGTTGTCGGTAAACAAAAGCGAGATAAAAGTGTCCGCAACGTGCGTGGGCTGATACGGCCGCAGCCCGGCTCCGTTGTGTGCGTCAGTGCATGCAAATACTTATTACGGGTTGGACGTGTCAGACTGTTTACGGGAATGTGACGAGAATTAAATCGTGATAATGTTCAAATTAAATTAAAAATAATCAAACAACCGTCTGCAGGCGTAAACTAATGTTAAATTATTATGTTTACTACCGCAAATACGATATTCATCTCTTTTTGACGTCTTTGACGAGTAGTTTTACTAATTTTCGCGACACAAGTCGGCATCGCGCACGTTTATTCGGCGCTAAGCCATTAATTACATTGACTAAAAGCCGGTTGGTGGACTTACTGCGTTTTGGATGACTTTCTGCGCGGACACTTTAGAACGCGGACAGCCCATCCAATTATATTATTGGAATATCAATGCTTGTTGCTCAAATCGACAGTGATGAATGTAGCTCGTTGCTAGTCAATTGCTCGAGGTCGTGCGTCAGCATTTTAAGCTAATTATGTAAAGCTTACGCATTCTATTTGTAAACATTTATATTTAGAATTGGCGAAATGAAGTCCCAGGCTAATCAAATAAGTAGATTTTGTACGTACATCTTCTCTCGACTGTGCTCGAAACGCAAATCAAAGAACACATTTAAAAATAAAGAGCATAGAATTCATAGATAGAATTAGCCGTACACTTGCATTCGTGTTCCGTTTGCTTCGATGAAGCTCAACGAGTCGTAAAGTGGAAAACGTATTTGAGCAAACTCCGTGTGAGCACATGAACCTATGTTCAGACCGGTGATGTCGATAGCACGGGTGATCGCGTCCACAAGGGCGCTCCCTTTGAAACCGTCCGCCGTTCCGTCACATCGGTCGAACCACAAATAAACCGCAATCCATACTTCCCACGGATAGTTGCTGAGCTATAATTAATAACAGGAACACTACGTCTACGGTATAATCTCAAACTAAGTAGACTGGGCCTCGCGAAATACGAATTGAAGCGGCACACCGTAAGTGAGTGAAATACGTTGCACAGTTGTTTGAGAAAAATTAAAACGGACTTTTTGTGGGGCATGATTCTTTCTACACCATAAGAAGCGGCAGGTATTGGTGCAAACGTATACGTATGGATGTGTTCCTTATCTGTATAAGCGAATCAGCAAGGTTATGATACTTCAATATTATGTTCGTGGCTCTTGGTCTATTTCTTCTAGTCTAGGTTTCGTTTAGTTGAGGGTAATAATAATAAGTACTGTGTTTGAAATCGTTTCAGAAGCTTTAATTACCCGTTACTACAATAATGGAGTTATTAATTCTCAACATGCCTATATTTTTGTAGGAAAAATGTTACAAAAAGCCATGGATATAGGGTAGATACATATAGTCACAATTTAGTGCGACCCACATGTGAAATTCGTACTGGAAAAACTTCAGAAATAAATATTCTAAAATGACATTTTATTTGTAATTTGACAAAAATTTTAAAACCATTAAAGTACGAATTGACTAGAACTAGTTAGCTCGTGTAAGATGGCAGTTGCAGTCTAAGTTTCAGTGCGCGAGGTCCTCGCGCGCGCCGGTCTTCAACCCAGCGAAATCCCTGCGCGCCAGTTTTTAACCGCGCAAAATTGCGTAATGTCACTTCGATACTGTGAAGTGACATTTATGACTCCATTAAAACCAAACGCGGCTGGAAAATTAATTTACTCTACGTTTAAAACAAATAATATTTAAGTACAATATGGTCTGTCTAATTTAAGTCTGCTCACGTTTTCAAACGTTTTATTTTTATGATTCTGCTATCTGAATCAAAAGCAAGTCATTTTCATGAAATATTCAATTCAATTCAAAATCGTTTATTGCCACAAAAAAAAAACTTATTATATACATATTTCGTTACACTACTTAATTTAGTTTTCATGACAAACGGGATCGGCTCAGCATGTTGATGGACTGCCACAAACAGGCATGCCCATCGCTGATATTCTGCCGATCCCGAAAACAAATAAGTTTATCCACACTTATTTATTTTTATTTTTTTTTAGCTTATAATATATTAATAATTTATGAACCTTACAACGTTCATTCATTTTATCCTTTATAACACCAGAAAGTCAAAACGAACTGTTCATTCCCCGCTTAGTGATAGGATTCGCAAATGTCGTTACAAAGTTAACAGAAGTTCTAAAGAAGGTTCCGTGTTTAATGTGCGGCTTGCGAAGTGGAAGGTTCGATAGATCGCCCTACGTTAAACGCCCGCAAACGCTGAATGTGATCACGCACGATTTTACAATGAAAATAGTAATCAACTTACTCTTCATGGTGCAATTTGTGGGTAATAAATAAATACCAATGGCACTCATATTTGCTTGATTTTGCCACAAAATTAACTGAATGTACAGGATATCCCGCAAATAATGAATCACACAAAACGATGATCGCTTTATTTGAAAAAAAAAATTCCACAAAATATTTTTTCCTTAATTTTCCCATATTTTCCAACTTCAAGGATTTAGAGCTGTGGCTACAAAAATGAATGTTTTTATATCTGATTTTTATTAAATATCGCTCAATAGCTTGTTAGCATTGTTTTATTTCTTAAAGAAAAATATTATAGGTCAAGAAGGAATTTTCTTTTGATAATGACTACCAAAAATTCCCTCTTTAAAAAATGTACAACATCGACTGTCCAATAGTTCTGAAAAATTATTGGGGTTCATAAAATACTATAAAACTTACGACTAGGCCTTTTCATTACAAAGATCCTACTATGAATCCAAAAAAGGTGCTAAATTAATATTTAATGTGATTTATTGAGAATTTACCTTTGGGTCATTACTATCCCATGGATCATACTTCTAAAATTGTGATTTATTTCATGTGAATCATTATCTTACTATATAGGCACACTATTCAGCGATATTTGATAATGTTCATCAAAATATAAAAAAATATATTCATGTATAAACATGAATGTGGGAAAATGTGGGAAAAATTGAAAAACCAAATCATTTTGTGGTAACTTTAAAGTTTTCTTAAAAAATAATAACTTCAGGTCATGCCTCAGGTATTAAGTTGAGCGATCCTCGCTTTATGATTTATCCATTATTTACGGGACAACCTATAAAATAACGAGGGCTTTGTTCGTCATTACGGCTTCTTAATTTTTATACACGTTAACACTCATCATCATCATCATCAGCCCATTTTTACCCCACTGCAGGGGCTTAGGCCTCCCCCAGGGTGAGGAGGGGGGCTTGGAGCTTAAGTCCACGCTGCTCCACTGCGGGTTGGGAACTGTAACGACCGCCATCTATTGACAGCGTCCGAGACCGACTGCTTAACGTGCCCTCCGAAGCACGGTGTCAGTGATATTGTGTACTTAAGTCAGAAAAACTCATTGGTACACGCCCGGATTCGAACCATGGCCCGATGGGGCCAAATTTGAGACAGACTCGTTGCGCTCTGGGCTATCACGACACAGTGAGTTAACACTCACTGTACTTATTACTAATCTGCATTCTTAGTATTTCACTTGGTTCGCTTTTGTATCAACATTTTAAATAGACTCTCTGTCGCGAGCAAGCGCAGAATCTTTACAAGTCTAAGCTCCTCCACAGAAGAATAGTTCTGTGGTGAAGATTCGAAAACATGACTCTTTTGTATTCTAATAATAATATACTAATAACACCTAGGACATCCCACACAGCGCTATCTATTCCTAAAGTAAGCAAGCATTGTGCTTGTATTATGGGTACTAGACAACTGATAACCATACTTAAATATGATTTTTTTAATAACATATACATTATAGATATTTTACAATCAGACACGGAACAAATAGACTTATTCATGTCACAAACACTTGTCCCGGACGAATCCGCGATCTTTAGTTCTACAATTAGGGTCTTTAATCACTGGGCCATCGGTCAGTTAGATGATTTCCGTTTTGCTTGGACTTTCTACAGTATTCGCTTTGTATGTTTTTCAAGTTTTGCAAACACTTTGCTAGGGGTGGTACGCAGTTGATCCTTTTTAAACCCCCGAAAAGTCACCCTGTGACTTCGTAGGTCTCAAACGAACAGACCAATTTTGATAGGATTTTTTTCGTTTGTTAACTGATGTGAACGCGATGGTTCTTAGCTACAATTTATAAAAATCAGCCCAGAAGTTTGGAGACCATTAGCTCATTTCTTACTAAACAAAAAATTCTTACCAACGTTCACTTGTCTGATTGAGAGAAATTTTGGCGTACTGTTACTTTGGTGGTATTTCCAAGACATGATAACCTTAAACTGATAATGCAGCATCAAGTAGTCTGCGGAATACCCAACTCTTCAACAACTTACAGCAGATTTAACGTGTTTGTGCTCATAAAAATGGGTCAATGAGTATATATTAGATAAAATGACGATTGAGGACACTGAAGAAAAAAATTGGCCAAGTACAAATCGAACTCGCGCACTGAGGGGTTCGGTTTCGCCTTTTCTAACACTTAAAATACGGAAATCGCTTTTATGCAGTCGGGTATTTTGATTTTGTTTTTTAAGTCTTGACGCAATTAGAGATGCGTTATAAAATTAACGAGTGTACGAGAGCTGCTATTTATTAATCAGGAATAACAAAAAGAAACAAACGTCTATCATTTAATATGGTTTTATAGCTTTTCAAAATATTCGCCATGATGATCGATGAACTTTTGCATACATTGAAACCAATTTTCATAGCCCTTTTTTCATTCTGATTGGGATATCACTTAAACGTGCATTTTGAACGCATCAACGGCCTCTTCGCGACTCAAAAAACGTTGACCACGTAATTTATTCTTCACGCTTAGAAATAAATAGAAATCGTTGGGTAACAAATCGGGGCTGTATACAATAGATTACTCATAAATTTAATATTTTGACCTTCCAAAAACTGAGTTGCTTCGGCCGACGTGTGAATGCTAGCTGCATTGTCATGATGAAGAACGATTCTGCGTTGTCGCTTGTTCTTTCTGATTTCTTCAAAGACTTCTGGCAAACAAATGGTCGTGTACAATTTAAATTAATAGTTTTACAATTCCCTAGTGGCGTTGTAGTCACATGTTTATTTATACCCAAAAAACAGGCGACCATTTGCGTCAAAGTGTTTTTTTCACAAATAACTTTTGTTGGTTTTGGTTCATCTAGGAACACACACATAGTTCACTGCTGTATAGTTTCGGGGTCATACGCATAGATCTAAGATTCAGCACCTACATGTAGATATTCTAAATAGTTTTTGACGAACCACGATTGCATTTTTTATACATTTTTTTGCATCAATCGACGCGAGTTAAATCCACCGTGAACAAATTTTCTTTACAGCCAATTGTTCATGTAATATCTTATGTATGCTCGTCATACTTATGCCCAGGGACGCCTCTATCTCGCGATATGTAACATGATCAGATCAGATAACATAACAGATCTTGCATTATTAGTCCCACAAGCATCGATATTTTGTGGTACAACAACGGATTTAGGACAACCTTCTTTAAATTCGTCCGTGAGCGTAGACTGTCCACGATTAAACTCACTGAACCAGTGACACACAGTGGTTTTCGATGGTGCTTCATCCCCAAAAGTCGAAATCAGTTGAATGATGCACTGTTTTTTAATTAGCCCACGTCGAAAATCGTAATGAATCATGGCACGAAAATGTTCACGAGTCAAATCCATGGTGATGAAGACCTATGAAGACACACAATTTTCAAAATGACGCCACAATGGAAAAACAATTGACAGTTATATGAAAGAAACTGTATTCTACAGCTAAAGAGTTCTATTTTTAAATGTTCTAATTACTTCTTAAATATTTTTCTGTAAGTGGCCAGTTCCGGATTCATAAGTAGCAGCGTATGTAGTACTAATTTAATATATTTACTAGGCAAATCGATTCCTAAGAAGCATTGTATTTGTAGAGGACGTTTGGACAAATTATTTTTTTAAATTCTTTTCAGATTTGTCATAAACAACTTTTTGTTAGAAATTATTGCAATTTGCTTATTGACGGCTCCCGGCAGGTCGCATGAGATAGCAATAGCGGATTATGAAAGTCGTGCTTTTTTACAGGGCGTCTTTAATCACACTATGCAAATATTTGATAAAATAATTAGCAAAGTCCAGTTAGCTGTTAATTAAATTATTTCTTAAAAAAAACTTTTTAATTTTCGCAAATTAATTACTCACATTAAATTCCGTCCCAGTTAAGTCAATTAACGTCAAAGATATTTTCTCGCCTTGAAAGTGATAATGGTAAAACAGACCCTTAATTTCTCTTTGATTTTCCCCGTCTTACGTTTGAAGAGGATAATTTCTGACATAAAGTAACTTTTTAAAGATCAAAAGTCAAAAGTAAATTGTGGTAATTACGTTAGAAATTGTCTGTCTTTACAAAACGCTAGTTTATGCCCCACCATAGGGGCGTAGGTCTCCCCTCGAGATGAGGGTGTTTCTCTGCTTAAAGAAGTTCAAATAGGAGCCAGTAGGTAATACTTGAAATGGATGTTTTCGTACTAAGATATTTCTCAAAATATTGCTCCAATACAATCTAAATACAATTGTATGCGTTTATAGGGATTAAGTGTTTGAGCCTCACTTTTTCCGTTGGACATTTTCAAACATGTTACGTCTGTTTCGTACGGTAAAAAAAACTAACATAATCCTTTGAAACACTTTATCCAAAATTCATACAAAAAAGTTAAGTCTTTAAATAGATTGGAAAAATCTTACAGATAGATATATTATAGAGTATTGATTCGTTGTTCGCTTTTTGATTTATTTGTTTAAAATTATGCTTTTGGTATAAATAAATACAAACCTATTAATTTAACCTAGTATGGGTAATCGTCGTCGCAAATCCCATCTTGACCGCTCCGTGTTTTAATTGAATGTTTGTTTGAAAAAAGTAATAATTCGCTGTTGGAGTGGGTGTAAATAAAAGGAACTGTAAATACTTCAGTTCGGTGCCAGGGAATATGCGTTGATGTTTGTGAATGTTTGGAAAGACAGTAATTTGGTAATAAATTCGAGAGACAGGACATCGCACTGTCGGGTAATTTAAAATTTTAAGTGCTTCATTAAAGCGTAGGTATTACTGTTACTGTTACTACTGTTCAGTTCTACTAGTAGGACTAAACGGAGAAAAAAATCTTTTAGTCCTGCTATATATCTGTACGATATTCAATAGGTCTAAACGGACAATACTAGTAGGACTAAACGTAAAACGGAGAAAAAGTTAAGTACTGCTGTTTGCAGAATACGAATATTTATTAGACCAAATGAAATAAAGTATTGAATTTAAATTTGGTATTTTTACAATGATAATGAACGAAAGAGCTACCGACATATGTGTGGAAAGAGCAATTAGGGTAACTCTTAACTAAAGAAAAACGAATACAAACATAATAATTATGACTCATTTTGTTTCTATGATCCTAAAAACAGTGAAGTAGATAATTGGCCATGGACCAGCATCAGTTGCTGGTACAAAATACTTATATTTATTTACGAGTTAGAAATAAGTAAATCCAAATTAAAAGTTCCGTTTAGATTTGTCTTTAATCATTCTGAATTATTAAGAACATATATGTCAAGTATTCATTCATTTTCCTTTATAATAACTATTAGTAGAACTGAATAGTAGAATTATACGGACTGGTTAATTTTTTTGTCCGTTTACTTCTACCGGTAGGTCAGAACGGATTAATAAATCCGTCCTGTCTCGCTAATAAAAATGAATGGATTTTTTTTTCCGTTTAGTCCTACTAGTATAAATTAACGTTACGACTATACGGACTACTTCGAAAAAGGCGAGGTGTACCCAGAAAACTTTTGTTGCTGTGCAGTGGGCAGTACACACGAAAGTACTATAGACTAGGAAAGGTCTTTTTCAAAGTGCGCATCGGTCGGATCTTAGTTTTTTTTTGTGGTTGCCATGCACTGCTGCAGCCTACTACTAGTAGTGAAATAGATTAATGATGCCACGAATAGTGAATTGGCCGAATACCGAATACCGAATATTCGGCAACGCTGTCGGCCGAAGCGCCGAATATTCGGCGCGAAGCACATGCTTGGTGGGGGCGCGTTAGCTGGAATAAGACAAACAAATATCTGGTTGCTACTTTTCTGGATCCGCGCTTTAAAACGAGTTTTCTAGGATTGGTTCAAGCAGAAAAAGCAAGACAAAAAATTCTTCTAGAAGCTCTAAAAAAAGTTGTGATGAACCAAGTAGTACCGATGACGATTCTTCTCCAGCGCGTAAGAAAAGAAACTTGAATGAAAATGATAGGACTGTTGAAATACACGACAGTTTCTGGAACTGCTTTAAAGAAGTCGCTACAGATAATATGGGAAATGCTAATGATAAGGAGGACGTGGAAAAGAATGCTGTGGCAAACGAGTTGGATTTTTATTTGAAAACAGTTCGCCTAGATCGGAAGGCCGATCCTTACAAGTGGTGGTCAGCAAACGAAAAACATACACACAATACCCGAACCTTTCGAAATTTGCAAAAGTTTATCTTTCTTCGCCTGGAAGTAGCGTTTATAGTGAGAGGTTATTTTCTGAGGCTGGTAACGTTTACGATGAAAAGCGCAATCGTTTGCTACCAAAAAATGCTGAAAAGCTCGTTTTTATCCATCACAACTTACCACTGATTAATTTTAACTACTAAAATGTTGTAATTTGGAAATAAATACATAATTTTGGGTAAAACAACATGTCTCTTTTTACATGATTTGCTATTCGGTATTCGGCCGAATATAACTTACTATTCGGCCAATACCGAATAGCAAAAAAAGTGGCCGAATAGGCCGAATACCGAATAGTTGCCGAATATTCGTGGCATCTTTAAAATAGATACATCGTACTTGCACATCTTATGTAATATATGAGAATTGAACTAAAGGAAGGAAGAAGAGAAGCCAGGGAGATGAATAGAAAACTAGAAAATAAAAACCTGTTTGTCCCTTACATTATATTTCTTAATCTCACGTAATGCGATATTTGTCTTGCTTCTCCACAGACCTACTTAATCGTATTTTTCGTTTGGCGGTAATGGTATGGCATATGGCACCGTGGCAACTATTATACTAATCTGTGCCGTGGCAAGCTTCGTTCGATGTCATGTCAGTAGCATAGAATATCACGCATAATTTTAAGAAACTAATTAGGTATGTAGATTTAAACTTTATACTCAAATCATAATATAATTTAGAGCTTTCTTAAGTTTGACTGGTAAGAAATGCAGTACCTATTTTGATATTAAACCACTGACGTAATATGTTTCACTTGGCATGCTCTTAATACAGTCTTAATACTTACGTTTTATAATTTGTGCTTCAATCAAATTCTCATAAAATACCAACTAAAGTGCTAAACACGTAAGTATAAATAACTGTCAGCTGGTTACGTTAAACAAACCGGACACAGCGAGGTTCGTTATTTTTTATTTCATTTATTTATTTATTTGGCGGTAATAATCTAGTTCGGTGCAAAGGTTGCTTGTTCCTGAAAAAAAAACCACGAGTAGGTACTACTACGTCTTTCAGAATGAAGATAAAATATCGATTAATGTATCGAAATGCTAGTAAATGGACATGCTAAATTAAAATATATTTTTAATTAATAACTAAATAATTAACGGGTCGACCATTTTGTGTACCACTTATAAATAAATTCTCCTTGCTAATTATTCTCCGCATACCTACAAACGCGCCGCCGCATCTACACCGAGCATACGGTCTACTACTCAATAATCTGAACTTAATCCATAGAGTAAATAAATTAGACGCAATAAACAGTAGAAATTACTTAATTAGATAAGGTAAATACCTTTGTCGTTATTTCACAGCCGTTAATTTAGTTTGAGAATGTTCTATTGAGCTCTCGGTCATCTACGGTTCCTGCACTTTGAGAAACAAAGCGTGAGCACAAACTGAGCATTGTTTTTAAATTATCCTTCCATGTGATATCACTCATAGAACTACAATGAAACAAACAAAGTGGTAGATAAATGTTTCTTTATACAGATCTCTCGTATTTCTTTTCACCTCTATGTCTAAAGTCATTTTCCACGATGTTTTCACGTACACGTTACGAAGGTTCGTAAGCACACGTCGTGCTTATTCAACAACAAATAATACAGAAGTAAGTCATACCTACCGCACTTTTACAAAAGAATTTTCGGTTCGCGGAATACCTACCTACATAAATATGCATTTTGCCTACAAACCTCCGCATACTTTCGTATGTCTCGCCACATTTCATGTCTCGGTTTATAAAATATTCACAGGTTTTTCTTTTATTTCGCGTACCTATATATGTAGGTACTATGTATTCATTTGCAGAGAAACGTGAATGATTTGGCGAACGCTTATTCAATGCAGAAGAAAATTCTAGTACCTCTTATCTAAATTGCAAGATAGATTTGTTCTTTTGTTTGGTTCCTAATATATATGTATAGATACATATCTTATATATTAGCTATAAAATATATGCATATAAGTATTTCACATATCTCGGCAACAGCTCTAACGATTTGGATAAAATTCATCATCTCAAAAGGTTCGTAAATAAGTTTTGTGGTTATTAACCATTAGGGGGCGTTGCAGTAGATGTGTATCTTCGAAACGACCTGACTGATTTCGAAACAGTTTTTTGCATTACATAGGAATCACATCACCTCCGAGTAAATAATTAAATAAGTTGTGAGTCATAGGTCATCAGAAGGCGCTGCAATATGTTTCTCTAAAACGGCTGAGAGGATCTTGACGTGGTGTTTGTGCTATGTACATATTACCTAAGAGCAGGTTCTTAGATAAGGTTTGCGGTTATGGGTCACCAGGGGGCGCTGCATAGATATGTTTCTTTAAAACGGATGAGAGGATCTTGATATGGTTTTTTGCGTTACCTAAATATCATCTAAAAATGAGAGTAAGAGTAACTGTTCAAACACGATTACATATAAAAGTTTGAAATTATGTTTTAAGTAGTTCTCATGAACCTGAAAAAAACCCGAATGTAGCCTTGTGATGCAACCATAATGGAATTTGTAGGTAAAACCAATTCAGCGGATATCATTGGCGGATCATCTTTTATAAGCAAGTGATTAATTTATTCACATTGTATTTTACCTAAGTAGGTATGTATTTGGAAAATAAAACCTAGGGATTCCGGCCAGTAGGTATTGTCAATAATTTTAAATTAAATTTTCCTATTCGGAAGTGTGGAAATCGGTGGGATCGATGTTATTAAATTAAGACAACTTCTTTTGATAGTTATTTTATTTTATATTTTATTTAATTTATTGTCATTCGGGAGACTAACAGCCAAATAATCTATATATAAGATTGTACAATATTTTAGTCTGATGCTAATAATAAGTCTCCACCCTTAAAAAACAAAAATAACATTAGTGTTGGTGTTTGGAATAGTCAAAATAAAGCAAAAATAACAAACAAATGAATGTGCAGTAGCTCCTTTTTCGTTAAAATGGAGTTTTATGATGATATCTAATGCCTAGGAAAAAATTAATAATGATGGAAAAATCTCTCTGTTGATGGCTAGTACTGTACCCACAAAGAAATGTTCAGTAGGAAAATTTAAAAGGTATCTAATTAGGAAGTATCAGGTCCCAATAGAGAAGAGCCTAGACCTCTAAAACTTATTATTTTTACAGGTTAGAAAAAAAGTAACCAATCTAAATAATAACAAGTCCATAGAACGGAAACCGTGAATTTACTTTATAGGTCAGTGAAAAAGTATCATGACACGTAGTCACAATTCTTTTTTAAGTGTTTAGACAAATGGAGGGCTCCGCGAAGTGCTGAAGCGTGTTCAGCGAAATGAAGGGCAAAGTTCACAACCGGGTGCTGTCCTAATGTAGCCAAATACGCTGTCTAAATCACAATTTGCTCGCTGAAGCCTATACACAGATACTTCGTGGTTGTTAATTTTGTATGACTTCAAACATAAATTATGGATACCTAGTAATAATTACTTGACTGATTTTCATTCGAGGAAAAGAATATTTGTTCTAAAACTTAGTTTTAGTATAGGGTTCCATACTTAGAAAGAAAAAACGGAACCCTAACAAGGTTATATGTCATTATGCACCCGTTTGGACTCTGGATGTATCCGGCCAAGATGAGTGTGATGAGTCCAAATGAGCTGTAGTGGATGACACCAACACAGATCCACCAGACACCACCACCTCCACCGCCCACGGGGTTTCTTACGTAAAGGTCGAAATTTCCAAAACGAAAACGTAGAAACCATAAACGTACCGTACTTTCTTTTACAGTAGCTTCCCCATGCACATCATTAATTCTTAGAGCTATTTCTGCAACGCTGGTGCCGCGATGGAACTCGTTTTTGTAAATAACGCGATATTTTAAGTTATCCATATTGCGAACAGAACGATGTTAAATAAAAATCAAATGACGTGAAAACAAATTTATCACTAAATTCTAAACACAAATACACAAGCCTAAATAGAAATAAAGTTAAATTTGGAATACTTAACCGAACGTCAGATATTTGTCAATATGTCAGGACTTGTGATCAAGACGTAAAATATTTTAGAATTGTGTTACATATCTCTTTTAACAAAAAAAAAAAAATTATATTGTTACGGGCTGCGAGTTCAGATTTTTGGGATGCACTAAAACACTAATTTATTTATCTTTATTTTATTATAAAACGAAATCACAAATAAACTTAAGAACAATCAATATCGAACACAAATTATACCGTTATATCACTCCGCACTTCGCAACTAATCGCACTTGACTTATTCTTAAAAACTGTTCGTTCGACTACTGATCATCGCCTTATAAACCCGTCTCCCCTCCACGAGTCAGACGTGGCGAATATTCTAATTCTCGAACATTTAATTTAATAATTATATTTTTATTTTTTTACTCAACCGTGGTAAAATTCACGAACGTGCGTGGCGCCAGACAGGCGCCGATGCCTGTCTTTGTCTGTGCGTTTCTTCCGTCTTAAAAATGATTTTATTTTGCAATTCCTGGAATTTAATTCTCTATCTGGATTTTTCTGTTTTATTGAATGGCCGTGGGAACTTTTCGAGTAAGTTCGATGACCTGTCAACGTGCTATTATAGATAGGCGTCACATTATGCTTACTACTAAAACTAAAAAAACTAAAGTTTAAATCTACTACGGAAATTATTAAAAATATCTCCAGCTGTCTGACCATCCCAAGCCATAAATGTTGTCGTAAACTTTGTTTAACATGGGACCTCTTATTTTGCATTTAAGTTGAATTATTAGTCTTAAGTTCACTTTTAGTGACCCTCGAATTGAGTTAATGAACGTTTAATAACATCTGCCGCATTGATTATTCATTCGATCTCGGAGCTTTGACGAAGCTTTTCATGCATTTTCATGTGTACCTAACATAGATATACATCATTACGTATATATCAATTATCACTATAGGTACATATAGGTATGATACAATAAATAAGTCGTCACAAAAATTTGCGGAACATGTGCGACTATAGTAATGCTGCATCCACGTAATTAATACAAGTATGTCACTGGTCCCCGTTAGCTCATCGGAGTAACCCTGTAAATATAATTCTAAATAAAACATCGAAAGACAAATGATACAAAATCCTTAGTGCGCGAATTGAACACGCACTTGTGCAGTTGTATAAATTCATACGCCTTTCTCATAAGGAATAGGCAAAAAATATATCTAACTGTAGTATGGCACCAAACGGACCGCTACTGAACAGTCCAATTTCGCTCTTCCGCTCCAAAAAACTAGGCGTGGCGGGTGACAGGCCTCTTTGCCGCAATCGAGCTTATGGCTCCCTCGTCCCCGTGGTCGTGTTTGACTTTAACAATAACCAAAACCGGTACTTGTAGGTAATCTGTACAAATCTCTTTTGTAACCTGTGTAGTTGCAGAAATGAAATCCTCAAAAAGCAAAATAATTTGTATTTTTCGTCAAAATACAGGCCTTGACATGAATTGGGCGTAGTGGCGAACACCAAAGGGGCCTTGTCCTAAATTGATTAAAACTGCCTTAGTTCGTTACCCCCACGCTCGTATAAAGGTAACGTATTCACACCAATCACCATGCCCATTAATTCATTCATTTCAATGCTCACTTTAATTAATCGGCTTAACTTCTATCGACTTGTGCACCAATATTTTTCGTGAATACTTTTCAAATTACACGATAATATATCTATTACTCAAAACAACTTATTGAACATAATTATAAAAATACTTGTCACTCGTTTCATAAAAAGCACAAATGTAGGAGAGTGCAAGCGTAGTAGGCTGGAGCGCTTACTAATCCTGAATCGAAAACCAGTCATCAGGTTTGATTTGGTTAATGTTTGTATCTCTGTATTTTCAATCGAAGTGAATTTAACCAGAACTTATGTCCACGTGCAAGTTAATTGCAATACGATTAATACTTAATTCAAACCCGAACTAACTGTAATGCGTTGCGTACAAGTCGGTAGCTCGTTTTAGGTTGATCTTTAGGATTTAGCTCCATCGCATTCGTACCCGCTCAGAGTGATTAATCTGTCATTTGGGATTTTTCGGATAAAATCATATGCGTAAGAACGGGGGGACTAAGCCATACCTACCCACTCTAGAATTCTTTAGTGTTCACTTCAGGATATTGGGTTGACAACCCAAATTTTTTTGATTGGGCTTTGGATTCATCGACCATCCCTTTGAAGGGCCAGGCTCTTTCTGGAAATTGACTCTACATATGCCAATGGATCAGATTTGCTCGCTTGGGGGTCGTTGACTTTCATATGTTCATCAGGACCACGTTTGGATATTATAATTAAAATAAATCAGAATTAAAATATATTCAAATTGAAAGAAGAAGATAGGTATTAATTTTATTAAAATTAAGATAATTAAAATAATTAGAAAGCCCTTAAATTTTGGGTACCAATATAGATACCCCTTTAGCTCTCTAAAACGTGTGAACTGTCATTCGTCGCAAGTGGAAATGTTCGATTCCTAAGGGAAAATCACCTGTCTGATTTAGTCTCGAGAATCTTGATTAACGTGATATCGCGAACCTGCACGTTAGAGGCGTGTCACGCAAGCATTGATGAATTTAAATGTATTCTACTATTCCTTTGTGAGAGCTACGTGATTAAGCTAGCAGGTTATACGTAACAGCGTTGTGGCATTTTTGTTAAGAGATTAATCTTGGCGACAATAAAATCAAATGAAACAGAGCGCCGGGTAATAAATAATATCGCAGTTTAATCAATTTCAATCAATAAGTCGGGAAATGGACTTGATGCTGGCTAATTTTTGCTCATTCCACGACATATTCAATACCTACAACGACAAAAAAAATAAGACAGTTTTTAGCAAATCTGTTCAAGGTACCTAATGAATTGTTTTGTTTCTCTATTTTTGTAAAAAAAAATAGTGTATCAACATAAATGAAATGTGTGGGACGTTAAAGCTCTCTGCATCTGTAAGCTCTGTCATAAACGTGTATATACACCGTCGGTGGCATAAGACAATGTTGATGGATGGTTGTAAGCGGGGTGTATTTCTTGACGGCACGTGCCGGGTTAGGCACCGTTGGTATAATCCTTCGTCGGGAGCGATGTTCAATCTACTCTGAAACCATAAAGCGGTGTTCCACGGACGTAAACTGTGCTACGTGCTTGCTTCGCGCCACTGCATCACATATATTGCCACGTTTAATGGCCGGCCCCGATTAATTTTTAATTTCTCGATTAATATTATTGATATACCATTTATGTTATACTCTTCAAGTAATTATGATTTTTTTCTTATCTATGCATCCTTTATTACGTTAATTGTGAAACAAATTGAAGGGCAGAACAACTAACGAATCGTGATTACATATATATACATAATGATATACATAAAAATATAAATGTGAATGTCAAAGAATAAATTCAAGTTTAATTTTTAAAAAATACATTATTTAACTCTGTGTGTGCATTCCATTACCTTTAACGAAACCTTTAGAGCAGACTTGAACCAAATTAAATTTCTTAGACAGTCGTAAAAAAGACATAAAATTTCACTCGTGAAAATACACAAAACCTGGAACAACGCGAACAAAACCCCAAGATAAGACGAGATTAGCCGCAGACTCCTTACGCAGAGCCGTTTCATTATTCGCCGAATGATGCGTAGGTATTTCCAAACTTAATTAGTTATCGTAGCGGTTTCGGGGGATCATTAACACGAATTCGTGTGGTAAATTGTTACAATGTAGCAAAATTATAGTTTTTTTTTTTTAATATCAGTTTATAAAACAAACGTAGCTACACTTTTACGATAATTACTAGCGTTACGACCTTTGGGATTCGCCCGGGCGCATATCGAGTTTCACTCATTAAATCCGCTTTCAAGCCATAATAATTATACTGTTTTAACAGTATAATTTATTTAAATGTATAGTATTATAGGTATAATGTGATCTTTTGAAATATCGGTTGTACATAACACAATACAGACAAGAAAAATTTAATTACAGATTTTTAGGCATGGAGGGTATAAATTTTTTAATGATGTCTCCAGAGGGCTCGGCGCGAAAATCACAGCTCTGTGGTTTTAGGATTTCATATTTCATCGTAATTTCAGCATCCGTCTTCTTGTCCGCATATTCCTTTCTGATTTCATTTAAGATCTTTTATTAACCGTCTTATAAAAAAGAAGGACATTCTCAATTCACCTGTACCCAAGTATAATTTTTAATGTTTAATCACGGATATTTTCTTGGCCTACGATTAAAAAAGATACTGATGGACGGATAGGACGAAATTACAAGGGTCCCATTTTTGTCATTTCGTTGCGGAATCTAAAAAGTCAGCAAAACGATATACCTACATAGCTTTTATGTTTTTGGCCTTTACAGCATGTTAATTAGTGGCAATGGACGCATATAGAGATACCGCGTTGCGACCATGAAAATGTGTAACAAAAAAATATACGACACATACCAAAGTAGAATTTAGTGTGACACACATGTCATATCTACTGATTGCCATTCCATCTCGATAATTATGAAGTCACATAATTTATAATGAAAAATCAAAATAAATAACAAAGAAATTAATTATAAGTCATTCACAGACCCACCAGACCTTTGTAACTCGACCATATCTACCGCAAAGTACTTGGAGCGCGCGGCCTCGAGTAAGTAAGAAAGACATTTTCCCCACTAACGCCGTTTTTTTATTTATTAAAGCCCAACCACATCACATATATTCATACAATAACCAAATAAATATTCTACAGTATTATTTTAATATACATAACACGTTTCACTAAACGGTGAAGACCAAAAAAAAAACCAGAATTGACAGAAACAAAATGTGTATCAGTGGATGAATTTTAATTCACATTTGACGTTAATAAAAGTAGCAACTCTGAAATCAGTATAGTATTGGAGTATGAGCCAACAAAAAATAAGTACAACAGTCGGAGTTTACATTCTATTGTGGCTTAGTATAAACGTTATTATATTTATTTATATATCGTAATAAACGTAAACAACACATAAACGCATAAATATGCCATCAAGATTGTTGGAATTAGACATGGGTAACGCCAGCAAATTTCTTGCGTCAACGCCAAAGCGCCGACGCCAGTGTAGGTATCAGCGCAGCGCCGTAACGCCAACGCCAGCGCACTGAATGAATGAATATCGTCCACAACGCTGCGCTGCGACACGCACGACACCGGGTTCTGTTTGGCGTTGGGCGGTGGTTGGCGGTGCCACGACGCAGCGTGCAATAATATTAATAAGTGAAATAAAACTGTCCTAAAATAAGTTTCTTTCCAATTTTACAATTACATTGCCATTTCCAAAGTTTTTGTTGTCGTGTAGGTATTTATATTAGGTTATTGTATAACCAAGAACAAATGTTTTTTTTGTTATATTTATAATAAAGACTATAATTTAAAATTGAAAGTTTATTATAACCTTTTAAATCTATAAATTGGTGTTATTTTATTATTTATGCCTTGGCGTCATTGGGCTGGCGAAGGGCGAGCGACCGACGCAGCGCGTGATACACTCGGCTCCCTATAACCCACAACAGCGCACAGTGCGGCGCGCCTTGCCTTGGCGTCATTGCTGTCATATTGGTGTACAGACGGCGGGCGACGACGCCAACGCCACGGTGCGGCGCGGCGCGAGTCGAAGCGATATTTGATGACGACCGCTTAGCCTAGTGGGCAGCGACCCTGCCTGCGAAGCTGCAGGTCCCGGGTTCGAATCCCAGGTCGGGTCAGTATTTATATGATGAATATTAATACTGACACCGGGTCTTGGTTGTTATATGTATGTGGTGTCTTCGCTTGGTACCCAAAATACAAGCTAATGCTTAGTTTGGGACCTAGACGTTGTTGTGATTGTGTGTGTTATTATTATTATTATTATTTTATGACGCACAGTAGTACCGGCGCGGGCGCCGGCCAGCGTCGGCCGCCGCGACGAGCGTGGCGGAGCACAGTGGGAAGATTGCGTCATTTTCGCCTTAAAATTCTGTATCTTCATAGTTTACGATCATAAATTGATAAAATTTCAAATACAAATACATTTCAAAAAATGTATTTATAAGGTGACTTTGTTAGAGACCATCCCACTGTGCGGAGCCTTGGCGCCATTGGCGTTATCGGCGCTACAGTTTTTCGGACTGAGTTACAGCGCCCGTAACGCCACCCTACTGCGTTAGCGCAATGGCGCAACGCCGCGCAGCGTTACCCTTCTCTAGTTGGAATCATCCGAGTACAACAATAAAGGAATTACATTTAAAAGAAAAAGATAGAACTTGTCCTTATTCTATAAGAAAGAGAGAGAGGCATTATCCGCGCCGGCCAGTGTTTACCTGAATACTATGCGCGGACGGCGGCTAAAATAACTAATAAATAAGATTACTATATAATAAAATAATTATTAGACTATGTGCTTATTGTTTTTTACTTTAAATTTATAGCAACACAATGACCAATAATAACACATACAATATTATAACACATACTATGTAATGAGCCAGCAAAAATATGTAAATGTTTAAAAAATAAAAATATGATAAAAATTGGAAATTTTAATAAAAACTTTTCTTAAGTGAATCATGTTCCGAAACAGGGGATGATTTATTGTTCACTCACTGATTGTAACTAATGTATGACCATGCATAACTTTTTTTACAGAGTAGTCCGAAATTAGCATAAACATTAATAAAAGAAAAACTTTTTAACAAAAAAATAATAATTCTATTCAAAAATCTAAACCTACCTACTGTTTCAAGACAGTTATTTCTGTCAGTTGTTACGTACTTTGAAAATCACTAATGTTTTTACTTTCAATCAACGTGATAAACTGATTTACGCAATTTAATGAATTGAAGACTTAAAATGCAAACGTGAAGCACCCCTTTCCGAGCAATCGATCACAGGTGGATAGGTTGATCGTGACGTGATTAGTTCAGTCGGTCGGTCGAGTGAGCATAAAGACTGCTAAATCACGAATCTCGATGACCAATTGCTTCCGTGCCATTTCACTTTATTTTGAAACTTTCAATCGGATAGGCGGTCAGCTCTATTTGTTGTCACTCGCCTTGTTCATGTGTAATTGGGAATTAATTTGCGTTGGTTATTGTGAAATTTAAATTGTATCGTTTTCCAGGTTCAGGTTACAGATTCTCCAAAGGGTTTCGAGGTCCAGATCTAACCCAGAACAGGCGAGATCTTCCATAGTATAATATCTAATTAGATTAAATGGAGTTTGTGCCTCTCTCAAAGCGTAACGTCGGCGAAACAAAACTTGCTAAGTTAGGCTCCCTTAAACCATCACTTGACTTGAAGTATAAATTGCATTCATATGCGAAAACCAAATTATCTTTTTGTGGTGATTTCCATCAAGGCCATAGATATGTTATATTGTTCAACAAATAAGAATCCGTTTATAGAGATTATCTACAATATGTAAAAGCACATGGGTAGGTATTACAAAAGTAGGATATAATGGAATTAATTTGAATAAAAAAAATTAAGAGGTATGCATACTACCTACTAATAAGCGACAGATACGCAAGTGTCTGTCCAATTACTTCCACTTAAGTGAGAATAACATCTACTGTGTTAATTTGCGGGAAGTTAAGTGTAACGGCTCGTCCCGGCCGCTACGACAAATCTGCGTGTAATCACCCCCCGAACCGCCCTTCTCAGCCCTCATTGCCCCAATGAATATTCATAACGTGATCGACGCGCCTTCACTTTATTCACTGTAAATACGTGAACGTGTCTCTTCAAGAGCAAATCTTATTAGATATACCTACTTAACTAAGTGCTAAACAACATTAGATGTGACATTTTAATTATCTAAATATAATAATAATATGATGTCTAATAACAAACATTACATGTAATTATGGGGCGGTCATATCACCGTTCAGTAATTATTCACAAAAAAAACTGCCATAACCATCGATGTATAAATTAGGGAAAATCCGCAGTTACTAGTAAAAATCGTCGCTAACAGTATACAAGGTTGTATATAAAATTCTATCTCTATTTAGTTACACTACCACAAATAAATGAAAGAATACGTTCTATTTACAGTATAGTAATTTTAACCATATTATCTTCGATACAAGACTCAATTTTATAAAATATGCAAGAAATGTATCGCTTGATGAACGACATTGCACGAAATAAGTACTTCACTTCTTCACTTCATCAGCCCATTTTTTTTTACCCCACTGCAGGGGCTTTGGCCTCCCCCAGGGTGAGGAGGGGGGCTTGGAGCTTAAATCCACCACGCTGCTCCACTGCCGGTTGGGGACTGTAACGACCGCCATCTATTGACAGCGTCCGGGACCGACTACTTAACGTGGGCACGGAGTCAGTGATAGTTGTGTACTTAAGTCAGAAAAACTCATTGGTACACGCCCGGATTCGAACCCTATGGGGCCATATAAGTTTGAGAAAGGTTTTTTGCGCTTTGGGCTATCACGACTCACGACGAAATAAGTACTATCGAGCGTATTTGAGCATTTATTTTTATGGCTTTTTTCGTTGTGGACTGTGTGCATCTTCCTTGATTTATACCATTGATCTCGTTGATTTATACATCGATGGCCAAAACATACAAAAATACCCACAACATAAAATAATGTCATTAAAATCCGTAATCAAGGGGCTTAACGCTAAATATTTCCTAATTCAGCTTACCCGAGTTCGAGCATGAGTCAAATTTATTTAAAACTAGCTTCCCTCCACGACCTCGTTCGCGTGGTATACTTTTGTTCTTACTGCTCTATATACATTTCACAAATTGATATCGAAGCTGAGATATCTAAGATTCAAATATCCTTATACTTAGGGTTACGTGCTTCAAAAAGAAGAAAAATAATTAAAAAAAAATAAAAACCGACTTCAAAAACATAAACTAAAAAGTTAAAAATAAAATTTTCACTTTAAAGAAAGGAGCATCAACAGGCGGCATATAATTAATGAAGTCGGTGCCTACTCACTCAGACACTTTAAATTGTGTTCTATATTTGTTATAGTTATAAATATATCATTGTTGTAATTGTTATTACCTGGTAAGTACCCATTTAAAGTGTCTGAGTTGTCACCGACTTCATTAACTATATGCCGCCTGTTGATGCTCCTTTCTTTAAAGTGAAAATTTTATTTTTAACTTTTTAGTTTATGTTTTTGAAGTCGGTTTTTATTTTTTTTTAAATTATTTTATTTTTCAATTTTTAGTTGAACGCATCTGTAACTTATTTCTATTTAGTATAAATGGGGCTTCTAAACGCGCTACTCAAATGAGACAACACCGCGATTACGCAACGTAAATTCAGTGTCAAATTGACGCATCAGCATGCCTAGTAGGTAGTGGTATTCCTATGTAAAACTTCAATCTTAATTATTATTTTTGTGCAAACTGAAAATTTTGGCATATTGAACCGTATGAAGTAAGCCCAACAAAAGGTAACTGCTGTAAATCGTTGAAGAATTCCCTCGACTGTTTATGGTCTTCATCATCAGACCTGTAATGGCACTTATAATCCATATGAGTGCAAAGTTCTCATCTATAGAAATGAATCAAGTCCAAACACCAGGTAATTGCTGTAAATCGTTAAGGAGTTCCTTCGACTGTGTATGGTCTCCATTATCAAATCTGTAATGGTGTACTAACCCATATGGACGCAAAGTTCTCATTAATAGAAATGTATTAAGTCCAAACACCAGGTAATTGCTGTAATTCGTTGAGGAGTTCCCTCGATTGTGTATGGTCTCCATCATCAGACCTGTAATGGCACTTATAATCCATATGGGTGCAAAGATCTCATCAATAGAAATGAATCAAGTCCAAACACCAGGTAATTGCTGTAAATCGTTGAGGAGTTCCCTCGACTGTCTTTCAGCTCCATCATCAGATCGAATCCCGACCTTCATTAAATAGTACTAGTAGTATATAATACTTTATTAAAATACTTAAAATACGATTTTCGAAGGTTGCCTTCGAATTCTTTGGGATGCCATCATCAAATCCTAGTTTCTTTTTCATGGTACCACTCCAGAGATATCTACCTTCCACAAAAAAAATCATCCAAATCGGTTCATAAACAACGAAGTTATCCCTGAACACACATAAAAAAAAACATATATACGGTCGAATTGAGTAACCTCCTTCTTTTTTGAAGTCGTTTAAAAAGGAACCCTTATAGTTTCACTTCGTAGTCCGTTTATTTGTTTATCTGTCCGTCTGTCTATGTCTCTGCCTGTCTGTCAAGACCATTCCTCATGAACACGTGGAGGTATCAAGTTGAAATTAATATTTACTACTTAAGTCTACGGTCCCTTAGAGCTGTAAAAAAATGAATTTTTTGAGTCAACCCTATAAAAAAAATAAGGCCATTTATGCGGTTTATTCCGACTATCGCAAGTAAATCAAAACCTATAGCATACATCCCGTTGACCTAGAATCATAAAGTTTATCAAGAAGAAAGATATTATACACTGCAAATTAAAGAATAAATCTGAACATCGGTATTTTGTACCAATTTCACATCAAAAATATTTTTGTCCATTAACAAAGTTAACTTGGTTATTGTATCCACTGCTTGAACGACTCATATTTAAGAAAGTTGCATCTTTAAAGTAACCATTACCTTGCTTAATTTATCCTTTTTTTTTTAAGTGTACCGAAAGACGCCTCAAGAGTTTTATCAGCGAACCAAGTCATGGCTACAGTTTTTTGGGACGCTCCTAGTGTAATCCACATTGATTACCTCCAGAAAGGAAAAACTGCCAATGTCCAATATTATGCCGATTTACTGTTCCGTTTTCATAAAATTTTAATGGAAAACCAATAGCATTCAACAGAGAAAATTTTCTTCCACCAGAACAATGTACTGCGGTGTGCCGTTGCCGTGGCCAAGTTACCGTTCTCCAGATTTGGTCCTCTGCAACTGTTTCCTTATCCCAAACTTAAAAAAAATGGCTCAGAGATTTAGCAACAACGACCAGACATTAGCGAAACAAACGTATATTTTGAATGGTTGCCGAAATCATATTTTTTTAAAGGGATCGGAAAGTTAGAAAAGCGTTGGACGAATATTTCACCGCGCTTAATAGTATATAGGAACCCAAACATGACGCAACTATTGTCATTTTTAGTGCTTGAAACATTTTCTACTTGAGATGTTTCATGCGAAGATTTCACGTTGACAACTATTTTCAATCATAAAGAGATATCTACATTTAGATTTAAGGTCTCCGGTTAACCAAGCCTGTGATCAAGCCGATTGCATCCCTTTTGAAATAAAAACATAACATTTTATTTTTTTAAATCACAAATTCGAATAGGCTCCGATTTCTTTTGGCGAAAATTTTTTATAACAAATTTGGTTAATGTTGGGCTATACTTTCAAAATATACTACTTCCGTTAAGTAACTGCAAAAATTTAAAAAAAAAAACAATAAACGTCAATGCTGAGCAAACCCCTTTCCCACGACCGCTTAGCCTAGTGGGCAGCGACCCTACCTGCGAAGCTGGAGGTCCCGGGTTCGAATCCCAGGTCGGGTCAGTATTTATATGATGAATATTAATACTGGCACCGGGTCTTGGTTGTTATATGTATGTGGTGTCTTCGCTTGGTACCCAAAATACAAGCTAATGCTTAGTTTGGGACCTAGACGTTGTTGTGATTGTATGTGTTATTATTATTAATATTATTATTCTTTCAAATACAGACATCACCCCGTTACTGTTATATAATACCTAGTATGAATGTAGGACAGGGCTCAAATTATTTTTTACTAATTACATTCATACCGGTGCGCGTAAATTGAAAATAATGAATCTTGCAATACATATGTGCATAAAATCATGTACCTACATATCTACACGATTCACAATAAAGTTTAAAAAGTTTAAACCCAATATACAGAAGCCAAGAGTTCGCCGATCGTACTTCGTCTCGCTTGACATATGTGTGAGTCTACCGGGAACGTATCTTACGTTTAGTACCTACACGTTATTTATGGGTTTGGGAGCATCGCAAAACTCGGGAACCATGTGACGAGGGTGCAGAGGTCCGGATCGGCCAGGCCGGGGATTCCGGGGACTCCAGCAATAATCATTTGAACTTACTCGATATTTAAAGTTGGATGTGGCGCACAACCGAAGTTTACATTCACGAGCGAAATAAGTAGGTATTTTAACTTTATTTAACGTTAGCGTTTTTGAGGTGAATACAAACAAAATTAAGAACATGGGTAATTTGTTGCATAAATGTACTTTTAACATTGTAAATGTTTATGTGGAGGCAATGTTCCAAGAAATTATAGTTAAAAAAAAACTAAAAAACAGGCTTTTCAAAAAAAAACAAATCGAGCAGAATCGAAAAATCGAAAGAAAAGAAAAAAAGCGTGGGGTGCTCGATATCAGTTGTTATAAATATTTAAATAAACCCCACGCTTTTTTCAAAATAACATTAATTTTCTCGTTAATTACTTTATTCTTATACGTGCTATAAGTTATTTTCTTGGTTTTAGTTCGATTTGCTTTTTTTGAAAAGCGTGTTTTTTAGTATTTTTAAACTATAAACTATTTTTTTTATTTTTTATTTTAAAATTTTCTAAACTGCCTTTCATCTAAATTTACAAACGTACAGGTGTAACTCACAATTACCTATAAAACGATGAAGTCATTTACAAAATTTTAATCCGTGCCACTAACCACTAAGGATTGCCCTCATGAGGAGACAATCTTGGCTTCAGCATCAATTCATAGTGAATATCATGGTAAACTATCAAAATCTAACGTATATACAAAGTTTCGTGTTCGTGCTTTTAACTGTTAAGGAGTATCCTCATGAGGAGACAATCTAGGATTCAGCATCAATTCGTGGTAAAAATCATGGTTAACTATCAAAATGCAACGTATATACAAAATTTCGTGTTCGTGCTATTAACTGTTAAGGAGTATCCTCATGAGGAGACAACCCTTGCTGCAGCATTAGGTTATGTTTATAATTTTAGTGTATAGTCATCGAAGTTACATGTCTTCCAAATTTCAGCCCGATAGCTTCAGTGTAAGTAGGTGAAAATCGCGTTCTAAGATTCCATTACATACATACAAACAAACAAATAAACAAGCAAGTTTGAAATAAACCACACGGTAATCAAATATGGGGTTTAATTTTGTGAAGGAATCCCACTGAAGACCTACGGCGCGACATTTTCTGAAATAAAAATGATTTGTGTAACACAACATAGCGCCAACAGTTCTAGTTTTAACGCATCACAAATTGATAAATTTGTCACATAAATACATTTATATCGATGCATAAACACAATTTAAATACACTCACCATTCCCGAATTAAAACATAATCTCAAATATTTACTCCGTAATGCAAAACGTTTCAGACGTTTTCAAAAGAGTTAGACAAATAGTAACTTTTTTCATGACTGCCTAGAAACGTCAAATATCCGTTCGACCTCGGCGTATAAAAGTGACGTGTTACAGATTTTCATACTAAATTAGACCAAGAAAGCGTTGACAGTTAGCGGATTCGCGACTTCACCGCCAGAGCTATCCGCGGCAGATAAAGTGGTTTCGTGTCACGCATTTAGTGTTTCCGTGAAATAACAGCGCGGCTAAGGTTCGGATAAAGTGGCGTGTTAGACCTGCAGATCATCCTATCTCTCTACTACATAAAACGCTAATCACATGCACGAAAAATACCTAAAAACCGGTAGTGCATAAAGTTTATTCGCGTTTCAATCCACGAATTAAAACCTAAAGTTGTGCAATAAAAAGTATATAATAATAAGCATACGTAAGTAAATATTGGGTCGGGGTGAAAGTGTTTTTGTATTTTGTTTGTATGAAGTTATAATTCAATCTCTTTGGTTGTACTGTTTGTAACTAGCTAATTATACCTTGTAGGTGACATTTGAAAAAAACAAAAATTCAAAATAAAACTGTTTTCCGCCATTATTTAACTGTTTTTCTGTCCAAGATAATGAGTGAATTCAACGAAAAAAATTCGATATATATTGAAATATTGTTACAAAAATCTAGATTTCGCTCTTCTCGCAGTTATTGAGAAACATTGAAAATGAACATCAAAAATAAAAACTTAAGTATAACACATTTGTATCGAACAATTTCATTAAATTTTTCGAAAAAGTTATAGACCAATTTTTGAAAATTTCCTAACGGTGCCCCGCGAGCTCCTACATCTTTTGACACTACTGCTTTTCGTCTAGCTTTATAACTTTTTGAAATACAGCCGAATCTCACTCTCCGGGGTAACTGATCTGATAATCATTCAATGAAAGAGCAGTTCCCCGTGGTCCCATTGAGTTGACCCATTAATGGGTCCACGGGGAATTTTTTTTCCTCGTGGTCCCATTACCTAGTGATGGAATTAAAATCATATTTTTATCGAAAGTAATTATATCGTTGTATTAATTTCATCGTTATGAACCACAGACATAATAGAGTGAAAAGAATTCATATAACGATTCGGCTTGAATAAGGAGCTGTGACTATATGTGTGTGTATATGTGATTTTCTAATTTACGCAACTTAAATAAATATACGATGTTATTTATACATAGTATATATCATCGTCATTGTATATTTATTTATTTAAGTTGTATAAATTAGAAAATGTAATTATAAGAATAGTTCAGACAGCTAGGATCAAGGCATTTCTGAGAAAAAATACATTTAACAATCTCATTATTGCCTTTGTTGATCATGACGATGAAATTGGGTATATGACTATTATTTAATACATTATATTCACCAAGAAAATATAAAAATACATAATATATGATAACAAAATGTATAAACAAAGTTATATTCGGTTGAAAAATATGGAAATTAGAAGCTTTTAAAATTTTATCTTGTCTCTTTCTCGCAAAACGATATTTAACATTTTAAATAGCCTGACGGCACACATAGGTAAGCCGTGTGGTATTGTCCTCTCTGTCTAACAGGGCATTTTAAACAATGATAACTTTTTAAATAATGATTTATTTTTTAAAATTCTTACACTGTCATGATATATCTAGAAAACTCATTCATACATATTTTTTTTAAATAGTCAAGTAGCCTATTATAACGAACAACGATGTACGTATTATTTTCGATACAAAAATATTTTGATTTTGTTCCTAGGTCATATGGACCGCAGGAAAAAGGTTCCATGTGGATACCTACGTTGATTAGTCAACTCGAATAAGGTAATGGCCGTTTCGTGTCAGACGCACAGTGACGGCTGATCTTTTGACAGCGAGAAGGTAGTGATTGGGTGAACTATTGAATAAAACGAATTATGGGTATTCCCCAATCTCAACGATTACACAAGAACGGCTCATACACATTGTTTTTGGAAGTGCAGAAATTAAAATATCGGTTTGTAGACCTAATAAAGGTCGTTATAGATGGCATCTGTAAAATGTAAATAATTATTATACTGCATGCTACCATAAAATTCATCCTACCTAGTAGTAGGTAGCAATTCAAAAATATTATAATACACAGTGATCATAACGCATTTGGTAGTCTATGCAATTTAAAAAATAAATATATATAGTTAGAGACCTCCATATTCAAGCCTAAATCTTTATAAAATGAATTCCGCGGAACCTCTTATTTCTATTGTTCATGACGGCGAAATCAATACAAAAATGAATACAACCTTTCGATAAAAATATGATTTTAATTACATCACTAGCTAATGGGACCACGGGGAATTTTTTTTCCCCGTGGTCCCATTAATGGGTCAACTCAATGGGACCACGGGGAAGTGCTCCAATGAAAAGGGCACCTGTCCAGCTCACCGTTTTTGACCGATTCCAAAATTTATTTTTTCTAACGGTAAAACGATCTATCTGCCTAGGGACATTTTTTCATTTTTTCGATGCTGGTTTTCGTTTTCGAAATAATCAATTTTATGTTCGAAAAATCAGGAAATTTTCTTCAAAAAAAATTTGGTATCATGTTATGTCTTACAAGCCCCTGCATTTTTTAATACCCTTGCCATCATAAATTTCAAAAATATAGGCGAATTATATTCCCCCATGAAAACGATCTGATAAATGTTAAAATAAAAAGGAAAAATGCGACACAAGCCGCGAAAAAAATTTGTTCCGTTTATGGATTTGATGCATTATCAGTAAGAGTAGCACAACATTGATTAAAGCGTTTTCAAGCAGGAAAATTTTATGTTGAAAATGCAGTTCGCTCTGGTCACCCTGCTACGGATAAAGTTGATACCACTTATGAGAAAGTGAAGCAAGATGAGTATATTAGTAGTATTTAGTAGTCACGACATTACTGAAGGACTAAACATTGACCATAAAATAATTTTGACACCAATGGTGAGGTAGGTGTCTTAATAAGTCTTCAGCATTACAAACAACAGACAAGTACTACAGAAAACAAAGTAGGTAGGTACTTTTATAAAAAACTTAATAAAAAAATATTTGTCTTGCATTAGTTTATTCTATACCATTGACTCCATAAACATACTTTTTATGTAATCACATACATGGTGCTGTGACTAGACAATCCTAAACTTGCTGATGCATTTAAATCTTTGTCAGCATAATATGAATATTTTATCATTATTTAGTTTTCTTCTGTGCAGCACTAATTTCATTAGGCACCATGCTCAATTTAAAAGTTAAAAAGTAATAATAATACGAGATCCAAAAATAAGTAACACCTATAGCACAGTACCCTGATGTTAACATAAGAGGCAAAAATGGTAATGTTTTATGTAAACCCCATGCCCTATGAAAAACATTTTCATAAAAGCACAGTAATAACAATCCATACAAATACAGACACTCTATGGGATTCAACATTGACAAACTCAAGAAAAATCGTCTCTTAGTCTTAATTTTTGGATTTTCATATAATGTTGGAATGTTGATAAATGCTATGGCGGAATGTGTTAATAACATAAAGATTTTTATCATCAGAAGGTTCTTTGGATATAACAATGGAAATAGAGAATAATGACCCGTTACTGATAATAATAGAAACAGTTTACCATCGACGTCACCAAGTACAGCCATAAAACTGTAACAATACAAGAGAATTAATTAAACAGAAATAGATGAAGCAGGGAATTTTAAAACATTACATTGAAAAATTCCAATGCAAAAGCGCTGTAGAAAAGTTCCTGAAATGAAAAATCTTAAATAAGATAAACTAATAATGGACATATTAAATCAACCATTGGAGTGGCATGCTAAAGAAAATGGATTTCTGCATTGAATTTCTGCATTTCTCCAATTTCCCTAAAAAAATAAGTGATTAATTTTGTTATAATTATTAAAAATGGCACCTTTCCAAATTTCATATTTATAAAATTATGGCTGTTTTTATACACTTCTAAACTTTCCATTGTGGTGTTCCCTCATAGGCATCATGTTTATTTAAATTTAAAAAATCAAATGGTTTCTATAAACTATCGTTTCTAAATATGCTATATATATTCATTGTTCATTATTCATACGTTCAAATGAAATCCTATATCCACTCCTCAACATAATAAACACACTGAACGCAATATCGAACTGAAAAATTGCAAAAAAACAGCCTATAAAACCCGTTCTATCCGGTCACTACCTACCATGCACCTTGCATAAACTATTTAATCGGAAAGTTTCCCAATGTCAATATTTTTACACAAAAAAATGTTTATTGGGTTTGACTGGGGTTCTTCAAAACCTGACATGATTTCACATTATCTGGTTACCTTCGCAGTACTGGTAGGCAGATCTTTTCAAATGTTATTTGCTTGCTTATTTATTGCTTAGTACAAACAGTTTCTGTCCTTAACAATGTACTTTATTGTTTTGGTTCCTTAAGCGTAACATGCTGGCTCCCTCAATATATGTTTCGTGTTACAAATGTTCATTAACTTATATTAAAAATTTGCCTGAATATTTAAGTTTCCTAATATTTACAAACATTTTCAAAGCGTCAATATGTGAAATGGCTTAAATGACTTTGCAACCAAAAAGGAACTAAAATTAAATTTAAAAACCTATTCAAACTATGTATGATTTCAATTGCACTTTAATCAAAATATTTAGACATTATTTTCTGTTATAAGTTTAAAAGTATAGCTTTTAAAATAATATATTTCAAAAGCTTGAAGTTTTAATTAAAATAGAAAGTTTCAAAGCAATAATACTTAAGTTGTTTGACACCACAACCTTTTGCCTATATTTTAGATTTTTTAGTATAGAATGTATATTTTTTATTTGCCTTAATACTTATTAAGTACGTATTACTATGGAGTTTGTATGTGTTTAGTGGCCAAAGGTAGATATACTAGTAGCATGCTAATGTTGGCCCCCCTGCCATCTAACTTCTCAGCATGTACTCCATCTTGAGCTTAAGTAGTAGATTACACTGGATATGGTTATCCCTGTGCCATGCCCCACTTAGCCCGGCCGAGGGCACAACGTTGGGTTTACTAAAAGTAATTGATAGGTTCAGTTATCCATCTGCTAGCTCTATCATCAGACCCTCATTACCATGTATTATGAAAAGTGCTAGTAAAGATAAATGTAATAAGCCCTAACTCGGTATATTAACTAGCAGCCATTGAAGGGTTCTATTATCGACCTTCCAACTCTAACACAATATCAACATGATAAACCCATAATTATTGTCACCCAAATCACAAATATCTATAAAATTTCAACTTGTTTCGATTAACTGTTAAGATCTTTTCGTGAGAAGACGATTCTGGCTACATTAACAGGGCCTGACCATGAGATTATTGCATTCTCATTGGAACTACATAATTGTGCAAAATTTAAACTTCGTGAATTAAAAGAAAGTGGCCATAAAATCAAGAAAATTTGGAAAGAACCACTTAAAAATGTTGTAGATTAAATAAAACTTGTAAATACAATATTAAAAATTGACAGTGGCAATATAGAAATAGACAATAGATGGTACACGCACATACATTAAATTAAAAAAATAATACTGTAAACTCACCTTAGAGGTATCAATATCATGAGAATAGCCTTTTCATGTACATGCCATCCAAACATGAAAGAACAAGTCGCGCACAAAATTAGACACCTGAAATGAAACACAAAATAATGTAAAAATTTAATGTAGTTAAGAAATATTGGTTTTATATATTATCAATAAATACCTGACAAAATTGACAGCTCTATATTTTCTGTCAGCTCCTAGATGCCACAAATGTATTAATGCTGGCAACATAGTTACACCAGTAAGTGCAAATGTTACAAATGGATTGATAGATGGGAGTACCACATGTTCATATTCTTGAACTAACCCACTCGTCATGGATGCTTCTATTTTTGTAATTGCAAAGCCTGCTTTTGACACTGAAATATCATAGTTTAAAAAATATAGTATGCCCCTTCACAAAGTGCACAAAAGACAGAGAGTGAAACTAGCCTAAAAAGGCATATAATGAAAAAATATTTACAAAAAAACTTGGTCTTTTACATACCTACTTTTTACTTCATTTTTACTTAAGCATGAGCTCCTTATGTAATTAAATGCCAATAACTCATTATATATCAGCCTATTATGCCCCACCGCCGGGGCTTGGTGTTATCGAGTTGGAAACAAACTAAAAATGATCATAAAGAATGTTTTTTCTGAGTGGTTGAAAATGATAATGGCGTATCCGGGTGGCGGCCCTACGGTGACGGGACATGCGTGATGTAAAGTTAGGCCAGGTTAGGCAGAAGTTATAATTGTTCGTTTTTATGTATGTATAAGGGTATTGACCGCTTATACCGAAGTAAAAATCGGCGACTTAGATTTCGCAATAGTTTTCGGTCATTTCTCACTGTCATGAATTAATGGGAAAAACAATATTTCTTGCTGGCTCAGCACGGCCTAAATACATTGGACTTCGAATCACACAAATTGTTTTCTCGTTGGCCAAAATACTAAAATGTCAAATATGTTTAAGCCAATCAGGTATCGATACGCCACATCGAAAACGAATGTTGCAACACTATAAAACATCGTCATCACCACCAAACACTACCAGTAGAACCACTGCACTCAGGTACACAAATCATCCTTTAGATTTGTGTTTTCTAATGTAAATCTAATGTTCTAATAATCTAATCTAATCTAATAATCTAATTTAATGTTTTTGTATAAAGTTTTATTAAATTTATGTTATCTAAGGTTTTAACTTTTGTTTCACTACAACATTCTGCTGATCGGCGAGGCGCGGCTGAGAACACGACAACCTTTCCTTATTATGCTATTTTCCCTTATGTCAACTCTCATAGGAAGTCCCAATCCCATTCATTATACCTTTTATATGTATTCTTTACTTTTCAAATATGTACAAAATTGGAAATAAAATACATTTAAAATACTCAAAGTAGGATGAACTTGCGTTATATTTAAATCTAAATAAATCTAATCCACATGTTCGACGCAACAAGCTGATACGACACTACGACAGAAAAAACACTACGGTATATATGCTCTGCTACCCGTGCGAAGCCGCTAGTAATATAGCGGCCGCTAGTAATGTTATATAATACTTACATACAAATTGTAATAGCTTATCTGAAAAATTGTACAAAGCCCAGAAATTTGGCGCCCAATATGTGTGACACAGACCTCTTTTAAATGGAAACAGTCTTGATATGATCTGTAACAATAAAATTAAATATTTAAACTATTTTGATATACTTTAGCTAAATTGCAAATGAGGAAGAAACCAAATGAATTAATTGCACCTCTAATTTTTATCTGTATAATACTAACATGGTCTATAGTTTTGTTAGTTTTAGATATAGAAAATGGAGTGACCGAGCTTTGCTTGGTTTTTTTTAGTGTAATCGTACATACACAATTAAATTTGCTCTTACTTTAAGCTGATACTTATGTAACGCAAAAAAACCGCGTCAAGATCCTCCCAGCCGTTTTAAAGAAATACCTATTACCGGTATTGCAGCGCCCTCTGGTGGCCCATGACCTTAAACTTTTTCAAAGAATTTGTTTGTAAGTATCAACCTATATAACGCAAAAAACCGCATAGAAATCCTCCCTGTCGTTTTAGAGAAATGTATTTATTACAGCGTCGCCCGGTGGCCAATAACTGCAAACTTTATGTAGGAACCTTTTCTTACATATCCGTGTAACGCGATAAACCGCGTCAAGATCCTCCTGGCCGTTTTAGAGACACATATCTATTGCATCGCCCCCTGGTGGCCTATAACTGCACTACTTATTTAATTATTTACTCATAGATACTAATGTAAAGCAAAAAAAACCGTATCAAAAACAGTCTTGTCGTTTCGGAGATGCACGTCTACTGCAGCGCCACCTGATGGTTAATAACCATGAAACTTATTTAGAAACCAGTTTTGAGATGATACCTATCTAAATACAAAGTTTCATCCGAGCCATTTCCGAGATAGCCGAAATATATATATATATATATACAAGAATTGCTCATTTTATAGTATAAGCTAAGATATATTATTACATGAATGCAGTGTCACTGTAGTTGCACATAGTCCATTAATTCTAGTGGATCATTACAAGATATATAATTAGGTATCTGATAGGCTTTTTTTGTTTTGTTTGAATGAAAATTTGCCTATATCTATATACTAGCGACCGCCCGCAGCTTCGCTTGCGTAGACTACAAATTCCTGTTATAGGTACTATTAACATTCGAGATGGTTTATACGTAGGTACTTTTTGCTGGAACCAATTTTGGTCACACCCATTCAAACTTTCAATCTTCATTCCCCTTCCACCCTTTAAAAAACCGATACAATTTTTCATCACCCGTTTCCCACTCTTAAAATGTGAAAATCTAAAAACCCTGAAACACGTCATTATTTAAGTCCCTCCATTCCCATCCTTAAGTTTGAAATTTCTAAAAAAGCCCTTCTTATCTTTATAATGCTCACGTTATAAAATAAACTTATGTTCCAAATTTAAGCTTCCTAGACTTAGTACTTTCGGCTGTACGTTGCTAGATCAGTGAGGAAAAACGACAGACAGATAGACAGACAGACAAACACAAAAAGTAGCTTATGACACTCTTGACAACCTTCTTTCACGTCTGCAAAGTTTCATTAAAATCTGTTCAGCCGTATTAGAAATTAGCTCGAATAGATAAAATTGAATTGAATAGACGTACAGACAAACAGACGGACAAAAAGTAGCTAATGTCAAATATCTTGACAACCTTCTTTCCCGTCTGCAAAGTTTCCTTAAAATCTGTTTAGCCGTTTTGGAGATTAGCTCAAATAGACAGATACACGTACAGACAGACAGACGGACAAAAAGCAACATTTGTTAGTTTTAACGACCTTCTTTTCATATTCATTGATGTTTCATTTAAATAGGTTTAAACATATGGACGTACAGACAGACATACAAAAAGTTCTGTATGTCACTTTTGACTACATCCTTTCCATATGTGTAAAGTTGCACCAAAATCGGTTAAGCTGTTTTGGCCGAAGCAGATTTGCTCGAATAGACAGACAGTTCGTTTTCATGTGTATAGCCTATAACTCTCCGTTAGAATCAGGCAATCAAAGGCAAAAAGAATTTTTCAAATTTGACTGGTAGTTTCAGAGATTAACAAATTCAAACAAACAAACAAACGAACGAACCAACCAACCAACCAACCAACAAACAAACAACCAATTAATCAATCAATCAATCAATCAATCATTCAATCATTCAATCAATTAATCAATCATCAAATCAATCAGCATGCGTGACGGAAGCTCTCAAAAGGAATAATTTTTCCCGTTTTTGCAACATTTTTCATTGATGCTCCACTCCTATTGGTCGTAGCGTGATGTAGTATAGCCTATAGCCTTCCTCGATAAATGGACTATCCAACACAAAAATAATTTTTCAATTTGAACCAGTAGTTCCTGAGATTTGCGCGTTTAAACAAACAAACGAACGAATGAACGAACGAACAAACGAACCAACAAACAAACAAACAAACAAACAAATAAACAATCGATCAATCAATCAATCAATCAGTCAATCCATAAATCAATCAGTATATCAATCAATCCATCAATCCATAAATCAAACAATCAATCAATCAACAAATCAATCAATCAATCCATCAAGCAATCAATCAATCCATCAATCCATAAATCAATCAATCAATCAATCGACCAACCAATCAATCAAACAATAAATCAATCAATTAATCAATCAATCAACCAATCAATCAATCAACCAACCAATCAAACAATCAAACAATAAATCAATCAATCAACCAACCAATCAATGAATCAATCCATTAATCAATCAATCAATCAAACAAACAAACAAACAAACAAACTCTTCAGCTTTATAATAAGTATTTCTATTATATAGATTAATAGATAATAAGATAATAAGAAAATAAGATATTACTAAAAACCGTATCAAAGTAAAAAGTTAACGAACAGAGGCAGACAGCGAATTTATTTTCTCCCCCTACAGTTTTTGAATTTCAATAAAAACTGTTAAGATATTAATTTAAATTGTATGATGTAAAGGGCAATTATAATATGCATGAAATGCTTAAGACAACTAACGTATTTAATTTGATAAGGATTAATATCACGTTTAAAAAACATCTTCGCAAATAGTACATTATGTTGAACAAATTTGATTGTCATAAAAAAAGTTATAGTATGTTAACCTTAAAAGATACACATATGCTGTCGCGGACTTTTGGTTAGAACTTTTAAAGGGGTACAATTCCGTAATACATGATTTTTGCTTAACATCAACCGTTTACGCAGCGCGCGCGACGGAAGCTCTCAAAAGGAATAATTTTTCCCGTTTTTGCAACATTTTTCATTGATGCTCCACTCCTATTGGTCGTAGCGTGATGTAGTATAGCCTATAGCCTTCCTCGATAAATGGACTATCCAACAAAAAAATAATTTTTCAATTCGAACCAGTAGTTCCTGAGATTTGCGCGTTCAAACAAACAAACAAACAAACAAACAAACTCTTCAGCTTTATAATATTAGTATAGATAGTATAGATAGTATAGATGGTGACAAACTATCTACCGATTCATATATTGTTACTACGTAAACATACCAAAAAAAAATAATACATGGATTAATTTAATAATTTAGAAAGTGTATTTAAAACACAATTAAATTATCATTCTATTACTCAAACTGGCTCCCTTTTTTAAATGCACAGTCTTAAACGCCTAGGCCTGTCATCTTTAGAAGTATGCACCATTTCCATATCTATTTCAGCGAATAGCGCTTGTTTAAGTTATTCCAAATTTTTATGTGGCTTAGAGCATACCTTTTCCTCTAGCTCCTGCCATGTTTTATGATCCAGAGGAATTAGGTCGGGACTGGGGGAGAGCTAGTCTTCATGGCTGATAAAGTCAATTTTGTTAGCCATGAGCCACACCGGAAACAGCTTGGCCTTATGAGCTGGTGCCGAGTCTTGCTGGAAAGTGGATTGTTGTCCCATAAACAGTGTTTAAGGCAGAACTTTTACTGTACCATCCAATAGTCAGTACACATTTTTGCTGGTTTTTAAATCATCACTGAAGATGGATAATGGCCTCTCCGAACTCTAAGAACAGCTTCAACTGCTTTAGCCAAACTTGACGCATACGCCCTGTCATTCTGTTTGTTACAGATGTTCTCAAAGTCAAAATTTTTTTCGTCAAAAACCAATATTTGTAGTAGTGTGGTAGAAAGATCTCATAGCACAATTAAATGAAAATATTTGAAAATTGGGGTTTTTAATTTTAAGGCGATTTTTAGGATTCCGTACCATAAAACGTGTGAGTGATTTAGAAATAACTAACACTAATTTAGCTTAATATAAAATAATGCAATGAAACCCTAAGGACATGAATCCAACTCGCAATGGCCGATATACATTTTATACTTAACTTATCACAAGTGTTGTATAAGCTGAGCAAAGTTACTGTTAAAACATCACTCTTATAATTCAACTCTTTATAATCATCATATATTTCTGAATTATGGAGATCCGCTTTGATGAATTAATAATCACTTAACAACAAAAAGCTGACTAGCATGGAAGAGCAGGAAAGTACATTTTGCAGAATTAATGGCCGTTTCCTAATGGTCCTACTAATTTGTCCTACTAGTGGGACCATGAGGAACTAGGCTGCCTGATGGTCCTATTACGGTGTAAAATAGTTACATAAATTTTTTGTGATCCCATATGTATAAAAGTACAATCGCACCCGAACTTTTTATAAAATATTTCAGAACATAAAAATTTTTTGGTCTATTTATGTTTTATAATTATTTGGCATAAAATAAAATATTTAAATATTTAGTTATTTGTCTTCTATTTGTACTTCAGTACCTATTTGTACTGGTACTTTCAGTTTTCATACAGACAGTAGATTAATAATGATAGGACAAATTAGTAGGACCATGAGGAAACACTCAAATTAATTAATAAGTTCTTTGTTTTCCTATGAAGTTTATTTTTCTAGAAAAAATCGCAACTAAATTATTTACCTGGGGGAGATGCATCACAAAAGGTCCAAATGAAACACTAAATATGAACAGTACAGTTGCAGCCAGTTTCAATAGATTTCTGCCAGAGAATGAATACCATGCTATATTCACTCCATCTTTAGACGGTACAGTAAAACAGTAAGACCTGACTAAATAAACAACATATCCAGGTGCAATATACAAATATATATGTTTGAAGTTTAATAAGCAGGCAAACCAAAAGGCTGATTTTAAATAGTTGCCCTGAAAAAAAAACCAACAATAAATATAAGAAATAATCAACTGGTAAGTACAAAAAATATTGAATTATGATTAAATCATACCCTTATCATGTTTGATATAGATATAAGAAGAACACCATAAAGAAACCCATTGTATTGGAAATGTATGTGATCTACCATAAGTAATCCTGGATTAGTTGCCAATAATAAGAAAACTAACAATTTGCCATTGATAACTAATGAACAACAGCTGTAAAATAAACATATAATTAGTAAGCTTATATACTTTAAGCAAATCTAATATTTCATTCTTCTTACCTTTTTATACCTATGAAATAAATTATATCAACGACAATTACAGACAATCGTTGAAACAGCACAGTCATTTCAGATTTATAATTTAAGTTATGGATTTCCAACATTTTTGGATCGAATAGCTTTGCAATGTATGCCAACAGATACTCAAACCAGGCAAAGAAAGGCGGGTAGTCGAGTGTCCACTCAGAAGTTTTTTCATAATACCATTGATCTTTTGTAAGATTGTATGTTATTGCAAGCCAGTTTCGGTGTACTTCAAAATCTGTTGAATGACTAAAAGAGAGAAAGAGATGCTATTGGTCTCATAATGGCTTTCTTTCCTAATCTCTATAGCGTCGTCGCCCTCAAAACGGCACCATATCTGTAGCGCATCAACCTTCAAAATAGGGTTTCGCGATTTTTCATCTTGTTCTAGTTTTTTAACGATTTTTTGGAATATTCTCATTACAACTTGTATAAATGGTATATTATTAGAAACTAGATAAGATTTGCCATCTGATATAAGTATATTTTTGTCAAGAAGGAAAAATTTAAAATCTTGGACACAAACATAATCTTGAAACATACTTAGAAGTTTTTTTTATATAATTTTCTATTTAGTATGCTATAAAAACTAAAATAATTCATTTATGTACTAGTTATAATTATTTAAATAGTTTAATACATTATTTACATGAATTAGATACACTAATATAACATAGAACGTTAAAACTAGAAATGCAACCGAACTGACGAATGGAGTGACCTTACTTTACAAGTGTTCAATCTAAATTTTTGTCAATAGAGACTAGCTTCCAATTAAAGAATAGGCAAGCCTGTATCTTCCCGAACAATATACCATTTATAAAAGTGAGATACACATAGTTGTTAATAAATAAAACACAATTTTGTGCCGTGAAACTGAACGGCCGCCCAGCTGCAGTTGGCGTGTTTTTTATTGAGTGTCGCTAAGCGGCGTTCAATGCTAGAGAGGCTAAACTACCACCCCAAAAGTAGGTATTGAAAATAGTTTAGGTTTATTACAATGTTCATATTTTTGAGTGGCTCATCAGTCTGCATCGCTTTCCACCTCACATTCATATGAACAAAACCTAACCTAACCTGATCTGTCAATTTAGAAATGGTGGACCAACACTGTTAAGGTAATGCTTTACATAGTGACGAAAAGGGGTCGGCTTTCCAATGCTGCCTGATGAAAATTGTGTTCATAACAATTATCAATTTTAAATTCAGCCAAGATAGGTTGATGGTCCACCATTCAAAATGTTTAGGTTAAGTTATGCTTGTTATAATAAAAAAAAGCGAAGGAATGAGCCTCCGAGAAACCCTATTTATTTTTTTTTCATTTCCTTAAAAATATATTTACTACCTGAGGTTCCTTCACCCTTACCCTATAAGCCTGATTAAATATCTTTGAACTTTTCGTGGTAGCGCTTTCCAATATAACCTGGGAACCTCATGCAGTAAATATTTTTTAAGGAAATGCGAAAAAAATATAAGGCTTTTTGGTAGTTTGTCGTTCCGCTTCAAGCAAACCCTAACCTAACCTATTTTTTTGAAATAATGGACCATCAACCTATCTTAGCCGGACTTCAAATTGATCATTGTTATAAACACAATTTTCATCAGGCAGCATTGGAAAACCGACCCCTTGTTTGTACTTACTACAAGGGAATGAAGAAAAATTTTATTGCACTCATAATGAAAACTGTTTGTGTAATCATTTTGTTGACGTGGTAATTGGTGGTAGGTAATAAACCTTTCAAAATGTAATTTATAGTGACTATTTATAACATTCTAAATATGATTCTTCTTCTTTTTAAATATGGCTCTTCATAATTATCACTTTCGCCAAAAATTCAATTCTTTTTTCCGCTTTTCTCCACCAATCAAACGAGACGTAAATAAATCAATCTTCAATCAATCATATTTTGGCTAACACTCAGAATAATGACTGATCACTGAAGTATAGATGGCAGTCTTGTATTTATATATTGTTTAATTTTTCACATGTTTTCCAATGGTTTTCCACGTGGTGAATTTCAGTGCGAGTGAAAAAGATGTAAGTTTATATAAGCGGCTTGCTTCAAACTGCTTGTACCCCTTTCTCAGTGACTACTCAGTGACATTAGTCTGACTAGTCAAACGGATGTCAGACTGACGTTTGCATTAATTTATTGAAATTTTTGATAATTTAGGAGTAAATTATAATATAAATTGGCGAGGAGCGAAATAAATGCGCCCAAAAATGGCTTGTGCTGCAGTAAACTGTCACAATCACAGTTCCTCAAAATCAAAACAAAATAAAAGAATTTCGGTCCATCGGTAAGTACCAAATGCCTTTATTTTGCTTTTAAACACTAAGAAATGAGCAATTTTATTACGTATTTTTAAACAGTAGCCTACATTACACTGAAATTATTAAAATTATTAAACTGTGATAAAACAGCTTAAAAGAAGTAAAAAAAATTTTATTTCATAGTAACGTTTGTTATAGAGATTGACACCATATGTTTGTTTTTATCGATATTTCATATCGACATCTTATTAATGTACCAATTCGGCGTAATAATCTTCTCATAATAAAAAACCGGTCAAAGGCAAGTCCGACTCATATAAATATGGTTCCGCATCAGAAACTATAAAATAATTATGAATAGAATTTTTTTCCAAATATACCGCTTCATTCCTCTGTAACGTGCTCACAATCTCTAACATTTATCTTCCTGATTATTTTAGTTCATGTTCCTGCATGCTTGAAAAACAGAGTGGGTATTCCTCACTTTATATCAAATGCAATTTGTTTCAATGACTTCAGTTTCCGACAACGGTGGTGAAAAGTTTGTGCCAAAGTTGTATCTCCTAAGCTACTCCAGGTACCACAATTAATGCTTAGCAAATTTTTGTTGTAGTTTTTCTTTGGATCCAGAGATACGAAGTGAATGGACAAAAGCCGATAAAAGAGTAAACTAGACGCCAAGTAAACGGTCGTTTGATTTTAAATGGACATATCAGTTTTGCTTGTGCCAATGAGAGGAGCGAAGCAGACCGAAGAAACAAGCCACCCAGAACACTCAAGAAATTGTGATTTACCTATAACACATGATTTATAAAATAACTTGTTGTATTGGCTGTTACGAAACTAGTAAAATTTTAAACTAACTACGGTATTTTTTGTTGACACTTTATATTGTATGGTTTAAAAAGTTGTATATATTATTATTTCCCATAACGTATCCTTTCATTTGATCTATCACAAAACGAATTTATTTTTTTTCTAATTTGCATTCCAAAATGAGAATGGATTTATTGTTTAGAATTTCCTGTTATTAAGACTATGCATTTTTCATAACAAGTGTTTTTAATTTATTATGTCACATGATGAATGCACTTACATACGTTTTTTTTAATTTGCCATCTAAAATTGATCCCCATTATCAAAACAGTGTTAAGTGTTAGGGTTCGAAGGATTTGGAGAGAAAGACCTGCTGACTCTTTTGAAGACTTTATTCACTAACACTAGGTCCAACACAAAGCACTAGGTCCAAAGACTAAGCACTAACGATGTCCTAGGTCGTAGGTTTCACTTGTATCACTCTTGATCACTAGTTTTCACTTCGAAGTCACCTCTAAGGTAGCCCAAAACTGAACTGAACTCGTTCGCCTCCCTGCGGCTATTTATATGGGGCCGGGACAAGCGCCAGATCGTTCTAGATCGTACCGGACTAGCGCGAACGTATTCGACCGGGTTGGATGATTCTATAAAATCTCACGCAGGTACTGGCTTTTCGAGACTATTCCTTTCCTCTAACGCCATCTAGTATTGACTAGGGGTTTCGTGTTGTCTTTATTCTACAAAGTGATTTTACTGGTTGACGCTAGATGGCGGTCGTTACTTTTTGTGGTCGTAACAATAGTTTATTAATTTTATACGTTCGTAATTGAGCCACAAAACATTTTATTTGTACCAAAAACCAAGTTCTTCTTGTCTAATAATAATAATATTTCAAATCGTATGCCCGGAATCCTAAAAATTGTAATTTACATTGACTCAATTTTTTGGCTTACAAATTTGTTCTTTTATAATTCATTCATTAGTTTGTTTATTTCGTAAATGTTACCGCTTAGTTATTAGTAACTCTAACTTAGGATCTGGTTTCGAACCTCAGTTTATCGTACCTACATTTTTTGAATATTTGTGCCGGGTAATAATCAGTGTTTGTATTGTCGTTGTTTGTACCTATAATATTTATTACTAATATACCGTACCATGATCCTTATTGGAAACGAAAATAATGTACAAGTTTAAAGAAGTAAACGTACCTATATATTTTATTACTACAATCAATAGAAATATTTAACTTTAAATATATCGATAACGTTGTTGGCTACGCACTATTTATCTTCATCGTTTGGGGCTACGTTCTGATGCTTCATTTTTCTTTCAAATGCTTTATTCTACATGTTAGAACAATAGTTAAACATATGTAAAATTTATATTCCTTCTAGTACTTCAGTCATTATTCTAAGGGCTCATGGAGGGCTCACAAAACAATTTTCTGGCTGGTTTATTGATGTCAAATACTTTTTTTATTATTATTATACTGGTGATTCTACACCGCCTCTGTGTGGCTAGCATAACGTATTGTACCACTACAGTGAGAAAAGTACTAATTAATGATTAAATTACGTTACAGGAACCATAATTTCCGCTAACGCATATTTTTTCTTCTTCATATTTTTCGTTTTTTTTTTAATGGGTGTCATCCATTGCTCGACTGATGATGAACGCTTTTCTTAGGGTAGGTAAAGGTGGACTACAAAAGTTAAATAATGGCATTGATTATGCAATGATCACTCAGGTCGCGTTCTATTATCACTCCTTAAAATATTTGGACTTGAATTAATGTGACCATATAGGTATTTGTATGTTTGTCCGCTATATCACCGAAAGTTCTGAATCTATTTTGATGATTTTTGTGTTTGGTTACTATTTTCTAACTTAAGGTAAATACAGTATAAGAATTATCGAAATCAGTTCACTAGATTTAAAATTATAGCAATGTTGTTTTGTAATCCGTAAAAAAAAACGAAATTAAAAAAAAAAAGTATCAGGTTCAAAAAAGGCGGTTCTTTGTTTTTGCAAAGTTTTTACTAAACATCTTTAATTTTGTCTTTTTTTACTGTACACTTAATATTATTTAGGTACTATAACTAAGCTTTATTTAGGTACCCGTTATAGCAAAATTTTATTAGAATACATGACACCATTTTTTTTAAATAAAACTGTAAAAATGTGTTATAAGTTCTTATTTTTGATGTTAATTTTCAATGTCCTCGGAAATTTCCAAAAAGCGCGAAATGTGTAGATTTTTGTCAAAGGAACTTCTTTTTTTTTTTAAACGTAAATTAGGAATAGGTACTAATATTAATTAAATATCTATTTTGTGTGACCTCTGGTTTTTAATACGTCTATTTAAATTATTATAGTATTTTTGAAAGTTATTACATTACATTTCATATTTATTAATTTTTTTACTTATTTTTAAAAAGGATGTTTTAATTTATGATTTTATACTGGCAACTAAAACGAGAATTCGCTGAATTTTGACGTATGTGTTGTCAAAGTTGAAGTTTTGACGTCATATTACTAAGGTGTCCATAATGTTTAAATAAGTTAATATAAATACTTTCCTACTTGCCTTTTGCCTATGATGTGGCCTTATGAATAGGTTGCCAGATATTTCAATGAATATGAAAGATGGAAACTTACGTATGATATTGTTTTAAAGAGAAACGTTTGTTGTCAAAGTAGTCAAATAATCTAGTTACAGTTCTGACGTCATTCTAACTACAGATCTGCCATTACACGGGTTTTACGAATTTGACGTCATACATGCATTTGAGAGACTTGGGTTTGTGATTTCGATGGGGAGGGGGATTAGGGTTTTGAATCCGTTAGTATCTCCACCATGCGATTATATTTTTGGGATTTCCTGGTGCCAATCGAAAGAAGAGAGTCCATCATACAACACAAAATGTATATTTCGGATCCCCGATCCCACACCAGCGTTGAATTTTGAGATATTTCAGCCCTACAAATGCTATTTCGGGACCTAGAGTCTCTTAAATTCGTTTTTATCCGTCGAATCATTGTTTTTGGGATTACTAGTTTTTTTAGGAAGGAAAGGAGCATGTCGCCTATACGAACTTATGGTTTTGGGTTCCCACGTGCGCTCATGGCGATAAAGCGCCACAATATTTGTAAGAAATATATTTCAAAACATTTATATCTATTGAATTTTTGATCTTTTGAATATCATGTTCAGGCTCATTGGGATCGTTTCAACAAGATATTTCCTTAATGATTGTCTTGAGGGCCTTGGCGTGCAGAAGTATCTAAGCAAGTTGTCGCGCTTGGATTCTTAATTCTGTGGGCTTTATTTATTTTGCAAATAGTGGCGGTCAGCCATCCAATCACCATCTAGGTAGCTTCATTTCTGTAATCTAATAGGAGATTTGTATTCAAATGGCTATTATACATAAGAGGAGCCAGTTGCAAATTTACTGAGACGATAAAGTATCGATTTTTGGAGCTTTCATTTTTGAGGGTACTAACTGCTTCACAATTTATTGTGAAGTTGATAAGCCTCCGTCGACGGATCATATTTTCTGCGAATTGCCGCTTTTAGTGATTAGCTCTCTTGAACATCTGTTTGCTTGTTTCTGTTTTTCAATCGAGGTGGATAGAAGTCGGGCTACTATCGTTTGTTTTTTTTTTATGATTCGATGATTTAACAGTTTATTTCGTTCAAATCCAACCAGTATTTTTAATGCTATCGTAAGTTGTACTGATCGGCGCCTACGCGAAACCTCATATTCAGTGCTCACTTTCGTGGTTTATGGTTGCAGGAGGTGGAAGGTGAATCAAACATATCGTCCCTGGAATTCCTAATAGACGTAACTAAAATATTGTCATTGTAAGTAAAATGGAAAAAAAAATGTGATTGGTTTACTACGGTATCGCCAAATTCGTTTTGTCTCTTATTTTATACTTTTAAGTAAAATTTTAGTTATTATTTAATAAAAGTAAGTTTACGTGGAAGTTTACGCAATGTCTTATTTTTATGCCAATAATTATTATTCATTTTATTATAGTATTTTACTGTTTTATAACAAGTTACGTCCTTAAGGATTTACTGCCTGCTAAAATAATTCTTATTTTATAGTATTTAAGATACGTCAGATCTGACTGATCTGACTTTTTTGTTGGATTATTATTAACATATTTCGATTATATTTAAATTGTGAACCACTAGATAATTGGTATTGTTAATGTGATTATAAAGAAATGTCTTCAAAAAATAAGTAAAACTTACAATATTAATTTACAAAAAATTGTTTTACTTAATTAGAAAAAAATTTATACTAAGTAGGTGCTAATATTTATATAGCCATTACTTTAATGTGAGACAAATTAAATACATAATAAAAAAAATAATAAGTTAACAATAATAATATATTCCATAAGTATTAAAAAAAAAAAACTTTCAGATACGCCATTTGGCTCGATCATAGAATAAACTCTGTAGATTTACTTACGAATCATGTTATTGATAGGTACAAAATTTTCTTATATTCATATTTAAAAAAAGTTTACATCAGTGCCACAGGCACAAGATAGGTTTAAAGAGTTTTGTTCGATCGTAGTCAAGAATTAAAAAGTCCTATGGTCCTGTTTATCCTACGTAACTTTGTCACCCTAATAAGAAAGAAAGAGTAACGCCCTTATTTCTTTTATCTTTTTAATTCGTTTTCGTATCGTAAAACCATCGTAAAACGTAGGCAGGGTTGCCTCGACAATTCATGCAGTGCAGTGTGGGTCTTCTAACAAATTCTAGTCCAACAACTATATATTTTCTTAGCAAGCCATTGGCAGAAATTCGGTAAATTGGATTACTTTTAAGCCTACAAAAAAGAAGATTGCTAGAATGACTGCAAAAAAAAAACAAAAACGTGAAATTATTTTGCACTAAATATTGATAAACAATTTAATAAAAAGCACTGAAATTTTTGTTGTAATTTTACTTTAATAATTTAAATCTACTGTATTTAAAAAAAAATACCGTTTTTTTTTAGAATGGAACACCGTAACTTTAATTTCGCGAAAGCCCTGACGGCAACCCTAAATTTGCCAGGAACAACAACAAAAACATACACACCTACTTATCAAACCAAACAAAATACAAGCAAAATAGGAGTACAAAAAATACCTTACTTACAACTTTTATTTATTTGGAAGATTTGAACTGCTGGCCAGCGTGAAAAGAATCTTTTTGTTACTTTGCCCTAATTAAGTGAACTGAAAATAGGATGGCGATTCTTCATCGAGCTCTCTTCACCTGGTTCATATTCTTAGTTTTTCTAATATTATTATGTTTGCGATTAGAATCAAGAACGCATTGGAATTGGTTTATTGTGTTTATACCTATGTGGGTTTATGACAGTATTTTATTGATTTATGTACTATTTCATATGATATCTCACTGCAAAAATGGAATAGACAGGTTCCGGGGTACTATAAACAAAAATGTCTGGTATATAGCAGCAATTGGCTTAAAAATGGCATCACAGATAATTATATGCATTAAATTAGAATACGCTAGAGTAAATCTACCTATATATGTTGTAATGACACCAATTTGGATGCTTTTACCTGTTATTTGTGTGGAAGTTTTCATGCATTTAATTAAGCATTCTAGTGGAAGTAGCAGATATTGAATATAAAACTTAACCTACTTTAATTTTAAGAATTTGAAACCAACATCAATAATTGCCATAACTATATTTACAAAACCATGTGACATGATATGTATAAAAGTTAATTTTAAACTTGGCACATATTCAGTGTCACCGTTGTTTGCTCAAGTCAGTGACGAAGTATCTTGTGATGATATAACTACTTTATCAAAGATAATTCCTAAAATGCCATCTATTGAAGAAGAACCATTGGAAATGAAACATTTATCAGTAACGGAAGTACCTGCAGGAAGTTCTGCAGTTTTGAAGTGCAACAGTAATGATTATCGTCATAATTTTATGTTTTGGCTATTTAACAACAATAAGATTATTGGTCCAGGGAATGAATATGATGAAAGAAAATATAAATATGAAGTTTTATCAGGAAAATTACATATTAATGTAAGTAAAATTCCAAGTAACTTCATCCCAGAATATTTTATTTATTTATATTTAAATCTGAATATTTACATAATGTTCATATGATAACATGGTAGAACAGCCCAAAATTTAATATTGAGGGTGAATTAGCAATACCTCATAAATTATGTATTTGTTGAAAAAAATTTGAAACATTATTTTGATGCAAATTTTGGGTATTAGATTCAGCCACTTTATGACGATTTTATGGTCCATCAATATTAATGTGGTAACATTTATGTAATTATTCTCTAAGAACATTAATATATCTGAAATTGTTAATTCATAATTTGTGGTGTAACTGATGTTAGAACTTGTGTAATTCTTTGTATGCATATTTTTTATAAAAAACCTAGCTTCTAAGTATAAAAGCAAGTGGTTTATTAGTCCTTTTTGAAGTAAAAACTTCATTAGCATTGTTGTGATTTGAAAGTCGATGAAATGAAAGACACATAAATTCATAAGATTTAACATGGTAAAAAATGAGATAGGAAGCATTATACAGTGTTTCTTATGTTCGTGGTTCTCTTCTCCACTTGTGTTTACTAAGGCATGGTGGGAATTTGCTTGGGCCTCAGCGTTGTAAGTACGTGTGTTAATACATATTTGTGCACGCATGCATAGTACAAAGGTTGAGAAAAGGCATCACAACAACCATGGTGTTTTGTATACGTGTACGTATTATAATAAAATTCTTGAAATATGCCAAAAACGAATGCAGAATATTGTCGCAGTTATCGAAAAAAGGGATAAAAATCTATGTAATAAATACAAATAAAATGTAAAATAATTACTTATCTAACTTTGTATCACTATGATCATTACTAAAACCTACAATTGTCCTCTTCCCGAAATTTTACATTCGTATCTTGAAACCAAAATTTTTGAAGGTTTCACTTCTATCATGTGTGAATTGCACACATGTTTTTTTCACATTATAACAGAGCAATGAAACAAAGTGATTTTCCATAAGACTTTAGTTGAAGAGACAGGCCTACTGTTTGTTCTTATCAAAGGTTCTCAGAGGAAACAAATCTAGTCAAAATGTGAAATGAGAGCAAAGCAAAGCTTCTAGTTGTGCGAGTGAAAACAAAAGAGAGGATAGAAAATGTAGAAATAGTATGGCTATGAAAATGTAAAAACATAATATAGGGACTACATAAATAAACAGCTTTATAAAAACTATGTATAAATCTTACTACACAACAATAATCTGACACTAACGTTTAATTATTATTAATGTTTTTTTCCAGAGTGTTTCTCCTGATGAATCTGGACTTTATAGATGTGTGTCACGGAAAATTGATGGACCTGGATTGACCGTTGGTGGTATTGAAATGATAGTGAAAGGGTCAGTATTTTCATCTTCGGATGCAGTAAAACTCGTGGCCATAGTTGTCTCCATAATTGTAATTATTAGCTGTGCTGTGATATATTATAGACTGAGGAAGGAATGGAGTAAATATAATGGACGTACAGTTGTTCCAGGTAATGAAATATGTTTTTTTGCCAAATTACAAAAATGCGTAATTATTCTAGACATTACCTATTTTGAAAATATGTAGAATATTGGCATTTCTCTGTAGGGTCACTCAGAATAAAGGTAGATATATATTTTGCAGAGACTGTTTATGTGCTAATATCTTGTCATGTTTAAATTCTGAACAAATATTTAATTGTGGGCCACACTGAAATGATCAGGAATAGGGAAAAAACAATATGCAGGGTATAACAAAATTATTTTTATTGTTTTAAGTATTTTCCTTTACAATATATGCACTTTCACATTTTCAGATAAAATCAATCATTGAAATAGTAATTCCAGTTTGAATTCGATGATGGCAAAATGGCCAATTTGTAAGCTTCTACCGCTGAGAAATTGTTAGGGTTCAGGTCAGGACTGTATGGAAGATGGGTCAACTACTCAAGGTTTTCCTTTTGTAAAAAAATCGATTGCTTGTGAATGGTGTGGGAGCTCCTACAATCATGATGTACTATGATGCGGTGGATTGGGTTACCTGTATGGAATTCAGCCTTCATTTTAGCATATAAACCGTGTACCGATTGGTAGTAACTGTCCTGTGTTCCTGTAATGGAATTGTGATATGTCCTTTTTTCAAAACAAATGTAGCAATCAGTTTGTTGGACACGCACTTTTGTTGGCTTGGTTTCGTCCCCGAAGATTCAAACTGCCAATTGGTTTCTTTTTTCGCCAAACTGTTTTTTTTCAAGAATAAACCCATGATTAATCACCTGGGAATTTTTGTAAACTTTCAATAGTTTTAGAATTCAATAGATAATTTAACCCACGGCTTGATTTGGTTGATTTTATCGAGTAGTCTATATAAACCATACTTTTGAGGGAGGCTCGAAAGATTTGAATACAAATAATAATATCGCGCATGATAATTTTTGCATAGAAAACGTATGACAATTTTAAGAAGTGGTCTCATGTATATGCTAAAAATTATCAGTAAATAATAATAATAATAACGTATACATGACAACAACGTCTAGGCCCCAAACTAAGCACTAGCTTGTGTTTTGGGTACCAAGCGAAGACACCACACACATAATATATAACAACCTATATATAATATCAGTATCATATAAATACTGACCTGACCTGGGATTCGAACCCGGTACCTCCAGCTTCACCTCCAGCTTCGTAGGCAGGGTCGCTACCCACTAGGCTAAGCGGTCGTCGTTCAATAATTTAATCTCAACTAGTTAAACTTGAGACATGCAACTCACACAACCCCAATTAGAGCTGAACATTTCGTAAACGAGCTTTATTTTACAAAAACCATCAAATAAATATTTGAGTTTAGAATAACTATCATAACTCTAATAAGATCGAGGGATTGAATAATTTTTTGTGCTATTTATTGTTGCACTTTAATTTTTAGCTAGATTTTTGTTAAGTTTTTAATACAAACTTTTTAAATGTGCCTTTCAGCTTTATAATATTAATAGTGTCTCAATAAAATAGCTATGACATGCAAATGGACGAACATGAAGAATTCACAAGGGTTCCAGATCATCATTATCCCAGATGCTGGACGTCTAACTAGCATACACAATATTCTAAACATTTCGAGCATTTACAAAATTGGGTCTCTGAGACAATGTTATAAACGGTTTCTGATTTCACTCCATTGAAGCATTGCAGAGTATACTGACATCAATCTACATAAGCTGCTTTTTGCTCTTCAGACAAATTATGAGATACCCAGCGGGAAACTAGCTTTCTGGAACCCATTTCACTGTTCAAAATAGTTGATCGAATCTGCTCATATGTCACATCACATGTCAGTCATCTTGTATAATTTTTCCACAGCAGTGACATTTTCAGGCGTTATTGCTGGTTGTAGCTGAGGAAGGTATGGTGCTGAGGGAGGCACAATCTCGATGGAACGCTGCATATCAGCGATATATTATCGTTTAATTAGGTGCCTCAACTTCCATTCAACTTCATAAATAGAAACAAGCTCAGCAAAACATTGATCTTGAGATAAGACTCAGCAAAAGTTATGATAAATTATGGCACGGAAATTTTTATGTATGGTCTTTTTCTTATTGACTTGTCAAATTTAAACTAAATATGTATCTTTCAAACATTTTTTATTAATTATGTTAACATCAACACAATTTCAAATGGCTAGTATGCAGGTAACAAAAAAGTTGTTCCAACTCAGTCTGAAGTACTCAATTACTGATAATTTTGGTGTCGCCTAAGTATTTGTCGTATTTATAAAGGATTATAAGCATTTATAATATTACTAACTTAATTTATAAAATCGAAGTCAATTAAAATTTTCATATGGTTGAACATCAACCAGTAAAGAAAGTACAAAAATATGATCATGATAAACAGTTTTTCAAAGATTTTGCTAATGATCAACAATGAGGCATGTCTTTTAATTTTTAAAGCATATGTATATTAATTAATGTATATTAACGTTGTTGCAGTGGACGAAGTGAATGATGAAGATGGTGATGAAGTATATAACCGCACAACAACATCCATCAATGAACCGGTTCCAGGTCCTAGCCGAAACGCTTCATCGGATTTGTTGTTATATGGAATCGACAATCAAGGCTTAGATACAGACTTCAACTCAGTATTTGAAAATATTCAAATTAAGACAATACGGTAAATTAAAGTTTGCAATATAATACAACATAAAAGTTGGTGGACAGCATTGTCTTGAACAATTATAAAATACATCTATACTTTAAATAACATACATGCAACTGATCTGTCCAGGTTTGAAGTTCAAAAACGATTCAGTAGCATAATTTCATAAAAGCACTGGCAGGAAGTAAGATGGACCTGCATAAGTTGGCATGCGCATCGCACTTCAGAGCCGCACAGATTGTTTGCATGTACTGTACTTAGACAAATATTGTGATCTGAAGTTTGTCACAAATAAATTTGATGTGGAACACACAATGAGAAATGTATATCTAAGAGTTACATAATAAATTTCTGTAGTTATAAACTATTTTTTTTATGACAAGTGAAAACTGTAAATGTATTAGTGCTTAGTTTAGTAAATGTATATGACTAAGTATGGAGTACAGATTACTTGTATAACGTAATTTCATTTATACAAATATATCACACCACAAAAAAAATCTAAACTAATACATATTTCCTGGTAACCTTGACATGATTAATCACACAAATAGCGAAACGCGCCCGTCCTGCTCCCCACTAGCACTACAGCATGCTGTCGACAGGGCGACCGCTCATACACCGCGCTAGTAGGGTATGCCTCCACCGGTTGTTAGTTGGCAAATGCCCGTATGCAAGTATTTCATCGAGAAAACGCCGAATTATACAGTGAAATGTTCTAAAAACAATGTTGGGTCATGTAACTTTTCATGTGCAAGCATGAAAAAATTGTGTGTACGCTTCCCCCCGTAAACGCGTCTCACCCTTCCCCCTCCCCCTCCACTGAATGGAACACTTTGTCCCGTATAGTAAATATCTTACCGCGTCTCTAGCAGAGAGCTTTCTATATATATGTGAATAATAGTCTTTTTGAGCTGGAAATAAAGATTCTATGGCAGACATAAAAATTAATTAATATGTATTTAGAATGTTATATCCTCATGAACTGTATCAATTGAGCTGTCAACAACATTGTGACTATTTTCACTTTGTTGAGTCTTATTATGAGAATTTTGCATACTGTCAATTGTCTCATCCTCATCTTCATCACCATCAACTTCCATCTCAAAAACCCTAACTTTCCTGCAATTCTTTGATAAAACAACAGCAACTTTTCGACCGCCTGATACTGCTATTCTATATCCATCCATTTTCTCCATTACTTTCAGTACACCATGGTCTAATAGACATGATGCATTGATACTGTCCATATTTTCATTAAATACACCAAGCTTAGCTGACTCCATGCTGAATTCTTCACTGTTTTCAAAAGCAATTTTCACAGGAAATTGTACAAATATGGTAGTATCCTCTGATCCAGGATGCTGTAAAAGTACTGACAAGAATTCTGTTGAATAAAATTGTATATCTAAGACAATCATATTTTCTTCACTTATATCATCATGTTTACTACTTTCTTGAATAAGATCAGAACTAAAGCAATACTTTGCTGCCTTGTATGTCTGTACATTGGAATTAGCATTTATAGACATAAAAAACAATCCATCTTTACCAAATGGTATATGTAAAAATGCTATAAGAAGATTATGTTGTACTGCATCAAATATTTGTGATATCCTAAAATCTTCAACATTAGTAAATGCAAGGTTGGAGAAAAATTTCATACTGTGTAAAATATTAAAATGTTTCCCAATATCCTTTTCTGACACATCAAACACCTTGTGAATAGATTCTTTTAAATGGTTTTGCTGTTGGACTAAAGAGTACTTTCTAAAGTTACACAATGAATAGATGACTTCACTATCTTTAAGTAGGCAAGGGTTGTCATTAAGGAATTTTTCCCATGGGTTATCATCTACATCAGGAAGTATTGTCAATTCTTGGTCTTGCAGATACTGAGCTAATCTTTCTAAATTAAACTTAACCTGTTTATCTGGCAAACTATCTACATTTTCGGTGTTTACATTTTCAAAACTGTACAGGAAATCTGCAATGTGAGTTAATTCCTGCTGTGTGATCTTTACTATTTCACTAGGTGTATGCTCATCCAATAAACGAAGTATGGCAACAAAAAGCCATCTAAAAAATGCTTTATAATTCCTCATAGACATGTCTATTACTTGTTGTAACTCCAGACATTTGTTTAAAAATGCACAACTAGCTTTTATTGCTTCTGCCACACGGTTTTCTTTGAGTTCTAAAATCTGTAAACAATATTTGTACATTATACAAACTTTTCTACATTAACCAAAAATATTTTGGTAATGATAATTGTTATAGTATACCAACCTTATATCTATCTGGTATCCGTGTGAGACCTCTAAGTTCAGACAAATAGTATGTCAGACCATGGCCAGCAGTGTTTAAATGTTTTAGAACCAATTTTTGGATTGTTGAGTAACTTAGTTCTACAGAACTACCAAATTTTTTTAACCCCTTTGCTGATAATTCATGTAATAAAAACAACTCCAGTTCATCGGATGGTACACCTGACAACAAATAACATGCATTTTTAAAACCCTGATTCGGCTAACAAGTCTTTATGGATGACTACCTCTGACAGTTCTAGTGTGTGCTGTATCATACTATGTATGCTTTATTAAGTTGGTTATGTGGGCCAATAACATTCATTCAATTGTTTGTTGACCCTATTTAAAGAGGCAAATATCTATACTAATATTATAAAGCTGAAGAGTTTGTTTGTTTGTTTGAACGCGCAAATCTCAGGAACTACTGGTTCGAATTGAAAAATTCTTTTTGTGTTGGATAGTCTATTTATTGAGGAAGGCTATAAGCTATATGTTTAAAATAACACTATCTGTCTGTCAGTCTACTCGAGCAAATCTCCAAAACGGCTTAACTGATATTTATGAAACTTCACAGATGTGGAAAGGAAGTGGTCAAAAATGACATACACTACTTTTTGTATGTCTGTATGAACGTCCATCTGTCTATTCGAGCTAATCTCTAAAACGACTAAACCGATTTTAATGAAATTTCACGGGTATGAAAAGGAGGTGGTCAAAAGTGACATACGCTACTTTTTGTCCGTCTGTCTGTCTGTACGTCTATGTGTCTATTCGAGCTAATCTCCAAAACAGCTGAACAGATTTTAATGATACGATGATAAGAGTGGTAAAAGGTTGTCAAGAGTGACATCAGTTACTTTTTGTGGCTGTTTGTCCTCACTGATCTATCAGCGTAGATAAAGCCGAAACTACTAAGTCTAGGAAGCCGAAATTTAGAACAGTGGTTTATTTTATAACGTGAGTATTAATTTTTTAAGAAAGGAATATTTGTAAATTTCAAATTTAAGGTGGGAGGGATGGAGGGGCTTTGTAATGAGTCTTTGTTCTTTAAAGTTAGAAACATAAAAATTTTAACATAAATAAATAATGACGTGTTTCAGGGTTTTTGGATTTCCGCATTTTGAGGGTGCAAAACCGGGGGTGAAAAGTATGGGAGTATCGGTTTTCTTGACGGAGTGAGGAGAATGAAGATTGAAAGTTTGAATGGATGTACCCAATATTAGTTTCAGCAAAAAGTACCTATGTATAAACTATTTCGAATGTTAATACTACTTAAAACAGGAATGTGTAGTCTACGCAAGCAAAGCTGCGGGCGGTCGCTAGTACTATATATTTGTGAACACAAACAGCAGTTTAAGAGTTAACGCCTGCTGTTTACCTGCCATACTCCACATCATCATCATCAGTGTCTCTCCTTCAGCCAGTTATGCAACTGAAAGGGATGAATCCCGATATACCGAAGGGAGCGTGGTTATAGGAGGGAATGTAGGTCGTTGCAGCTTGGAAAGGGAATGAGGGGATTTTTTATATCCTACCGGTTTACATGCAACCTGAAGCCAGAGAAAGGAAATGGGAGAGGTGGATAAATATTATACTGTGTACATATATGAATGGTGAGAGGATAAAGCTGCATTTATGGTTCTTCCTCAGATGTTTCGCTGTCTGCCTCGGGAATTTTATATATTTCAGCAGCCTGCCTTTATTCCTTGTCTATCTTCTGCTATCCTGATGCAATCACGTTGGTTACGCTATTAGTATTGCATGTCATGCTTCAGAGAATCCCTCCAGGTGAATATTGTTCTGCTTTTTTTCTTTTTGTTAGCGAACCAAGTGTCCGTATTAGAATGTAGAGGATAGGTTAGTATTTACCGCAACCGTGGGAAGTCCATTCTTTGGGGCTTTGGTCTCAATAACTATGTGTATTGAGATTTGGGGTCCAATTTGCAGGTTGCTTTTGCCGTTATTTTTAATGTTGTTCTGTTTTTCGTAGTTGTTTTTTAGTATTCCTAGTCGTAGTTGTTTTGCAGTATTCTTTGTCGTAGTTTGTGTAGTTACTGATGTCATGGTTTAGGGAGCATTTTCATACTTTAAATATATGTCATACTTTAAATATATGGCATACTTTTAGAAATGTACCGTTAACTTCGTCTAAGGCTTAAGTGGCTTTTGCTAGCGCGAACAATTTAAGACAAGTCATGGCTGGTGAAGTAACTTTTTTGTAAATGAGTTCTGTGATTTTCTATTCTAGTTTATCTGTTGAGTATACGGTGGAAGAATTTTGGAATAACTTACGGCTTTCTTACATTTAATGTTTATAGTAGCTTTTTTCTGTCGTGCGTTGCTGTTATATTGGTGCCTAAGTACGTTATTTCTTGGACTGTGAGTATAATTGCGCCTCCTAGTAGATTGGAACTTTGTAGACGGTAGGACCAAATGGGTCTCGTATAACGAATCTAGTTTTTCTTCTTTTAAAACGAATTATATTGTTTTCGACAGTGCTTTCGTTTTGTTTAGTATGCGGTCTATAATGACGATATTATTTCCTATTAGAATTAGGTATGTCAAAGTATCAGTGGAAGTTTAATTTCATTGTCTTGACGCCTAAATTTACAATTAATTAGCTATTTGTTAGTATTGGCTAAATAAACATTGATCAAAATAACGTTCTTTGTAGGCAATATCCATACATCGGTCGTTTTGTACACAAATTGTGAACACTATCTTATAGGACAGTTCATATTCTTTTCATGTATAGTAATGTAAAACAATTTACAGGTTATAATATGTATTATAAAATATTTAAGTATTATATCAGTAGTTTAGTACTCACAGTACACAATCTACCTAGTTTAGTCTTAAACAACCATATGTGAGATGTCTTAGATGTTGATATCAAATTAATATAATCTTCAAATTCAGTAACTTTCTTCACAAATAAAGCTAACAAATACTGCATAAATTAAACCTTTTAAGGTAAAGGTTCACTCTGACAATGACTCTGCATTGTTTTTATATTTTTTATTATGCAACAATGCATCCAATAAATCATTAGTTAAAAATATCACTACATATTATAAAATAAAGTCCCCTGCTGCGGCTGTCTGTCTGAATGCGATAAACTCAAAAACTACTGAACGAATTCGCATATTGTTGACACCAATGGATAGAGTGATTCAAGAGGAAGGTTTCCGTATATAATTTATTAATGTTTTGTGGAAATTTGTTGAAATATGAGGATTATTGTTGAAGAAATCGGAATAAAATCAAGCCGGCTAGGAGCTTTCATCAAAAACGCTGCCTAATCCTTTTTAGATATAACAAAATAATGTATGGAGGAATTGTGTATCTTTTATAGGACTAAAGAAAAGGCCTCGATGGCATATGTCTATCTTTTATGGATAGCTTACTATACCTATTTTTATGTTTAAAAAAAAGGTGTCATATGATGAGGTAATTGGAAAGCAATTTATAGGGATACAGTATTAATCCTTATCAAATTAAATACGTTATTTAGCATTTCATGCACATTATGATTGCCCTTTACACTATACAATTTAAATTAATATCTTAGGCGCGATCGCGAAATATAAATATCGCGTGACCAGCCGGGCGTCGCGCCGCGGCGGCCGGTCATACGGGACGACGCGACACGCGTGGTTAGGTTATATGTATTTTATTCTTTACTTTTTCAAATATTTATAGAATTTGAAATAAAATACTTTAAAAATACTCCAAGTAGGATGAACTTACGTCACATTTAAATGAAATTAAATCCAATCCACATGTTCGACGGAACAAGCTGATATGACACTACGACAGAAAAAACATTACGGCTTATATGCTCTGCTAACCGTGCGAAGCGACGGGTCGCTAGTGGCTAATAATACATACTAATCTTTTTTACCTTTTTAAAACAATGCATTTATGAACTTCAATTTCATGTGAAGAAACGAAGCTGCTTGTAGTGGACATCTGTTTTATGAAATACATGTATAAAATTAAAAAAAAAAAAGTACATAATGGTCATTATAATTTTAAGTAATGATTTAATAAATGAGTTTTAATATAATTTAAAAAAATAGAAATAATATGGAGTCATTGTCACAATCCATAACAATGGATAAAATAACTGACTATAAATAAGTATAATTTATACATTTTAAGTTAGCCTTATTTGTGTAGAAAGTTGCTACAACAACTTTTTCAATCATTTTTAAATTGGATAATCCGTTAATACTTTTTTGAAGAAATTCAACAAATAATTATAGGTATACTACCGACCCTCCCGCAGCTTCACTCGCGTGGAATTCGTTTTTCATAGGAATCATTTTTTTTATCTCAGTCTTATGTTATTCTCGTTCTTCCCTTTCCCGTTTTCGTTCCCGTCATACAAATGTTCGTGGCCCTAGTTTCATCCGGTTTACGTTTTTATTCTCATCAATGTGGGCGGGGTAAGGGATGGCGCCTTATAATGATTGATGAATTAATTAACACTGCCATCTGTTAGGAATTCATAGAACTTACAAATAAAAACTCAATTGTCATATAACAGACATTTAATTTGCAGTAACTAATATTGAGGTCAATAATCGAGATAAAAACTATTCTATCTTTTAAGTTGGACCAAATGACACGATTACGAAATTTCATCAAGATTGGTTAAGTAGTTTCGAGTTTATCCCGGACATACATCGTGACACAAGATTTATATATATATATATAGACAATCGGCGCATAATTTGAATGAGTTAAATCCTTTTAGAACTAAGTAATGCATAACAAAAACAAATGATCAGTATTAACAAATAATGACAACATGAGTAGTAGCTTCAGGTTACTTTAACGCATTTAGCATAGAATAAGTTTTTAAATTTATTTAGTTTATTTAAATTTATTTAGTTTCACATACATTTTGGGTTTATATAAAATAACTAACCTTGTGCATATTCTCTCACACCGCTCATTGCCTTGCAGTCTTATGATCCTTGAGAGCCGTCTGGTCATCAGGTGGAGATAATTTGTTCATAAATAGTAATAATATTTTTAATTATGTGGTAATTATTACAAACTTTAAATTGGCGACACTGAAAATGTATTAGTTCCTAATAGAATTCAACCCATTCTCTTAGCGCGCGGATAATATCGTCAATAATAACGCTCCCAAAATATGTGATTTTGATGTATTTTGAGTATAGCAGGCATAAATCCTCTAATTATGTATGCTCTCTTGTAATACAACTTTAACATTATGTTAACATTATAAAGAATAAATGCTACAGATTAGCATAATATATAAAATCTCATCTATTAAATATGAGATAAGCAAAGCCCATTAAATACCTAGTTTTAAAATACAATCCATAAAGGTACAAATACTTACCCATCATAAGTAACTCAAGAAAATCAGCAGAGACTCCACCTTCAGGCACTGAGGCCGCATAGGCAGACATTTTTGTGTCCATTTCTAATAAAATATGTTCCCAAGCTTCTGTTATTGATGTCATGGTTTGATCTATGTGTGACAGTAATTGGATTATTCGATCATGCTTACTTGCTACTGCAAATAATTCTTCAGAGTATACAGACAAAACGGCAGTATTTAGAGTGACGATGTTTATGCTTTTACTCATAATATCCATGTAAAATATCTGCATGACACTGAAGTCATCAGATAAAATGATGTTTACAACTGAGTAATCACCATAATCATCATTTATCAACTGTGCAACATTCACAGTACCAAAAGGAAATCTGCCAAATATACTCATGTGAATAGATCCTCTACCATATCCGATTATAAGCATACTGAGTTGTGTTTGTTTTTTTGACTCCTTTATGTCCGGAGCATCATCCTCATTCTTTTTATTCTTAAAATTGGAATGCAGGGGTAACAAATTTGGCAGGAAAATACTGGCCGCATCCTGAAAATTTACAATGGTAAATTCTTAAAATATCAAAAGAATTTATGACTCAATTATAAGGTATTCCTAGACTTTTTCATAACTCACATATATGTTGTATTCCATAGCACTATCCATATTTCCTGACATGACTGCCCAAGTAATGCAAGAAATGCCACATTCCTTTTCATTTGAAGATATATGTATTGGTTCTTCTAAAAAAAATTTATCAAGAATTTCCTTATCTTCAATTTCTACGATACAGACACATCCAGAATTGTAACCAATAGCAAGAGCCTGTAAATTTTACAAGTTATATTAATATGTGTTATGTTTATGTGTATGTGTAAATCATTACATCAAATATTTTTGTAAATATTTTTTTACTATTTGATATAAAATGTTGACCTTGCCATCGGGTCGCCATGCCATTGCACTAACAGTGTTTTCTTCTTTTGGAGGAGATAAATTCCATACTTTTTGCCAATGCAATCTATGAACTTGAACTTCACCTGAAACGAACAATAGGATTGATAACAACATAATTACTATACATCCGTAACATCAAATATACAAATATAGTGTGCATGAACATGTTTATTTGTTCCGCATCTGGCTGTAAAAGTATCTACATATGTATATACTAGTGACCTGCTCCGGCTTCGCACGGGTAGCAAAGGATATATACCTACATATTTTTCTACCGTAGTGTGGTATCAGCTTGTTGTGTCAAGCATGTGGATTAGATTTAAATGTAACATATGTTCATCCTACTTAGAGAGAGTGTTTTATTTCCAATTCTGCAAATATTGGAAAAAGTAAAGACTACATACATATAAACTAAAATATTTCTTTGTATACCACATTGATAATTTCTGCCTAATTACATTACGTGAGTCGCGTCGGTGTGAGGCTTGAATTTATATTGGCGCGCGATAGGTTTAATTTTGCGTTAACTTCTGAAATATTAATTTAAATTCTATGGTGTAAAGAGTAATTGGAAAATGGTAGATTAAGCTTCAAGCCCCCTCACCCTGGTGGATGCCTAAGCCCCTGCAGTGGGGCATAATAAGCTGGTGGAATGGAAAGAGCAATTATAACGTGCATGAAATGTTTAAGGTAACTAACATATTTAATTTGATGGATTAATATTGTATCTGTGTTATAGCTTTCAAATTACCATATTAGGGAACGTACCTATACATACTCATTTTTTTTTACAATTTTTTAACCCCTCTCCTCTTTGACCACTGACCACTTATAGTGTATGCCAAAACCCCCTCATATTTTTCACATACTAATTCATAAATATGATTTTAAATCATTTTTAGCAAACAGAAAGTAAAAAAAAAATATTTGGCTCATAATAATTGTGTTCATTGATATGGCACTTGCCACCCAAAACAAGTCTTTTTGTTTTATTCAGAATTATTTTCCTAGAGGATATTAACTATGTGACAAAAGACCTAAGCCCTCCCTTGTGACCAAGCGTGGTATTTTAAAGACAGACCCCCCCCCCTCAATGGGTCATGTGGTATGGGCACGTTCCCTTATATGTGTCTACTTTTTTAAACATTAAAATAGACACAGTATGCTATCCTTAAAAATAGACATATGCTATTGCAGATTTTTCTTTAGACCTATAAAAGGGGAACATTTACTCCATGCATTATTTTATTATATCTGAAAGGGCTAAGGCAGCGTTTTTGATGAAAGGTCCCAGTTAGTTTGTTTTCTTCTGACATCTTTAACAATAGTCATATTTTAACTATATTAAAAGTTGACATGCCTGCAAAATGGGTATTTAATATCTTCACTATCACTACTTGTTATAAAACAAGTTCCCCTGCCATGTCTGCCTGTTTGAACGTGATAAACTTAAAAACTAGTGGACGGATTTTCATACGGGTTTGACCACCGGACCGAGTGATTCACAAGAAAGGTTTGTGTATAATAATGTATTAACATTTTTTTCTAAATTGGTTGAAACGTGATTGTTGAAGATGTCGGTGAAAACCAAGTCAACCGGCAGCTTTCATCGAAAACGCTGTCTTTTGTAGGAAGTCCGCGATGGCATTTTGAAAATACAAGTCCCATTTGTTTAACCACAAACCCCAAAATTTCTACAGCAAACGGATCATGTCACCACCTACAAGACAGTAAGTTATCAAACAAAACGGTTCATATATACTTAAATTTAATTAAACCATGAAAAAAATGCTTTGGATTTCTATACAGAATACGAATAGACTGGGTTGGCTTTCTCCCCAGCCTATGTGAAATTTAAAGTGTTATGTTTTACCTTTGTAATTGCTTAAAGCCAATAGATCCAATCTATTACTCCAAACCATAAGACCAACTTGGTTGGCTACATGCCTTTCTTCCATTTGACGCATTCCACAATGATACATAATTATTTTCTGTGGTGAGACACGAGATAATGAAATAAAATTACTAGGAATTTGCACATCAACACATCAAGGGCGTTTTTTTGTATTTGCACCGATCATCCATGGCATCGATGTAACAAATTCCAGGACTTAGGTTAAATTAGTACTACACACAAAATTAAGTACAACTGTTTAACAAAACTAATAACTACAAAGTACTCTGTGTGTTTAACTATTCTGATTTGTTCTGCCAAACCTTTAATTACAAAGCTACTTAATTAGTAAATATCTGTAGGTAGAGGAAAATGGAAAATCTTCAGTAAATCGACAACAATCTTAACAATTACTAAAGATATAGAAGGCATTTTTTAGTTCCATGGTATTTACATATATTTGTTTCATTTTCCACATGGTACATTTCAGTGTGAGTGAAAAAAATGTAAGTTTAAATGACAGTTTGCTTCAATCTGGTTTGTACCATAGACATATATATACTAGCGTAGGAGACCAACTGACATCTAAACATCGCATGACCGAAACGGAAATGAGTATGTGTGCAAAATTCACATGTGGTTGAGCCAGTTTTAGTGATGTGCATGGGTGTTTTTTATATTATCGATAGCACGTAGTACTTTCATGACAATGTGTCGTTGAAATTACCGCGATATCATAAGTCGAAATCGGCAATCCTATTTATTATTTTGAATCTGCTATACTACATAATTTTTGTTTTGAGTTACTTTTCCTAACTTTTAGTTTTTTAAAATGACAAATCATCAATCAGTCAATTCAAATGCCATTTCCTTTACTCCAATAAATATTTTTTTTTGTTAACAGTTGATAATAAAAAATTTGCAGAAGTAAAGAAAGCATTAACATCATTATGGAAATGTTAATATTTAGTTGAATACAAGCCAAGTAATAAATAAAACAATATAAATAAACGATTTTTATTTTTAATTACAATACGTCACGTTGCAACGCATAACAACAAAATTTTAACTTTTTGTAAACAAAAAAATGAGAATGTACAAAACAAAAACATTTACAATAGAGAAGTTCATGATGTTCAAAATATACAATTTAACTCGATAGAATTGAAAGATAAACCAAAACTAATAAAACAGTGAAAGTTTTTTTTAAATTCGTCAATAAATGACTGAGAAATAAATTATTGATATTTATTAATTTGACGACCGCTTAGCCTAGTGGGTAGCGACCCTGCCTACGAAGCTGGAGGTCCCGGGTTCGAATCCCAGGTCGGGTCAGTATTTATATGATGAATATCGATACTGGTACCGGGTCTTGGTTGTTATATGTATGTGATGTCTTCGCTTGGTACGCAAAACAGAAGCTAATGCTTAGTTTGGGGCCACGACGTTGTAATGTGCACGTTATTATTATTATTATGTATTTTCGTGCGGTTTGACTGGTGGATTCTTACTGCCCATGACGTCACATTGTCTACTCGATTGAGTGTCGCGTCATCTCACTGCACCACAAATTATGCCTTGGATGCCTTGGACTAGTCTATAATATCTTTTGTTTCTTTGTGTAATAGGTAATTAAGTTTTATTTGAATATAAAGGAACAAGTTTTTGTAAAAGACAAAGTGATAATTTACCTAAAATTGATATTTTCACTGTGATGGACTTTTCTTCAAATCCATTTTATATTAGTGCTGAAATAAAGGTTTAGGCTCTAAAGTTGAAGGTCCTGGTGATATATCCCGGTAAACGTACGCTGACACCGATCGCTTGGTCTTCAGATTGACCTGTATAGAAATTACAGTTGGCATAAATGCTCTGACTTTAGATATTAAGTATTATTAGTATATTACTTAATATACTTAGTAAGCACATATGAAAAAAAAAGAAACCCCTAACGGCACAAATTCAGTAGGTATAGATCCTTTCTTCAAAAGTCGTCGGTGATTTAGTTAGACAAAACAGTTATCCGTAAAATGTCTACTGCAAACCAAAGAATGTTTTCGAGGAGTCCCACCTGTTCTATTTAACATTTTTTTCCATTGTTCTATGCTAACCGTGTTTACAGGAAACCTGGATATTATGAAATAGTCATCATTATCAGGAAGCATTTTTTAACACCGCAGTTTCTTGGAGGAAAATGAGGTTAAACTATTGTATACAGTAGTTTTGTCATTCAAAGTTAAATTATTTACGACGTTCATAATCAGAGAACAGATAGAACGTCAGACTTTAAATCATAAATAAATAACGATTAAAATTAAATAGAGCATCAGATTTTAAATCTTAAATAAATAACGATTAAAATTAATTGTGTATATATCTTATATTTTCATTTGAAAAAGTCTTGTATTTACATATATACCCTATGTGTAGTATATATGTATAGATGTCATACTTTCCCTTACAATGTGCTGCCAGGCTAAATAAACCTCACAATATGTTTAAAAACAGTTAACGACATCATTCCAGTGGAACAGGTGCAATTAGGTAATATCAAATTTACAAAATATTTATATTTGAAAATATCGACATATCGATACATTTTGTGCAATCCCTATGCTTCATTGTTTGATTGTAATTTTACACAATATTTTTGTATCGTACACATAATTGTTTAAAATAACAAATTATTTACAAAATAAAGTATTTACCGTATACTACTGATGTACAACCAAGTAAATTTAGGATTGCTTTTTATAAAAATAAGCATTAAGATAACAGTATGTTATTGGCAGTACTTACCGGTGAAATGTCTCTTTATTTGGATTATTAACATATGTTACAGTGCAATTTAAAACTGAACACTACACCATTTTTATCACAAGAATTAATTTTTGTAGAATTCAAAACGATTAAAACACAAAATAGAAAACAAAGCTGGACCTTATTTTGACAAGTGAGTAAAGAAGACTAAATGTGTTCAAAGAGGTTTTATGTCAGATTTTCTTGCATTTCTTTCTCGCATGTAGGATTTCCGCAAAGAGCTGGATGTCATTCGCACACTGTGTTCCTCTCTTACGCTAGTATATATACCTTTATGCTTTGTACCCACTTCTCAGTGACATTAGTCTGACTAGTCAGACAGACGTTTCCATCAAATTATTTAAATTTTTGATAATTTATAGGTAAATTATTAAATTAATTTGTGTAAAATAAATTCGCCACGAAAATGGTTTGTGTTGCAATAAATGCCTACAGTCACAGTTCCTCAAAATCAACAGAAAACGAAACAATTTCGTTCTATCGGTAAGTATCAAATGCCTTTACTTTGCTTTTAAACACTAAGAAATGAACAATTTTATTATAACGCAAACAATAGCCTACATTGCACTGCAAATATTAAAATTACTAAACCGTAATAAAACAGCTTAAAAGCAGTAAAAAAATAATTTATTTTTATATTTACGTTTGTTACAGAGATCGATACCATATGTTTGTTTTTAACGATATTTTATAGCGACATCTTATTAATGTACTAATTTGGCCTAATAATCTTCTCATAATAAAAACCGGTCAAATGCGAGTCCGACTCGTATAAACACGGGTCCGCATCAGAAAGAAACAATAAAATAATTACAGCTTGGCAAAAAAGTCTAGAAATAGAACTAATTTTTTCTCTACTGGCAGCATTGTATTTGCTGTCAAATGTAATAATCATTAGATATCTACTGTGACTCGATATTGTCATTCATGTTTTAAGACTTACGCATTAATATGTCGTCTGAATTACGTTGAGATTACTCAAAATGAGTTTTTATAAAAATAATGATTAAGTGGATCAAGCGGAAATATGTAATATATATTTATGTATTTGATATTGTGAACAAGATGAAAATAAATCAAAGTTACCAGCCGATTCTGTTATCTTTTATTGTAATAATTACTGTACTTACTCGAGATTGAACGAAATCTGAACGTTATGGAAAAAAATTGACCTCATTTTCGGTTTCAACACACTAAAAAACATTTACTTACAGTAGATGATATTATCAAATTAAAATTCGAAAAAAAAAATTTGTAGACCTTGTCATATTAATATTTTGCTAATAGCTTGTCATCCTGCGTTGATGCTTTTTAGGTACGTTTCTTTTTCATTTATTATTAATTCTTGCTTAGTCAAGGGCCATTATAACTTTGCGTTGACGGATACACAAATAAAGCTAAATTATGATACCTAAATAAGGTTTAAAAGAAAAGAAGACAGACAGAAATAAAACTGCAAAAGAAAATAGAAATAAAATTGTTTAGTGAAAACTCCGCAAAAACAAAGACTCGACTTCTTTGATTTGCTACAGCTTTAAATTTAGTGAACTGATTTCGATAATTCTTTCACAGTATCTACACTAAGTTATAAAATAGTGACTACACACAAAAATTATCAAAATCGATTCATAACTTTTAGAAATATTAACGGCCAAACATACATGTATAAAGTGCTATTGAATTAAGTCCAAATATTTTAAGAACTGATATTAGAACGCGACTTGAGCAATCATGGCATATCTTCGCAATGCTAATATGTAACCTTTATAGGCCACTAATTACCTACCCTAAAAAAAGTGTTCATCAATAGTCGAGCAATGGCTGACCCCGATAATAAAAAACGAGAAATGTGAAGAGGAAAAAAGATGTGTCTCTGACTTCGCCTCCGCTCGGCGACTGTTTACAACCAGTGGCGTGAAATAGCAGCTGGGATATGGAACGGCCAAAGTGGCGTATTAGACCAGCTAATTCACTGAATCTACCCTATGTTGAAAACTCAAAAATCATCAAAATGGATTCAGATTTTTCAGAAGAAGTGATATTAGAACGCGACATGAGATCAGTGCATTGCGAAGCTAACCTAACCTAACCTAACTTTTGTAGGCCACTAATTACCTACCCTAAGAAAAATGTTCAACAGTCGAGTAATGGATGAACCCCATAATAAAAAACGAGAAATATGAAGAGGAAAAAATAATGCGTCAGCGGAAATTATAGGTTCTGTATCGTAATTATCATGACGCATAGTTTTTTATTCCTCGGTTCCCTCATAATAAAATCTAAATTCACCGTAGTACTTTTCCCAGTGTAGTAGTACAATATTTTATGCTAGCCACACAGAAGTGGTGTAGAAAGAGATAGTCAGGCACCCGGTTACTTCCCTTTCGCACTTTCTTTTTTAATAACCAGTTTACGTAAGACCACGCTAATGTTAGAGAGATAACATTCCAGTTGTACGTAGTACTTATTAGTTCCATGCGATATACCTACTGACCATAAAGGTATATATACTAGCGTAAGAGAGGAACACAGTGTGCGAATGACATCCAGCTCTTTGCGGAAATCCTACATGCGAGAAAGAAATGCAAGAAAATCTGTCATAAAACCTCTTTGAATACATTTAGTCTTCATTAATCACTTGTCAAAATAAGGTCAAGCTTTGTTTTCTATTTTGTGTTATAATCGTTTTGAATTCTACAAAAATTAATTCTTGTAATAAAAATGGTGTCGTGTTCAGTTTTAAATTGCACTGTAACATATGTTAATAATCCAAATAAAGAGACATTTCACCGGTAAGTACTGCCAATAACATATTGTTATCTTAATGCTTATTTTTATAAAAAGCGATCCTAAATTTACTTGGTTATACATCAGTAGTATACGGTAAATACTTTATTTTGTAAATAATTTGTTATTATAAACAATTATGTGTACGATACAAATATATTGTGTAAAATTACAATCAAACAATTAAGCATAGGGATTGCACAAAATCAATCGATATGTCGATATTAATGGAGAAGTAAACTAAAAATTTAATATTTAATAAACTATTTGCTATTATTAAAATTTAAGCTAAATAAAACAAAAACAAATAAAGAAAGTATAGGAGATAAAAGTCGCACTTGCAAAAATAATTTTGCTCCGTACGACGGCTCAGCGTGTGACGTCACGCTGCCCGAATTCATTGGCATTCAGTCATCCGCGCGCTAACAAGTCACAGTGTTTTGATTATTTCTAAAGATAAGAGTAATTTCTCGTGATGGCTGAATGATTATAGAGTTAGAGTTAGAGATTATGATTATAGAGTAAACAAATTTGACGGCAGCGTTGTGCCAATAATGTAAGACTCCAGGGAAGAACCTAACTAGGTAGGTAGAGTAGCTGAATTTTATGAGTCAAACAAATTCACAATCGAAGATGGATTAGTTGGCCGAAGGGTCATATGAAAGTACAATCCTCCGACCGGCCTCCGAATACCGACTCATTTTGGAGGTACTTTTTGGATTAGCCAGAGAGGATCGAGTGCCCTGTAAATAACTAACGAAATAATAATTAATTATATTTATACAATTATTCTTAAATTATATAGTAGTAACGATTAACGGTTAAGTTGAATTAACGTCACGCTCGTTTTTTTATATTGTATGGTGGTACGGAACCCTTCGTGTGCGAGTCCGGTTTTTTTTTAAATTCAGTTTCATGTGTCCGGTGTTTGAGCTTGTTTGATTCGTCTTAACAAGTACTCTGGATTTTTGGGTGTTATTGAACAATTATAAAAATAAATAGGTACACAAATGTCTATAATAACCATATCAAATTTCAGCTTTTTAGCATTAAATAATTTACTTTTAGACTATATTTTTCAAGATTTAATTACAAATGTATAGTTTTCAGATTTTCCCTTATACTTGTAGTATAGGACGGTATTATTTGCCAAATTTCATAGTTATAGGTCAATGGAAAGTACCTTTTAAATTTTGATCCCTGTGAGAGTGTCGAAATATACGTTTTTGCGGCATAAACAGCCGTATATTTTTTACGTTAATTTAGAAATTTGATTTTCTTCACAACTTTAAGGGACTGTAGACCAGATAAAGGGTCTTGACAGACAGACGAACGGAGGGAAAGACGGACAGAGATGGACATCTTATAAGAGTCCCGTTTTTTCCTATTAAGATACGGAACCCTAAAAACCAGACTTTACATAATTACGCAGGTAAATACGTGTAAAGTTTAAAAACTAGCACTTTTCAGCACTAATTTATGACTAATTTGAAGAAAAAAGTCCATCACAGTGTAAATATCAATTTTAGGCAAATTATTACTTTGTCTTTTACAAAAATTTGTTTATAATCAGATAAAACTTAACTACCTATTACATAAAGAAACAAAAGATATTATAGACTGCGATGAAATATAGGAATTTTATCTAAGACATAATTGGTGGTGCACTGAGACGACACGACAATCGATCGAGTAGGCAATGTGACGTCACGGGCAGTAAGAGGCCGCCTGTCAAACCGCACGAAAATACATAAATTTCAATAAATTATTTCTCAGTCATTTATTGACGAATTTAAAAAAACTTTCACTGTTTTATTAGTTTTGGTTTATCTTTCAATTCTATCGAGTTAAATTGTATATTTTGAACATCATGAACTTCTCCATTGTTAATGTTTTTGTTTTGTACATTCTCATTTTTTTGTTTACAAAGAGTTAAAATTTTGTTGTTATGCGTTGCAACGTGACGTATTGTCATTAAAAATAAAAATCGTTTATTTATATTGTTTTACTTATTACTTGGCTTGTATTCAACTAAATATTAAAATTTCCATAATGATGTTAACGCATTCTTTACTTCTGCAAATTTTTTATTATCAACTGTTAAGAAAAAAAAATATTTATTGGAGTAAAGGAAATGGCATTTGAATTGATTAATTGATGATTTGTCATTTTATAAAACTAAAAGTTAGGAAAAGTAACTCAAAACAAAAATTATGTAGTATAGCAGATTCAAAATAATAAATAGGATTGCCGATTTCGACTTATGATAACGCGGTAATTTCAACGACACATTATCATGAAAGTACTACGTGCTATCGATAATATAAAAAACACCCATGCACATCACTAAAACTGGCTCAACCACATGTGAATGTTGCACACATACTCATTTCCGTTTTGGTCATGCGATGTTTAGATGTCAGTTGGTCTCCTACGCTAGTATATATATGTCTATGCTACTGACCGTCTGTCTGACAAACTGACCACCATATCCTGTGACCATAGCCATGACACTGACACTGACAGTGAAACATTGTTGATTGTTGTCAATTGTTGTTGGTGGATTTTTATGTGTTGGAAAGATTTTTCATTTGTTTTGAAATTCTCTTACATATTGCGTATTCTTCGGTAATAAACTGAATACGTACTATTGGCTTCAATAATATTAAACTGAGTTGTAATTTACTCACAATTCATAAAAGCCATGGCGTCTCCATTAGAACAGTTTGTAAATAATGTTCGGACCATGTCGGCATCAGGTAGTATTCTTGTCAGTTTATATTTGCATCGATATCACTCTAAGCTTTGGAAAATATAATTAACAGATTTAAAGGTAGTGCTTTACAATCTTGCCTGACGAAAAGTTGAAATTATACTGCTTTTCGAACGGCGATAGCATTTTTGATATCCAAAACGCACTAATTTTTCTCATACTGTTAGAGCTTTCCAATGTAACCTGCTGAAAAGTTACAAAATATTTAATCAGGCTTTTGGGGGAGGCGTGTAGGAACCTCATGCAGTAAATATTTTTTTAAGGAAAAAAAAAATTATAAGGCGCTTATTAGTGGCTCGTCGCTCTGTTCGGTTTCGCTTCTCGCATTATCACAAGCAAACCATGACCTAACCTTTTTTTTTTGAAATGATGGACCATCAACATACGTCAGCCAGATTTCAAATTGATAATTTTTATGAACATAATTTTCATCAGGCAACAATGGAAAGCCGACCTCTCATACTTATTCAAATGCTCATGCATAATTTCTCTAACCCGTTGTTTGCTGATATGCAACTTTTTGGCTATCTGCCATCATTCTATTCTTCTTTTTTTTTTATCTTTAACAATTTAAAGTTGGTTGGTGACCGTTTTCGCTTAAATTTTTATTATCACTTACAATATATTAAATAACAGATAAGTAGATGGGTTTACAATCTTATAATAACTAAAAAGTGAAAAATTAAAAAACTGACCAAATGTGTGTTGGACACATCAACCTTGGGTTCCATAGCACGTACTACAAGCAATGATGTTATAATCACTAATCACAAAAAACAAATACATGTTTCTCGTATGCCCCTTTAATGTTTAATTTAATTATAGTGGCCATAGTCTGGGGACATTTTAAGTGTCTATCCTTACGATTCAGAAGATACAGCCCTGTAATACATGGACGGACAGACAGCGGAGCCTTAGTAATAAGGTTCCTGTTGGCACTCTTTGGTTATGAAACCCTACAAAAGTAAATAAAAAAATCAAAAACCAGATGTGTAAAAAAGAAACTAAAAAATGTAAACAAGATGTCACACTTCTCTCTCTGATTCCACAGTTCCTTCTCTCTCTGATTCCACAGTTCGTGAGTACACCCAAGAAACCTCATACTGTAAACAGTATCATGCAGTCGAAGGCTTATAACTTGAGAGAATTTTTCAAATCAACTTTTTTTGCATTGTATATGAACATTATGTAACATTAGAATAGAAATGGGAATATATTGTCCTTGAATTTTTCAAAAGATAAATATTTCCTATTTCTACTTACACAATATGAAAGGTTGAGTTTAGTATTATGCAGCACATGCATGCTATTAGTGAGTAGTACTCTTCTCATGTCTCTTATGCCTCTTCCTCAGCTTCATGCAGTACTGTTCTAAACCCTTAGCAATATAAAATTATTTTCTTCAATCACTCACTATGTGCAATAAAATAGAAGTAAAAATTTATAACGCAATGACACCGAAATCAGTTTCCACTTGGTGGTGTGACTCACAACTCAGCTATTTGTCAAAATGATTCAAATGATCCTAAGTTGGCTCTTCAAAAAATATTAAAATGTGTTTCTTATTATTCTACCGTTAGCATGAAAAACAACAATTCCTCAATGCTGCTTTGTTTATACTCATCACCAAAGGACAAACAAAAGAGAAATTACTTAAACTATACTAATTATGTTTTAGATTCTTTACATACATGTATTGATTCAAAATTTTTGTTGTTAATTTTTCTCTAAATACAAACATACTAAAAAACTGCAAAAAATATTACTAAAAGCAAATTCATATGAATTTGACAGATACCCATACCTAAGTTACAAGTGGCACTGCATACCTAGTGACAAAAAAAGTTCAATAGCCTTTTCACAGTGTAGATGCCTATAAAAAAATATTGTTTTTCCAACTTCACTAACTTTATTTAGTCTAGGGAATACTGACAGATGAATGGATGAACATCCAAGTCACTGTTTCATTTTTAACTTTTGAGGAACTTCAAAACTGTATAAAGTAGTAGTTGATGATATTTATAAATTGTACAAATATACCATAGAAAATAAATAACAAAAATTTCAAAGTTTGATTTTTTTATTTTTACGTCTATTTCAGGCAATTATCGAGAATTATGTGAGATAATAGGCAAATCAGATGAACTGCTTCAGCGGAACAGTGCTCATCTTAACACAGTGTTAGAAACACTAGATTTGCAACAACATTCTTTGGGAGCTTTAGCAGTATTAGTGGCAAAATATTCACATCCTCAGGTTAGATTATGTTTAGTTTTTACTTATTACTTCATATAACACATAAAAACTAGTTATATAATAACAAGTACCTCTAGTTACCTACTTTAGAATAAGATTTGTGATGACGGGCACTAAAGTGTAAAGTATCCTGGTATTTTACCAATATTTTGATATTTTATTGATTAAAATTAGATACCTTAAACTATGAAATTCTAAAAGTAGGAGAATCACAAATGAATTATAATAATAATAATATATAATAACACACACAAACACAACAACGCCTAGGTCCCAAACTAAGCATTAGCTTGTATTTTGGGTACCAAGCGAAGACAACACATACATATAACAACCAAGACCCGGTGCCAGTATTATATTCATCATATAAATACTGACCCGACCTGGGATTCGAACCCGGGACCTCCAGCTTCGCAGGCAGGGTTGCTGCCCACTAGGCTAAGCGGTCGTCATTACAAACTAGGGGTGCCAAAGTCTTCTTCTTTTTTTGGTTAGTGGCGTTCTAAGATATGTTAATTCTGCCAATGTCTAGTGTATGAGAGTTAAACTATTTTTATTGCAAAATAATGAAAACAGGCAACATAGTACGGTTAATATGGAGTTAACTTTTTCGAGTAAGATTGAGAAATGTTTTCAACATTGTCTAATTATCCGTGTTTTTGCAAAATTCCTAGGGTTTTCGCTAAAATTCGAATTATCAAATCATCCTACGACATATACATAAAAACAAAATATAATATTTCTTTGTACAAGTTCTTCCCAATTACATCACGCGTGTCGCGTCGTCAGTGTTGAACATTGACGAATTTATTTTGTCGCGGGATAGTCTGAATTAAATTGTATGGTGTAAAGGGTAATTATAATGTGCATCAAATGCTTAAGGAAACTAACATCTTTAATTTGATAAGGATTAATATCATAATTATGTCATAATTATCAATAGCATTCCAATTACTGTATTATATGTGACCATTTTTTCTATACATTAAAATAGGTATAGTAAGCTATCCTTAAAAGACAGACAAATGCCATCACGAATTTTTCTTTAGACCTATAAAAGAGGAACAATTCTTCCAAACATTGTTTTGTTATATCTCAAAGGGATTAGGCAGCGTTTTCGATGACATATTTAATGAACTTCGTCATATTTCGCCCAATTTACACAAAACATTAGTTTACATGTTGAATCATCACACACACGCATATAATAGTCTACATATACAGACTTATTGTATTAAACAAACCAATTATTTGCAGACCAACGGGGAGGAAGATATGTCAAATATGTTTGATAAAATCCATGAATTTATAACAAATTGCAATGGAGAGCAAGTGCGTTTTGCCCCAGATTTGTGTAAGTGTCTACTCAGTTATCATAATTGACAAAACAAGTGTTCTATTTGTTGTGTTAGATATGAGGTAATTTAAAAATAATAATATTGTAAAGACTGCCTGTAATAATTTTTACTAACATTCACTGTTTTGCAACATTTATACCACAACTGAGACTATTTTTTTTCAACAATTTAACTGAAAATATCCAAAACATTTTTCCAGATGCAGATTTGTGCCATTTAATGACAGAACGTCTAGTTTTGACGTCACAAGCGATCAGAGGAATAGAGATACTTAAGAAAGCTATACGTAAAATACAACTGTTCGATTCCCAGTTAACATCTATCCATGCTGATTTATGTCAATTATGTTTGTTATCGAAATGTATCAAGCCTGCCTTAGAATTTCTAGACACCGATGTAACTGGAATAAGCTCGGATGTAAGTTTTTCTCTTTATGATTTTAAGAAGTATTAACTATATTTCTAGCTTCACCTGTCCGAACACTATGATGTATACCATACAGAGCATTGGAATATGGTTTAAAAGTCAGTATGGATTAAAAAAAAAAATCAACTTATTCAAAATTCTTGGTGCATCTCAATAAAATTAAAAATTATGCTGAACACCACCAAAGCTCGTCTAAATTCTCTAATCCATTTAGTGAAATTTACATCAAGGTAGCTTCAGCATAAATAAAATGACAAGTAACCAATAACACAGAAAAAAAAATTAAAATACAATATTACGTTACATTTTTGCTGCTGTGAAGTTACTTACAGAAAGCATCGCAGTAGCATAAAATAGGAGCGTGGAGGAGAAAGAGGGCTCAGGTAGCTCGCGCTTCTCGCGCGCGCGTTGTCCGCCTTCCACTGCTACCCCTCACTGCCCGAGCGGACTACCTGCATTTTGCACGCAACTCAAAGCGGCAAAGATCCGTGCTTAATACTCTACGTCTTTATTTTTGTGTCTTATTGGAGGGTTGTAATGGATATAAAATCTGGATATATTTATATTGAGAATATATCAGTTTGTCAGTTTTGGGTATGGTTTTGGTTTGAATATTAAATGAATTCAAATGCATGCATCCAATTTAAAGTCCCCCTCTAGAAGTATCAAGTCCACAATATTTGATAATATGCAAAAGTATAAAGTACAATATTTGAAATAGATAACATCCAAAGTTACTGAAATTTTGGATTTGGTTACAGGTTTGGATATTTTTTTATTTCGGATATTCGATAGGTACTATTATTTACGGAATCCCATAACATTCCTGTGATATTTTAGTTAATATAGTGTAAACTGTTTGAAAATCTTTCATGTGGTATTTTTTTTTCAGCTCGGTGGAAATAATGACTCCAAACATTTCCTTTTATATTATTACTATGGTGGAATGATTTATACTGCCATAAAGAATTATGAGAGAGGTCTATACTTTTTTGAAGTTGTTGTTACTGTGCCAGCAATGGTGGTATCTCATATCATGCTGGAAGCTTACAAAAAATATATTTTAGTATCCCTAATACTCCATGGCAAGGTAATGTCTTATTTACAATTTCATATCTTTATAGTTTTCATCTTCATACTAACTAACTAAGAAACTAAAGTAGATTTGGTATGTCATTTGGTAAAATAACGATACAGATCGCGTGAAACTCTATGGCGGATCGGAATACAACGCTTTAGGCGTGCTTGTGCGGGTAAAGTCATATACCCCTCGCTCCACTGCCTCCCGCTTCACCTAAAATTGGTTACTGCGACGCGACTTGTGCCTACGTTCGGATTCACTATAAAGTTTGATTGTAACTGTACCATGTACAATGTAGTGACATGTGCAGATCAAGTGTGAATCAGCTCACTCAAATAAGTCACAAAGGAAGCAATAAGGGAACATACCATTTTTTTAAATAATTTTGGTTTAGAAACCATATAAAGTGAACATTTCCTTAATATGAACTAGCGACCCGCCCCAGCCTTGCATGTGTAGTAGAGCATATATGCCTACATTTTTTTTTTCTGTTGTAGTGTATCAGCTTGCGTCAAGCATGTAGATTAGATTTAATTAGATTTAAATGTCACATATTTTCATCCTACTTGAAATATTTTTAATGTATTTCATGTACCAACGCGAACCCTATTACTAAGCCTCCGCTGTCTGTTCGTTCGTCCGTCCATCTGTCTGTCACAGAACTGTATCGTTTGAATTGTAATTGGTACACTTGAAATTTTCACTAAATGTGTATTACTATGACCGCTATAACAACAAATAATGAAATTAAAATAAAGATAAAAATTAAAGGGGTGTCCCCCATACAAAAAACGTGTTTTTTCGACGTTTTTGGTGATCGGTGGTTGTAAGATCATTGCTTAAAGTTTATATTTTCATGAAGTATGTAATATGCAATCATGCCTCAACGCTGCATAGTTTTCGGTAGTTTTTTCGGATCGTCGACCTGTTCTTACTAAACTCAATTTGAAACATTAATTCTACGGCTGTATCTGATACAGCCAACCAGGAATTTCATTGAATATCATTAAATTTTGTTAACAAACTCGTATTTATAGCAAAACTTTTAAGGCATGGAGGTATAAATGTTATTTTCGCCTACCGCCCTCTATGGATAATGAAGCAAGCGTAAAATGAACTTCGAGAGTAGGAACGAGAGTCCTCTCGTTCCATTTTGGACAGTTTTGCAGCGCGCGATGACGCTTATTGGTTGAGGGATCATGTAAATATGGACATAGGTGAAATGGATATAGATTAAGGCTGAAAATGGGAACGACTTAGAACGACAATAAAAATAAATTGAGTCTAGACTCATCACAACTGACACTAACGAATTTTATTGATTTGGCTATTTGTATGTTACAGATATTCCCAATGCCCAAATATACATCTCAGGTAGTAAATAGATTCTTAAAACCATTGTCAGGACCTTATCATGAACTGGCGAGTTCACAGAAAGCTGCTGTCAAACATCGAGAAATTTTTGTGAGAGACAAAAATATGGGTCTCGTAAACCAGGTGAGTTATACATGTTTTAGTAGTAGTCACAAGAAGTGGTTATCCTCAAGTTCAATGTGTTTCTAATTGAATCACACAAAATCAATTTTCTAGAATATAATGTAAGTACACATTATATTACCTCAAACGGATTTGAAATTTTTTAACAGGGAAGCCAGGCCGGATAAGGATGATTATTATTAATTATAGTAGTTTAAAAAAGTTTACAATAAAAATGAAAAATAATACCTTAATATTACCTTAAAAAAATTACTTCAATTTCTGACATCTGATTCAGGTTTTTCGTCATGACCACAGAATGCTAACTCTTGCTTTCTCAAAAACACGACAGTATCAATAAATCGTTTCATTAAATTCCTATTATGTCTACTTTCCTATTAGGAGCATCAAAAGTGTTTCCTAACGAACGTTCTATTCTGTTACAACCAAATTGCCTTAGAGCCAAAATACTACGTAAATGTTGTTCTGTTTGAACATGTTTTTTCGAAGAATTTAATACGTTATTAATATCCGAGAAACTACTGCGGCTCCAAACACTATTTGAATTTGAAAACAGCAAACATGCATAACAAAGCATTTTGTTTAATATACAGCTTCCCGTCAACCATGACTATTTTTTATACAGCGAATTATGGAAATGTTTAGTAGAGCCATCTTTACGTTTAAAATCAATTATGAAGGTTAGTACTACCGATCAATAATACTTTCTTATTTTGCTCAAAAGATAATCTCAAAAAATAATTTACATCTTACAATAAAAAAACAGTCAAACAACATTCGACGTATATTAACGCCATTTATTAGAAAATAGTATTTAACTTATTAACTGATAATACTTCACAAACAAGATTGATATATCTAAATGTACTAACAAATTGGTAAATACGTATTGCGTAATATTGTTAAAAATTATAGCCTTTATTTATTGTAAAAAAATAGAAAACAAAAAACTTTTATATCATATTAGATATTGATATCAATTCTTTACGTTAATTAGTCTGCCTGCGTGTGCAAGAACAACTGATTTCAGTCGCCGCGCCAAGCGAAGAGACAACGCGATCTTTTATATCTACATTTAACGTCGCCTTTCTTATATTTCGTTTTTCATACAACATGCCATCGAATTTCGGATTATGTACGACATTAATTGTCCGAGTGTTAAGTCCCATGTATGCGTTAGTAGAGTGCGTATGTGTGTGTAAAAAATAGCGCCGCGACACCCGCAACGTGCCGTGCATTGATCTATGAATTAGATACGTGTGAAAAAAATCGACCTTATTGCTCAGGTAACAAAGATTAAAATTAATAAAAAAATAAAAAATTTACAATGTGTTTTTCTATTCTGGTTGTAGTTGATATTTCGTAATAACATGAGTAGATAGTTTAATTTTTAAAAAGGGAAGCCGCGAGGAATTGGCACGTATGAAGGTTTCGCCACTGCTACCCATTGATTATAATAGATCTGAAGATTTGTACAGTCATAGTAATATATTCATTTGAAATTGGCTGAACCACTTCAAATAATATCTCGCAAGTAGGATGGGATATGATTTATCATAGGTACCTGATGAAGGGTAGGCTGAGAAGTAATCTCTTTTGACTATATGTAATACGAAAATGATACTGGCCATTATATAATTATATTATAGTTTACAATGCTTCTTGGTTTATTCTTTTTTTTAACTAACATTAAATATCATATTTGCTTTCTCATTGATGTGTATTTGTTTTAAACATGTTGCAAGAAAAACTTCTCCCTTCTCAGTCGTACGCTCCTGGCGGAGTGGTCGTGGTCATGGATTGTCTGATAGATTGATTGCGAGCGTTGCGAGACTTCTTCATCTTTCTCTATTCGTGGCATTGCGTGTACACTCAGTAAAAGAACACTTCGTAGACGATCTAATGAGGTCTGTCCCATCTATTAGGTGATCAACCATGAGAATGTTGACCCTCTACTCTTCCTTGCACCACCAATTGTTCCTGTGAGCTTTCGTTGCAGATGATATGTCCAAACATCTTAAAGATTCGCATTTGCACAATCGACGAGTCTTTGATGCGAAGCTCTTTTAGGACGGAGACGTTAGTACGGTGAGCAGTCCATTTTATTCTCAGCAAGCACCTCCAGCACCACATCTCAAGGGCATCAATCCTTTTACGATTTTTGATGGATCGTCCATGTTTCAACTTCATACAGGAAAATAGGAAATATTAAGCACCTCATTAAACGAACTTTGGTGTTTTTATGGTATGGTGCTTGGCGGTAAGAAAAACTTAGGTACCTAATATGTTAAAAATTGAGTAATGAGCAGTCATTGAATTTCTAACTAAAGAGCGAATGCCATCGCAAATTAGATAATGTAAGTTAAATGTGGTGATTCTTACCTTACTGATTCCATAGTTTTGCCCGAAGCAGTGTAAAAAATGCTGTGAAAACATTGAACATGAGTTCTCTAATGGGCGAACCATTTCGGCCATTATTGACGACAAGGAAACTAATGGCAACTATATTTTGGGATATTGAAAGGATGTTATTAATTATTTGTCCAAAAAAGTTATGATTAATGCCATGTATATGGTAATTTGTGGGATCAACTACGAGTCAATTAAGAAAAAAAAGGCAAACACAGTATAGGCATATCGATTTTGCACGATGTATCCATCTGCAAAACGGGTTGTAAAAATTCACCATTGTCCCACACCCAAACTTAACACCCTGTGATTATTTGTTGTTTATATATGGGCGGTTTTCAAAATAAATGTCACCTATGGAATCTAGACACAAAATAACACAAATAGGTTTTTTTGATATTGTTATTTCTAATGTTACTGTCTTATAGTTAGCTAGCGACCGCCCGCAGCTTCGTCTGCGTAGACACGTTCCTGTTAAAGTGGTCTATTATTAACATTTGAGATGGTTCCTGTGTACTTTTTGCTGATATAAATTTTGGTTACTGTCATACAAACTTTTGGCTCCCACCTTCCCCTTAAAATATGAAAATAAAAAACTCTGAAACACGTCGTTACTTATTTATGATTAGCGGTCGTGCCCGGCTTCGCCCGGGTAGACTACAGAAACGTTCCCCATCGCGTTCTCCCTCCCCTCCCCTTTCCTAACACTCCGTTCCTAGGTAACTAACATATTTAATTTGATAAAGATTCATATCATGTTTAAAAAACATCTTCGCAAATAGTGCATTATGTTAGAATAAATTCGGTTGCCATAAAAAAGGTTGTAGTAAACCAACCTGAAAAGGTACACATATGCTGTCGCGGACTTTTGGTTATAATTTTCAAAGGGAAACAATCTCGTCATACATGATTTTTGCATCAACCGTTTACGCAACGCACGCAACGAAAGCTCACAAAAAGATTTTTTTTCCCCGTTTTTGCAACATATTTCGTTGATGCTCCGCTCCTATTAGTCGTAGCTGATATAATAATAGCCTATAGCCTTCCTAGATAAATGGGCTATCTAATACAAAAATAATTTTTCAATTCGAACCACTAGTTCTTGAGATTAGCGCATTCAAACAAACAAACTCTTCAGCTTTATAATATTAGTATAGATTTTATTAGAAAGTAACTAGACGGTCATATAATATAGGTTTGTTTCAGAAAAAAACTCAAATATGTAATGGAATAGATTAAAATTTTGTCCATTATGTAACAAATTGTTTTTGGTGTAGGTAAATCACATTAAAGAATTACTTATAATGAAAAATTACAACTTATATAATGTCTATCTTTTAAAAAATATCTTTTAGAAAAGCGAAAAGCCGCCGAGTAGCAAGCAATTTTCGTGTGGGGCCCCGAAGGGTGGCGGCCGCCACCCGCGCGTACTTCCATAGCGTATTGTCTCCACTTCAATGTATGAAACGTTATTGAGTGTTATATTTTGCTGAAAAGTAGATTAAATTTGCTAAAAAGTTATCTATATTTCAATTCGTTTGGCCCAAAAACAAATACACCGCTGTTTATAAAAAAAATATAAAACTATAAGTGAAAATCGCAAAAAAAAATATTAAACAATTTTACTATTTATTATTTATATTTTTACATTTAAAAACATAAAATAGAAAGATTCCGTACAATTTTTTTACAAGGAAACAAAAAAAAATATCGGAAAAATACGCGCAAAAAATGTCGACGGTCCTCCTGAAATAACTATTCAATTTTTAAAATTTTTTTTGTTTAATATGGCAAGTATTTTATCATACCTTCTATTGAAACCACTCTGTAACATCTACAATGACATAGGCATTTGAAAATGCTCGAAGCGTAAGCACCCATAAAATGTATTAGGAATCGTCTCAAAAAGGGACGCTTGTTATTCCGGGCCAAAACGCAGAGTCCCAAATAGGGACATTACTATTTGGGGGGAATAAAGGTTTTTATATAAGCTACAGAGATTTTCATACAATTTTTATTAATTTTTAATGCTATATTACCTAGGGGACAAAAACTGAATAGACATTGTGGTGACTGAATGGAAAATCTAAAGCTATCTATACTAATATTATAAAGCTGAAGAGTTTGTTTGTTTGTTTGTTTGTTTGTTTGTTTGAACGCGCAAATCTCAGGGACTACTGGTTCGAATTGAAAATTTTTTTTTGTGTTGGATAGTTTATTTATTGAGGAAGGCTATAGGCTATATGTATAAAATAATACTATCTGTCTGTCTGTCTGCTCAAGAAAATCTCCAAAACGGCTAAACCGATTTTGAGGAAACTTCACAGATGTGGAAAAAAAGTAGTTAAAAATGACATACACTACTTTTTGTATGTCTGTATGCACGTCCATCTGTCTGTTCGAGCTTATCTCTAAAACGGCTAAACAGATTTTAACGAAATTTCACGGGTATGAAAAGGAGGTGGTCAAAAGTGACATACACTACTTTTTGTCCGTCTGTCTGTCTGTACGTCTATGTATCTATTCGAGCTAATCTCCAAAACGGCTGAACAGATTTTAATGAACCTTTGCAGACGTGAGAGAAGGTTGTCAAGAGTGACATCAGTTACTTTTTGTGGCTGTCTGTCGTTTGTCCTCATTGATCTATCAATGTAGATAAAGCCGAAACTACTAAGTCTAGGAAGCCAAAATTTGGAACAGTGGTTTATTTTATAGCGTGAGTATTAATTTTTTAAGAAAGGAATATTTGGAAATTTCATATTTAAAGAGGGAGGGATGGAGGTGCTTTGTATGAGAATCTTTGTTCTTTAAAGTTAGAAACATAAAAATTTTAAAATAAATAAATAATGACGTGTTTCAGGATTTTTGTATTTTTACATTTTAAGGGTGGTAAATAGGAGGTGCAAAGTATGGGAGTACCGGTTTTCTTAAAGGAGTGGGGAGAATGAAGATTGAAAGTTTGAATTGGTGTACCTAATATTAGTTTCAGCAAAAACCTACGTATAAACCATTTCGAATGTTAATACTACCTAAAACAGGAATCTGTAGTCTACGCAAGCGAAGCTGCGGGCGGTCGCTAGTGTTTCTATAAACTTAATACAAACAGTAGGTAGTAAAACCTGTTGGGTAATAATTAGATTAATTTATGAAAAATGTGTACCCTAAAAGTCACTATTTTTAGTATGGTCAGAATGGCTTCCTAGGACCTCAAAACGTGGAGATCTGATGAAAACTCGATTTTCGAAAATCGGACCCAAATCAATAACTTCCCTTGGATAGCGGGAAGTTAAAAATGTTATGTTATGGGTAGTGTTGTCTCATTTTTTAAAAGATCACAATGGATACATGTCGGTTTAACTGCTCATAGCGCACGAAATCCTGCTCTGTGTGAAATGAGAAATGGATATAAAAAATCCAATTAGCAAATTTCAAAAACTTCAGGTGCTTTCTTAACTTACGCCTTGTATATTATCGTACATGACAGAAAGCCTCTTTAATTAATAGGTACTCTTTTTGAAACTAACCGATACAATGTACTCGTTACCGCTACATATACGCCCTCATTAAATGTAATCAGTGTATCTACTGGTAAGATTCTGGACAATGCTAGGTTTATTATTGTATTATTACTACAGTGTAGGTACTACAGTCGTGTCGTGTCGTGATAGCCCAAAGCGCAACGAACCTGTCTTAAATTTACAAGGCCCCATAGGGCCATGGTTCGAATCCGGGCGTGTATCAATGAGTTTTTCTGACTTAAGTACACAATATCACTGACACCGTGCTTCGGAGGGCACATTAAGCAGTCGGTCCCGGACGCTGTCAATAGATGGCGGTCGTTACAGTTCCCAACCCGCAGTGGAGCAGCGTGGTGGACTTAAGCTCCAAGCCCCCCTCCTCACCCTGGGGGAGGCCTAAGCCCCAGCAGTGGGGTAAAAATGGGCTGATGATGATGATGATGATGAGGTACTACAGTACAGGTATTATTGATTGTTTTAAATCTAAATAAACTTAGTTAACTATGAAAGATAGAGTATGGATCACCATAAGGGAGTTCTATGAAATGTTTTTATAAATGAAGGAACAAAAGTCATATATTCGTTTTCGATGATTTACTTGTTTATTACAATAAGTGCATGTATGAGCTTTTGTTAACCTCCTCAGTGTTAAATAATGTTGATTTATTTAAGGTGTTGAGCTCCATGTATAAGAAAGATATCCAAAGGTTGACAAAAACATTTTTGACATTGTCATTGAGCGATGTTGCATCACGTGTACAACTTTCTGGACCCGCTCAAGCTGAAACCTACATTCTCAACATGGTATAGTAACTATTATATTTCTAATTGTGTAATTTATTTTGAAAGTGTTTAGGCATTAATTGTATCATTTTGAAAATTGAGGATTTGTGAACTGTTCTGATTTTTTAAAATAATATCTTATAGTCATTGTTACATAGGTACCTTTTTTAGAAATGTATACCGTATGTTTTTTTTCTAATTCTAATTACTATATTTTTTAAACTAATTTGCAGATTGAGGATGGAGAGATTTATGCAATGATAAATCAAAAAGATGGTATGGTTGTATTCTTGGATAGCCCAGAGAAATATGCCTCTCCGGAAACCCTGTCTGTTTTAGAGCAACAAATGGCTGCTTGTACCAAACTGCATCAGTATATTCAAGAAATGGATGAACAGATACAAGTTAATCCTCAGGTGAATAAGCAGTAACAACATTTTTCTTTGCATTCTATGGGAACAAAACCAATAATACTGTGAAACATTTTTTACAGTATGTGAAGAAGTCAATGGGAAGCCACGACGAAGACATGCCTGCTACTGGCCAAAATTCAAAAACGACTTATTCTATGTAAACTGCTCATTCGTCTTTTAAATAATTAATAAATACATTTTTGTTTTGACTGTTGGTTATGTGATTTTTTAAATTATTATTAAACAATACAGCATAGCAGACAAAATAGTTTAGTGTCAATTATTGATTTTTTTAAAATATATTCATGCTGGTGACAAATTTATATACTCTATGAATTTATTGTTATTTAGGTTGCTATCAGAAATTAAATAAAAATTATTCTGCTAAAAAAATTTATGCCCAACAATTACCCTTCCTTGAAATTATAACATAGAATATAATTTAACTAGTTAAATTGCATCATGAACAGCTTCAGTGAAAGCAGCCATACTTTCTAGCGGAGTTTGAGGTGTGATGCCATGGCCTAAGTTGGCTATATACCTATGTTTGCCGAATTTTCGCACCATGTCTCTTGTCAATTTTGTAATTTCCTCCTGAAAATGAAAACATTACAATAAAAAACTAATCACTAAACTTATATATTGTTTCAGCCTAAATTCGTCCATTGTTGAACATATGTCTCTTCTAACACACGCTAACTTACGTGGTCCTGTATGTAATGCCATGAAATGATAAAAGCATGTTGACTCGATTTGCATCTGTTTGTAATGAGCACTCTACAATTTAATGTTTCTAAATTCCTAATAGAGAAAATGTGCTACAGATGCTACACAGTTATGTGCTGGTTCATAAAACGCCCTTTATATAAATATTTGCTTATCGATGATATACATACTTTATCATCATCAGCCTGTGTCTCTCCACTGCAGGACATAGACCTAACCCAAGGCTCTTCCCTGTATTTTTGTGTATGCCATTGAAATGTATTGATAACCATGATATACACTCAGTGTTAATAGGCGATGTCATAAATATGTGAGCCCAATATGATTTTTATTAGGATGTAGACGCATTTTGCATTGAGTATAGTAAGATTCTTTCTAGGCTGTGATAATGCTGATAAATGAACTCTCATATTTTATAAACTGCCACAGTATTTACTCGTTAGTCTTATGCTAATTAAGAAATAAAAATATATGATAGCCTAAGGAACCTCAATCTTAATGAAAAAGAGCTATCAAATCGCCTTTGCTTTTCTTTTCTGGGGACGTAATATAAGACATGTTTCTTTTGATTTCTTACACATAAAATTGAGTACAGCGTCTGAAGCATGCATATGAATAGTTTTACTTGGACAGATATAGAATTGGAAATGTTTAAGTTTGATTATGAAACTTAACTTTCTTAAGTTGACCTGATACTTGCCCTTACTTCACTTTCACTCGTACCTCACGTTTGAACAATCTCTTAAAAATATATGTAACCAACTAGTTTCGCGTGACGACTGATTCCCTACGCGTCCTAAAATTCGTTTCTTGTGAACCGGCTCAAGAGTCATAGACCAATATTTAAGTTTATAGACTTCATCTTCATGGTGGTAAAATTCAGAAGGTTGTACTACCAGTTGGTCCACAGGGATTTTATTGTTCGTGGACCTACTATGTACAACGGGACATTTTTTACTTGCTTGTGGGGCTACCAAGTCTTAAATTAGTTGAAAATTCTAACCATCATCTATAGGTTAGGTTAGATTCATCATTATAACATAATACAAAATTACATGTATAGTACGTCCGGTGGCCATTGGATCAGTTTCATGTTACAATTTTCAACTAACTCAAGACTTGGTAGTAGGTACCACAGGCAAGTAAAAATGTTCCGTTATACAATCAATTGTACATAGTTTAGTCTATGGGCGAAAAAATTCCCCATGGACCAACTGGTAGTACAACTTTGGTAGTATCAAGTCATGATTAAAAATATTATAATAATAATAAAGCATACAATCACAACAACGTCTAGGTCCCAAACTAAGCATTTGCTTGTATTTGCGAAGACACCACATACATATAACAACCAAGACCCGGTGCCAGTATTAATATTCATCATATAAATACTGACCCGACCTGGGATTCGAACCCGGTTTTATTTTCTATTTATGCTTTGAGTGGTATCATGATAATCAAGTGGTGGTGAGGCCGCTTCTTGTCTAGAAAGTCGTGGTTTGAATCCCAAAAACCGATATGTACTGTGAGTTTTTTCAGACTTAAGTACATAATTTATCACTGACTCCTTGTCTCATAGAGCACGTTAAGTCGCTGGTCCCGGTTGCCGTCACTAGACGGCAGTCTTTAAAATTCACCAACTCGCACTAGAGTAGCATGGTGGATAAAACTCCAAACACCCACATACCGGAGAGGCCTAAGCTCCTGCAGTGGGGCATAATGGACTGATATGGTATGCTTTGAGCTACCTCTCAGTAGGGATAAGTACAACAAATTACAATTGACCCTACCAGTGAGGACAACTAGTACACCAAGTGTAACAGACAATTAAGTTTAACCACTTTTTAAAATTATGTGAAGCTCACTTACTGGTGATTTATATAAATCTTGAGGATCTAAATTTCCTTGTAATGTAATATTTTCACCAACAATTTTCCTGGCTTCTTGCGGGTCGACCGTCCAGTCCAGGCCAATAACTTCATAACCCAGTTGTGCTTGGACATCTAACGAATTTCCTGCACCTTTCGCAAATAATGTCTACAAGAAAAAAAATATGTAAGATTTGAGCTTTGTTTGACATGTGTTTTGTGTCAAGCTGACATATTAATGCTGATTATACAATATTTTTGAATTTAAAAAAGATACTCATTTCTAATACTAGCTAACCATTGGTTATACTAACCGACCATTAATGTTCTATTTATATTTCTATAAAGGAAATCAGTTTATTAAGATTTTTGCTAGGTAACAATAAGTTAAAACTAAATTAATGTTTTGAAAATGGTACACAATTTAAAGTTTATAACGAACGTTAGAGTTTAGAAGATTATAATAGACCAACGTATGAGTGTCCACTATGATGATTTCCATACTGAATACTAAAATTGCGCAAAAAAAAAACTTATTAATGAATAATATTTACATCTAAGTGTTCATATTTTGTGAATAAGTTGTAAAAGAAATAGATACTTTATTTTAGTCTATTTATGGAATTTATTTATTTGACATGTTAACTATGGTTTAAAATTAGTTAAAATAAATTAAAGCAAAATCTGATTTGTTATTCAATCTAAACTAAACAAAACTAATTAAAGATTACTACAATTACGATAAAACGTATTATGCACTGACATCATCTCTTGAATTCTTAATGGTGAACATACTTTATTCACACGTTATGGAAAATGCTCCTAGAAAATGATAGTTTTACATCCATACATACCATTGGGACTGGAGCTATATTTTTCTCCTTTAATTTCCTTTTCACTTCACTTCTTATTTCTTTTACATATGAAGCAGAAAATTCCTTAAACTGCTCTCTTGTCAGATGCTCAGCACTAGACTCGAAAACTTGTAATAATTGAGCTCCACTTTCAGCCTTCAAATGTTTAAATTTGTTTTGAAATTTCATTATATAAGGATTGATCAAAAACTATCTAAAATACAACGTAAGAAAAAGAGTTTTGTTGGTATGTTTAATTTATACCATATCTTTGGTTCATTGTTAATGGCCAGTGTGAATATGGTCCACACACAGTAATTTTTTTTTCTCTTTTTTTTAGTTTTAATATGTCATTATTAAAACTTCATCTCAAAAAATGGAGGCAACTGAGAGTCGGTTCTACTTAAATATTTTATACTGAAAAAAAGTCTATGAAAAATATTTAATATAACTTTCTGTCTACTTTAGGGCGAAATTACCCTTCTTATTCTACAGTGGCTTTTTGGTGTGAAGAGTTAAAACATGGAAAAAAATTGCAAAGACTAGTACAGGGTGCGAAGACCTTCCACCACCTCTCTAAGATATTAAAAAAGTTGATGATCTACTTTAGTATGATAAGAATAAGTATGTTTTATAGTTGAGACTGTACAGATTACTTTTGGAAATTGGAATTTACAAGTTAAAATTTCTGAAAAAATTTGCTATAATGAAAACCAAAGAAGATGATTGAGACTTGGATCTATCATTTTCACCGTGAAAGTAAAAAGCAAATGATGACCTGAAATATTCCTAATTCACCAATTGTGAAGAAATCTCATAAAAACCTTCCACAGGTAAAATTATTGTGGCTGCATTTTGGGACGCTGACAGATTTTTCATGATTAATCGCCGAAAGGGATGACAGTTACAGGTTCATATCTGTATTGATTGAAAAACTTCAAAAAGACATTAACTTAAAGCATGTGGAAAGTTATGACCCATCATCATTCTTCGCCATGACAATGCATCCCTCTGCACCTCAAGCTTAACTTGTATGCAATAAAAAAAGCAGGGTTCAAAATGATGGCGTATCCACCATATTCACCACATTTTGCTCCTAGTGGTTATCATCTATTTCTTATGTTAAAAGAAAATATCTGTAGCATAAAACTTCATGATAGGGTTATAAGTGCTGTAGAAGCATTTTTTGAGTGTCAAGAAAAGTTTTTTTTTGTCTAGTATGAAAGGACTGGTAAAACGGTATACTATGCAAGGATACAAAGTCACAAAATAAAATAAGTATTTTTTAAAATGTTTCTTCTTTTATACTAATTCTGAATACTTTTTGATCAATCCTCGTATCAAACATGCTATTATCAATACCAAAAGTTTTTTAAAAAATTGTTTACCTATCACTTTTAAAATATACCATTTACCTGCATGACTAAATAGTCAATTATTACTCTAGTTAGTAGAGACAATAATTTGTGTACTTCAGTTACATGATTTTGTAACCATTCTTTAGTTTTTGCCATAGTTTTACTTCCACCACCTTCAACCATATATCCCATTAATGTAAACTGAAAAGAAAATGACACTTTATAATAATAAAAATAATAATATTATGTCTTTTTCAATAGAAATAATATTTGGTAGGATAGCCTTTATTAGCTATAACGACTTTACGTCGATGTGGTATAGACTCAATACTATTTGACATTATCCTAAAAAAATTGATGTCCAAACTTCGACAAATGCATTTCTAAAGTTTATTCTAATTACAATACAATTTATCAGATAAAGTTATTTTAACTGTGCACCATAAATTTTCTACCCGATTCAAATCAGGCCTATTTGTCAGCCAATCAAGCACCAATATCGATTGTTGTACTAACAACCATTTTACACTTAGCTGTATTTTTGGGTTGTTGTCGTGTTGAAATATGTAACTCACAAATTAGCTTCAGCATGTGGAATCATTGTCTCCTCTAATATTCTTTTATGCTGGAACTGCTCTGAGATTCCTTCGATTTTTCTAGCAGGGCCCACACTAATTCCTGACAAGCAGCCCTAAATTTTATATTCCCACCCTATCCTTTACCATTCTTCTAGTATATCTATTATCTAATGCAGTATTGATTGCCATCAGAATTAATCATTGATTTTAGTTTCATCTGAAAATAAAACTTTTTTCCATTCTCGTGTTGTCCAGACTGCCATATTTTCTTGCAAAAGCTAAACTATGTTTCACATGCAGCCCGGTAAGAAGTACTTTGCAAGATATTCTACCAAAAAATTCTTATTCGACTAATCATCCATGAACTAGTCTTGCTAACACTCGTATAGTCTTGTTAAGAAAAACCTTTCTCGAATTTCATTTGTGCCCATAAAAGGTTTTTTTTTTAAAGAAAAATGATTTTTTTGTCTTCATAGAATGTTGTTTTCCTTGGTAGATTGTAGGATCCATTGTGTTTATAATGATTAACAGCATTAAATACTTTTTTTATAGAACATTCTAAATGTTCAGCTATTTTCCCATTTGACCAATTCTTATTTACATTTAAATTAACCATAATTTTTCTTGTAGATTCATCACAACTCTTGTTTTTTTCGGCCGCCATCCTGCAGGGCCCCACACTAAAATTGCTACTCGGTAGTTGTTCGCGTATTTCGCCTTGCTACCAAATTGGGCTTGCTACTCTCGGGGTGAAGTCATTGGTACAGAGCCGGATTCAAACCACAGAAGCACGACCTTGTACACTTGAAATAGGTTCGCTGCGCTCGAGCTATCATGACTGTGTCTGTCTATTGCAAATAATATATAACTCGGTAGTTATAGATATATTTTTGTATTAAAATAATTTGTTTGGTATATTTAGGTGGCCACCATTGTATAAATAAATATATATATTTTACATCATTAATTCTATGTTGTATAATATAAGAAAAAAATTGAGAACTAACTGGAGCACCACTGAATCCAATGAGCGGTACTTTACCCTCAATTTTGTGCCTAGTCAAAGTGATAGCATCACCTACATATTTTAGTCGTTCAACTGCATCATTCTCTTTAAGATCTGCTATTTCATCTGGATCATTAAGTGGCTTGGGAAATACTGGGCCCTAAAAATATAAATTAAGTATGAAATTTTGCACAATAAATAAATTTATAATAGAGAAGACAATGGAAAATTACTACTCATTTAGCTTTGTACAGGTTACAAATAGGAAACATGAGTAAATAGCAGAAAATAATTGGTAAAAAGGTATTATGTACATTACCACTCCAGGATGCATTTCAACTGTCATACCCAAAGCTTGAGGAATAACAAGTATGTCGCTGAATATGATTCCTGCATCTAAATGTGGATAACGTCGCAACGGTTGTAAAGTCACTTCGCAGGCTAGTTCAGGAGTTCTGCACACTGTAAAAAAATCATGCTTTGCTCGGACTTCTTGAAATTCCGGTAAGTAACGACCAGCTTGCCGCATCACCCATACTGGGACTTTATCGACCTTTTCACCTAGGGCTGCATTTAAAAGTCTATCATTTTTCAACTCGGGGAATGACTGAAAATATATAAAACAATTCAGGTACCTAATAAGATTTGGACATTATGAGCATGCATAAACCTTCAATCATTTTACCTTTGTATTCTTCGCCATTGAGGGCAGTACTTTTTTTACGCGATAAGTTTTGTACTTGCTGTATTTAATAATATGGCTTTACAAATGCGAATTGATAAACTGGTTCAGTTTACAAGAATGAAGGCGATTAGTTTTCACCACAGGTTTTCACAAACTATTAGTTTTGACACAGCTGTCAGTTCTGGTCAGTTGATCAGCTGATTACGTCCATGATCAGCTGTAACCATGTAACATATTACTCTATGGCTGTAATCTTCTGCTTCCGTTCCGACCACAGAATTCTGACTGATTGCCACATGGAACTAATAAAGTTCCATGGATTGCCTTAACCACTGCCTTCTATAGTTACAAGCCATGCTATTAGATTTGGCAACGTCGCATTAACTGTCACTTGTAGTCTGATTTATTTCGTCAGCCACTGCCTTCTATAGTTACAAGCCATGCTATTACATTTGGCAACGTCGCATTAACTGTCACTTGTAGTCTGATTTATTTCGTCAGCTGACAAGATGTCATGATTTAATAATTAAAAATATGGGATTTAAATAACTAAATATGAAAATTATCGGTAGCATTTAACAGAAAATAGAAATAGGAATATCTATTAAATTATATTAGCACCCGCCCGCGACTTCGTTTGCGTGTCATAAGTGGATTTTACCAATAGAATAGAATCATCAATAGAATAAAAAGAATGGTTATTAAATCTCATTTCTGTTAGTGTTACTAGGATTTTGTGCGTTTATCACCGGCTATATCTTAAAAACTAGTTTTATTGTATAATGTTCTACGGGAATATACCTTTCCTTTGCAGTTTATTCCTCTTCCTGGGTTCTACGTAATCAATCTCGCCGGACCTGCTGGTGGCTAGCATGCGGTTAAAGTGACCATGAAAGGTATAAGTATAGTTACCCGAGATCTTCCAAATTCCATATCCTCGAACCTATTCGAAAAATAATAAAAATTTACTGTAATTTCCACCCAAACGTGACGTGAAACGAAAGACGATTATGGTGAAAATAACAACTTACCTTACTAATTACGAATAAACACGATGCAAAACGTAATTTTTAACACTGATTTATTATTTTAAATCAATATCTCTGTATACATAACGTTTAAATGGAAGAAAACGCGAATTAATGACCTGATTGATACGAAGGGTCGGATTACACGCAACGTTGCCAGATATCAGTAGCATGGCTTGTAAACTATAGATGGCAGTGCCTTAACAAATTTTTTGATTGAGATTGACATACATTTGATTGATTCAATCTACGACATTTCGATTGATTGTAAGCAGCTCAACATTACGCATAGAGTGTCATGGCTAGCAATCAATCACGGTCCAAACAAACTCAAACATGTATGAAATATTTCTCTTTGCGATTAACCTTTTGACTTGTCACTGTGACTTGTCATCAATCATTATCAATCAATTGTCTCAATGAAATGGCTCATGACTTTCAATCTGACCAAATTTGGTTAATGAGTAATGAATAGGTTAAATTAAACACATAATATTTAACTGTATCAATTTTATACGGTCGCAAAGAAAAAAATTTCATACGAGTTTGACAGATTTTTTGGACCACAGGTTTGGGCCGTGATCTTGATTGATAGCGTCCATGACACTTTTTAAGCGTATGGTTTACCATCAATCTGTATTTATCAAGGTCAAGGATATTACGATGTTAAGGACTATGCACTCCCGAAAAGGCTTTACACAAAATTAATACCTATAAGCGTATGGTTCACTTTATTTTGCAAGAGATAGATAGAGTCCCTTTGTGCTTTGTCCCTTTCTATTGCTTGCCATTGTAAAAAAATTGTACATGTCAGCTGGCTGATGGCTGGCGGACGCGCTATTGGAGTTTACTCCTTATGTGCGATTATCTTTGATTTGAATATATCTAGAATGGGCAAAGGGGTAAATAAAGGCTAATTACTAAATAAATACCTCAATATATCGTTTCCTCCGTTCTTGTGTCATAAAAGGACCATGCAGACTGACAAACAGACAGATATTAAATATACCTACAAACATATACAAACAGGCCCATGTTTTGCGCAATCAGATATTCTTACTATAAATAGATTATATATATAGATAGACTATACCTATAGATAGGTACGACGTGTTCGGTTGAACGCAATCCAAACTTATAAAACGTCTAGAGCGTCTAAACGTCTAGGATAGATATAAACGTCTAGAGCTTGAGAACTAAACAAAAGTTTCTAAATAAATAAAGACAATCAATCCGTTAGACTGTCAGCCAAACTGTGGGCCAAACGCAATGTCTGAAAGTGATAAAAAACTGGCCAAGTGCGAGTCGGACTCGCACACGATGTGTTCCGTACCAGTGAACAATATTTACAAAAAACATGTTTCTTGTATCTTGTACCTTTTGATTTAAATTTTATTTTATTTTTATTATTTGTTGATATAGCGGCTATAGTAGGTAGCACGTAGTAGGTACATATTTACTTCATAAAAATTTCAGGTGTAGGTACCTAAGCAATGATTTGCGACAATGAGCAACGACCAATCACAAAGAATGTCGAAAAAAACACGTCTCTTGTATGGGGACCCCCTTTCATTTTCGACTTTAGTTTATTTTTATTTTATTATTAGATAATTGTTATTATAGCGACCATAGTAATAGGTACCTACGCACTCTGTGAAAATTTCAATTGTGTACACATTCCGGTTCAGATGATACAGCCTTGTGACAGATGGACGGAGGGACGGACGGACAGCGAATCCTTAGTAGGTAATAGTGTTCCCATTGGTGTAACCTTTGAATGCAGAACCCTAAAAATTACCTGTTTTCTCAGTACCTAACCATTATTTTGCGGCATCTCCTTACTTGAAACTTTGTAGGGTTGCGTATCCAAAAGGTACCAACAGGAATCCTATTACTAAGATTCCGCTGTCCATCCGTCTGTCTGTCACAGGGCTGTATCGTCTGAACCACGTCTGAACCGTAATAGGTAGGTAGTTACAGAATGTGTAGGTATTACTAACGGACGCTACAACATCACCTGCCTACGATCGAGAAACTATTTCGGAAACATTTTTAATTTACGTAATTTTTAAAAAACCCACGCAACGTCATTTGCAAACAAGTTACTGATATTAATGAATTGGCATACGCAAGTATTTATGTACATGTTCGGGTAAAGGACGAGTGGTGACCGCAATAAAACTGCAGACAAAACAAAACATGCTCTTTCCGAAAAAAATAAATATTTGCTGGCATTTTGTGAAGGGTTGAAATTGCATCAAATATTTATAATGCATTACTCAGTCCGTGGCTATACAGAGCGACCAGTACAATATTTCTGACAATATAAGAACAGGCAAGAAAAAATGGATTTTATTTATCTACAGCAGTTGAGAGTTTGTATATACTTGTACCTGTACTGAAATTAATACTTATTTATTACCCATAAAAGTACGTCAAAAGATCGAGCTAGAAGCCCTCTTCTGCGTTTACCGTCTAACCACTCATACTCTAGCTAGCTCGTGTAAGATGGCGAGTTTCAGTGCACGCGGTCCTCCCGCGCCGGCCTTCACTCCCTCGAATTTACGGTTGACATTTTCGATACTGTGAAGTGACATTTATGCAATGACTCTACTAAAAGCAAACGCTACGCGAAATCAAACGTCGGACTACCATAACTAAAGTCACGAAATTACCTGTAACGACATTTGCGATGTAATATGGTTACTGTGTGGTAGATGGACACGGCGCGGCGGTAAAGGTGCAATAATCTAAGTCAACAATGATTTTGACCTTGTTTGAGCTGTAAAAAGACAATAGACACTACTCACAAAAGTCCACTTATTTCGAAAAAAAAAACTTGTCCATTTAATTAAAAAAAATGTCAACCGATACCTACTCTAATCATCTATTGCAATATGGTTCATCAAATAAAAGTGCAGCGTGGATATCTTTTGAGGTACACATATTAGACATTATATAACTGTCGTTTCCTATGAATACTGCACTTTTCACGTTATATTAATAACGTAAATTTCAACCGGAGGCCCTTGCCAACGGAATTATTTCGCATCGAGTAACTCTTAGGGGTTTCTCGACATCTCGCACCGGGGACACCCTAGTGTGCCTCCTGGCCGCTTCGATGAAGTCGTTGGAGCTATCGGGCTAACAACACGCGTCTTTATTCTGCTTCAGGCGGTTGTTTAATTGGTTGAACTCTCACATACCCCGCGAAACTGTAGAGTTTGATCCGCCTTCCCACCGCAATGGTAAAACAAAAAAAAAAAAAGAATACTGCTTTCATTTATTTTGAAGAATCGGGATGAGCCATCGCCTTACCTTCTGCGAACTATAGAGCGTATTGCAGTCGTAACTCGTTCGCAAATAATTACAATTTACTTTTATACTAGTAAACGGTAACTGGCTATGGAAAGGAAAACTAGCACAGTTAAAGTACCTACACATACCTAGCACATTGCAAATTTAGACAGGCTTAACAACATACCGTCTATGAGTGTCCATTTATTTCATTTGATAATAACGACAGATAGCTTGTATGTGTATAGGTGTTAACGACAATAGCACACTTGCATCCACCTTGGTGTCGCTAGGTTACGCTGCCAAATAACACTGAATAATGTATGTCCCGGCACGCGTATTTCGGCATATCGTGGGTGGAGGCCGGCCGACCGATGGGGCTTGTTTTCAAAAGATAGTTAGCGGACATAAAGCAGCAAAACACGCGTCCATCATGTTAAAATCGATTTAGTCTTTAGCAAGGCACGTTTACCTGTCGAATTTCATTATCTAAACAATAGCTATTTATTCCTAAATAGGTATATTATCATTTTAACTTCATTGCCACTAGCACTGTTTTAATATTTTCCCTAGCAAGATAAACCAGCTAAACTATGTATATAAACAGAAATAGCAAAATTTTTTCTAGTTGTCTATATACCTATCTAGACGAAATGATAAACATTTTAATTGTGAGGATCGCAGTTAATTTAGATTATTTTAATATTGGGAACAAAAAAATAGGTCATGAGCCAAAAATTATTGTTTCTGAATGTAAGTACTGCATGGCTATCCAATTCTTATAATTTGATGAAATCAAAACACAAACCTAATGCATAGAAGGTGAAATCCCAAAGTTCGCGCTGTGTCTCTTCTACCTGCCACTTCCCTATCAAAACGCAAAAAAAAAAAACATACATGAGTTGGGACCATGGGGGTTTTTTATACCACTGCAAGCGACACGGAGCGATCGCTTATAAATTTTATAATACAATTTTTTTGTGCCAAACCTTTATGCACTTTTCCAATAAAGTTTATTCGACTTACAGGAATGACTGCACAACTCGAATACAATTAATCGGAATTATTCAGGAGCATATATTGAAAAATCATGTTTTTCTACATCAAACTATTTTTGAGATAAATGCCTGGGAAAGACAGATGGATGGACAGGCAATTGAGTAATCTTATAAGGATTATGTTTTTGTCTTAGAGGTCAGGAATCCGGAAAATTAAAACAATGCTCAATTTGATCTCTCGTTTTAATTTCCTAAATATATCTGGTGTTTGGCTGTACGCAGATCAAACTTATAGAGCGTGTAGAGCTTCGAACTAACCAAAAAGTTTCAAGTGAGCAGACGGTCGTGATGTCGTGATAGCCCAGAGCGCAACGAACCTGTCTCTAATTTATAAGGCCCCATTGGGCCATCGTTCGAATCCGGGCGTGTACCAATGAGTTTTTCTGACTTAAGTACCTACACAATATCACTGACACCGTGCTTCGGAGGGCACGTTAAGCAGTCGGTCCCGGACGCTGTCAATAGATGGCGGTCGTTACAGTTCCCAACCCGCAGTGGAGCAGCGTGGTGGACTTAAGCTCCAAGCCCCCCTCCTCACCCTGGAGGAGGCCTAAGCCCCTACAGTGGGGTAAAAATGGGCTGATGATGATGATGATGATGATGAGCAGACGGTCAAACTAATGGTTACCGAGCAACCGAGAAAAACATGTTTTAAGTTGGCCTACATTCAACCGAATAACTCGTATATAATATACCGTGTATTTAGTTGAACGTTATCCAAACTTACAGAGCGTGTAAAGCTATCTAAACCCAAAATTTTAAGTGAGCAGATGGGGAGCAAACTAACGGTTACCGAGAAAAACATGTTTAACGTTTCAATTTTATTCATTATTTTTCTTTAAACTTTTTGTTTAGTTCGGTAAGCTCTACACGCTCTATAAGTTTGGGTAACATTCAGCCAAATAAATGGTATATTACATACGGCATGTTCGGCTGAATGTAGTTCTACTTTAAGCATATTTTTCTCGGTAACCGTTAGCTCAACCATCTACTCACTCGAAACTTGTTTAGATCAGTAAGGTCTTCACGCTCCATAAGTTTGGATTACGTTCAGCCGGACACCCGGTATAGCAAGCATATGAAGAATCCTAGTATACGTTACAACTAATATCGTCGTTAAATTATTGTATTAAGTTTCGTTTAATTAATTATCAGTTATTATTAATAATTATCATAAGTTAGAATTTTTTTAAGTATAAGGGTTGCTCCCATGAGCCCCGGCCACAGGTGCCTCTATGACTTGGACATTCTTTAATCCAGGACACGGTGGCATGAGAAAAGGTTCACTATTCACTTGATTTTATATAAATATACCATGGCAAAATAAATATATCGATTTATACGTATATGTACCTAGGTTCAAGTTGTTTACACGTCGTCTTACTTATTAATCATTCTTTTCCCTGTGCTTCTATTCTACTTACAAATTATATTTTTATAAACAGCGAGTAAAACTATTCAACATAGAACGTGTTTGATGAGTAAAATCTCAAATTTAGGCAGTTTTACGCTGTTGTGTTCAAAATTGACTGAAAATAAAATCATAAATACGTGGAAAAAAAAACTTTGTAGACAGATTTTGTAATACAAATAAATACTCGTAAACTGCTAATAAAGTATTATGTAAGATATGTTCGGTACTTGCGCTGGTTTACGAATATTTAGCGCGTGTAACGTGTAGGGACGTCGACATCGCATAGCTACGAACAAATAACTTTTTTGTACGTAGCTTCGCATATATATCAAATCTGTTAGACTCACGTAAATTTATGTGACTTCTTAATATCTTTTTACTAAAAGTCACTAACCTATTAAATAATTTTAACATAAATACCTACGTACACAACAGAAAACAGTGACATTTGCCTACTACTTTACCTATTTAAAAATAATTTGTTAAAAAATTAGAAAAGCTAGAAAGCTAGGAGGGTATATAATGTTAATAAAAATTCAACATTATGGTTAATATTATTATTATTAATATGGCCGAAGTTAGACACCAATGTACAGAGCGACCTATATTTGTTAACTAATCCAAATACCTACATACATACATCACAGATAAAGTCATTTAAAATTTATAATTGAAAATGTTTTTAAAACTATAATAAAAAAATATCAAAAATTATAAAAACGTTCCAATAAACATGAAAATATTAAAATTTAAAAACTCGACTGTAACACACTAATTACAAAGAAAATTTGTAAATAATAAAAAAACTAATAAATTAATACCAAGAATACAAGATAGGTAGTCTAATATTTCATTATAAATACGTATCTTTCGTTTCTTTTATAAAACCTAAGCCGGAGTAAGACACCCTCAGGGTGCAGGATTCGGATTGTAACGTAGGTACCTACGACTGATTTACAGGTTCTAGAATTATGTGGGAGCTGTACTCTTTCTTGAGTTTCGATTGTGGAGACTGAGGCTTACAATTTTTTATTATTGTTTTTAGTGATCTACCTACCTACCTCTACTACCTCTTTGACCATTTTTGACCGAAATGTTTGATCATTTCGTGACTTAAAATTTCCATTCTATTCTATAGAGACTAAACAAAAATGTACCACCATACGTTCATTAATCATGTTTCTTCCGTATATAGCATTACGTATATGGTGGATTAGCGCCACAAGACGATGGGACTCGTTATCAAAAATTACTCATATTTTTCTATGTCTATGAGTGCAGGAGCGATTGTAAAACAATCGAAATCCGTTATCGAATTGTTTAATTGATTTTGAATTTAAATCGCAATCGTTATTTTTCATCACTCAGGTCTTCTATCTATCTATTGGGTGTGGTTTCCGCACTTAGTCCTTAATATGGACCATTGTACGTGATGACCACTCAGGTCTTATTACTTTTCAAAGTGAACGGCAGTTTATTGCATCTAGTATATGCTGCTGTATTGGTAAATACTATTCACGTCTTTTTAATATCTCTTTAGGCTAATTTTTATGCCAAATTAATTCAATGAATAAACTAATTTTCTATGTACATAACTTTGTAGTTTCGTGATAATTATGAAACATTCTCACGCAATAATTGTGTGTGAGATTTTTTTTTTATCATAAAGGACGAAAAGACGAACGGACTATAAAGAACAAGAAGTGAAACTTAACAAAAGGTTAAACGCAATAACTTACCCGGTTCCGTTAGATATATGAAAAAAAGTTGCATTAGCACGAAAAAAGTTAATGGTTCGCATATTGGTGATTCTTTTTTTTTGTGTTTTAGATTTCGTAATTCGTTTATCAAGGTTTGTTTATGGGCGTAGTTTATTATGATGAAATATGCTCGGTCGTATCTTAATGAAAACTGATTTTTTTAGTTTTAAATCATTTTTGATACACTGAGAAAAGTGTTTTTTTTTTTAAATTTTATGATTTGTTAACGGTAGAGTAACGGATGTTCGATACATAAAATGTAAGGATTAGTATGAGTAGGAAAAAATATATGTGTCAGCACTATTACGAAGATAGAGCAGGAACCATAAATTACATTGGATTACTGATATCATAAACATCCATTGTTTTACTGATAGTGAATCATAATAATATTTTAAATTTCTCAGTGTAAAGCATTAAAAAATGTGCTACCGTAGTAACAGAAAATTAGTAAATAGGTAGAGATAGGTACCTACTCAATGTTCGACATTCAAAACAATAATAATTACAAACATTTATCTATTAGGTAATATATGCTTAAAGTTACTGTTGCTACACTTGGATTCAACTCTACATAAGTGAAGTTTTTAATGTGTACGTGTACCTACATGAAATCGGCACGAATTTACATGTAATTTTTGTTATTTATAATATAAAATTACGTTACTTATGTGTAGGTATATATCAACTTTCGTCGACAGAGTAACGAATATGCAGAGAAAAATTTAACTCAATGACCTGTGAACCGATTGCATTCGTGAGATAGCGTCCGCGCTAACCTTATCAGACTCCAACACGAAACGTTCTCTTATAATTTTAAATTTACTATCCCGAATATTTTATCATACCACCTAATGACGTCAAATTTACATAAAATATTGTTATTTCTAGTTTTATAAACAGCTAATGAAAATAAAATAATGCTTAGAATTTAGCATACCTAACCTTCGAAAGTCATATTATTTTCTCTTGGTATTATATTTTTGGATTTGAGTAGCTCATTATCAATCAAGATCTTTTTGTAACTTACTGGATTTAATGTTGGAAAATTATTTAAAATGTTGTAATGTAATTTTGCTTTAATACATTTTAACAGGTAGGCACAGTTGAAGTCTTTTCAAGTACAGGTGTTAATAATGGAAATTGGAAACTTTAATTTAGCTTAAAAACATGATCAGCACAATGATGGTCATCTATTGGTAAAATCGGCTGAGATAGTTTACGATAGTTAAGTGCCAATGTATCGATGGGATGCGAGGCGAAAGCATGCAGGCGCGAGTAGTGCGCGTTAGCTTCAAGCAATAGCGAACAATTGCCGCTAATGCAGGCTCAATTTATTTACGAGGCGAACGCTGCCGCAAGGGGCGCTCGCACTGCGCCGCAACTTTTGATGCAGTAGCCATTGTTATTTTCAAACTCCTTTGAAAATTAATTTCCGATAATTAAGTTTTCTCGTTACCATCTTGGATTAAAAATTTATCAAGCGAGTCTCCCTGTGATGTTGCCCCTCGGATATATGTCAGTAAAATTACGGTTTTATACATCTGTCGTTTTTATTTTTTTAATTATCTACGTGAATTAAAATATCCAAAGTCATCTTAGCTGCATCAAAAATATATTCTTTTTTAGTTTACAAATGTGACATCGACCTAATGAATAAAACTTTGTCATAATACACAGTAAGTTGTACCTAATCGCGATTTGAGTGATCGAAAGACAAATGTGGCAAATTTGACAATAGGTATAATGTAGCAAATTATAGTTATCGAGGTACCTAATAATAGTAGACGTACTTTTGAAAAAGTGTTCACCATAAGTGAAGCAGTTGATGACCTGCATCATAAAATACAAGGAACGCTTTATAAAAGAAAAAAAAAATAGGTGTCAGCGTAATTTATGATGTCTATGTTGTTTCCTTGTAGATAACGTAATTATGTTGATGCTTAGTTCTTCTTCCTAGTGTTCCTTATATTTTAGGAGGTCTCGGGCATCCGTGGATCTACTCTTAGTGAATCATCCGTTGAATCATCATATAATATTTAATAATATTTATATAAATTTGCTCTGTGAAAATTTTCTTAAACATGCAATATTTGAAGTCAACGGATAAATTTTGAAGTAAAATATGTAGGTACCTAAAATATAAATTAAAAACGCTTTGAAATTATACCTGAAATATTAGAACAAAAATGCAAGCTAAATCATAACAAAATGAGTTTATATTTTTCTATATAAGAGCCTTTGTTTGACTGATTATCTAGTTTTGATATTTTCTAGATTCTAGATTTTCAGTTTATCTAGTGGAAAATCAGGGTTAAATCGTAAAATTTTTATCACGTACTAGCTTTCTGCCCACGACTTCGCCTGCACTGAACCTGACACTAAAAGGACATTTCATGGGACATTGTGAAACTTTCTAGAAAATTCTGAAACTTTCTAGGAAATCTGGAATATTCTTCGTTAAGATTACGTTTTGTCAAGTGGTTGTATAGAAAAATAAGAATATACGAATACACTCTTTTACTTTAGCTTCCTCTATGATAAAAAGAAGCTTGTGTGTGTATGCCTTGAGGATGTAAGTTTTTCAACAACCTGCTAAATTCCGTCAAAATTCGGTCAGCGGTTTAGCTGTGAAGAAATAAAAAGCACAAAGACGCCTTTTATACGATAAACGGTAAAAAGTAGATTATGTCCGTCTTCAGAATACAAGCTATTCCCTTGACAAATTTCATCAAGATCTGTTTAGCGGTTAACTCGCTAAAATGTAACAAACCTACAGACACATAATGTTTCTCTGGTAGAGATTACTTTCTAGTTATCACAAGGTTAACTAAGTCCGTCTTCAGAATACAAGTTCAGGATCTCTGTGTCAACTTTCATCAAGATCGGTTCAGTAGTTTAACCATAAAAAGGTAACAAACGCAGAGATACATTTCTGCTGTCCGAAGTAGTCTATTTCCACCTTCATGATGGATGCAAGCTATTTTCTTGTCGAAAGTACTGAAGTCTTATCCTAGGTATCAAAATCGGTTTACCGGCTTAGTCGTAAAAACGTAATTTACAGACAGATAGGTAGATAGTTAAGTACTATTTTAGCAATTAGTTTTTTTAGCTTAATCGAACAAACATGGTTATCTGAATATTTATGCATTAAATCATTATCTACATATTTATTTTACTTGTAGGGTTGTTAAAAATCAGAGTAGGTATGTTTTATACAGAGGGTGCAAAATAATTTCTCTCACGGGTAACATTGAATCGGAATTGCATTTTCGAATCCTTTGCTGTGCTCTGAATTCAATATTACAGCCATTTCCTATTTCAGATAGAAAATTTGAAATAATTTGCAAACAAAAAACCTTCCCGCTTTGATAGGTAAGCATGTAAGATACAATTGCAACTTTTACAACCTTATGTTTGGTGAGTACAAAATAACGATTATTTTACTTACAAAACTATCAACAAGCGTAACGCCATATTTAATGACCTCTCCACAGGTTTCCCGGTGCCCGTCCAGGAGGAGGACATTGACTCAAGCAGTGTAAACAGTCGCTTATCTTGCGCTTCGCTCGCCGAGTGCAATGTCGGCTGCACCCACACCGGCGCGCCTTATCTGACGCACCAATATCTCTCATGGAATACTGCAACATAATATACAGACTTCTACCTTGTTATGACATTTTCAGTTTGTTAAGGTGGTTTATTGGTCGATATATATTTATATACATTTATCTGATATCGGGCATTCTAGGAACAAAAGTGCACGTGCTTCGTATTCTTAGATATATATGGGTATGCCGATACTTCGTTCGTATGTTGTAACGCATTATAATTGAATAAACCATGTACTGTTATCTATAACGAAAAGTATTAACAAGTAATACAAAATTGTGACTTAACGCCATTATTAATAATTTCAAAATGGCAGACGAAAATTCCGATGTGGATTATTTTTGTTCGTGTCAATAATCTTGTTTTAATTCTAAAAAAATATACGAAGTACTAAACAAAACGTACTTCACATTAAACCATGCATTCTAAGTGAAGACCGAATCGTACTCAAAGTTGATAGAACTGTATTACAGAATTTTCCATCGATCTGTGCGGGTCTGAAGTACGATGCGCATGCCATATAGCACAGGTCCGCCATAGGTAGGTACTTCACGCCGCCATGTTCTAAGAAATTAAGTTATTACAATATTTTTTTGACTAACTTAAGAGCTGTACAGATCACCAGGAAAAAACCGGCCTAGAGCGAATCAGAATCGCAAACGAAGGGTTCCGTACCACCATACAATACAAAAAAAACGAGCTCGACGTTAATCGAACTCAACCATTAATCGTTATTATGTAATTTAAGAATTATTGTATGAATATATTTCATTTTTATTTCGTTAGTTATTTAGAAGGCACTCAATCTTCTCTGGCTAATCCGAAAAGTAATAACACGAGTGCACTGATAGCTAGAGATAATTTTTATTACTTATTTTATTACAGTGAACCTTTAACTTTTAGTATTGATTGTGAAGAGAATAAGCTCTGCAAAGGAAAGCGTAAATTTGTAGTACCTAGTAATACACTGTAGTTTTCATCATAAAAAGTTTTTTTTTTTAAAATTACCTTTTACAATAACTTCACAAAGATAAAATGCATCTAGTTTTCGCTTATTGGCTAAACTCTGTCATTTTTAATGGAATTTTTACAAAATTTTTACTTATAAAAGTACATTTTATAAGTTAAACTATTACTCGTTAAATAATACAGTCTAGTTAACTGTGATAGTTTTCCTTTTAACTACGTTATATACATTCCTGTCATAAATTTTTTCAACATAACCAAAAACGACCAACAACTGTTCACTTAAATAAAAAAAAATTGTTTGAAACTTTGTTTTCATTTTTTAAGACCTATCGTTTGGTACCTCTCGCGTTAATATACGATGAATTTTTTTTCGTACTTCAGTTGTATGTAGATATGGCGACATCACCCTAAAAAAAAATCATAATTTCACTACTCTACACTAGTCCTACCTTCCAAATTTCATTTATATATTGCTAATAGTTTCCGAGAAAAACCATAGATAGAGAGACAGACGAACGGACAGACATGGTGAAACTAAAAGGGTTCCTTTTTTGCCACTTGGCTACGGAACCCTAAAAGCTGAAGAAGTAGTAGAACTGAATAAGCAAAGGCGAAGAACAAATCGTTTGGGTGCGGGAACGGGAGGGGAAGAAGACTGTCTGGGAGAAATTACATCTCTGTATGCGTTTGTTCAGGCGGAGCTAGTAGTTAAAAGAATTATTATTTTGACACAAGCGAATTGGAGAAAGATACCATCACGCACATCAAAATTATTTCTGAGATTACATATAAATAAATAGTATCGATAAAATTGATCTGTTTGAGCATATCTATGATTAACTAAAAATTTTGGCTTGATTGACTGCATTTGAGTTAAATACTTAAATTGTTATAAAACTGACTCAGCAATTTAGAAACGCTATAAACAGGACCTAACAAGAAAACAAGTTTACAATAAAACATTTTCCACCTTATTTAATACCTAAACATTTTAAGTATAAACTATCTGCAACTGAACATACGACCTTGTAAACGGAAACCAAACGAATTTCGATGTTCTTCGGTGGGAAATGATAATAGTAACGTATTTTATAAGGAAGTATGGTCTTGTGGCGTCGGCGATACGATCTCGGGCGGGTGCGCGCTTGCGCGATAGATACTAGTAATTTGAAGCAGTTTTTTTCGCCTCGTCCTAGCAGCTGCCCACCAATCAAACCTGCATTGTGCATACGCGGCTGGCTTCACTTAATTGACGAGTCATGACCATCGTTGTAGGTACCTACCCTCGAGAAAAAATTACGTAGCAAAGAGATTAGAGAAGAAATTAATTAATCGATTCAACTTAAATCTATAAAGCCTTTTTGCCACACGAATCGTAAATCGCATATTGCGGAACAATTAATAAAAGGTCATGCGTTCCCTAAGTTCTAAAATTTAAAACAACTTTCAAACAAAAATTTCTGCATCCGTAAATAACATTTCACATTAAATTTTTCATAGCATTGAAAAGTAACGATATTTTTTTGTTCCTAGTTTATCATGGTGTGACCCGAAGGTCTAGCGCCGATAACGAGCGTTCGGAAGAAGCCCGTATTATTAACACTGTAATGATAGTAACATATCGATGCCCGCACGTGCACTTTTATTGTGAATTATTACTATAGTGATACACAATTGTCCCCTTCGTTTGAGACGAGTCATTAATATGAATTTTATCTGTGCAAAATATAACATTCACTAATGTTTATAAACATCATAAGGGTTATTCCAAAAAATACAAACTTGAAAATTCAAGCCTTTTTTATTTTATATACATGCCTAAGTACTTTACATTAAGAAATTTGCAAGTGTTAAACTTAGATTGTAGTTTAGCGTGTTTTATCATTTCAACGTTATTGAGTCTAAAAGGTTTTCTACTATGCCGTGTTTCTACGTTATTATTGTCTAGTCACTGATTTTTCATATTTTTATCATTTTGTAGTAGGCGCGGCGCGTAGCCGCGTCTCGCTGCTCGTTTCGTCGCGGGTTTTTTGCCGGCCCTCTACCCTTGCCCGTCTATGTGGAACTTAGTTTTTTTTTCTCTTGTGCACGACTCTTGCAAGTATATAATACTCTTTTTCTTATTTTGATCGGCGGGGAAGAATTTTATACCTACCTAAAGCCAGTTGGAGGGCACAATTATACGCTAATTTTGAAGTGAAACTATTAATATTTTGATTTAACTTTTTGGTATACAAACGAATTTTTTTTACTTACAGGTTAGAAAATTAATTTATTTTGATCGTATTTCGTTGTTTTCGTGACTGTCTCTACACACACACACGCACACGCACACGCACGCACGCACACACGCACACACACACACACACACACACACACACACACACACACACACACACACACAAAAGTTAAAATAGAATGTTTGGTAATAGTTACCAAAAAAGTGGAATTAGTACCTATTTTATTATATCGTTTAACAAAATGCCCCTTTTTAATAATTACATTCGTACGTAAAATTTGAGTCTTGAAATGTTTTATGCAATCACTCAATATCTATATTAAACTTTTAGGTAAACTTTAGATACCTACCAGAAGAACAAAAATGTATAAAAGCACGATGATAATCAAACAAAAAGAAAACAAGTTTTCGAGACATTCTTTCCACGCACACAAATTCACAAACAAATCCCGTCCCTTAGTTCCCGTGCACATACGTCGAGTTCACGACTTGCCTAAAAACTTTACATAAGTCAAATATCCTTCGCCGTAGCAGCGGCCGGCGTAGTCACACGGGAGGATTTCGGGAGGGTCGTTCAAGTTCGCTAGAGGGTCTGAAATACGGCGTGCGTTCTCGGGCCGTGTGTAGCGGGCCCGGGAATTCGAGTTCGGGGTGAATACCCTCGGCTCGGTAAAAACTATTTTCAAGGTTAGCAGCGGGCTGCGGGCGCAGGGCGAATTCAGCCCGCCGCGCCGCAGAGTGAGCGGCGGACGCGCCGAAATGTTGATAGCCCTCCCTCCCCTCCGCATACCCCCGCAGTTATTTTACCCCTCCCTCCCCCTAAACTTCTGTCCCCGCAATAATAGTCACTCAACACACGACCTTTACTTTCGTGGGGACGGTTTGTATTTAGATACTGTTGACGTTATTAATATTATAGATCCTTGTAGGTATTTCATTTAGGTAGGTATACAATTTTGAAGTACTTCGTACTTATTTCTCATATGTGATAAATCTTATATGGTTTCTGACAAATTATTTTGCTTCAGAGACGCGAAGGTATTTAGATTGTCATTTTTGACTGTTTCTTCTCTTTCTTTGAGTTTCCTTTTATATCAAGTAACTTGAACAAAAATGAAGCTAGTACATCCCCGTTAATTGGAGACTCGCATAAAAATGGGCTAGCGGTTATCGGTATATGTTCGGCCACGATCGCTCCCCTTCGTGTAATTCGCCATTAGTCGCCGTTCGCACTCGGCTTTTTACCTTAATGAGCTTTCCCCTGTTCCCTTCTTCGCACACGCTCACGCAACCCAAATACGCATTCTTGTGCAACGTTCGTACTAAAAAAATATTTTCATAAAACAGCAAGACGAGTTTCATTCAATATGCTATACTGTACATAAGTAATACGTATATCGTATTTCTCTTAATTTACAAGTACAATATAGAAGTCTTTTGTTTCATAGATAGGTATGCTAGACTTTCGAATTGAATACTATCCGGTTACATTGCTATCAAGATTGGACGTTTTGGATTTGAGCACTAATGACAGAAGTAGTGTTGCCTTTGTAGAATTATAAAATTAAAACAACATTTACTCAATAATAAAAAAAAACTTGAAATTACGTATTTTTAATTACTATTTATTTTATGGATAATGACGACGGTAGAACCACGTAGAGCGAATAGAGAGTTGCCATTTTCTAATCGCAGAAAAATATTAATACGCATTATTATTAGAAATAAAAAAGACGAAAATAGAAATAAATGATGAATTATATTAAATACAATGTTGGGATATATTTTAAAAAACTATGTTAATTGAAATAAGAATTTACTATTTGATTTTTGAAAACAATTGTGCTACCTATAATTTTTGTTAGGAGGCTTAAAACTACTAAATAGTAAAAATCTACTAAAAATGGTCAAACTGTAGCGCGCGATGCAGCTCAACTACCAAACGTCCAATCTTATTAGCAACGTAACCGGTTAGTATACATAAAATTCGTAGGTATCACTAAGGTACATCAACTTAAGAATAAAACAGATGTCCTTTAAACATTTTTTTTTGATAGAGTTCACAGAAAATGATCCTTGGAAGAAATCATGAAAAACAAACATCTTATGATGTTTGCTATAAGAGGTCTTCAGTATCTATATTCATGAGCTTTGTCAGAAAAACATGTAACAATAATAATACGTGGGTCATCTGACTCACCGCCATTTGATACCAAACTAGGCAGAGTCTGTATTACTTATGAGTACCTACTAGACACCTAACATACATGTCACCTGACATATATAAAATATATATTTATAACACATATACAAACATGTCTACCAATCCAGAAATTATAGCCAGCGAATAGAACAAGTATTATAACAAGAGGACTATCCCATTTATTTTAGAGGAAATTATAACTGAATGGGATCCCGTGGGGATCCCCAAGATGGCATAACGAAGCCAGGCAGAGAAGCAAGTAGGTATATTAAAAGGTGTTCTGTCCCAACGTGGTCTAACTTAGTCCGAGAAAAATGCAAATGGTATATACTGGAGGATTGCTACGTGTCTAAAAGACACTGAATTTTGAAACGGATGCCGACACTTGCGTAGGAATATATGTATTGTTTTCAATTGTAGATGTTTAATATATTAGTAATAAAGGGATTAATATTAATATAAAAAAAATACATAAGCATGTCATATGAACTTTCATTAAAAAACTAAATCATAATTTTCTTTGAATTATTTAAACAGGTATCTTTGGTAGGTATCTAGGGGTTTTAAAAAACTAAACCATCTTCACATTTTGTATTGGATTTTTGTACCTATATACAATCGAGTAAGTTGATGTGTTCATATTCTAAACGAGAATTGAATTGGCGTAACAATATCCATCATATTGCGACGTCATCATTCAGTTGAATAATACAACTACTCAACTGAATGTTTAACTGCAGCAAGGCATGGAGATCTATTTTAATTTCAAATAATTTCATCCGTATAGTACAGGATAATTTAGCAATTTACTGACCCCACGTTATCCCATATATTTTAATGAGTGGTTGGCAAACTATTCGGCCACCCTCGACCGGCTAGAGCAGCTGTTTTTTAACAAAACTTATTGATTGCCACCGCACCACCACCACCGTTCCAAACGGCTTGACTTTTAAGCTTCAGCTGATAACGAAAACTTTTTACATTTAGGTATGTACTCGCACGTGAGTAACATAAATCTTTTCTTCGAGTTCCTATCGATTTCGTTTACATTAAACGACTCTATTATTATTATTTACGTAGGTACATGTGCTGGTTATTATCATATCAAATATCTTTATTTCGTAGTTCGTAGTATATTTCTTTGTTTCGTTTCATATCAAATATTTTCGTTTGACTTTGACTTAAAAGCTTTTTAACTTTAAGTGAATTTTAGCAACTTTGCTCAAATGGTCACTCCATTATGTTTTCTATATATTGCTTTGCTCATTAAAATAAAAGAGTAATTTAGTATATGTTATTTAAAGTTGAATCATGATTTCACGCCATTTACCTACGTATGAAAGTTATATCAACATCAATATAGTGCAGAGTTTAGTGTTCCTCGAGTGACTTATAAACGTACAAATAATAAAAAATTCTGTACGAACAATAAACACGAAATATGTAATTATCCGTATTTTGGGTTACAAATAAAATTAAATACTTGAACGGTAGAGCAACAAATTGTGAATCAAATTCTTATAAAAAACTAGCGGCCCGTCCCGGCTTCGCACGGGTAGTATTCGTTTCTCATAAGAATCACTTTTTTTATCTCAGTCTTGTCTCATTCCCGTTCTTCCTTTCATTTTTTCGTTCCCATCGCAAAAATACTTTATTATTTCTGTTCTTGGCCCTAGTGTAGCTTCGTTTTCGTTTCCATTCTCATCAAAAATAACTTTTTTATCTCCGTCTTAACTCATTCCCGTTCTTCCCTTTCCCGTTTTTGTTCCCATCGCATAAATATTTTATCGTTTCCGTTCCTGGCCCTGGTCTCATTTCCTTTTTGTTTCCATTCTCATCAAGTACAACTTTTTTATTTCAGTCTTAACTCTTTCCCGTTCTTCCCTTTCCCGTTTTCGTTCCCGTAACACAAATATTTATCGTTTCAACAATTTCTGTCAGTCTTAATTAAATAAATTACACTTTTGCGAAATAATATTTAGTTATGCAATTATTAAATTACTAAAATGGCTATTAAAAAATAAGGGTTGATCGTAGAAGGGTGAAAATTGAGGATTGTATGTATTTTTGTATGTTGTATCATAAAAAAATAGAAATTAAAAATTTTGTCTAAAAAATAAAATAAAAAATTTAGAGGTGGACTACCCCTAACATTTAGGGGGATGAAAAATAGATGTTGGCCGATTCTCATAGATACCGGATAAGCACAAAAAATTTCATCGAAATCGGTCAAGCCGTTTCGGAGGAGTATGGCAACGAAAACTGTGACACGAGAATTTTATATACCTATTAGATAAACGATTGATAAAAATTTAGTTTTCATACAACCATACGACAAAAATGCCACTTTTCGTGTTTTACTGACATACACTAATTTACATGGGGATTTAATGTTACAAATAACGTATTATGTTTTGGTTTCATTGGATTAAAAAATGTAAATCAGCAGAGGATGAGCGGCATCCGACATTAGGTTGGAAAGGGTTGGCAGCGGGAGTTTTTGCTGTGGCACATCGCAGGTCGCTACCCACCTGTTGGATCGTCTGTCATTCTGCATGATATTGAACAAATACGTGATCAAAAAAAATATAGATTTACATCATTACCTTCTTCCCTGCCTTACCAAGGAGTGTTCTTTAACAACGCATAGAATAGCTACAAGTGTATATTTTAATTAAATTTCATAAATTAAACTATATTTCGGTAAATGATATTAATGATAAACATGCTCCAGTTAATCAAATGATTTTTAATCTAGCGTTATAAACATTCGAGACGTTAAAAATAATTCGGCGCATTTATAAAGGGAAAAACGCTAGTTTCGCGTGACGGCCGTTGCTTAAGCGGGTCGTATGGCTGCCCAAAATTTTTCTTATTAGTGTTTGCGGGCTCGGCATACATAACAATTAAGTGTAGCTAGTTGTAGGATAGTGCGTGCAGCGGGGTGCGTGCGATAGCGATCTCGGAGCGGGTTCGGGTCCCGCGCCCTTCCCGTGCCCTGAGCCTGAGTCGCGAGGAGGGTTTTTTGCGCGACACGCCGAAGGGTGGCGGACCGGAGCGCACTCTCCCGCCGCGCCCTTCCGCCCTCCCGCTGAGGCCTTAAAAAAAACTCTATTAAACTCTGCGGCAGACGCGGGGGACGGACTCGTGATCGAGACGAATTGTAATTCCGCTTAATTAACTCGAATCATGAATGTCGAATAGTTGGTGTGCGTTTCCTAGTTTTTTTCGGCGATGTCGATCTTGTGTCGTGGAATATAATAAAAGTCGTGGTCAATGTAGTCTTTTAGCACAGTTAAGAATAATACGTTCATGCATGTATCTGTGTATGATAAAGTTTTTTCCTTAATCTTCGGAAACTTGTTCACATCGATAATATAAAGAATGCTCGAAGTCATTAAACGAAAATGTCAAAACTAAACTAAGTTGAATTAAGAAATTTTAAAATTTCTGTTCTAGCAGCGTTGACTCTATTATTATTAGTAGTATCTAAATTGTGCTTTTACTTATTTTATTCGCACGCAATGCCTCTCTGTCCAATCAACCTGCTGCTATATGACACTGAAAAAAGGCGGTACAAAAGTCGCTACACATGAGAATGCTAAGATTTCATGCCGTCTCGATTTTTATTTGCTTTACGAATGGGATCAAAAATCGATCGACAGAATTTTATTCCGAAATTTAATACTCCCATCAGCAGCCACACGATTTTTTTCAAACAAAAACATCAAAAGTTACGTAGAGTATTTATATTGAGGACGTGATTATCAAAAAAAGTAAACCTTATCCTTCAGCAAAAACCTCTAGATAAAAATATCACCTAACAGTTCGGTTATAATTCAAGCGCACAGATACAGTTAGTATGGCTTACCTGGAATATGTCGTCTGCTTAGTCACTCACACAAATCATATAAGCATGCAAAAGTTGACTTCTTTTCTATTGTTATAGTATCTATGGTACCTATTTAGATATATAAATAATTAAACTATGTAATAGCCTTTTCCGTAATAGTCCCACGGCATGCCAAGCTGGAGCGATGAAGTTTTAAATCTGAGATTTTCAATATCATATCACATAAGTCGGCATGGCATAGAAGTGTGCGGCAAATTTTTTTTTGCTAATTCTTTGTGTGTAATCATTAATTTTTCCAAAATAGTTAATACATTTATAATGATTCTCTGGTTTATATGTAATTTTTCAGAGAATGTTCATGGAGGTCGAACAAGTTATTTTTAGGGTTCCGTACCCAAAGGGTAAAAAAACGGGACCCTATTACCTACTAAGACTCCGCTGTCCGTACGTCTGTCTGTCTGTCCGTCTGTCAGCAGGCTGTATGCCATGAACCGTTATAGTTAGACGGTTAAAATTTTCACAGATGATGTATGTCTGTTGCCGCTGTAACAAAAAATACGAAAAAACAGAATAAAATAAATATTTAAGGGGGCTCCCATACAACAAACGTGATTTTTTTGCTCGATATAGATAACGGCAACAGGTAGACGCTTGAAATATTCACAAAATATTTAATTATATATTCATTTAAAAATGAATAATTAAACTAAAATAAAACAAATATTTAAATAACTAAATTAAAATTATCTGTACATTGTACTTTGGTACGGAAACCTTCGTGTGCGAGTCCGACACGCACTTGTCCGGTTTTTTATTTGTGCCCATTGCGTGGGCAATTAAATTAATGTAGACAAAATAGGGTGAAAAAATTATATAATTTATTTGATATATAAGTAGAGTAGGTACCTACTTAATAATTTTGTAATACAGAATCCTCAAGAATTTATTAAAGTTTTCTTGGTTCCTGTGATAGCAAGAATACAGTGGGACGGTTTTAATACATTGAAGTTGCAGCAAGGAGCAATTATCGCTCAAATCAAATTCGCACTCCTTCTCAGTACGTAGTATCTATACTCACTTCAATTTATTTTCTGTTACAATACTAATATATGCAATCTCGATTTTACTTACCAAGGAACATAAACCCGGATAACGTTACATGGGTATTTGAGAATCATAGCCTCATTGAAAAATATTTAAAAAAAAGTAAATAACGCCTTGCAATTGCATAAAAATTTTTTTGTTCTAACCAACCCTCTCACAAACGGTTGTGCACGTGCACTCTACCATATTCAAATACGGGCCGACGTACATAATTTGTGATCTACTCATTTACTAAGAACATAGAGCTTGCTTTTGTCTCTAAAAGGGTCCTATTCTAAACTACACGACTAAGAAAAAAAAATAGCTAACTTAAGGCGGGGTCTTGTGTTTTGTTTGGATGCATCGTCTACATTAATGGCGGTTAAATATTCCAGTCTTTATCGATAGCACGTGGCGAGAACTACCGCTTTTTTGGGTATGGAGATTACACATTTTATATATGACGCTGTTTTTATAATGCTTTGACACAAAAGGTAACTGCTGAGCTTAAAATCCTTTCGTTAATGCTTCGAAAGTAATTTAACATGCCAATTTATCTTAATATAAGACATCTTGTATTGTTAATGCGTCTTGAAATAGAAAAAAAAACACTAGCATTGAAATGATTTGACACTCGATAATCATATGCACATGGTTACTAAGATAACTGCAGGAATGTATATAGGTTTTTAGTAGATTCCGTGTACGGTTTATGGGAATTGATGATCTAAGTATGCAGGTTGAACGTTGGCTTATTAATTGGTGAAGCATACACACGTTGACCTTTACCAGTTCTGTCCCTTCATAGCCAATGTAAAGATACAGAAATTTAAATTTCTCTGAGCGCTTTCTAAAAGGGTGCCATTTTAGCTTTAGCATTTAGTTATCATTGGGCCAACTTTGTGACCAACATGTCGAGTCAGCGTTAAAGTTAGCAAATTTCACTAAAAGGAATCATTATTCTATTTTTAAACATAAACCCTGCATTAATGCAATTTTGAAAAGTTACTTGTATGAATATCAGTGGTCTGAACCGGGGATCGATACTACAAATTTTTTTTAAATTTTGGTATTATGACTCCAATTAATAAGGATTCAATTTTCTCAATGAACATTGCATCTAAAGTAAAAAATTAAAACGCAATCAAATATTAAAATTGTATATTATTTAATGAATCATATTTTTATATAATTGATTTGTTCTATCGTGGTTCTATCATTCGCTTTTAGTAGTATAAAAATTGTTTTGTGGAAAACGGATCTTATTTCTAAGACGTTACAATATTAAAGAAAGGTAGGTAGGTATCTACTGAGTAATTCTTTATAAAAGTATTAATTTGTATTGACTTCGACAAAATGATGATCGATTGCATAGTCTTGCTTTGATTTTAGTCACAATGTTTACTGAAGAGATTAATTGATTCTATCAATTTGTGCAAATACACAATATTTATAAAATTTGTGCTGGTTCAATCCAGCTCAGAGAAAAACGTTTAAAAATTCAATGGATGCATAATATATTAAAGTTACTTTTATGTAAAATTTGCCTTGTGTGTACTTAGTGTTTGTTAAGGAAATATACTTCACTTAACTTCATCAGCCCATCTTTTACCCCACTGCAAGGGTTTAGGCCTCCCCCAGGGTGAGGAGGGGGGCTTGGAGCTTAAATCCACCACGCTGCTCCACTGCGGGTTGGGGACTGTAACGACCGCCATCTATTGACAGCGTCCGGGACCGACTGCTTAACGTGCCCTCCGAAGCACGGAGTCAGTGATAGTTATGTACTTAAGTCAGAAAAACTCATTGGTACACGCCCGGATTCGAACCATGGCCCTATGGGTTCTTATAAATTTGAGACAGGTCCGTTCGCTTTGGGCTATCACGACAAACGGAAAACGATAAATTCATAAAAATACACACTTTTGAAAAATATGTACATATTTAATTAAATGAACTACTAAACAAAGAGAATAATTACAAAATACCTATCTTCCGACCGATATTAGGTCTATATATAATCTGAACGTTTATTTTCGATTTCAAAACTAAAACTTATAAATATCCATATTATCTAACGACATTGACATTCTTAACATTATTAAACATAATCAATCGACAGTTCCACTTACGAGGTAAACATGTGGTCTTTTAGACCATAAATCACTTAATTATCGCGTGGAATCGAAAGGGAACGTCGCAAAACAAGCCCAAAAGTAACTCCAGAATCATTAATCATCCAATAAGAGACCGAGATAACGGTTAATTCCATCACAGACAATTATATCGTGTCATTCTTACACGCCGCGTTCATTTTTACAATGGAGTACGAACTTGTCACATGTTTATAGGTAGGTCTATGTTGCTCACTACTTATATGCGCGTTCAGGCATCTCAGGCGACGAATTGCAGATAGCTCGAATGCCATCGGCTTGCTTCTGTTGATTCCATATTAATGAGATATAGGAAGATATTTCAGCACTCTTAAATTTTTTTTCGAGACTTCTTTTTTTAAAGTAAAATTTTTCCTTTAAAATATTTTTTCTTAAAGAATAGTCGATACAGCGTGTTTACTAAGTCAAACAGAAATGCTACGCATAAGAAAGGAGCGATCGCGTGTGTAGCAGGAAGGGTTACCCCGCCGATGGCCGTCGACCAACGCGATTGTTAATCGCACGCGCTTCCGCGCGTTAATAAGTAGGTGCCATAACTAGATACTAAAAGAAAAAAATTAGGACTAGGAGTGCATACCTCAACAACTGTTGATTTAAATAAAAAAGAATTGTTTGAAACCTTGATATAATTTTTTAAGACATATCGTTTGGTACCTCTCGCGTTAATATATTATGATGAATGTTTTCTTTGTACTTCAGTTACATAAATGGCGACCTATCCCAAAAAAAAATTTCTTAATTTCACTACGTCATTATGTAGCGGTTCATAGATTACACTTTATTCTGAGGATTACACCTACCTTCCAAATTTCATCTATATATTTCCAATAGATTCCGAGAAAAACTACAGACATGCAGACAGACAGACGGACGGGACGGACGGACATGGCGAAACTATAAGAGTTCCTTTTTTGCCATTTGGCTACGGAACCCTAATACTTCCCTTTGATCATTTTCACTAGACATATTAAAATTTAGATGATGGAAAAGGCGGCTAAGTTTATATCGGACCACGTATAGTAAAGGGATTTCGTTGTTAGGATGAACATTTATGGTTAAAATTCAAATAATAAGTTTAAAAACAAATACGTGTATCTCAAAAATACTCATCATATATGAAACTAATTTACTTTGAAAGTGTTTTTTAAGTTAAGAAACGGAGGAAATACTTTTTAGGACTTCGTGAGCGCATATCGCAACAACTGTTGACTTTCATAAAAAGTCTTTTTTTTTCACTTTTTTCTATAGTATTATCTTAGAGGACCTATCAGAAATAGTTATATTTCACTACATACTAGTGTATAGCAGTTCATAGATTACACCTACCTTCCTTTTATCTTACCAACAGTCTCCGAGTAAAATGGTTATGACAGACAGGCAGACAGACGGACAGGACGAAGTTATTAGGGTTCAGTTTTTTCCCATTAACTCAATAACTCTAAAATACCCGGTATAGTTTTTTTTAACGTGAAGCTAGAGCTATTTTGTCCGAGCCGTTTGATTGTCACATGAAAAATGTATACCGTTAAAGGGGCGCGTGCTAATCTATAATTTAGAAATTTAGCAAGCCTGTCGATGCCATTGCGGTTTCAGACCAAAGTTACGACACAAAAACGAATCTAATGGATATGTCTTGTTAATATTTGGTAATTAAAAAAATCTAAACGAATAGTGAACTATGATTGGTGAGTTGTGATTTGAACAGCATGGGTAGGTATTCCATTTAGTGTTCACGTTTCCGTATAAACTTAAATGTATTTCATTGCACGTTTTGAATCAAAGACTTTTAATGTCTGTATATACTCGCGGTCATTTAAAATTTATAATTTTATACTTAAAGGAAGATAACTAACTATTTGCCTATTAAACGTTCATTAAACGTGTCATGTCTTCTCTATTTATTTCCTTTTATTTTGCATTCAGTTTCTATTTTGTTCGCGAAGGAAAGTACGGCAATTTTGTTGCATTTTCAATAACGTTTGGTGAGTGGATTGGCGTTGACATAGGTAATTGGACTTAAGTTGACGGACGGCAAAAATGCAATTTCCTGTGTAGTTAAATAATGGCAATGACATAATTGTAATCGTCTTTCACCGTTGGATAGTCATATTAGGAGCCAATACTTGTACAGTATTTTATACTCTACTGATATCCGTTTTTAGATAGAGATATCACGTTCTTAAATCTTTGAATTAATATATTTTTTAATTTTGTTACGGAATTATTATGGTATACGCACTTCAGGCACGGTAGTACAATTTTATCGGCGACGGCAATTAAACGGGCAATATTTCGCAAGCGACCTTTCGTGCTCGCGGGTCGGCGCCGACAAATCGCGCGAAAATATTGATTATTCCTTATCTTATCGGGATCGGTGGCGTGTCGTGGGCCGCATAAAAAAGGAATCAAACGCACGCATCGGGGCGGGAGGGCGCAAGCGCCGAAAGCTGCGACGTATTGGCGCTCGCCAGCTCCGCCCAATTCGCACTTTGCAATAAGTGTGCGAATTGCGACTTTCATCTTAATACAATGCTCCGCATTTCAAATAGATTACAACGGAATCTGAAATGGGACACTTACCTACTTCAAAGTAGGTAATCGTAATTAGTTCTCATTTTAGTACAAGTATCTACTATAAAAAGAGTTAGGATATTACTATATGTGCTCTTAATAAAAATAAACTTTACAAAAAAATAATAATAATAATAACCGACTTCAAAAACATAAACTAAAAAGTTAAAAATAAAATTTTCACTTTAAAGGAGCATTAATAAGCGGCATATATAGTTAATGAAGTCGGTGCCAAGTCATTCACTTTAAATTGTGTTCTACATTTGTCATAGTTATAAATTTATCATTGTTATAATTGTTATTACCTGGTATTTCTATTCAAAGTATCTGAGTAGGCACCGACTTCATTAACTATATGCCGCCTGTTAATGCTCCTTACTTTAAAGTGAAAATTTTATTTTTAACTTTTTAGTTTATATTTTTGAAGTCGATTTTTATTTTTCTGTAAAGTTTATTTTATTTATCAATGTTTAGTTATAGGCATCTGTAACTTATTTGTGTTTAGTATAAATGGGGCTTATCTATAAACGCGCTACTCAAAAATTAAACAGCGCCGCGATTACGCAACTTAAATTCAGTGTCAAATTGATGCATCAGCATGCCTTAGTAGTTAGTGGTATACCTAGGTATGTAAATTTCAATCTTAATTAGGTATTATTTTTGTGCCAACTGAACATTTTGGCATATTGAACCGTATGAAGTAGGTAAGCCCAACAAAAGGTATATGCTGTAAATCATTGAAGAATTCCCTCGACTGTCTATGGTCTTCATCATCAGACCTGTAATGGCCTTTATAACCCATGTGAGTGCAAAGTTCTCATCAATAGAAATGAATTAAGTCCAAACACCAAATAATTGCTGTAAATCGTTGAGGAGTTCCCTCGTCTGTGTATGGTCTCCATCATCAGACCTGTAATGGCACTTATAACCCATATGGGTGCAAAGTTCTCATCAATAGAAATGAATCAAGTCCAAACACCAGGTAATTGCTGTAAATCGTTGAGGAGTTCCCTCGACTGTCTTTCGGCTCCATCATCAAATCGACTTCCAACCTTCATTAAATAACACTAGTAGTAGTACTTTATAAAAATACTTAAAATACGATACTTAAAATACGATTTTCGAAGGCTCCCCTCGATTTCTCTAGAATGCTATCATCAGATCCTGGTTTTCTTATCATAGTACCACTCTTGACATATCTCCTTTCCAACAAAATAAAAATCATCCGATTCGGTTCATAAACAACGAAGTTATACCCGAACACACATAAAAAAATATATATATTATATATAGGTATACGGTCGAATTGAGAAACCTCCTCCTTTTTTTGAAGTCGTTAAAAATTAACACAAAGCCAGTTTCAAAATTTGTTAAAAATTATTTGTTACCTGTAAAGAAAATCATGAAAATAATAACTTTTTATGTGGTTATTAAATTTTTTTAAATTTTTCAACTATTTTAGCGTAGGTAAAAAAATCAAATAAGTAGGTATATCTTTTTAAATTATCTTTCGATTATAATAAAATGCGGTGTTTATCTACGTATTCATCGCAAAAGAAACATGAATTCGACATATTTCGCGTATGAACAATCGAAAATGCAGCACTTATGAAATTTGTAGCAGAGGAAGTGTGGTAGATTCGCTAAATTGAAGAGTTTCAAGTAGGTATGTATCTATTAATTTTTGAAATGGGGGTTAGATACGTAAGTACGCCTACTAACTTCAGGAAATATTTTTTTCACTTTTTTTTCAGTTTGACGTAGGTACTAATGTTACAGAACTAGGTAAATAGATCATGTTGGAAACTGTTTTTTTTTTAAGTATTGGTAATAGTGGATTGTGCGTGCTTAACTCAAGAAAGTTAGATACAACTTATTAGTCGTCACCATAAAAATACCTATACCAGCCTAGTAGGTACCTTATGTATTTTTCAGTCAGGTTAGTTAATGTAAATAATATAAAGTCGGGATATTCGAATGGTGTCTTCTTAAAGTCGACCCGTCGCCGAATCCTCCAACTTTTTGTTATTAGGTAGGTATACTATCCATTTTCACGCTTTTAAGAATTAATATCGTATTTTCGCCAAACACATATTTATTTCCCGTTTTTTTAATTTAATAAAAGGGTCGGTAATAAGTAGGTATATCCTATAGAAAAACACACGAAGAAAGGTCAGTCTGTATATATATGAAAAAAGGCCAGCCTGCATAAAACAATTGACACGAATGTAAATAAAGCAATGAAGTACCTAGTGCCTATGTAATGTATCTAAAAAAAAATAATGCCAACACTCGCGTTATATATAGAAGGGAAACTATAATCACATGAGTAAATAGACTGCACAGAGGCATAGCATCCTAAGAGCGAGCAAAATTTATACCTATGTTGGTAGGGTTGTCACAAGAAGTTAAGATAAATTAAACTAAACATTTGTTTATTAGCTTTATTAATAGGTATGAAAGAATATTCAATCACAAATTACATCCTCTGATAATTATCTTTTTATCATTTTTGACTTTAATTAGTCATTAATTCTTCCAAGTGTGTAGTAAATTTTGAGTTCAACAGAAAGTTTTTAATACGCTTTTATTAGTTCCACATGTATGTTTGTATGTAATGGAATCTTAGAACGAGTTCCAAGCTATCTTTAAGTTTCAAGTCTTTGGCTAACCGGGAAGATTGCAATAAACGTGCTTAAGAACGACAACGTAAACATTTTTTAAAATGTTTATTTAATTAAAGACAGATAGACTAGAAAGCGAGTAATAAAAATGATGTATAACGTGTATAATAATAATATACTATGTATAAATATAATAGTAAGTTTTCATGAAAAATGTTTGTTAAACTCAATCTTTTTAACACGATTACAAAGTTTCATAGCCATGCTATTTGCCGTTGAGAAATTCTCTCTAGAGGAGATATTCCTGGCTGTAGCAGCAGTTCGTGGTAAAGATCATATTTACCTATCAAAATTAATTTACATACAAAGTTCCATGTCCGTGCTACTAACTGTTGAAAAATATGTGAGAACCTGTTATTGGCCTCTATATGTGAGAACCTGTTATTGGCCTTTTATAACTATTATGTGTATCAATAACTTAATTTGTGCTGTTGGTTTTCCATACAAATAAAATAAAAATAAAATAAAATAAAATTCCCTCGTGAGGACACAACTCTGGCTGCAGCGCCAGATTACGTATATAGATATACGAACTATGTATACGAAATTTAAGCTCAATCGGACGTGGTGGTAAAAAAAACCGAAGTTAAAATTTTACTTGCAATATTTGAACTAAAAATAAATACATTCCCAGTCACCCACTCACAAATGTTAAGTTAAATAAGTAAAAATACCGTGCAGTGTAATACTCTGTCCATTAAAAAAAAGGTCATACAAGAAAATAAAGATACCTACTACAGCGAAGGCATGATACCTACTTGAAAAAGAATAATCAAGTATTCACTTTGGTACCTATTGTAGTTCTTGGGATAGTTGAAATATGATTAATTTTTTCTATTAATGTTCATGTACACAGTACAGTAATTAACCATATTTATAATAAAATACAACTTTTTTACATTAAAATACTCAAACTTGCACACAAAACAATACGACGTGCGTCGCGCCGACCTTGAGTTTGTACACTGGCTGAGTCGGTTAATTCCACTCGCGCTGCGTACGTGACAAGCGGCCAGTGGACACGCACGCATGCCGCGTATGCTTGTAGTAATGTTACCGTTTCGCGCGGTTGTATGAAGCTGTGCATCTGTACCGTTTAATTACTCATGTGCTATAATGCGACCGTGTTTGCGCTAAATCCACCAACCTGTACTGGAGCAGCGTGGTGGATTAAGCTCCAAGCCCCCTCATACCGCTGGGAGGCCTAAGCCCATGCAGTTGGGCATTAATGGGCTGATGGTGGTATGTTTGCGTTAAATAGGTACTTATTAATTTCAGATGTATACGGGTAGGTACCCCTTGTTAGTGGGGCTACCTTCTAGACTGGTTTGCGCGTTCGCGCAATAATAAAGTTTCGATGCCCGATAATACCTACGTATAATTGACATTATTTATTATTATTGTGCTGTGTACGGATGTAATAATAATAAACCTGAAGTAATGAAACACTAAACTATTTTTTTAATTTTAACTTGTTTATTCTTATATGTAGGTACATATATCAAATTCCAAAAAAAAAAATATTTAGAGCTCGACTTTAGATAATGTGGCTGGCACAAACCTGTGGTAATTGTCGATGCCTTAGATCATATGTTAACGGGCTTGTTTTTCTGTAGTGGAATGCAAACGCACTACGCAATAATCGAAGATTTAAAAAAAGAGCTGTTAAGATGCCACCTTCTTAATCAGACACTTAATACATCTCGTTTGTTAAAATAAGTATTTAATTTGCCCTATAAGCTGACAACCCTATCTAGCCGCATAGGCGAATGCGGATTTGTGCGGTGCGACGCGCCATATGTAAATGCCTGTCGTATTTTACTCATTCACTAAGCAGATTCCTTTCTATATCACACGAGCGTCACGGTATCATTTCTTACTCTTATATGACTAGGTATACCATCTACAGTCTTTACCTACTCCTTGGCATGGGAGACAGATGCTAGCTCTTGCGCGTAAGCATACCTACCCATGTTTTTTTTAAACGTTAATTTAAACGCATAAAAAGATATAGCTGTTTTTACAGACACGTTACACTCAATCATATTGGCCTAGTTTACACCTTTCGTAGAGGTGTGATTATGACAAATTTCTACGTCGTCAAATGAGTAAAACTAAATTCATTTATTTTTTGTTTCAGTTTCAGTATGAATGACCCATTCCGTCAATAAGAATTTAAATAATAATAATAACGTATACATCACAACAACGTATAGGCTCCAAACTAAGCATTAGCTTGTGTTTTGAGTACCAAGCGAAGACACCATATACATATAACAACCAAGACCCGGTACCAGTATCAATATTCATCATATAAATACTGACCCGACCTGCGATTCGAACCCAGGACCCCCAGCTTCGTACGCAGGGTTGCTACCCACTAGGCCAAGCGGTCGTCGTTAAAGTTATTAAATTGGAAGATGTGTACCGAAAGTTTCAAACTTTGTTTGAAGTAAGGTAATAGCAAATAATAAGACTTTACGAGAAACGAATAGATCGATTAATTGAGGACAGCTGTCAAGTTGTTTAGTTTTCATAGTCTATTACATTGATTAAATGAACAAACTAGAAGTGGACGCAGCGTTGAACATTAATTAGAGTTAGAGGTTATAACGATTTCTACCTAATAGTTACGAGTATGAGGTATATGTTCCTGTAAAATAAACTTATGATTTGATTCTTGAAGTATTTTTTTACTGTTACGATTCTCGAGTTATAAGTATTATGTAAGGGTTTACAAACATATTACAAACATATTTTTTCTTTTTCTATCCAATCGCGATCGAAATAAAAACATATTTAAAAAATGCTTTCCTGATTTTACCCAACGGTTATTACTCTAAATTTAACGAATATTTGGTCTATACAAAAAATTAGTTGGCATTAAAATCATATAATTAGAAGATAATATAAGGAAATGTGTTTGTCAGTGGTTTACAATCACATATTATAGAATCTGCACAACAAGATTCTAATTTGTGGGATCCACTTTAGGATGCAAATGTTTCCGTCATTCTCCAAGATAAAGTTACACATATATACGTCAATAAGGACGTAAAGCTAGTGTCCTTTATTAAATAGAAGGTAATAAACTTGTATTCAAAATATTGTTCGTTCTCTTTTTGTTCTTCGAAAATGTAATTTGTAAGAATAGGATTATGTCTCCATCGTATCTTATCAGTTGTCATAAATCGACCGCATGTAAAGTCGTGTAGGTATAGATATAAAGTCCGCGGCACCAATCAACCTGCCACATAATCCGCGCTATGTGTTTCGCAACTCAATGAGTATCTGTGTCATTGCGTGTGAGCGAGATGAGCATATACGTTTTTTGTTTAGAATGAGCGAGAGGTCGGCCCCAGACCGGATTCTGCGAGAGGTCGGAGGAGGGCGCCGCGCGTCACTCCGCTATCTATGCCGTTCGCGAATATGTTGCGCAAGGTACACTGGCTATAATAGGTTCCCTTTTGACGCAAATTTAGGACATTTCACAACGTTTCTATGTCGCATTTATAGTATGATTCATGGTATATGAGTTATAAAATAAATACATTAAGAAAAATGTCGGTATATTGACAGTTTTGTAGGTGAATAGAAGGGTTAAGTGTGATATTGAAATATATTATGATGACATTTTAAAATGCTTATATATCTTGCGCCATATGTACAGCGTCGGAAGCTTTTAGCAATAATATACTTTCTACGAGGTCAGAATAAGAAATAATTAATTATTACAGTAATAGGTACCTAAAAGGCGCATAATAACATAGGTAGACATGCAATGTAACTATGATTTTTTAACAGTTCCTTTATTATATTTTTGTTTGATCAAGTTTTAAGTAGGTAGGTAGGTAACTTACCTACATAAGTAGGTAGATATGTATTCGGTACTTATACGTATATATCTGGTTATCTGCAGATTTATAGTATATGGTCATATCATTACTATGTTAAAAGTTTTCTATGTTCTGAACAGCAAATTGTAGATATCTACATAATATTTTTTTTACAACTGTTTAAATGTTTCGAGCCGTGTTAGTTCACACAAAATTAGCGACCCTGAGACAGCGCTCACCTTGACTAAAAATGTTTATAACTAAAATATGCCTACTTTATTAGCTGTATTATCATTGAAATGAGAACAGTAGGTACCTAGGTACCTAAGTTTTGAACCTCTATTCGGCGAAAATGGACAAATATTTGTGTTATAAATGTCATTATATGATAAATGGATAGAGTTTTCTTGTGTTTAAATAGATAAGGTACCTATTACAATTAATTGGCACACGAGAACATTTTGACCTAACCACCCATATTGTGCCCGAAATCCCCCTATTTGCGAAACCAAGAACATGTCTAAATGTCTCGAAAATCCTATTTTCAGAGACAATAATCCTATTTTCCCTCTTATAAGTAGGTATGTATCTGAATCGTATACAACGGATGGTTCACTGAACTAAAATAGGTAGGTACCTAAGCAAAAAGGACAACCGTTTTTAAATTAAAGTAGTAGGTACGGCAGGTTAGCAATGCCAGGAAAGTATTTTCAAATCCTGAAACCAAATTGATCTATTCTAATTTAATCTAGTCTTCACAGCTAGATGTGGAAGTAGGTGTAGGTAGGTACATAATTTCGTCTATACCTACGTATTGCTTTGTGTAGGTATGCAATAGAATTTCATCAGTGAATATTGTTCTTTTAAACAAATGCAAAGCAAATCTAGGGATGTGTCACCATATAATATAGGTATAGATATTTATGTAAAGCCAACTTAAACATACATGATTATTACGAAAGGCCGCGGAACAGGAGTGGCTAATCGTAGATTTGCGCTCTACTGCCGAGTCTGCCGACCGACAACGCGTGCCGGCAAGATGGCGGCGGCGACCGTGTCAACGGCCTCGAGCTCTGCGCTTGCGCAACTGCACGCGCGAATCTCGACGGCGAAAACAACCTCCCACATATGTGTGCGTGACTATGATGTTACTGTATTATATAGCCAGAGTAATATACTTTGAACGGTATAACGTAGGTGCTCTAATATGGACAGTTGCACGTGACGTGCACTCAAATGTTTAAAAGCCCCAGTTGACACAAAATTATATTGCCGTACTTATGGTAAGCGCAAACCATAGGCTTCGGAACAATGAATTTCAGATGTAGATATGAAATGGCTTTCCAAGGAACTTATTTAATTTAAAAGTCAGGGCGTACCTAGTTACTATTTGCAATTTCAAACCTGTTTGTCTTCTAGTTTTGAAGATACAGAAATTTTCTTTGAATTTGGTGAAAATTTTACTAATACCTGTCTTAATAGTGACTTGACTACATATAATAAATATAACGCCAAAGTTCTATTATGAGGATTTTAAATAATATTTAAGGGTTGGTCACAGATAATACCTTTCCTTCTTTGGCTAGGTAATGATTAAGACATTCCGTGGAATCTTATACCCAGTGGCGTGTGAGCTTCTGTAGGTTTTGGAAATCGGCAACCGCGACCAGACAACGGTACTTATCGTAGGTAAATCCGGCACAACGGAATGGCAACCCGTTTGACGAGCGGAAAGTTTCCGCGACAACTGCACGTCCCGTTAAATGAATCAGTGTTGATAACATCGTTGTGGCCCCGATAGGTAGGTATCAACAGATAGGTAGGTAGGTAAGCCATTGACCAAAAATCATGTAGGCATATTCTTACGAAACACCTAATAATTGTCTGATACGAATTAATTAACTCAAGGTTTATGACTTCGACATTTCACTTACCTAATAAATATTATGATTTTATGGCGCCATAAATTGTATTCGATCAGCCTAAGACTAATGAAGCAAATGATTATGAATAGACTAATGCTCGAAGTTAGTTTAAAAAGGTGTGATAGGTATTTCGTAAGAAACATACCTACTTAATAATTTATTGTCATTCAAAATTTACTGTAACTGTAACGGAATAAATTAAATTTAAATAATAACTATAGGTACCTAGGTAGGTAAAAAATAAAGAAGATTTTTTTTCAGTTTGTTTACGTATGTTACCTACCCATAATTTATTCAACGACATCTTTATTGAAAGTAAGGCAGTAAAAGAAGAAATATAGTAGAACGAAAATGCGCAGAACGATGTTGGTGTCTTTCCCTATATAACAAATTGATTTCAACGGGAATAAGCTATGATACCTATACAAGGCATGGGCGGCTGTTAGATGCTATACAAAGTAAATTTTACCTTTCTATTATTTTAAGAGCATCATCGATGACAGGAGCTTACCTACTAATTAGTTTTTTTATCTCTGTCAATATATTGGTCTTACACCTTAATTAAATTAAGTTTAGTTAACTTATTAAGACTGTAAATTCGCCCTAGCTTCTATATTTTATATCGCATTAATTTCGGTACGCCTACAATGTAATGACGGCCCACAGCTCATTCACAAGTACAAGAAAATGTTTCTATTTCAGTCATTTCATAGTTACAGTTATCTGTGGCACACGCTCGAGTAGTGTCGGGAACCGCACGTGCGAAGTTTGCTGCTGACCCACATACCAGCGCGCAGCGTTGCGGTTTAGAGGCGAAATGACGTAAGCGGCGGTCTGTTTGCGGCGCGACCGAACTATGTTACGTATAAACCTTCTCGGTCCAATTACGACTCCACTGACCCCATGATCTGTTTATGAATGGAATGATTATGAAGTTTTCACTGTCTGTCTGCTTTTTTAAACCAGAAAACGCAAATTCGAAATGCTGTGTCGGTCAGATTGTTTGGTAGTATATCGTTATTTTATTTATCTTGTTCATCATAGGTATATTTGAATATAGGTACATACAACATAATACAGTAATCAAATTTCGCTTGATTTCTGGCAATTTCTTTATCACATGCCGAAGAGACGCCTTCTGAAATACACAGCAAAAAAAGAATTCTGTTGTCAAGAAAATTGAGTCGTTAATATATACAAATAAGAAAATACAGTCTTCAATATATACAACTACCGCATATTCTTGAGCGAATGTAATTTGCATTGATTCAAGAAATCTTTTTCTTCTGTGTAGGTACACATAAAAACGGCCGGCCGCTTAGCCTAGTGAGCAGCGACCCTGCCTACGAAGCTGGAGGTCCCGGGTTCGAATCCCAGGTCGGGTCAGTATTATAATAAATAAATAATATGCTCATAATAATAAACTTAGGTCGGGTCAGTATTTATATGATGAATATTAATACTGGACCGGGTCTTGGTTGTTATATATGTATGTGGTGTCTTCGCTTGGCACCCAAAATACAAGCTAATGCTTAGTTTGGGACCTAGACGTTGTTGTGATTGTATGTGTTATTATTATTATTGTTAAAAAAAAAAGAATTCTTATATCAATGCAAATAGCATTGGTCCAAGAATATGCGGTATTTGTATATATTGAAGACTATATTTTCATGACAAAAAAAACTATTTTTTTTGTGTAGGTATACCTAATTAGGTTATAGGTAAACTTAGGCAATTATTTTTTATAGATACTTCTTACCTTTAAGTAGGTAAATAATATGCTCAAAAAATTGCGGTTTATACTTTGATAAATTGAAAATTAATAAAAAAAACAGTGAATAGATCCGGAACATTCCGATTCAGTGGTTCAGCTGTTAAAATTATGAGTCAGCTATAGGTACCGGACTTCATACGATAGACGATTATCAGACTGAATTTTTATATTATCAAATCAGATATACTCTTCCACATATCGACACTTGGAGTTTGCTATGAAGTAAATATGCCTATAGTAATAGAAAAAAATGTCTGACATTTATTTTATCGCTGCTGTTTACAAATTGCACACAATCACAACTGAGATAAGTATTATGAGGAAGAGGAAGATAAACATCAAGGCAAAAATACAAAAAAAAAATTGTAAACATATGAAAAAAGACTTTAGGGTCGGTAATATGTAATTGTAATGTGTAATTGACGACCGCTTAGCCTAGTGGGCAGCGACCCTGCCTGCGAAGCTTGAGGTCCCGGGTTCAAATCCCAGGTCGGGTCAGTATTTATATGATGAATATTAATACTGGCACCGGGTCTTGGTTGTTATATGTATGTGGTGTCTTCGCTTGGTACCCAAAATACAAGCTTATGCTTAGTTTGGGACCTAGACGTTGTTGTGATTGTGTGTGTTATTATTATTATTATTATTATTAATTATTAGTGATCCATCTTGTAGATGCCTTTTTGTGTTATGTTATCAAAATCAGTTTCAATTAAAAAATAATATAATTAGAATTAAAACTTTGATATTAATTAAATAATGAACACTATGAAAATAATGAGACACCATTTATTAAATGTAAATAGAATGTTCCGAAAGACTCCAACACGACACGACACAATGAAACGATCAAACCTCAATATGAATAGCAATCTAACAAAAATAGAATAGCGTTCGAAGACGTAGTCAATAAACCTTGTCATCAAGGCGAATTTTTAACTCCACAGTTAAAAATAAAGCGTTTTAATATAATAATTTACCGCAAAGTTTTACAAATATGTACTCAAATATACGTTAGAATTTTGTTACATAATTACCTACATCTTGAACCGACATACCAAACATTTAAAAATAAGGTTCCTTTGTAAAGTAAAAGTTATACTTTACAAAAGAAAATCATGTCACAAATCAACCTATTCAAGGTAAAAAACAAATTCACTTTCAGTGGAATATCTATACTTTTAAAATTTCTGTATGTTTGGGTAATACAGCATTACAATAATTTGAAATTTACGAACTAAATTATGCACTTAGTCTTATAGAATGCCTTCAGGAGGTATGAAATACCTACAATTGATATTGAATGTAGCCACAGAATGCTGTGGACAAAAGCCAGAAATTATTTGCAAAACCTATATCATGTGACTCTCTTCCATTGAAAATTAAGTCATTACGCTTTTGAAAAATATATGCTCTATGACAATGATGTGGGTTAATCAAAGTTGTGTTCTTATGCACACACCACACGTATAATTTTTTATTCTAAATACGTAATTTTATGTATACTTTGAATTAAATTGCTTTGTAAAGTTTAATGCTACGATATCGTAGACAAACTTCACCTTTACAATTTACTTGTTGATTGCATTTATTTGTTTATTATACCTATAGAACGTTAGTCGCCAGCGCGCTGGCTTCGACCATACAAGTATAGAAATTAATCGGTGAAGGGCCCGGGTTTCCACCGATTTGACCTACTTGGTAGGACCACGGTATACCACTATGTACCCGTGCTCCCACTGGACCTAAACCTGAGGATTAAGTTATTTTGAACGTGTTCGACTTCAAAGTTAATTATATTTTGAATGGAGAAACAATGTTATATAGTTTTAATTATTTACTCAACAAAAATATAGATAAATATCAATACTATCTACTCGTTCCTAGTCCAGTAGGATCACGGGTATACATAATGATATACCTACCGTGGTCCTACCAGTACGTCAAATCTGTGAGGACACGGGCCCTTCACCAACTAATCGTAGAACAAAAGCGTTGTTTTACATGTCATATTTGGTCTGAGCTCGAGTGGTAACAAATTATGTAAATTAAATATAATTTGTCAATCCTCGTACACTGATCCTCGTATAAATAAATCATTTTGCTATAGGTAATATTGGATTATGGAAAGATGTGATTTATTTATATCACATCTTTCCATAATCCAATATTACCTGAGGATTAACAAATCATATTTTATTTTATGTTAATCCATCAACTCAGGACCATCAATTAAACTAGTTCAATGGAGATCGTTGGTTTTTTCTGTGGGCTTCTCAAAACAATGGAACAGATTAACATAGGTACTAAGTTCAGTGTCGGTTAGCAAGGAATCGTTTCCGTGTGGCCATTAGCGCGCGCACGTTCACGTCAGTTTTGGCTTTCAAAGCGCAGCGCGTGCGAATCGGAAGTGTTCGGCTGAGGTCGCTCTGGGCTCAACAGGGCAGAGGGGCGAGAGCGGGGGGCTTGGTTACCGCGACACGTGTAGCGTTGCGCAACTCGGCCCTGTGCTCGCGAATACTGTCGTTGCGTTCCGCACGAAAGTACATTGTGGATATGACACAAAATAGGTTTGTCTTCAATTATTTTAAGATCTACGTACGTATCTATTGCAACTCTATAATTTTTTAGCCTTAATCAAGTTTAGCTATCAAGTAACACTGAAACCACATACGAGTTGAATGTAGTAGTAGGTACCTAGTAGGTATTTACAGTAGTATCGCAAAGACGTGAGAAAGAATTTTTCTATGAGCAAGTGAGAAAAGATGCTTCGTGATCATTATCAACAATTTTTTATTTGAGGTTTACCTACCTATGTGCCATCTAATGTGAGTAGCGATACAAAACAGAATGAAATTCTCTGGACTTGAGTTTGCCCAGCACTTGGATAGGTTTTTTTTTATATTTGGGATTCCCTGAAAAATAACTTAATAGAATTTCTGATTCCATAGGTACTCGGTTTTGTGTAAAGATTTTACTCAAGACCCTTGACTTAGGTAGGTACGGATGAACAGACAGACTGACATCAACGTGACAGTAATAGGGTAACGTTTTACCCTTTGGGCATGGAACCTTAAAAATAGTTTGTATTCTTTGCTTATAAATACAGCAGTAGTACTTACAGTACATGCATGTTGTAGTTGTATCAATAATATGCTATCTCAACGTTAAGTGGTGTCAGTGGCTAATCAAAGGGCCTCGCCAGTAGCAGCGTAAGGTCGCGAAGACCTTCTGCCTACTGCCCGCTGCGGCGCAAAGCAAACAATCATTGACAGCGGCTTTTATGCAAATCGTCTGCGCGTGCTTTCAGAGCTACAGATTGCACGTCGTCGCTCTACCACACATTTATTTAGACATGTAGGTATTGAAAGATAAACGTTGTGGATAAATTACCGGAACACAATATTCCTTTTACAATAAATTATAAATTTCAAAATAAAAATAAAAATGTCTGTTTTGATATTTGTATAAAGACGTACCTATAGGTACATTCATTTCTTCCACTTGTATATACGGTATATGCAACGATAGGTATTTTTTCTGTAACTTTGGTAAATTGATCACTTGGGTCAACAATTATTTTTTCCAAATAAGAGAGAAATATTTTTTTTCAGGGTTTCAGCACCTTAGTGATTCTATAACTATATAATCTTTATTTTATCTGTATTTTAAATTCGCTTTAAACTCCATTATTAAACGTGGAAGAATAACGCCTAAAATATTCAACCAATTAATCACGCTATGTACTGTAATAATATATGCTACGGCAGTAGATACTCACTCGTACATGACTGGTAGTATTGACTTCCTTATATGAGTGGTTCATTGTACTTGAGACCTCGTAAGTCTCCTTGCAAGTATGACGTCCTAGTAGTTTTTGTCAGATGTGTTCGTGAGGACACGTAGACACGAAGTAGCAGAAAGCATCGTTTTTTGGCTAAATTAGAGTAAGCGCAAGCTGGCTTCTTCGTAACCTGATGATGGATTGAGGTCCACATACTATTTTGTTTCCAAATTTTAACGTAAAACTTGCGTTTGTTTGGTATTTTATGAATGAAAATGTTAATTTCATACAGTGGTGCTGGTGGTGCAGTTAACTTTACGCATCCCGATCCAATTGCGAATTGCGACTTCGTTTGTTTTATTTAGAAATCCACTGCAGTGACGTTAGTTTGTGTTTGTTTACTATGAATTACCATTCCTTTATCCATGGATGTATGTAGAAATACTACGTCGGAACAACAAAATTATGAGCAAAAAAATACACAATACAATAAACATACACCACATATACGCATAATCAATGCGCATAATGTAGTGTGACGCACATGTAAATGAAAAACTATTAGAAAATGTTTAAAAAACAAACAATTATAATGTAAATGTCTTATATTACTACCACTATACACATTTTCTTCATTTCATTTATTTGAAGATGTGATTCTTATTATCCGGTTAAGTAGATCTGTTCCAAAATTTATGAAGAGAGGTAGACTGGGTACGATTGTGACAATTTTCATTTGATCTCCCATAATTTTGTTAGTAAGCCAGTTAGGTGGAAGAAAGTTGTTTATTATAGTAAAGTGTACATTTGTCTATGTATCAGTATCACATTTGTCCCTAAATACAAATGGTTAACTCAGAAGAGCAAATTAGAAGAAAAAAAGGAAAAAAATGTCACAACCAACCATACCCCAGGGGCAGTTGTGACAGTGCTTGGAGTTGGTAGTGACAGGTTCAAAAATACACCGAAATGGTCTAAAATCACTTATATTGCAAGTAGTATTTGACGTGACACATCATAATCTTTTTTGACATAGCTTTAGATTGTATTTAGTAGTAAGCTCAAACGCTAACTTCCGTACTTCTTTCGGAGAAAGGCAAAATATATTTCTGCGCACCGTGTTATTATATATCTTCTCAACTGATGTCCTTGCTCCTCATTGAACATTTTATTATGAGCGACATATCTCATGTTGTGGCTCGTCTCATACGCTGAACGAGGCGGTGCCCTTAAGGTACTGCTCGTCAAACACCGAAGTAAAACACCGAAGCATTCTCAATGCCTCCGGTCCGCGTTCTTGTCAAACCCTATACGCTCTTCGGAGTATAGGTTGAGGATATCATTTAGTCGGTCGAACTGCACCTTCAGTGTTGTTTCAACTCAGAAATATCTGCGCCGTAGGTCGGGTGCGCAGGTGTCTGTATGCAGATTTAGCGCTCATTAAAAAAAATCCACAAATCTTGCAGTCCCCGCAACCATCAGTTTCATTGAAAATGAACCTCCTCAAATCCGATTTTGACAGATTATTTTATTTTATTGCCACGAAATCGTGGCATTGCCACGATTTAAACTACAGCCTCTGATATCCTTTAACGTTTTGAACTCGATAATGAAGCATTCGAACGAATACAGGCCGAAAGGCGATGACCGTAATGTTAACAACTTCCCGACCGACCGTCTTCTTGTTTAGTTATGTCACACTGCCCTCTTTCAGTCTTCCTAAAGCGTTTTGTAGACATATAAAAGCATAAAAAACAAACTTTACTTGTATCACAACCGTACCCAGTCTACCTCTTTTCATAAATTTTGGAACAGATCTACTTAACCAGATAATAAAAATTACTTCTCCAAATAAATGAAATGAAGGAAATGTGTATATTGGTAGTGATATTAGACATTATAATAACAATTATTAAAAGAAATAGAACAAAAATACTTACTTTTGACGGTTAAAGTTAAGTTAAGTAGACTTCTGCTACCGTTAATGTCGCGCGGTGACTGAAGCAATACTGTGAAACATGTTCGGACGGGCACGCTGCTTCTCTTTTCCCTTGCACCCACCCCAGTATTCCTTGTAGTTTCGCTATTATGACGAATGTCACAACCGTACCCTGGCACAACCGTACCCAGTCTACCCTACTGAACCCTCTCCGGAAAAAATATTCCGTATACAGTTTAGGATTTGGTAGGTTCAAATTACATACCTCATGTAGCTGTGATCCTTTCAGGACTTCCAAATTTTTTCATGTCAATGGGTTTTCCATTTGACATGACTTAGAATATTATTTTAAATACGCCGACCAATATACGAGTACGCCCATAGTTGAAATTTCACGCTTTTATGTATTATGTTTTTCTACCACTAATAATAATAAGTGTCGGGCGCAAGAAATGTGAAATTATTTTTCACGTTCATCAATAATAGGTCAGTAATAAGATAGTAAAATTCGACAAAACCACACATACAAAAATATATTCTCATTAAATAATTCTTTACTGTTATGAAATTACGCGATTTTAGTATCTTTATACCTACTGCAGATATGGGATAATAAAAAAAATATCTTATCAAACGTAGGCCTCCGACAAAATAATTATTTCGATTTGAAGTTCTTTTAAAAAATCGTCCAACCTGTCGTAATATTGCTTTCATTATAAATTATGGAAACTAAATATTTTAGTACTCAGCACTTTATTATCAGTTCGATGCAAATATTTTAAAAAGGTGCAAGTTCAGATCTACGTAATTATTTCTGATTAAGAAGCTATATATATATTATATATAAATATTAGCTATAGGAAGTCAAGAATTAGTAGTAATTTTAATGAATGTTTAAACTCGCAATTTATGAAAACTCTATTTTGAGTAGGCCAGATTCTTTACCACCATGATTTGATAGTACAAAATGAAATGAGTTTAAAATGAAATTCGGTAATTAGTATAGGGCTTAAAAGGGCACTTATAAACACTGTCAATAAAATTCGGAAATCAACACCATTGAGAACAATCGCTACTACAACTAACTACGTTAAAAAACGGTCAAAGTTTGTTCGATGGGATTTTCACTCATAATTTTAAACTAAACTTTGGCACACGAAAGTTGAGCCTGAAAAAGAGCAAATAAAAAACTAAATTATATTGGTATGACGGTGATCAGTAGAAAGAAAAGAAATAATATTGACACTTGCAAAGTAAATCATGTAGGTATAAGTGCCTTCGTCGCCGAATCTGTATATAGCCACTTTAAGTGGTTCTAAGTAATACAAACATATTAATTACCATTTTTTTTTTAATTTGCCGCTTTTTCTTTGGCTCAATTTTCGTGTCTCAGACTCTAGTTTATGTGCGTGGCTATTCTCAAATACAATAAGAATTTGTTTATGAATGGGATTTCCATCATCATCGGTAGCGAAATCGGTGTCAAAGTCGCATCCACAGTCTGTCCCGCGTGATACTAGGCCGGCCCGAAATAGTTGTCCTAGATTCAGCCCTGCGCAGGGCTTCAACTCGACGGCCTCGCGATATGGCAGCCGACCTCGCCAATTTGCCTCTGATGGACGTAGCAAAATAGTAAACGGTACACATTATTAAATCATCTAAAATATTTTTATAGTGGAGAAGGGCGGTAGGTATAGACGTGAACAAGTTTTCAAATTGTTCGAGAATACAAATGTATTACAAATTAAAGTACCTATCTAATACCCTTTGGTAGATGTATAGATAGGTACCTATTTTCATATTCTGATTATATAGAAACTAAATAACGGTAGGTAGGTACTATTCATTGAATTGTGCAGTAATTAGTCGATACCTACTACAGGTTTGTGATGTGATTAAAATATGCTTATTAGGTTTCAGCTGTCTATTTTGCTACTTATTCTAAGGTTATTAGTAAAAAAATCTGTATTATAGAATAAAATTGTAAACCTTTTGTGAGTACCTACAACGAAGTTAGGTATCTTAGAAATAATTGATGGTGAATATATTATTTTTTATAAAAAATTAATAACTGCATATAATAATGTAATATTATCATATTTTCTGTTAAGTATTTGTAATTGCTGTTTACAGTATCTATGTATATAACGTATACCGATTAGGCATGAAAAATGAATTTTCTTATTTTGTTTTATATACCTACCCATTTCCAGCGCAAGCAAACAAAGTTTTATAACATTATGAGTTTATGAACATTTGATTCTTAAAGGATAAGATGTTGAACGTAAACAGGCGTACGTAAACGCCGGCATTGGGTTGGGACGAGAGCGGTTCAAGGCGCGCACCGTGGCGGTTCGCGAAGGGCCGCGTCACAGTCGCCATTGACCCAGATATAGCGAACGGCTCAACAGTTCCGATGGCTCCGACGCGCTCACTGAAAGCCCTACGCGCTTTGGTCACGTAGGCACACGATTGCTGAAAACCATGGCCCTATGAATAATGATAACAAATAATCTGTAACCGGTCTGTGTCGGTATACAGGGTGAGTAAGTAATTGAACAGGTATTTCTATGGTAGTAGTAGCCCAAGACCGCACACGTCGCTTCACGCATGGTCTTGTAATTCGTGGGCATTTTCGTATTGACCTTTATAAATATCATTTTCGGCATATCCTCAAATAAAATAATCCATTGGATTCGATTCGGGTGACCTAGCCGGCCATTTTATCGCGTCGTGTGTAGTAATTGTTTCTTCTCTAAAAAATGTTCTTAAAAAGGCTTCGTAAGTAGACTGTTATGAGCCAGAGCCCTATCTTGTTGATATTATAATTTACTTGAAATTGACAGAGGAATGTCATTTATTGTGCCGATGAAATTACTTATTTTTTCTATGAATTTTTCTGCGTTCACTGTGGCGCTGTACAACTGTACGAATATTACTTTATAGTCCAAGATAGCACACCAAAAACCAAAATCTAACTTATGACTTCCGGTTATGCATAGAAGATTTGCGTGTGATCAATGATGGTGGTTACGACGATAATACATCCCATTATTTGTAAAGTTTGTCTCATCACTCCAGAGAATCGTTTTAAAAAAGTTAACATCTCTATTTTCTTAAAAGTCACCGACAGAACATAGCTTTTAAATAGTCCTACCACTCCTGTAAGGGACCGTCCATTATTCACCTGAGATTTTTAAGCCACTACTAAGGGTCGATCCTGACCCTTAGTATATAAAAAGATAGTGAATATTTTTGCATAAATAAGTTTTTGGAAAAATCAGAACTTTCCATCTGCAACGATTAGGGTAGCTACACTAGCTACTATAGAGATCTATTTTCTTCACTTCACTTCATCAGCCCATTTTCGCCCCACTGCAGGGGCTTAGGTCTCCCCCAGGGTGAGGGGGGCTTGGACCTTAAACCACGCTGCTCCACTGCGGGTTGGGGATTGTAACGACCGCCATCTATTGACAGCACCCGGGACCGACTGCTTAACGTGCTCTCCGAGACACGGAGTCAGTGATAGTTAATGTATTAGTCAGAAGAAACGCATTGGTACACGCCCGGATTCGAACCATTGCCCTATGGCCTTATACATTTGAGACAGGTTCGTTGCGCTTTGGGCTATCACGACACGATCTATTTTTAAACGACTTCAAAAAAGAAGGAGGTTTCGCAACTTGACCGTATATATGTTTTTTTTTTTTAATTTTTTATGTGTGTTCAGGGATAACTTCGTTGTTTATGAACCGAATTGGATGATTTTTTTTTTGTGGAAAAGAGATATCTCAGGAGTGATACTATGATAAAGAAACCAGGATCTAATGATGGCATCCTAGAGAAATCGAAGGCAACCTTCGAAAATCGTATTTTAAGTATTTTTGTAAAGTACTACTACTGGTACTATTTAATGAAAGTTGGAAGTCGATCTGATGATGGAGCTGAAAGACAGTCGAGGGAACTCTTCAACGATTTATAGCAATTACCTGGTGTTTGGACTTGATTCATTTCTATTGATGAGATCTTTAAACCCATATGAATTATAAGTGCCATTACAGTCTGATGATGGAGACCATACACAGCCGAAGGAACTCTTTAACGATTTACAGCAATTACCTGGTGTTTGGACTTAATTCATTTCTATTGATGAGAACTTTGCACACGTATGGGTTATAAGTGCCATTACAGGTCTGATGATGAAGACCATAAACAGTCGAGGGAATTCCTCAACGATTTACAGCAGTTATTTTTTGTTGGGCTTACTTCATACGGTTCAATATGCCAAAATGTTCAGTTTGCACAAAAATAATACTTAATTAAGATTGAAGTTTTACATAGAAATTCCCCTAATACTAGATATGCTGGTGCGTCAATTTGACACTGAATTTAAGTTGCGTAATCGCGGGGCTGTCTCATTTGAGTAGCGCGTTTCGAAGCCCCAATTATACTAAATACAAATATTACAGATGCGTTCAACTAAAATTTGATAAATAAAATAATTTTCAAAAAAAAAAAATAATAATGACCGCCTTTAAAAACATACACTAAAAAGTTAAAAATAAAATTTTCACTTTAAAGAAAGGAAGAAAGGAGCATTAACAGGCGGCATATAGTTAACTAGCGACCGCCCGCAGCTTCGCTTGCGTAGACTACACATTCATGTTTTAGGTAGTATTAACTTTCGAAATGGTTTATACATACTTTTTGCTGAAACTAATATTGGGTACACCCATTCAAACTTTCAATCTTCATTCTCCCTACTCCTTTAAGAAAACCGATACTCCCATACTTTTCACTTCCCGTTTCCCACCCTTAAAATGTGGAAACCCAAAAACCCTGAAAGACATCATTATTTAGGTACTTATGTTAAAATTTTTATGTTTCTAACTTTAAAGAATAAAGACTCATACAAAGCCCTTCCGTCCCTCCCTCCTTAAATTTGAAATTTCCAAATATTCCTTTCATAAAAAATTGATACGTTATAAAATAAACCACTGTTCCAAATTTCGGCTTCCTAGACTTAGTAGTTTCGGCTTTATGTACGTTGATAGAAAAGTAGCTGATGTCACTCTTGACAACCTTCTTTCACATCTGCAAAGTTTCATTAAAATCTGTTGAGTCGTTTTGAAGATTAGCTTGAATAGACACATAGACGTACAGACAAACAGACGGACAAGTAGCGCATGTCACTTTTGACCACCTCCTTTTCATACCCGTGAATTTTCATTAAAGTCGGTTTAACCGTTTTGGAGATTAGCTCGAATAGACAGATGGACGTACATATAGACATATAAAAAGTAATGTATGTCACTTTTGACCACTTCTATTCTATATCTGTGAAGTTTCATCAAAATCAGTTTAGCCTTTTTGGAGATTTGCTCAAATGGACAGACAGACAGATAGTATTATTTTATACATATAGCCTATAACCTTTCGCAGTAAATAGACTATCCAACACAAAAAAAAAATTCAATTCCAACCAGTAGTTCCTGAGATTTGCGCGTTCAAACAAACAAACAAACAAACAAACTCTTCAGCTTTATAATATTAGTATAGATGAACTCGGTGCCTACTCACTCAGATACTTTAAATTGTGTTCTATATTTTTTATAGTTATAAATATATCATTTTTGTAATTGTTATTACCTGGTGAGTACCCATTTAAAGTGTCTGAGTTGGCACCGACTTCATTAACTATATGCCGCCTGTTAATTCTCCTTTCTGTAAAGTGAAGCTTTTATTTTTAACTTTTTAGTTTATGTTTTTGAAGTCGGTTATCATTATTTGTTTTTAAATTATTTTTCAGTTACTCATACCTAATACTCATGCTGTAGCTATATCAGTAGTTCCAGTATATTCGTTTAATAACATCAATAGCAGATTGACTTAAAAAATTATAATATTTATTTGAAAACTATTGAATTTGATTTATTGAACTACAAATTCAAATAACTTATTTAACGATTGTTTTGATATGAATGTATTAGTTATGGCATAACATTGTAAAACAGTAGGTAAAATTTAAATTTGAAGCTTTTCTCGAATTACATAATTATTTTGAAATTTAATTTTAAAATTAAGTTTGTTTTAAAGGAAACCAGTTTCAATCCAATCAAGTTAATTTAGGCAAACAAAAATGTTTGTTATTGTAGATAGGTAGGTATTAATTACTATGAGTGGGTAATTAATTTGTATCATTACAAAAGGCATTGTTGAAAATTTCAATAAATCCCATGGCAAAGTAATACATAATCTTTTTGACGAATTATTACATAATCAACGTTAAATCTATTAATATTAATTAATTCAGATGAATTTGAGGCAGAAAATAACTAATTATCATAGGCACAAGCAAATAATTTGGTCCGGTTGGCTCAAATACGTTCCATATGAATATATTTTAGGTCTCTTCAGGGCGTTCGCTACACTTGTTTGTTCAGCGCGCATATCAAGGAGAAGATAAGTCGGGCCGCCAATAATTCTGCTATTGTGAAACACGGCTCGTTATCGTCCGCCTGAGGACCTTGGTGGGATCCCACGAATTACGGTCAAGTTGATCATTGCATGATTATTATGTCTACTGATAATAGAGTTGTCAAACGAAGGTCGTGATGAACGTAACTTGTGTGAGCGATGACATATGACATGTTTAAAATATTACTGGTATTGATTCGTATTTCAAAGGAAGTTAGAGTATTATGGGAGGCAAAACATTTTGCGTTATTTAAGTCTGCTACATAAGGGTACAACTAATACTCGACGACCGCTTAGCCTAGTGGGTAGCGACCCTGCTTACGAAGCTGGAGGTCCCTGGTTCGAATCCCAGGTCGGGTCAGTATTAATATTATGAATATTGATACTGGTACCAGGTCTTGGTTGTTATATGTGTGTAGTGTCTTCGCAAAATATTTTTATATATATGTATTATAAAGAATATTTAAGTATGTATATCAGTTATCTAGTAACCCATAACACAAGCATAATACTTGCTTACTTTGGGACTAGATGACGTTGTGTGGGAAGTCCCATGTATTATTATTATTAATAAAACCTATATAAATAATAAAATAATACTATATTACTTTCATCATTTCATGACTTCAAATGTATGTTCTTTATGCCCTAGAAGGCTACAAATGAATACTTTTTGACTATTACGTTAGAGCTTTCAATTCAGTTTTTGAGAAACTACCCATAACAGATATTTCTAAAATAAAAAAAAAATATGAATACTACATAAAATTTAATTTTTTTAATCAATTCACGGCGTGATTGTTATATCGAAATGGATAAATTATTTAAATTACATAAAAATATAATATTTCATGAATAGTGCTAAGGGTATAGAAATTATAGAAATAGAGATTCAAATGTAAGCTGAGCAATTATGTTGAAACTCAATTAAATACTGACTGACCTATGATTTTTTGAAAGTTTAACTCAACAAATTTTTATAAAAATTAATTAGTGCAACAACAGAAAAAAATATATCTCAATTTATAAATTATGTATAAAAGTATTAAAGTAAATACAAAACAATTACGATAATTTTCTGAATTACGAAAAAAAATTATAGATAGGTTGTTGTCAGCACTACTACAGCATAGCAGCAGCATGATCAAGCAACTATTTTTTTCTTAATATGCAATACACAATGCCTATTGTATAAAGAGTGATAAAAACAAAATAAACTAAATTTTCCAGAAAGGACTTACTTATTGCTTTTGCCTACATAAATCTATACTTTAATATTATAAAGCTGAAGACTTTGTTTGTTTGTTTGAACGCGCAAATCTCAGGAACTACCCATTGGAATTGAAAAATTCTTTTTGTGTTAGGTAGCCCATTTATCGAGGAAGGCTATTATCACATCACGCTACGACCAATAGGAGCAGAGCATCATTGAAAAATGTGGCAAAAACGGGAAAACTTATTCCTTTTGAGAGCTTTCGTTACGCGCGCTGCGTAAACGGTTGATGTTAAGCAAAAATCATATACTACGGAATTGTTCCCCTATAAAAGTTCTAAGCAAAAGTCCGCAGCAGCATATGTGTATCTTTTAAGGTTGACTTACTATAACCTTTATTATGGCAATCAAATTTGTTGCTAGACGCGCCAGAGAATTTATTTGTTTGGATGATGACGATGATACCATAGTGTAATGCTACTTTATGGTACGACTAGCGACCCACCGCGACTTCGAACGGGTGCAATGTATTAATGCGTGGAACTGGAAAAGAAACGTTTCCGTAGTCCACCCGGGCGAAGCCAGGTACGACCGCTAGTTCTTTTAATAAAGTAACCATATATATACACAATAGATCTGTAGGTATAGACCCGTAAAGCCGATATTAAGTCGATTTTTGTTAAATACTATGTTGTTTTAAATTAGTATATAAATAGTATAAATACATAACCATTCGTTTCACATCCTGTTAAAAGTATTTTACATCATCCGGCACAGAATTTAAATTAATTTTAGTTCAGATACCTTACTAATTCCATAAATGATTCATTTCTACTTAACATTTTGAATCTGTTTAAGTAGGTATCACAATTCAAAATCACGTCATCGTCGATAACACACTCAAGTACAGTCATGAGAGTGTTCGTTCAGGCGATCAGTGTATTTGAACTCTAAACGAAATTCAAGTTTGTCAGTTATAGGAAAACAGATGCGTTATTCATCAGTCCGAAAGGGCGTGCACTATGCATTATCTCTCAAGAGGCATGCCAGCGCAGATAAGTGCGTCGGCGAAGGCAGCGAGCGGCGTCAATGCACTCCGCTGCATGCCCCTAGGTCAGTTCCTGTGACTCAGAGTTGCACCGTTACACATTTGACGAAGTTTCATACTCACCACTAATCTATCTAAAATAAACGATAACAATACTGCATTATACATCGCTGTTCTACATAGCTCGATCCACATAGATTTGGATTTTGAAACAGTAATGGAAATTCATATATACAATTATGAAGTTTCGTAAAGTTACGCCGTTACCGTAATAAAGGAACAAACCAGCAGCGCAGCGTCATGATTTCTATTGCACTCCGGAACAATCGGAATTACACAGTGCTCCACTGACTTCAATGTTTTATGTACTATTAAGTACGACTTTCATTTTCGGATTACAGTCTTCTACAATAGGTGAAAATGAAATCATAGACAACGCTTAATAAATGTTTACTATTTGAATAGAAAAAAATCATATAAGATGGGACAAATACCTACTCTAGTTCTTTCAATTTAAAACACTATTAGTAAATTAATATCTATTTAACCAGTGATAGGTAGGTATTATATCATCGCAAGGGTCTGAAAATGGACAAACAATGAATGGTAGAATATTTTCAACACGGTTCGTAGTTCTCATTTGAATAAGCCGAATGTTGAACATGTAACCGTAGCCGCGGCCATCTGCTTCTGTTTACCACGAACGTGGGCCAGACTGGCCCCAACCAACCCTTCAGCGGCCATTGGCCAAACATACGCTTTTTATCAATCACCAAACAGCCACCTTAATGAGAAATATCGGTTACAGAGACCATTCTACGCGGCCCAACTGGTAGGTATATCATATTGTCAAATATTTGCTGTTTGTTTTGTTATAGATGTACATAAAAAAATTCTTTCCAGAAAAAGGTACCTACATATACTTATTTTATGACAGTTATACCTAATCTAACATTTTTGAAGTCCGTGTACCCAAGTGCAAAGTAATTTTTTGCTAAGCACTAAAAAACAGCAAGTTCTAATATCGTCGTTTGTACGATATAATTTTTAAATTTCTTGTGGTATCAAAATAAATTGTTTACATAGATAATTTTCGTAGTTGGGCAGCTGTTTTAACGAAGAAGCACATAAAACGAATATAATAAATAAGTAGCGGGCGGTATCTACAAACTGTGATCTGCGCGGTGCATGTTTATTTGCAGCTTGCGTTCGATTGACCAATGGTGGAGCTCGGTTTCCACGCAAACGTGAAAGCAGGGAATCATCAAGCAAGGAAAGGCTAGCGGAAATGCAATTTACGCATATTAAAAGTAAAAAAGCCGGCCAAATGCATGTAGGATACACATAAAAATAGGGCATGGCCCTAACCTTCAGAGCCAAAAAATTCGACATGTGCTCACATGTCGGCCACTGTTGCATTTGAGCAGTTTATGATAATCACCTAGTACCTTTCTATACTTTTGAAATTGTCAAGTTTGTGCGACAATAACAATTTTCTTGGATTTATGAACTAAACGCTAACATCAATTTGTTTTTGTTTTATAACGTGATGCTACTGTACCCTATTAATGGCTCATGTCCTGGACTGCAGGTGTCAAAACGAAGAATACTATATGACACGATGGATGACACGTGGCCATAAGGGAATGTCAAAAGCCAGTTTTCGTCTCCAGATATAGTGCTTGGAAAGGTAATCAGGAAACAGCGGTTATTGCAATTAATAGATACTTTGCTGGTATAAGCAGAAATGCGTAATATTCGAATATTGTTTTCTCTTCTTTATTAAATTCATCTACTGTGGAAAGTATAACTTACTATTACGTAAAAATTGAGTATGTTTTTTAACACGATATACAAAAATAAAGCCTGGGAAAATACTACGTTAGTAGGTACCACGCGGAGTAGACAAGTATTATAATGGTTTACAGGCGTGCGTTTTTCCAGCGCAGCTAAAAACTATACTCGATTAGTCTCACGGTCCCCATTTTGGTGGATTTCAAAACAAAATCCGTGAGTTCGCCAGAAGACGTGCATCTTGAGCTCCTCACTTCGAAAGACCATCGCTGCTTCGCTTGGTAGGTACTCCTTCGTGTCCTTCTGAATCTGCTTTGAAAAAAAATACTCTAGCTGTATCACACAGAAACATCAACGAATACGAATGACTTGTGATCCAGGAGAACTTTTAGTGGATAATAGTCGTTGGAAAGGCTAAAAACGACTCAGTCGTATTAACATTAAAAAATTTTCTTTCTCAAACTTTTAACGTGGTTTTATATACGTTTTTCTTGACTACTACTAGATGAAAGGTAAACTTAATTTAAATACAATATTTGCTCATCATCATACCTACTTTATTAAGTCCACCACGCTGCTCCACTGCGGGTTGGGAACTGTAACGACCGCCATCTGTTGACAGCGTCCGGGACCGACTGCTTAGCGTGCCCTCCGAAGCACGGTGTCAATGATAGTTATGTACTTAAGTCAGAAAAACTCATTGGTACACGCCCGGATTCGAACCATGGCCCTATGGGGCCTCATAAGCTCCGAGCCCCCCTCCTCACCCTGGGGGAGGCCTAAGCCCCTGCAGTGGGGTAAAAATGGGCAGATGATGATGATGATATTTTATTAGTTGTGAATACAAATCCGAAGGTGTCTGTTGAAAACTTATAACCGATATTTATATTTATCAAGCTATGCAATATTCTCGTGGACTACACACTTTTGTACCAGTTGTGCCATGCATTTTTCCGTAATGAAATTTAACCATGTAACGTTCCAATCCAAAAACTATCCTTACGCAAAAACTCACATCGCATCACATCGATCCATTGCTCCGTTGCTGTGCGAAAGAAGGACAAATCAACAGTCATAAGATTAATAAGGATTTTTGTATTCTACTAATCCTTAATATCATATGTTGTCATTATTGTATAAGTATCTTCTAATAGAATCAATCAATAAATATTATTTTAAACATTTTGAAACTTCAAGTTAATTAGTAATTTACGGAAAATGACTTTCGTGTAATGACCTTAATAACTTCTTAAAGAAAACCATCGTAAATTTAGAGTTATTATAATATACAATCACTTGGTTAGGAAATGGTTAAGCAGATTTTAAGATTATAAATGTTTTAAGGTTGACGTCGGTTGGGGGCCGCGCGGTTGCGGGTCGAACGGAAACATTTTCTAGGGGTTGCGATTTATTGCGGCCAGAGGCTGCCTTTATTTTTAATTGGCTACAAAACACAGGCCATTCACAAAACGCCCAAAAGATAACGGATTCACCAGCTTTTTTGTATATCAGATTAATAGCTTAAAACATTAAAGTCACTGAAGTTAGTAAAGCTGAGGATTTAAGATCTAGACATTTTTAAATTTACCTGTTGCTTATATATAAGTCACCAGAATATACAATTCTGTTATGCATATTTTCCTTGAATTACATGAATGTATTTTGTACAAATTTTAATTACACATAAAATTTAACAAAAACACACTATTTCAAAATGAGAAAAATACTATTATACAAGACTATAACTGAAATAAAAATAACATACCTAAAGCAAAATTTTTACTTATTTTCTAAAAGTTTTGAAAGTTTTGATACCAAAAAACGCAACGTGGATTGCATAATATCCACAATAAATTTAATGACACGACAGCCTCTATAAATATCAACGGACAGGTAGATTTTGGGACTAATGACCGTTTTTGAGTTTTAAGAGCATAAAAGCATAATCGGTTGTTCAGAAAAGTGTCTTACGTGAATGGGTTTATGTTGATTTTTGAAACGAATGGTAGATGCAAAGTTTTTAAGACTCCGATGTTTTGGGCATTGAGAATCCGGGGTGGGGTGGATCTTGTGAGACGCGCGGGGGCCGCCCATCTCAAAGGGTTGTGTGGGAACGGAGGGCACCTGCGAGTGCACATGGTGCTGTTTTTTGTGCATTTGCGCAGACAGATCGGCCCGATGCAGTTTTTTAACTCTGTCATCTTCGTATCCAAAATCATCGGTAGAAATGACCATTAATTTGGATATTATTTAGTTAAAAAAATATGCATCCTATCCGTAAAGTAGTAAAGCTTTTATCTAAAACACTTAGTAAAACAAAAAAGTCATGTCATGTGGTAACATTTTGTCAATTTACATTTTCATATTTGTAAATAATGACATCATGTAAAAGGTTCTATTAGAGCTGACCTCCACTAAACGGTGTTTTAAATGTTTTAGCCAAAAAGTCATCAGGAAATAAGAAATGAAACAAGGTAGCGAAACTAGGTCTCTTTCGCCGTCCATTTTGCTGTCAAACGTGAGCTAATGCGTTGTGGATAATGTATGATTGGTGGAAACTCGTTTACCTTTAACGTTTATAATGAAATAAACGATAGTTCATATAGTCTATGTCGTAAGTGAACTTTTTTAGACAGTGTAACTGCCAATGGAACTTATTAGTTCTCGTTGAAATCAAGCAACACATCTCAGTAGTTTCGGAGTTATGGATTGCGTGATTTTCGCATACTTTGTCAAATATCTTTAAAAGAACTTTATAACTATGTATTTAAAAATCATAAAAATATATTAGTGTTTCTCGTGAAGCACTTTCATTTAATGAATCACATAATGCGCTTAAAATTTTTTACAGTTCTAATTAACCCCATAAAATCATTTCCTAAAATCAGAATTCGTTTACTTACTCTATAGGATCACTTTGTCGTCCGTCTGGCTGTCTGTTCACATCTCGGTCAAGACTCATTTTTTCAGGAAGGCGAAGAGGTATCAAATTGAAATTAATATCTAGTACAACTCCTTAAAATTATAAAAATATTAAACATTTAAATTAATCCATTAAAAAAATAGTGCCATTTATGCCGCATAATTTGACACTCCTATAGGGTACATTCTGTTGACGTTTGATCAATATCAGAATCAAGAAATTTGGCAATAAAAAAGGTCTTACAGCACAAATATAGGATTAAATCCGAAAATCGCTAATTTGTAGTTATGTGATATAAATTTTTTTTAAAAATATTTTTAAATTGAAATATGCATTTAAGTTGAGCTTGGTTCTTTAATGACTAATTCATCAAGTGGTGAGTGATTAACGTTCCGTATCGAATACTCACGTGTCTATGCTTCAGTTTGTAAAAAGTACCTAATACTATTTTTTTAAGTTTGTTTGAATACTGTGTGACTGATCTCACTTTTAATTAATTGTCCTTGGTAAATTAATTAAAAAGATTAAAGGTTAATTGTTTAACTAAAAGTACCTACAAATAAAATTAATCCAATGATTCACCACTCGTCACCCCCGACGCAAAGGTGTCTATGATACTCATTGCAATGCAGCGCTGAATAGCAATGGCAATTCTTTGCACCAGGAAGGAACCGGAGCGTGGGTCGAATTCCTTTTCCCTTAGACGACGGCCGATGCCAGCGACGAAACGTTTGGCTTCACTCCCCCAACAGCCAGCAACTTCCACTGCGAGAGGGACGAACGAATATTTATTCTCCAGAGTAGAGTATTTGACTCGTTTTCTGGCGGCCGCAGACTCCGCAGCGGCTCCAGCTGATCCCATAGTGCGACCAAGGTGAGAGGCAGCAAATGTGCTAACACACGTGGCGTCCCAAAGTAGACACCTACCCTTCTCCCACGGCACCAAAGTCACCCCTTCGGGTCTTTTGCCATCGGAACGGCTAAGACCCGGAGGCTCCAATACACATGAAACATTGGCCGAAATTAAAGCCTCACGGACTATGTCGTTAAGAGCCTGGTGTTGCGGAAATCTCCCCGAACAGCGACAACAACTCAACGCATGGTGCCCGTCGGCCTCCACCATGGAACCGCGGATGCATAAGTGTCGTTCACAAACATCGCAGTCATGGCGGAGCCCCACTGCCACACGCAAAGAATCACCGTCCAGTAGTGTACTCATGTGTAGGGAGGGCAGCGCGTTTAGCTACGCTCCAGACTCTGCCCGTGACACCGCTCGTAGCCTCGCCAGGTCCACCCCCGCTGCCTGGTCCAAGAAAGTGTTAAAAATCCTCCTAGCCCCCGTTTCGTCCCATGCGCGTTGGCTGTGTAGGATCGCCGGTAACGGCGCGCCCGGGTCGAGAGCCGCCCGAGAGGGTACAGCGTCGGCTGTATAGCCCATGTTCGCCTTGCTACCCTTGTAAGATAAGATATCAGTGATAATGTCGACAACCGCATGCGCTGACGCCAAGAAGGCCGGTAGGCCAACATCCCGAATGCACCGAACCCTCACCCCCCATGTCAGATTAGTAGGGTGGCTTGAATCCACTGGTTCGCCTCGAGACGGACGTTCAAAATCTCCGCCAAGAGATGCTTCAAGACGTCATCGAAAGAATCAACTTCCTCCGGGTAAAGCCAGCTAGGAGACGTCCTCAAAAGGTACATAACTCTAGGAGCAGCGAAGCACATCCGCAAAAGGACAAGAGGAATGTGGGCAAAAAGGTCTTTCAGCCGTGCTTGGGCAATAATAAGAAATCGTTTCCTTGCAGCAATGGCCATAGGCAAGGCTTCTGGAAATATCAGCGAGCCTAGAAGGTTAAAAGTTAGGAAGGACAGCTTCCTGAGGCCAGAAAGAAGAGAGGAAAACAAGGAGAAAGAAGAAAGGGACTCACTGCGGTAAGGGCAAAACTCACACTTACTGGCATTAATCTCCAACCCCAGCTCTTTCAGCCGCGGTATATGATAGCATAAATCCTGTTCAACCACTTCGGGTCTGTCTCCGATGGTCCGTCCCGTCATCCAAGTACCCAATGTTTAATGGCGCTTTGAGCTCCTGTATCACTTTGTAGATTACAAGGCATGAAATTAGAGGCCCCAATGGATCCCCCTGCTGCACGCCAACTTGAGAAAGGATGAGAGAGCCGTCTTGATATAGATTTGAAGGAGAGTGATAGACTTGGAAAAGAAAGGGACAAAGGAAAGGAACTTTCTCTTTAATTTCGCCCAGAAGCGTGTCCCTTTCGATGGTGTTAAAAGTATTTTTCAAATCTAGCTTTATTATAACATTTTTGGCACACTCAAGGTTAGCAACAAACGAGCGAATCGCGTGGATTGCAGCCTCGCAGCCCCACTGCGTTCCGAAACGCAGCTGGTGTGGCCGAAGATAAGATCCTATCTGATCTCTCAACATGCAGCAACATAATTTAGCAGTCAAGCGGCGGATAGTACTGCCTACGGCTATAGTTCACACGCCCCCTTCCTTTTTCGAAATGGTGCATAAAATGGTAGGATAAATAAACGGACAGACCTCTGAATTTAGCTGACCATCAAGCGAAAAGTTCCATAACTTAGTTAGGCTTTCCAGAAGCCGTTGGCCGTTATCCCCTGCCGAGCTCGAGGTTAGCTCCTTCAAGTGCGCAGGACGAATGATGTCAAGGCCCGCAGCTGAACCATTATGAAATGTAGTAACGGCCTGAACTACGTCCTTGACTTCGATTGAGCACGTAGGAGTGGATCGGTCCGGCTCGTGCGGGAACATCAACGGTCGGGACGGAGACGGGTGCTTTGATTGTAGGGAGGCAAAGTTTCGGGACCCGAAGGAGCCACCGAGTCCTCAGACATTAAAATACGAGCAGCGCCCTGCAGATCACCCTCACAAACCTTGTTCTCTATCGACCTTATTAGTGAGGGCGGTCTCGGGAAAGCTGATTCGTCGCTGGCACCATCCAACAAACAATGACCAGCGGAATCAATATTCCGTTTGACCTTGGTGGTAAGATTACGCAAATACCGAGTGGCTGGAGCCTTCAAAGCTGCATACCTATGCGAAAGTCAGGAGTGCATACCAATTGATTGCTGGCTGTTTCGTTGTTTTCAGTAGATCCATTGATTATTTCACACATTCTGCCACCCACCATGTGTTTTGCTCCCTTCGGCATATGGCGCGAAACCCGCACTCTCTGCCTAAGATTGGCAAGATTGGCAGATTACAATCAACTAACCGATGTCGTGGGAACCGCGAACCGCCAGCTTCCACTACACTGTTGGGTGGCGGACGAAAAGCCAGAGCCAACCACATCTTTATGTACCAGCCTTATATGTATCTTCAGGCCATGTGAACGGAAAGCACGTAGAGACCTGGTAGGACAGTGTGGACACGTCTGAGACATCCCATCCAATGATAAAATTTTTGTCACGCATAACCAAAAATATGAGTACGATGGTTTAGCTTGAAGCTTCCTCTTTCGATTAACACCAGAAAATCTCAAAAATATAAGATGATGAATGAGCTAAAGCTAAAATACCAAATAACATAATATTTACAAATTGAATATTAAATCTAATCTAATAAATCTAATTAAAATAGTTTGAATTAAATAAACAAAAACAACTAAATTAAATGACAAATCTAAAAAATTATAACACTGGCTTTTATATTAAAAGGGTTGAACAAATAATAACGGAGAGGAAACCTTCAGAACAGGACCGACTCACACTTGACCAGTTTTTACATGAACATCACGACTCATAATAAACTTCAAAGTGCTCAATAAATGTCAAAACAACATATGGTGTAATTTTTTCGTGTCGTATTTGCAAAAAAATTTCCGTGGTCTCACGACATGGAATCCCGTTGTACATCTATGTATGCGCATAGGAAAAATTTTGGCTGTAGATAACAACAACATCCATTAAAGCAGAGGTAGATTTCGATCATAATACATTCCTGGTTTGCGGGCGAAACAGACGATGACAATGGTGCAATAAAACACGTGTTTAATAGAGTATTGCAAGTTGCTAAGCACGCCAACTACAACATTTTTCTCCTTCTAGAGATTCGAAGTCCTTTTCTCTTCTTTGTGGTTACCAAGTCATTACTCACATCATAAGGAACATCTGTGCAAAATTACAAACTGGACGAAGTGGTTTAGGTTGAATGTTTTAAAACTTCAAGAATCTATTTCACCTCACTAGATACTTATTTTGATAATGAGCAATAAAACGTGTTCACTCGTTCATTTAGGAGGTTTAGTAAGTAAATTTAACAATAATAAATATTATTTAAAATTTATAAATATTTATGTATATATTAAATTATTATTATTATTATTACATTTTTAAGTTTTTAATGTCAGGTAGGTACCTACTGTTATTGTTCACGCACCTTACAACATTCGTCGAATTTATTTATTATGTATTAGGATGCTCGCGAAGCGCCCTTACTACTCGCCACTATTTATTCATTTCGCAACGCCAACGTGTCGTTCCAATTCGACTGCGCCGACAGCCAGCGCTACTCGAATGAATTCTTAATGAACCCGAAAGGCCGCGAATTTACCTTGTTTAGTGTTGGTTCGGACGGAATATCGAACGAGTTATTCTTGGTAACGCCCACACTCCCCATACATCATACTTATGCTTGGTTGATTCTAAGCGTGACTTGTTTATACAATTTTTGTTCTAACTTATGCAAATGACACTTCCACATTTTGAAAAAAATTAACAAAAAAGGCTAAAGATTTTCGTTTATGTTTCCTGTAAATTATGAGTGAGGCACATTCGTATCTTTTTTACATTTTAGACTCCTCTGTAAGTTCGAAGATAAAGGAGACAGCGGTCGATATTTTGAAGGCCTATATTACTATTCTTTTTTTGAATTTGTTTGCTTAGTAAATTAGAGGAAGGTTTTCGTAAAATTTTTAAATATTTTTTAAACCATATATTTGGAATTTACTTTGTATGTACGATATTTCTCATAATTAAGCGATTTCATTTGATATGTCACACGACGCACTAGAGAGAAATAATTAAGTTTATTTAAGTTATACGTTTGTAATTGAGGCATTAAACTATATAAGTTTTCCGAATTTCAACTTATTCGCTCAATCGATTCAGAAGAATACGCTATGACGCTGTCAATAGATGGCGGTCCGTACAATCCCTAACCCGCAGTGAAGCAGCGTGGTGGATTCAAGCTCACCCCGGGAGAGGCCTAAGCCCCTGAAGTGGGGTAAAAATAGGCTGATGAAGTGAAGTGAAGTGAAGTGAAGTTAAGGCTATGACATGTCTGTGAATGACGGACAGACGGACAAACACCTTTAAGGTTTCCTTTTTTCCTTTTGAGGTACGGAACCCTACAAAAACGTATTTTATTATTTTCACCAAGATCATAAATATTAAAATGTGGAAGGAAAACTCTTCCTGTAAATGTGCGAGCTGAGAATATAAAGTAATGACCAACACGCAAAAGACAATCCTAGATTTGTAAGGCGATATTCACTGAACTTAAAATATTACGCCCAGAGTTAATATTATTATATGTCACTAATATATTAATCTACCAATCGACCGCAAATCATTTAGTAGTAAAAACTTTGTGAATTTAAATATAGGCAACAAAATGATTTTGTAACTGCCAAAAAATTACCTACAAAAATATATTAATTTCAGACTAAAGATATGCAAAATTCACCTTTATTATTAAAATAAACGTCATTTTGTGCATTTATAATAAACAAATAATTTTGTGATCATACAGTTTTTTTTTCCATTTTCTTTGCATTTAAGAATATTTAGGTATCAAAATCACAGAGTACAATAAATCATAAACAAGCACAGTAGGTACGTTAAAGTTACGCTCATCCGGCCTAATGTCAATCATAATCAAATATCAATCATTTCATCTAAAAATATAATTGATTTATCAGTGAAGAAAAAAAAACAAGGAATACATACGTGATTCTGCTTAAATTACTTATATAATTCGTCGTAATTAATTGTAGAATGCATTTTATATAAAATGCTGTATTAAACAAAAGAAAATTATGATCAAGTTTCTAAATAATTGTATCCAGCTCACACAAATTTTAAAAGTATTGTTTTCATCACGTTCTTCACGTTTCAATACTTTTTAATTACTATTCTTCCATGCAATGATTTTTTGATAGAAAAATATATATAATAATCAGGATTAATTCCAATATTTTTTTTTTATGATAGCTTTGATTGTTGGACGTTACAGAGATATTTCAATGATTGTCCTTTGAATTTGGTTTCGTTTTCCAAAATCGAACACAGCATTGGTTCTATGTGTAACAGGTTTATATTTGTTGTTAACTACTGTTGTATTTTTAGAAAAATGTTTACGTAAAATCGTTCGGATAATGAAAAGTTGTTTTAATGTCAGTACTCTGACCTCGGAATTGAGTTGCACTGAGGGTTATCAAAGTGGGCTTCAGCAACGTCACCTATAAGTCAGCTCGCACCAGTTGTATAAATAAATACGGTTTTATTTACTCCATACAGTAAGACATAATTCATTAATATAAAGTAATTCTCAAAGTTTCTACGACAATATGTCTTAGTTCTTTGAAAATGAAAACTAATTTTAACTGACAATCTAATCGAACCCTGAGAAAGAAAGAGTCCAATTGTTTATGTCAGTTAAAGTTAACATCTAGGTAAATTACCAAATATTTTATATCACTTTATAATAAAACCTATAAAGAAATAATTGTATTAGAAACAGATTAAAATAATAAGAGTATATTTTGACCTTTTAAACAAAGATATAATTAATACTTTTGTGACTAGAAGTTTTCTTCTTTATATAAAAATAAAACGCTCGCCCCTCTTGTGTTATTGTGCAAGCGATAATCGGATGGCAGACTGCGTTTTTCTCTATAAGCGGATAACCCTTAAGCGGCTACCTGCGGCGCCCGACGCCCAGCCCGCGCGGGTCTTTTGTACGCATCGCTTCCCGTTTACGTTGTGCAAAAGTAGGGTAGCCACGTTTCGAAAAAAAATACACTCCTACTTCTAGGACTACCGTTAATGTTTCATTGTAAACGTCATCCTACACTTTATATATACAACTAGTGGTAGTGATCACCCACGGCTTCGCCCACATGGACTATACGTTTGTATATTTTTATCGTAATTAAACTTAATCAATGTTTTATACCATTGAAAGTCCCGTCTAACTTAGTTCAGCCGTTTCAGAAATTAGCCTGAGCAAACAAGAAAACAGACAACATTTTAAAAATCAGAGTTTGGGTTTTGGTTACTTGCAAATAAACATAATACATGCATAAGAAAAACTCTTTCTTTTGATTTCATAGACAGACACCGACTTAAATTTTATTTTTATGTATACTACCGAGCCGGGTACGACCGCTGTACAATATATAGAAATATGAGAAATGAAAAAAAAAACTTGGAAAACGTCTTTGAACGTAAATATCTGCTCAATTTTCACTTTTGAGTACCTACATGTAGGTACTATGTAAAACTAAACTTTAGAAAATTTTAGTTTTTAATACATCAAATGATCTCGGAAATGAAATACTAAGACAGACTCACCAACTAGTCTAAAGGACACTCAAAACAGCATTTATGATTTATTTATGAGCCATGCTATTAATTGAACAGTTGTCTAGTTAGTGTTCTTGCATAAGCTAAATATGAAATGAAAAGGACCTCCACGACTTCAAAGTTTGAAGTTTTTACAAACTTTTAAACGTTAATTAGGTAATTATTAAAAATTAATTGAAATATGTGATTTACTGATATAATATGTCACAACGGAAATTTAATTTAATTTTTATTACGGCTGATTGGTCACCCTACAAAAGGTTCTATTGCATTGTGTACATGGCACAATATGAATAATGAGCAAAAAATGCGAATAAAAACACATTATCGTAAGCATTTTTTAGCCAGTGCAGAGTAGTATGTAGGTCAGGTGCGTATACGCAATCAACCCTTTCGTGGCGTGGGAGACTTTTTTATATGTGATAAGGATTGATTTTGTGTGCTATGAAGTTTTTTTTGCAAGGCAAGTGTTTGCGATAATTTGTTCCCACAATCCCGGGCGATGACAGGCTGAGTGAGCTCTCTGTAAAAGATTTACAACCGTTATTCTTGGGATAGGTGCGAAAAATGCAGCTTGAAAAATATTTCTTTAAGGTAAAAATAACATGACATTCCTTTTTTATGCAAACCACAGCAAAATTGTGATTTTGAAAATTTGGGAATCTGTGTTTGTGTGTTTTCCATGCATACCTAATTATATTTATTTTATAGTGGAAGGTAATATAAAATTCGAATAAAGAGTTAACATTAGCAAATTCAACAGGTGCAGGAAAAATTTTACTTCCCATTATGACATGTGGTGAATTCACCCTTTAATGATTGATAATAATATAATAGTTAATGATAGTGGAACCAGATCTTTAGATACGTCCGCTTCTGGGGGAATGAAGAGAGTAATAGCCAAAGTCACAACATCTTTGCTGAAAGAATAATGAGAGTTCGCAGCAGGCGGTGCTACCGGAAGCGAAATGTTCGCCGCGAAACGTTACATCCGTTTCGATCACATGACGTGTTGATGACATACGGACTATTTGATGACTTGATGGTAATAAAAATGTTCATTTGATTTAAATTATACTAACAACCTACTACAGAAGGATGATTACAACTCTGCAATAGTTCATAATATGTCATGTAAATACATTGTCGTATAAGACCATATAAGGTTAGAAATTTATTAACAAAATTTAAATATCTATAATGCCCAGGAAAATGTACAACAGTATTGAAATGAAAAATTCTGATAATAATTAATATTGAATAGTATGCTCCTCCGAGCAAAATAATTTTTCTTCGCCAAAACGTTCTGTGAGCATATTTGAATTGTCAAAAAGCCTGTCCTATTTATCTTAGGCGTTACCCCCTTTTTGGTGACCTCTCATAATGAAATAATTGTGTTGTTGCTAACCACAAAAATATGTTTAAAATCTACGGCTTTTATAGTAATACGTTGTCAATTTTTTTTTTACTGAACGGTGACATATTACAAATGCATTTTTAAACATTTTACAACATAATAAAAATATACGGAGACGAGCCTGTTTTAGAATGATTTTGCATATTTCTCAACAAGGAGATCATACATATTTCGTAATTTAATATTATCTAACAGTGAGGCCATGTCAATGCACTGACAGTAAAGTTGGCGAGCAGTATGAAGAACATGCGAATTAAATTTTGATTTTCATCTACCATTGGTAGGAGCCTTAATTTATCAGGAAATTTCTTATTTCCCTACAGAAACTTTAAAATACAATTTTGGTCAAATGTTTTCAAATACCTACTGAAAGTGTTGTGTCGTTCACGTCCTCATCGTTAAGAAATCTGAGTGTGTTCGCCTACAGTAGGTATCTGTTGTGACACAAAAATACAAGGTACGTTTGTAACGAAATATTTCTAGAGTAAATTAAATAAAAAAGCGGTTAAAAAAATTAAAGCAGATTTTATTTTTTTCGTACGTGTAACTCCATCTCGAAACGGAGACACTGTGAGTGCAGTCGCTGCAGTTGTTTTTACTATGGTAACGTGTCAAGGTTCAGGCGTGCACCGTGAGAAAGCGCGCTGAAACCGCGGGGGAGTTTTTGTGTAAGAGATCAACGAACTACGCAAATCTGTAGCCCTCTTTTTGTTGGTCTTTTTTGAGTTTAGAGCGTTTCAAATACACTCTGTCGAGCGTAAGTTCGTGTAGATATGTTAAATTTAAAAATAGTATCAAGGTAAACTCGACTTGTTAAAAGCTTTCAAAAATGCATAATCAAAGAACGCGCGTAAGAGTTTCTTACGACTATGCATGACAGCCTCAAGTAACGATTTCTTATTAGAATTATTTTTGGTGTTGATATACATGACACTTACCTATAACTAGAATATTTTAATATTCAGTTATATATCATTGTACTAAATAGACAATACCTACCTGCATCGATCATAGATATTTGACATTTGTAACAAAAAAAAAACTATAATAATGTAGTTAATCGCCTAACAGGACCGCGGGCACGAACCAGGGGATGTAAGCCGATAAAAGATTTTTCATCTCCATTTCAAAATAAACTTATCGCCCTGCGAGGACGCCCGGCAGATTTTACTTTTTGTGATATTTTTTGCGCGAAATTCTCTAACACAAAAACTATGCTCCGAGAGGCGATTGTTTACAATGTGACGAAGCAACTTTTTAATAAAAAGTCCTCTCGATCTCTACATATATCGGATTGAATGCATTCGTGGTATAAAAAAGAAATAATAGAGAAATATACTATAGACAAATCTTATAAAATAGTCTACGCTACACTATTTTCTGACTACAATATATATGACAACAATATTTTCACTCAACGTTAAGTTTAAAGTTTAAAATAATAACATTATTTAGTGGATAAGGTTTAAAAAAATAGTCCACAGTTCAATAAGGATTTTAAATATAACCTACTTTACACATTTAAAAGCATCATTTAAATTTTTTTGTCAATTTCATTAAGCCGCGAACACAAGATGTAGGTACCTAACGAATTTTGAAAATATCTACCTACTAGGTATAAAAAATTATATAATTTAAAATTTGCTGTTATTATTGATAAAGCATTCATAAGGACATATTTATTTTGTTTTTTCATTCTCTAACATCAGGTCAGGTACCGTTCTCAAAGTACAGTTATTCCGCGACCCTCCCACGCTTTTGCACAACGTATAGAAAAAAAAACAACGGATTTTAGAAAGGTTTTCTACCTGCTCGTGTGGCTTGCAGAATTTTGATAGCTTTTGTTAAAGATTTTTTGCTTTAATTTGTGACAATTATACTCATATATGACTTTTTACCTGTAGTTTTTTGCACTGACCCCGTCAAATTCCGAGAATCTGACGTTTTGCACAAGCGTTTGTTTTTATAAAAATTTGTACGGTAAATTGAGAATGTGAACAGTTATGATGAATAATAGTTTGGTTATTATTATTTGATTAAAACTTTGTTTTGGTATAAGTTTATTATTATTGAATAGATATTTTTAAATTTAAATTATTGATAAAAGTAATCAAAATGGTTAAATGACAATTTATTTACGTTTTACTATACAAAAAAGCTGTTTATTATGTAAATGCAATTTGTGACCAAACATTAAAATTCTATTCAAAAAAACAGCGTTGCCATAAACCTATGTATTGTAAGGATTCTGCTTATAAATCGATTATGGACGATCTATTAAAGGAAAAGCCTTTCGAACGTTCAGGTAGGCTGATGATATTGCATTTTATCGAATAAATTTCACAAAAAAGAAGCGCTCTCTGCATGTGCCATTTAAAAAAGGAACTAACAAAAAAACCGGTTGGTAGGCAAAGAATTGCTGCGTCGGCCGCGGGAAGGGTTAAGGGTAAAACGAATGCAATGCTAGCAAAAAATACTGATCGAGTGGTTTATCTTAGTGAGGTCAAATGAATTGTCTTATTATGGGAATCGATTCTCAAGTGCATCGATTCATACAATGAAATGTTACATTTAAATTTAAATCACAAAATAGTCTACTTTAAATACTAACTACTGATAAAGATAATTTCATTGACTTTCATTTGACTGTCAAAGCCAATGCACGCCTCCTTTACTGCTTTACTTTGCCTGTGGTACAAATTGCAGCCAACAATCATAGTTTTTTTTTTAATGTCGGGAAACAATATACGCAAAGGGGATTTTTTGCGTCGCTTTCACAGCATGTGCAATGCTCTAAATCACATCAGCCTGACCTACTTACACACTTCCTTTCCAACAAAGGGTTAATGAAATATCCGCGTATTTGATAGGCAAAAAAAACGAGATTTGGGTAGATGTAAAAGCTTTTAATCTACATCCGAGATATGTCTCCTTCTGAAGCTATTATTTGCTATAGCATTTTTTGGAGTTCTGCGCGCGATCAAACTGAGACTGAGTTGATTGTTCCTTGTTTCCGCTTGCAATAAGTTGAATACTCATTTATGAGCCAATATAAACATAAATTAATGTACAAGAATCTTCAGGAATTACCAAACTGCAATTTGAATTACGTTGTTTTTCTGAAGTTTGTTTCATTGGTAGTTCATGCTGTTAACTGGAACATTCTAGTTCTTTCAGTATTTCACAATATTATTTTATCAAGCAAGTTGATGTCCTGTGCCTAATGGGTATGGGTAAAACTAAAATAAGTGCAGTGATAAAACACTTTATGCTTTGAAAAATGTCCATTGAAGACATATTTAACGAGATTTTAACTACTTTAGGAGACGATGCTCCGTCCTATTCCACTGTTCGATTTTGGTGTTCTGCCTGTTTTGCTGAATGGCTATAAATGTCGGTGATCTAGCGTTATATGGTGAAAACTGTTTACCAGCGCAAAGCATTTTGTTTCAACTGCTTGCTTCAATCTCAGCAGTTGCTTAAAGGTCTAACTCGATGGTTTTCCCCGGCGGTGAAAGCTCAGTAAACGATATATTTCCAATCACATCATACACCCAACATCACATTGTTTTGTAATAAACAGGGTTTTATCCCTGTCTGTGGAACTTATCTAATGACCAAGAACTTTTTCACGTGTTCAACCTCAGACCTAGAAAATACGAATAGACTTTTTCCCAACCTATTAATTTCCGTGTTTTTTGATGTTGATTATTTTTATTATTAATGGCTACTACTTGATTATTCCTCGAATAATATTACGTTCTGGGTTATCAAAAACCACGGAACTGCTTGGATTTTGCAGTCCCAGGCTCGTATTTGTAAACTTTCATTTACTCGTATATTGTGAATGTTATATACGCGTACAAATACCTGTAACTTACATTTGAATATGCTGTCAAGTTTCTTGGCACTTCTTCTCAACAATGTTTATTTTCAGAAGCATCAATAACGTATATTTTTTTAATACAATTTTAATAACCGAAAATATATCAGAAAATACACTGAGAGGGTGCATTCGCGGTAGCATTATTTGAAGTTAGTCGCTATATCTGTTAAAATTATGTCTGGAACCTTCTAAAATATTTATGTCATTATCGCGATTAGTATCTATCTAATTTACGTACTGACACTTGAAATTTTTTTGCGACGTCTCAAATGTATGAAAAGTTTAATATAGATTTATAAATAGAGACAATGAGCTTTATTTAAGAGTTTATTTTTAAAAAGGAAAGGGGCCGCCAGCGCCTTGCTGAACTTAAAATAATGAAGAAGGGTTGACGAAGTGACAGCTAATTGAAATACGCCCATGTGCGGGTGTTTTTGCTGCAACACCTCTCTGATACAAGGACGGCTAATGTCGCGATACTCTGCAACCCTAGTATTTTTTTTTTACTAACATAAAAGGGTTGGAAATGCTTGTAAACGTGTTCTTCGATGTTGAGGGTATTATAGATATGTGAATCTTATTTACAGGGACCTATAATAATAATAAAAACAACGTGTATTTGGAAAAAATACTGCATGATTTTTTCTTATAAATTTTGTCTAGTTATATATTTTTTTACTTAATGGTCATTTTACGCTTTTAACGGAGAAACTAATAATTTTTTTGACGTACTATTTGTGCTGTATATATATATTATATGGATAAGTAGGTATCCAAATTACTCAATTATACACTTTTATATTTCGTTTCCTACTAATAGGTACGGGCGAAGAAAAATGACAGCCTAGATCAACTTTATTAATTCTACTAAAATATCTAACAGCAACTGTGCTTTATAATTAAGTAGGTACTAGGTATCAAGTATAATTTTATCTAGAATACATTTCGGTCGTTGTCTTATTTAGCTTTGGCGACATGACAGCTGTGTCTGAATCGGCTTGTCTTTGATTACGTTTGGGATTAGTGTAAAAACCAACACATGTTTAGAACGTTTAAAGTGAGATATTTTATGCTGAAGGGTTGCGGGGTTGCGTACTTCCGCGTGACACTTCGCTATACACACAAGGCCCTCCTCTTGCTAAGAGGCTAATTCCAACCCTTTTAAAAAATACATCATTTAGTTGTCGTTTTCAAATGTGTATTTTCAGAATGAGGGGTATCACGTTCTACTGGTATTTTAAATGATATTCAAATTCATGTAAATTATACAAAAAAATATTAAACTATCGATTTAGGTTTAGTATTTAAAATTTTATTTAATTTATTCACTATTTATTTTCTTTGGTTAAGTTTTCAGAGTGTTAATCAAAAATCTAAAAAAAGAGCTTACAGCTATTATTTATTCCGTGGTTAAGATTGTAATAAATAATATTAACTAATTAAAGCACCACATCGAATATAACTACCAATTCCTTCACTAAATATGTATTAAAACCCGTTCCACTATGTATTTGTTATATATGGGTGTCATAAGAAGTTATAAATATTCCTGACATCGTACCTTGGTACTGTATATACCTAGTCTAGACTGCGTGCCATTGGTCGACGCGGGAGGGCGATCCTCCGTCCTCTTACATGATTCGCAAACCGTGTACCTCTATTGCGAATCATCGTTTATACATACATTCATAATCTCTTCTAAGTAGTAGTGTACCAGGCTCGCATGTCAAACATAAGTTGTTAATATCATGTCGAGAAGATATATATATATATACGGATTGGATAACCGGTATGTTTTACAGTATAGGTATACATAATGATACATATGCAATCTTAATATGTTTTTTTTTTGTTATATTTCATGTTAAACAGACCTTAAATAAATATCTTACTACCATTGTGGAATATTTGCATATTTTTGGCACTTATGGTGAATTGTAGGCATAGCCTGTAATTGTACTGTAGCCTATGAATTTCATTATTATGAATGGCATTTGTATTTATTTATATAACTGTTCGGGACTAAGATCAATCAATGAGATGAACATACAAAACTAAAATTTTACTATACGTACAAAAAATTAAACTGAAAAGAGAAAAATAAACTGAAAAGGGAAATAAAACCTACTCTGTATTTACAACTAAGTTTCTAAATTTTTTGATTTAATTTAATATCAATTTTAATAATATTACCAAAAATTAACTTTAGTTTCTAAACAAATTTAAATAATTTTATGTCGACGCCAAACAAACAATCGACGAAGATCATTAAATCGTTAAACACGTCGATTCAAAATTAGTTAGGTAATTACGTAAGTTTTTCATCGGTTTAATTCATTGTCGTTAACTTCGAGGTATACCACATCCAATAAAAAGGAATCAGCTAAATAGGACTACATACTCTGTGTCCATAGACCACGAACTGGCAAACGTAGTGTGGGACGCCCGCCGGCTCGCTGGACCGACAATATAAAGCTGGCTGCCGGTATATAGTGGCTGGATGAAAATGGCTGAGGACAGAGAAGTGTGGCGTGCCTTGGGAGAGGCCTATGTCCAGCAGTGGGCTGATGGATGGACTCTGTAAATGTTCCGCTATTTCCTACCTTGAGAGGTGGATTTTATTAACAATGGGGCTAACGTACTAGAAAGTACTCTATCGGGTAGGTACTGTCCAATAAAAAAGAATAATCCCAATCAAACTATGCTGTAAAATTCCCCTATTTTTCTTCCCTTAGAAGTGGAGTTTTTTTTAATTTATATGACAACAAGCCATATCCTATAAAAAATCATTCAGATCGGACTATATCTACTGAGAAAAGCTATGCCCGAACACATATTAAAAAATATATAGGTAAGTACCCTATATATCAAGCCTTCTCAGCTATCTATCTACTGAGTAATTTACCTATACCTAGTATAATAAACGTAGTAAGAATGTTAACAGTATATAGGTATCTTTAATGATTTAGGGTCGATATTTTCCGTACGCAAGTGCATCTGCAACGAAATCCGGTTACTAGATTATTGCCGCGATTCCCGCATTCTATGCAGGCGCATCAACAATAAAACTTAGTTTGATTAAAGATTCTTTATTGTGAATTGATTCACACGCATCGAGAAGGAATGGGTTGAAACCAGTTTGTGCACAATTGCGTAACGGCCAGCCGATGCATTTCGGAAATTCATCAGAGATCAGAGGTCAGCGCGGCCCACTGCACCAGCGACGGACATGACACAACTGGTTATGCCCCGCTACTATGCATATGCATTTCATTTTATTCGCTTATCACCGAAATAACAGGTCAAGGCTGATTTTTTTTACATGAATAGAGTTTTGTAAAATCTACTATATAGGAATATATAAAACTAAATATTTATTAAGGATTGAAGTATATTTGACGACCGCTTAGCCTAGTGGGCAGCGATCCTGCCTGCGAAGCTGGAGGTCCCGGGTTCGAATCCCAGGTCGGGTCAGTATTTATATGATGAATATTAATACTGGCACCGGGTCTTGGTTGTTATATGTATGTGGTGTCTTCGCTTGGTACCCAAAATACAAGCTAATGCTTAGTTTGGGACCTAGACGTTGTTGTGATTGTGTGTGTTATTATTATTATTATATATAATTTTCGTTTGACATAGTAAAAACTGAGATTACTATGAAAAAGGTTTACTGATATTCTTTACACTTTTTGCTAGCTAATAGGAGACCATGAATGCTTTTGTGATAGAATTCTGCGAACTCAACAAATTTCGTAAAGGCGATTTCTGTTGCTATTCGGCAACTAAAATTTTTCCAAGACGAAAGTTAGCCCAATTGCGAACAAAATTGTAGGCTGTAGGTATCTGTACGGACCGGATCCGCATAGTAAGGACGGTGACGACGGGATTCTTAGTGTAACTCTTGTAACTTTGAAAAACGGCACTTATGTAGTATATATGGTCTTTACGTTATCATGTATCTAATAATAATGGTGAAGATCAATTGACGAGTATTATCCGAAGTTATTGACTGTAGAACTCAGTTGTTATTAATGCACAGGATCTGAAGAAGGCAGTGCTTCACAGCACGACTGAACCACCAAACAGCCACAGGTTACCTTTTTATGGGTAAAGTTTGTTTTTATGGCAATAATCTGGTGGTTGGTTTGATCGAGCCATTTTTGTTATCGCACGTTACAAAAAAGGTCAAAAATCCTCTCTTTTCTGTGTCGGTAAATCAACGCAAGGCAATGAAGCTTTTACGAGTGCACTTTTGTGTGCGCTAATCATTTTATGTGATATCTAATTATTTTGGCAATTTAACGCAAATAAAATTTTAATTTAATGTAATTAATATTAAATTTTTGTCATTTAATTTTAAATAATTAAATTTAGTTGTAGTTTGATATGGATCCGCTTTCAACATGGCTTGCATTTTTTCATTAGGTATTAAGTTTAGTTTATGGCCTATCTCTTTGCTAATTTTGTAACTCAACATCTTCACTGCATACGCGACAAAATTAAAAAAGCACGGTGCTTCATTAGTCATGTTACTTCCAAATACAGCACTGATGTAACGAGCTGTATAATGCGTTAGAGCCCCCACGGAACTCGTATTAAAAAAATGCTCGAATTTTCAACGCATGTTTTTTTATCAAATAGTTTTATTGATTTGGAATTTAGATCACAGTTACTTTTATCCTGATAATTTGATAATAATAATAATAAATAATAGTAAAATTGATGTACCTATTCACTTCATTAATACGTACGCTTAAACATGTGCACACGTTCAATGAAATTGTATTTCGAAATACAATTTCATCGAACATGTACGCACATGTAAGTAAGTTGGTACATTAATTTTACTACATATATTTCTTTTCAAATCAGTTGACAGTAAATAATGAAACTTTTCCCTTAGACGTACTTTCTAAGTCAAAATTATCAAAGAACATTACATATTTTAAAAGGTCTATTTTGCTATTCTCATCACCAAGTAAGTATACAGAACAATGAATGGCATAATAAAGAATATTAAACGTTTATATAACAATAAGCGATTATTTCATAAAACATGAATAAAATTCTTGCCAACATTAATCAATTCTCACTGGGCAACGGTCAGAAAGACGGCCTGTGAGAAAGCTCCCTCGGTCAACTCGCTAATAATTACCTAAACAAAGTCCGACAAACATAAAGCCCGCCGGACACAACAAAAAACGACAAAACACCGTCTCAGAGAACAAAACAGTGGAGTTATTCGCACAATGGTAAACCTTATTAATTACCCTCTACGCAAGGATTAGCGACAATGGAAGGGTCCTAATGTGTGTCCAGTAAATGTATATAAAAACCGTAAGTAACCCGACCTAACTTTCGGGACTTGACCGCTGTCCGGCGTTGTATGAAAAATATTATCTTACATCGCTACGACAATTTTTAGGCTACAAAAATTTTATGGTCTAATTGTAGCAACTACGTTTCTCAAAAGCTTTTAAGTGGGTATATTTATATTGCAATGGACATTGATCAAAAGTTTTGACATCTTTGTTTTTAAAAAGTTAAGTAAAGTAAAGTTAAAAAGTTCCATATTTTTCGGTTGAATGCACAGATCTATCGCTATGGGTACTCGTAAATAAACAACATTTTGGACCATGTCACAAAATTTTTAATAATGCATTATTTAAAAATAACGTAATAAATAATAGAATATTATATATTAAGTACAGGTACATTAGTTATTTATACGACAACTCAAACTTAAATATTTTTTCATTTCATTCCAGTAAATTTCTCGATTTGACTCTGCGATTCTTAAAGTCCATGTAAACTTCAGTTCATTCTTATAGCACTTCTAATTGAAAAGCCCCCAAATCTAATTATTAATAGCTCATTTTTAGCTTCTTTATTAATTAAAGTTTATTCTACACATACGAAAATATAGGTCATGGTTGAATATCGTCTTTATACTAGTTTATTGAAAGCAACAAGTTGCTAATATTTGTAATGGAACAGATTTACTTGTCCAAGGCCCACTGACCAAGCGTGGGTCAGAGGTGACGAACGGTCGAGTCGCACCCGGCTCTACCACTTGTATTAGAACGTTTCAATAAATATGATCCCCGTTAAAATATGCATAAATAAGCGCTGTCTTTACTTAAATCGTATATGTAACTACTTTGCATAAGGGTGTTATCATAATACGTTACAGGAGTTTCATGCATGAAAATTTGTTATTTTATGAAAAATTATGAACCATGCAATAAGTAGGTACCTTCCTGTGCCGCAAATAATATAATCAATACACCTAGATTTATGTTCATGTTCCATCCATCCATCAGCCCTTTTTTATACCCCACAGCAGGGGCTTAGGCCTCCCCTCAAGATGAGGTGGCTTGGAGGTTAATTCCACTACGCTGCTCCAATGCGGGTTGGCGGATTGTAACGACCGTTATCTATTGACAGTGCCCTCCGAAGCACGGAGTCAGTGGTAGATAATGTACTTAAGTCAGAAAAAACTCATTGGTACACGCCCGGATTCGAAATCCACGGCCGTATGGCCTTACAGATTTGATACAGGTTCGCTGTTCATGTTATAATTATATTATTAATTTTTTTATATACTAATACGCACATAAATAAATAATGAATGAAACAAAGTATAATATAAATGAGAATAGGTAATAACTGTGCCAAAATTCATATAAGCACAAAACGCCATAATTGCTTAAAAATAAGAAAAAAAAGGAAGATAATTACTGAAAATACTATTCATTGCAATGTATGTATATATATTTTCCGGCACCGTCGCGCTGTTATGGCATTGAATCTATTGTTTACAATGAATAACTCGATTGTACACGTATCATCGCACATTGAATTCACGGAAAATCGAAGATCCTCTTTCTCCACGAACTATTCATATTTAACATTGGAAGCGGTTGAGGTTCTATTGTGATTTTTCGGCATATTGACATAGCTGGTCAAATACAACTAAACATTGACTCACTGTTAATTTTATTATACAACCACATATACAACTATATCTTCTAAATTCTGTTTATCTAATATTTCCTTCGCACTGCGACCATTTTGAAATATATAATACAATTACAAACTACACTCAAATTAAGTGGGCAGCATTTTCCGAAATCTGTACACTTTTCCGGGTTCCATGCTGGCTCAGGGATTATTCAGTGATAATACTTAAGACAGCATTTTATTTATATATTTTTCAATAGGCCGCCCATGGATACAGGTGTCGAGGCCACGGTCAAACTAACGTACCTACGGTGGCGAATCATACAATTCGCTCGCCGTTGGTCACCCCTGACCGCTGACCGCTGACCTCATGGGACTGAAAACTAGTATAGCACTACGACATTGAACTTCGCGATATCCATAATCACAGTTCATTGAACGTTACATTACTCGGTAGATAGTATTTTTTAATTTAACAATATCGATTTTTACAGCGATTTTAAGAACAGGTTTGTTAAGGAGAAGACTTTACAAAATTATGATAGTCAAAATTCATCGTTCTGTAATTTATCTTAGAATATTTGAACGAATTTGAATTAGATATATTTGAATATTGAACAAAATTTATCTGACAGATGATAGCCATAGTTAAAAATAAAAATCACCTAGTAACAATAAAAACATTTAGTAATTCCAATTAATTATTAACTAAATATTCACCTGTCTTCACAATATCAGGGGTTAAAGCGTAAAAGTACGAACTGACTATAGAAGCCCTCTTCTGCGTTAACCATCTAATCATTCATACTCTAGCTAGCTGGTGCAAGAGGGAAAATTTCAGTCCACAAGGTCACGCACCGGTCTTCACCCCCGCGACATTGCGTTTGTCAGTTTCGACACTATGAAGTGACATTTCTTACTGAATTAAAACTAAACTATGCTTTCAAATTTATTTACTCTATGGGTTTAAACGAATGAAAACAAAATAGGTACACGTTTTTAAGGTTTCGAAGTTATAAATTTGGAATCTTTGTAAATTCGTTGAGTTCGCCATCTTTCACGTAATGTCTACAGTCCTTAACCTATAGATAGCTATACATATACCTATCTATAGGTTAAGAAGGACTGTAGATATTACGTGAAAGATGGCGCACTTAACGAATTTACAAAGGTATCAACCTATAGATAGGCATACTGTATACCTATCTATAGGTTGATACCTATCTATAGGTTGATACCTATCTATAGGTTGATACCTATCTATAGTTTGATACCTATCTATGGGTTGATACTTATCTATTGGTTGATACCTATCTATGCAAAATTTGAAGTATACTGTATACTTCAAATTGTGCATGTACCTATATTCTTCAGCTTCCTATATTGGTCCCCAAAATAATGTGTATTTACACTAAGAATTTGGAATGTCCATCTTTAGTTTCGAGTGTCTAAAGATATAATTGAGATGCACATAATTAATTATATACAATTAAAGCTTAATTCCGAATTCATGACTTAAAATATACTTAATCTGTTGTTTAATCAAATGGTCACCTTTCTCTGACTGACCAGTATTAACAAAAAGTTGCAGAACAAGATGCACATTTGACCGTCCGTTTGTCACCTCTGACCTGAGACAATCGATCCCTCACAGTTTTTATTTGCATAACGTCTACTATATAAAAGCGCTATGAAAGGGTTACATTGGACGATAGAAAATAGGGGTAAAACTAAATTAGAAAAAATATCTTTGTTGTGAAATGCCTGAAAAATAATAAAATAAAGTATTAATATCTATTTATAGCCATAACTTTATACTAACAACGCGTAAGACTTTTAGAACATTTTCGAAGCAATAGCCTTTTAAAATCAATGAAAACAAGTCAATGAACTGAATAAATTAATTACGCGCGCGATTATAATTGCGATTTCTATGCAAAGTTCGCGTTTAGTTTGTTTTGCAACGGGAAACAATGTGGTTCAATGGTCGACCCGACCGCTCATTTTCACAATGTAGTCTAAATACCTACGCGCGTGGTACCTCTTAGGAAATAATTCGATGAATTGCAAATTGTGCATTAATTTATTCGCAAATGAAAGTGATTTGTAGTTTCATTTGGACAAGGAGGGAGATAGACAGTGGAAGATTTCGGTAATAGAGCGTATACATATAATATTGTCTTATTAAGTAAGTTGGGTAGTGAATATTTGAATTAATTTCCAGCATTTAATAAAGACAACTCAATCGAGTAATACCGAATTGTATATTTCAACATAAAGTAATAATAACAATACCTGGAACATCCTACACAGCGCCATCTAATCCTAAACTAACCGAAGCTTGTGTTATGGGTATCAAACAACTGATATACATATTCAAATATTCTTTATAATATATACTTATATAGATTTTTTTTTGTTTGAAATGTTAAATATTTTAAAACCTACTTTACGTAAGTTATTATACGATGTCACAGAATTAGCTCTTGTTTCGGTACAATTTTTTGAAATTCACCGTTTACTGTGTGTTCCCAAAAACAATAGTTAATTAGATAAAAATGTTGACCTATACCAGGCTTACCAGTGTTCTTGAATATACATATAGTTTATTAAGTTTTAATTACACATTTTTCATGGTAGCAAAACATGTAAATTTTTAGGTATATACATATATAGTTATCGTACTGACAACAAACAACTGTCATTCATGAAAGAATTATTGTTTGCTTTTTGGCCCATTTTTCTATGGTGCATTACCTACGAAAACAATATATTATCTCATAAAAATAAATATTTAAAATGAAAGTATAAACCTTAATACGATTGTCAGAACCAATATGATATGTCAAAATACATTTAGCCGCCTGTAAAACCATCTTGGAAGTCGAACGAAGCCTCAAAGGCGACAACAATTCTTGAACCAGCTATTGTGTATCAAAAAACGAATACCATGTAAACACAGCCACAGACATTCCCTAGTCTATATTATTATCGAAGAAATTAAGTCTATAAATAGATTTTTGTGTAACCGTACACGCGATCAATTAATCCAACGCGGCTGCGACTCAGACGTACCGACTCGAAATAGTCGGAGTTGTCGCAGGTCGAACCGGAATTTTATAGTATGTCATATGACATTTGGTTCCAAGTTCAGCTACCTAACACTACAGAGTATTTAAATATTTCAATCTCTGTTTCGATTTAAATATAATTTTGACTTGTATAGGTATGTATGATATGCAATCTCCGTATGATGCAGCAGATAGAAGATTCTGAACTCAATCCCCTCTGTGCATGTAGGTCAATGATCCGTATCTTCACGTATATATATTGTTAACAATGTATTTTGGACATGTCTTTAGCTCCTAGTGTTTATGGATGCCGTTGTACACACACTCTACTGTGCTAGCTAGGTTATATACGTTTTAAGTTAAATGTTTAAAATTATTTTTTTCTTTTTAATTAAGGCAGAAATAACTGTATACAATAAAAATTAAATATTTCGTTATAACGGAAAACTATTTTTAACACATTTTTATTGTTAAGTAATTTAAATGATGCATCTACAGTCCAAACCATAAATACCTCAAACAAAGATTTTTGTCCCAACTGAAAAATAATATTTAGGTACACATTTTATTTCGCTTTTGTTGTAGGTGTATGTTTAAGTTTGGGTACCTACTAATCACGAAAAATGTGAACAATGTATATGGTTGGCACAAAGGGTTATCGATTAAAATACATCAAAAATATTTTATCGGGAATTCTTTGTACTTTAGGATGCTCTGTGCAAAGAATATTTTGATAATAATTTCCTTGCTGTAATAAGACGTATCGCGCACATGCTGCAAGCGCCGCACCCCCGCGTGGGAAGTCGGAAGTCTATCGTTGTTTTGTTTCGTAATTAAGAAAACCTTTACTGTAATTACAGGGGTGATTGCTAAATATAATTTGTATCCTTTTTATTTATATTATCTCTCTTCCTTCCGTTAATATTATGTATATACCTACGGTAGATGAAACTACTATAGGTACGTTAGTGTATAGATATAAAATATTTATCAGTTAGGTGCTAAGTATAAATTATTGAAATTTTTATTGTCGTATTTTATATTCGAGTATCTAACAATATTCTCTCAACTATTAGCGGCTTTGGGGGTGATACAATATAAGGTTCGCTTAAATTAAATGATTACAACAATGCAATCATAAATATTGGATATAAAATTATGTTTTATTATTGTGAACGAAATGCTTATAAAGGTGAGCATAGGGTTTCAAATAAGGGTATAGTCTTGCAATCCACAGTTTTGAATTGGCATCGCTATTTTCGTTTCAATCCCTCTTCCCCGACCTATTCTTGAGTGATAGAGATGGCAAGAACAAATTCCTAAATAGGTAATAATAAGGTTGTCTGGAAGAGATTGCTCTTAGCAATAAGACCGCCCACTGTACCTACCAAACATAGCTATAAGAGATACCTACATTATTTATTTTTGTTCTAACTTTTGGTGTAGGTACAATAAAGAATATATATATTATTAGTACCTATAAAACCTACTTAAATATATATACTTATAAAATATCCGTCGAAACAGCTTGCGGGTCGTGGCTGTTTTCACCCCTGAAATGTGTATGAATTGGAATCAAAATTTGCAGGGTCATTAAAAAAGCATGTTCCTAAGGTGGTACGTTTAGTTTCTTTTTTTTTAAATTGGCATTAATATTGAATTTACGGCTCATTATTTTCAAAAACAAAGAACCGACAGGAATCATGTTTTTCAGGAATTTATTCTAAAAGAACTAAACAAATTATAAAAAAAAAACAAATGCTGACCGCCCTGTGACAGTGTTTCTCTCATTATTTATATTTTTCTGTGAATATTGATACAGAAATACAGCGAGCATTGGAAACGGGCCGAACCCTCTTTATTGTCTGAAAATTAAACCCCGTTAAATACGTTTTCCCGATAAACGATATTTTAAATTTGTTGATATAATCAAAATCAACGACCGCTTAGCCAAGGGGGTAGCGACCCTGCCTACGAAACTGGAGGTCCCGGGTTCGAATTCCAGATCGATCGGCTCAGGATTTATATGATGAATGTTGATACTGGCACCGGGTGTTGGTTGTTATATGTATGTGGTGTCTTCGCTTGGTACCCAAAACACAAAATAATGCTTCGTTTGTGGCCTACACGTTGTTGTGATGTATACGTCATTATTATTATTATTAATCAAAAGAGAATTAAGTAATAGAAATATTTCTTCAAATCATTAATGTAACGTTAGGTCATGTATTAGTAATGCGTAGATTTTGTTAGGCAACGATATTTTACGCGAGTAAAAGGCAAATGCGATGTAGGTACTTTAGCTAGCTTAATAAATAAATAAATTCACCTCGCAACTAGAATGGGTGACAATGTTCAATATTTATTAACGATACATAGAACAAACACATATATTTATCATTTACACAAACTAAATAAACAATTAGCGATTTGGCCATACAACAAAACAATTTGCGTTCAAAATGATAACATTATCATTTGTGCCAGAAACGGCCTAACATAAGCTTTGTTGGACAAGGTCCGAAACATAATTTATTAATTGTTAATCAAATAGTAATCGTTAATATTAAGTAAGTATATTTAAAATTCCGAAAATTATTTGCCTTACCCGCTAAATATTTACTTTCCAAGAAATAATCGCGCTCTGCCATTTTTGCGCAGATAAAATTATTTTTTTATGTGCTGTTAAATTCTAGAATATTGTTAGGGTGTGTATTATGCTACAACACCAAAAATTGATAGATATTATTTTGACGTCCGCTTAGCTTAGTGAGTAGCGACCTTGCCTACTAAGCTGGAGGTCCTGGGTTCGAATCCCAGGTCGGGTCAGGATTTATATGATGAATATTGATACTGGTACCGGTTCTTGGTTGTTATATGTATGTGGTATCTTCTCTTAGTACCCAAAATACAACCTAATGCTTAGTTTGGCGGACGTTGTTGTGATGTATATGTTGTTATTATTATTATTATAGTTATAACTGAGTACTTATTTATTATAGTTAGCGCCGCCACATAAGGAAAACAGTCACTCCTCTCCACAGATATTTTCACTATCACAAACATCATCTTAAGAATCTTATTTGAAGTGTAAATAACAACTGTTTAATAATAAAAGTTTGTTTATCAAAATGTACCTATGTGTAAGCACAGTCGCGCGATGTGCATGATGCAGTGCACAGGAAACAGAAGGGGCCGCGGGGCGCGGGGCCGCACGGACGCCAACACACCGCATGTTGAGGCAGGCCGCCGGACCACACCGCCCGCACAATCGCCGGTACAGACTTCAAAACTGGTTGAAGTTTTATTTTCATTAGTAGAGATAACGATAATTTTAACTAAGTATCCTTCTAACTTTACTAATGCCATCGTGATTGGTGGAGTTGGCATAGGGTAGAGTAAACAGTATGGTAGTGTATATTAAATTCTCCCGAAACGATAGCCAGCCCCCCCCCCCCCAGTGTTAAGATTCACCGAAATATAAAGTTTTTTTTTCCACAAAAATCGGTAGCATGGATGAGAAATACCTACAAGTATTACTACTGTTCTACCATTTTATTCTGCTAATGAAAACAAGGCTTTCAGACACTTGATGACGACTTCATTTACGCGGAATGTTGGTAAACGTGATGAAAGTTTAATTTTCATGATAAACAGTCAACGACTTTGGAACTTTAGTAAAATTATTCATTTGAAGCTCTTTTTATCATACGCGTAATAATTACCACAAAGTTCTCTGTTTGTTCGTAATCTCTTCGTCGCTTAGAAAAGGAATTTGATAATTGACCATTCCCAAATTTTTGAACTGAAGTCCGTTATTTCTTTTTTCGAAGGAATAGGTCATTCATTCAATAGAAGGAATTATAAGGTTAGCCATTGCCGTTGCATATTTACAAAAATAATGTCATTTCAGAGTGTTGGCTGTCATGACAATTCATGGAACTGATATTGACAGTTGAGGACATGACAACCAACACTCTGAGAATGATATTATTTTTATAAATATGTAACGGCAATGGCTGACCTTATAATTCCACACTATTGCGTCACGCTATAAAAATTTTCAAAATAAAAAGAATCACATTAATTTCTTAAAATTGCCTATTTTTTCGAAAAAAAAAATAACGGACTTCAATTCAAAAATTTGGGAATGGTCAATTGTAAGGTTGCTGGAAATAAAATTCTGCAAGCTAAGTAAAAAGAATCGTGTTATGACATTATATTATGACAATATGAGAGAGGAGAGCTCATCAAGTAGGTAGTGATATTTTCTCAAGAGGGTTTATTTACTCTTCAGTTTTTCCAAAGGATCTTGAAGTAGCTCTCATTGTAAGCGGATTAAACTGTTTCTCATTACATCACATTTATATAAGTATATTTAATACATCTGTAAGCTATCTGCATAAAATTAAAAAAGACACGGTTGGCTTGTGGCGATTGGCAGGTCTTGCTAGCTTAGTTAAATATCTGCGCTGCGTAAGATTAGCTCTCGACAAAGATACTGACCGTACTTCGAGGATATTATGTATTCTATGTAGCAGTGAGCCGAACGGTGTACATAGCAGTAACGGGACGCTCAGCCGACGCTGCACGACTTCGCCGCTTCTACTGATGCAACTCTTTCATTCAACGATTGATTATAATTTTTTATACGTTTATAAAGCCTGCAATAAAAACACTCTCGCTACTAGTATAAAACTTCTTTTGTTTTAAAAGCTATGATGTCAAACTTTGATAGGCAAGCTCGTAGTAATATAATTTTTAATAAATAAGTTTAACAGAACTGATTAATTAGTAATTAAATTATTTCACACTTAGAGCAATAAAAAGAATACAAGTTGTAAAAGTTGATAGAATATAGGATGTCAGCGCGAAAAAATGAAAGAAAAACGGTATCCTTTAAAGAAACGTGTAAATGTGTATATAGGTGCCCGATTGTAAAGGTGAGAGTTACATATAAGTGGGAGGCGGTGTTTGAGAATCGCGTTCTTCTTAGTTGCCTGTCTATATAATACAGTAAACCAAAGTGTGTAAGACGACTTGCGCTTGCGCTTAACGTTACATTTATTTACACATTTGTCGTAGACTGGCTCCACAGCGACAAAATACGCGAAATATTACGTCACTAACTCGAACACAAAAGAAAAGCTTACACTGTCCTGTAGAGCTTACGCACATCTGTGTATATCGATGGTTATACATCATGTATTTGTGAATTGTCTGCAATTGGCTGTCACCATTTAGTCTTTTGATTTAACTTGAAACCGTTTCAAAATGGACTATATTTGGGTCAGTTACAACTTGTAGTTGATTTCCTTATTGTTCGTCATATTCCTTCATAATTAATTGCTTCAATAACTTCAACACTCATTTCCAGTTCCGCTTTTATTTTCATATCAATATTTAAACGATTAATTGTGATTTAATTAATACTTATCTGATTCACGTTGACGGCCTTTTCACATTGAATGACGATAATATCACCACAAAGTTATTTAATAACCGTTTATTTATCACCGTGCTGAACGTTGATCAAGTGACAAACAAGAAAACCCAGGAACAAACAAAAAGTATACCTAACACGGATACGAATTTATACATAACTAAGAGATAATTTCTGTTATCGTTAAAAATACCTATTTATAAATAAATATATATATATGTATATATATACAATTTAAATAATTTTAAATAATTAAAAATAAATGAGCATTCCTTGTTGTATCCGACGCAAAGTTATTGTAAGTAGGTATTTTTAGTTTTAATTATTTCTTAATTTTCAATAATAATAATTGTAAAATAATAATAATGTATACATCACAACAATATCTAGGCTCCAAACTATGCATTAGCTTTTTTTTGGGTACCAAGCGAAGACACCACATACAATATAACAACCAAGACCCGGTACCAGTATCAATATTCATCATATAAATGCTGACTCGACCTGGGATTCGAATCCGAGACCTCCAGCTTCGTAGGCAGGGTCGCTACCCACTAAGCTAAGTGGTTGTCGAATATATATAAAATACTTGTAAATAATATTTTAAAATAAATATTATCACTATATCATGATTATTTATTATTGTTTTTGTAATTTCACCTTAATACATTTTGATAACAAAAACCGAAGCTAATAGTGGCACAATCTTCAAACCGATACAAACATGCTTTAATTTCATGATTTTTGTTACAAACTGATTCACAAAAATGTCATTGATTTCGTTCGATGGCCGCCGTGTCAGGAATCCATAGCAGGCCCGCTTTGCCCAGAGAAGGGACGGTTAGTGCAATGTCCTCTTGGCGACAGATCGACATCCTTTCACGACCCCAGAAACGTCTAGTAGAATCGATTATAGGAAAATATAAATAATATTTAAATTTCAAAACTAAAATCGACTTCTATTTTAATATTTATTGAATGGTATTTGTTTTTAAGAATGTAAATTATTTATGTGGTCACTAAAATTTTTTTTTATGGTTTTTCAATTTGTAAATTATGGCTTGGATGTTGAATGTCAAATTCTACTTTTGTAATTAAAATATTTCGATAATTAGATATATATAAAACAAAATTAAGTAAAGACAAAATACAGATAATATCCTATATTAATTTTTTCCTTGCTTTTTCTAGCTTTTTTACCGTTTTAGTCTGGTCTATTCTGTGAGAATCGCTAACGATAATAGGTAATAAGAAACAATTACATGCACAACTCATCAGTTTACTATATAGAGAGCGTTGCAGTAATTTCCAAATGTTTCGTGAAATACTTCAAAAAGAAATCCAATAAATGAAGTTCAAATTATTTAAATAAAAGTTATTTGTACTAAACAGAACTTTCAGCCACTAAATATGAGACGTAGGGATCATGAAGCCAAAGCAATGTCTGCGCCCTGAGGGTGAACCTTACATGTAAATACGTAGAGATATACCTGCTATGTCAAGTCTTTCCTTCGCATTTAAATAGTTTTAGTAGATATATTTCTATCACAGTAAAATTTATCAGATTTTGCGCCTGAATCGCCTAAGAAAACTCGAAAACTGTTGTATTTTTGTTAAACACCAATTGTAGGGGGAAATATTTCTTACAATACTGTGCTATTACGTAAGACTAAGTATTCTCAATTTAGTAGATACATTTATTCTATCGGATTCGATTATATGAATCATTGGAATTACGCACAGTGTAGGTAAATTCCATCAAAACGGACGACGCAGTCCGCAGCATGCAGACAGATAAATTCTTATCGCAAATTTCGATAGTCGTCCCTAATGACAGTTGCGCACGTTGCGGTTTTATCTCGCGACGTTTGTAATGGAGTATTCGCAATTAAGAAACGATTAAATCTAGTGATTGTCTAAGGGTCACGTTTCGTTTTATTTCGTTAGATGCGTCCGTTTGCCAACTTGTAAAATATGTTTACAGATTGTTATTTGTATTGACTTCGGTTACTGTTGCATTTCCGGTAATTGTATCTTTGTAATGGCGTGTGAGGCAGGGCAGCGACTAGGTGAGAATGAGACAGCGGCGGGGGTGTCAGGGTGAAGGGGAGGGGCAAAGAGCTGCAGCGGCTTGACCTTGGGGCAGGATTGAGGCGTTGCTCGCGGTCCCTGACCCGACTATTTCGAGTGGCAAGTGCCGCGATGCGCCTCGCTGCGCCGCAATGTGCATACCGAAATAACCGCTTGGCCGCCCGCCGCGCCCCGTGCCCCGCACAACACGCCCTCCACGGCCGTCTCGCCCACGGGATGTGGTGACGACTAGAGCCTCGCCCCATACACACGGCCATGGACAGTACGTGAATGTGCTAGAAAGTAATCAAATGTCGAGGGGCACACCTTTTAACCCCATACAAAATAGCTGTATGTCACTTTGACGGATGTTTTGCTATGAAACTACGGACTCACAGTATCAACTGAAATATGTATTTTTTTCTATTTCAATGAGGAACCCTAATAACAGTTTGTCTAACTCTTTTCGAAAGGTGAAATTCTATAATGTATTCGTTTTGTAAGAAATAATGAGCGGGCGCAGAGCATTGATGGACGAGGGAAAGGGCCGCGCTCAAGGCTGCGTCCGCTGCTGCACTTTCACGAAAAGTAGCACACCACTAATGGCTGCATCCATTACGCGCGGCCCTTCGAGATGCACCGAACATTCGAGTAGGTACAATGCTATTCTAATCTACTTCTACCCTCACGGTAATCTATCTTTCGATGGTTTTTTACTGAATTTTTGAGATTAGACAAATTATAATAATATTGTTACCATAGTGATTGGCGATTTGAATTTTTTTTATTAAAAGCCTAATTAAAATACGTATGTGTATACACTATGTCAATTTTTGCATTCGCGAACACGCTAACAGTAGAATACACATACCTACTTAAAGTATAACAATAAAATGGTGATACTCAGTTTACTAAGAGACTATTATTATATAATTATTATATAATTATAAATATTATAATTCTTTTGACGAACTAAAACAGCCACAAGTAGTACGATTCTGTGTCAGAGCTAAAACAGTTGAATTTGATTATTTGGGTCAGTGGGTAAAATCGGAACCCTTAATAAAAAGTATCTACTAATATTGTCATATAAAACACAATAAGACCTGTTTTAGCACACTAAGTCAAAAAATAGTGGCACATTTTTTATAGATTTACAAAATATTTTTCGGAATAAATAATTAACAATAAAAGTTAAATTAAGATCTTTAAGCTAACCCAATAAAGTCCATATTTGCTTTTAATGGGGTAAAGCTTCGTCGTGTCGAAAAAGGATCATTTTATTGTAGTGGCAACCGCGCAATCTTTAAACAATTTTAGGGTTGACCCCTCAGACTTGATAATACTTCCTCATTGAAAAACGTCTAAATTGTAAAATTAAATTTATTTTAAAAGCACTTTGTTTGAAAAATGTACTATAAGGCGCCAGGTACTAACTCGAATCGTTTCCAATTTAATTTTTGTTCATGTAATTATATTGATTTAAATAAATAAACACTTTTTAAACTAAAATTACTGTTCTGAAATATCTTAATCATGTCCCCAGTAGTATGTTCCTGTAACTATTAACGGGATAGCGTAAACAAAAACTGTCATTATAGCTTAGACCATCTTATGATGTTTCTAATTTTATACCTATAGGTACTTATCTTCTAAAAGAATTGGTAAATTCAGTGATGAAATTTATACACAAACTTTTAATTAATGTTGGGTATAATCAAATACCTACGAAATTTGCAATATTTGTTTAAGAAATGATTTAATCGTAGCTATGAAAACGTATGCGTTTATTTATTAATTAATTTATCGCTAAAACACGTTACGTCTGAATTCGTTACATGCTTTCATTTATATGGCATGAAAACTCAGCTGACTATATGGTGCTCATTGCTGCGATTGTCGCGCCATCTACCGCGCTGCAGTGGTCAAGGTCGCCGTACACCGGCACGGCTCCTTTACCTAATTTCTAACTGGTGGGTTAAATCTGGAGTATCGATATAAGATTCAAATAGGAGTTTAAAAAAATACTTTGCGAAATGATATTTTGCAAAATATTGACTTCGATGAATTTAATTCGTATTGTTACAGCCTGTAAATGTGAGAGGACTGTATTTTTTTAATTTTATTTGTTGAATAAGTATCTTCATATGTTATGTCATGTTCACATGAATCTGCGTCAACTTCAAATATTCGAGGGGGCGATAGAGTCAGGGAGGGCCGCGACTACGGGTTCTGGCGAATGACTTTGTAACGTCCGGGAGCGCGCAGGCCGCGGCCAACGACCTGCCCAATCTCCGCTGCATTAGCATAGCGAGCAATATTCGTGTCTAGCCGCTTCGGTGTGTGTGTACGTGCTCGACTGTGTGGGCGCCCAGCCTGCGCGAGCGTCGTTCTAAATCCTTGGAAGTGTGTGTGTTCACGTCGTCGGCAGTTTATTGGAGGTCACCCACACATTCCTAATTGTATATATGTCTGAGTGTTACATAGCCTCGTCACCGACACAACATAACAAATAGCCACGTAGATTAAGCATTCTCGCGTTTATGTGTGCGTGCTCAACAGCGAATGTGAGATTATGTAAATTTACATTTTTACTTATTTTACTAATATGTACATATGTATGCATGAAAAGTTATAACTGGTCACATTTGCATAATTTATTATATACATATAACCGACTAATTAGTTGCGCAAATAATTTAATGTGTTAATAGGTTGGAATCAGTCCAACCATTCATTATAAGTGGACGTTCATTTCAAATACAACTATTTAAAAACTGCTCATGTTAATTTGACGCTTTCTACCTTTCAGTCGAGAAAAATCATGTGATTTTTCTGAAATATGCAACGTGCACCAAATGTAGATACCTACCTACATACCTATTAAATTGGCACACTCGTTTAACTCTTTTACAAAGAGAAAATAATCATAACCGTCTTATTAGTACAAAGTATTTAAACGTCCAAATTTCATTGAAATATTTTTAAATCTAAACTTCCAAAGTGGCATAGATTCACACAACACTTACGTGGCTGTAGTGTGCGTATCACAAATGAGAATGTGTTTGTAGGTGCGGCGTAGCGCGGAATGTGGCGTCTCGCGTCGCTGATATAATTTTGGGTCGCAGCCGCGCACTTTCGATAAAAACTTCAAGTTCAAAGGGATCACAAACTTTTCGACTCACCGATAATGTCCAGAGTTTTAGGATCTTATTTATTTCAACTACGGCTTCGTTCGTATGCAATTCGGGTTATTAGCAAATTCACTTCCGTGTTGTATACCTAGAGAATTACTGTCAGAGTACTTTATGTGGCAGGGTTATAATAAAATCAGGATTTCGGTCGAAACCCTAGAAACTTTACAAAACCACCCGGGCTTAGTTTATAACTGAGACAAAATTGTATTAGGTATAACTCTGAAACTATTTTTAATAAAAATTTTGGGAATTTAAATATTACTTATTGTAAAAGGTCACGTCTGTAAAATTACGTCATTTATATCTATTTTTTAATTTTTTTTCTTTATTTTACGCATATTTTTTTGGCGTTTTAATATTATAAAATTATAAAGTTTTAATAAGTCTTTATAAAATTTTAATTAAATTACTATTTATTTTATTACTTTCAAGATTAGCTTGAATGCGATGGAAATGACGTCATCATCCGTATTTATGAATATTGCATTGTTGATCACAAAATATTGAACATTTATATGACTCACATCTATAGTACACTAATGATCAGCTTCAAAAACGCTACAAATGATTTTCATTTTCCCCAGTTCGAAAATATGAAACGTTTTCTATTTTTTCTCGAATAGATATGCCTTAATTTGAGTTCATATCAATCTCCTGGTTTGATCAAAACGCGGATTTTACTATAACTCTGTGATTCTAACAGAAATAACAAATATGACATTGCGCAATAAAACACATAATAAAATAGATGCAATAACATTTAAACGATTTTACCCTGCAGCAAGTCAGAAAAACGAGATAGTATATAAATCAAAAAATATGAGATTTGCCTGTTAATATTTTAATTGTTAATATTTAAAAAGAATTCTTATAAATTACCACAGAGTTTGTAGTGGGGTGCGCCTTAGAGTACACACGCAATATCAGTTTCAACTACGAATATACCATAAGCTGAATTGCGGGTATATAAGGCGCGTGGGTCTGTGAACGGTCGTCGTCAGATATTTTGCCTATAAACCACCAATTCAAACTCGAGATAACTAGTGTTTAGGTGGTTGGACGGAACGACCAAAATGCTTCTCCTGCTTAGTATATAGACGCTACTGTCAAATCTGTTTGTTATTTAGATTACCCACTGTAAAATAATTTTATGTACTTTTCGGGGATGTTGTCGGGTGAACCTCTGAGCAAAATAATATTTTGTTCAGAGTATCAGCCTAGCCATTCAGTGCAAAGACGTTACTAGCGTTCTCAGCACTTTGCGCACTTCATTACTATATTTTTCATAAGTAGATGAATTAAGTTTATATATTTAAGGTCAATTATTGAATACAGTCGATAAATATACTCTACATTGATCATATTATCATTTTAAATCGTAAAGCGAAAACCGCTTCCAAGAATCAAATATTTATTTACAAAAAACATTATTGAAATCAGTAGCCTCGTTGTAGGGCACAATGTCCTCATTGTTGTATTATGAATAGGCCACCGTAAAACTATTTGCATTTATTTGCATAAGATGTTGTCACGTCGCCGATTTTCAAACGTCGTCGAATGGTTATTTAACCTAGCAATGTATTCCTACCTGCGATTTTTTGTCGCTTTTTGGCAAGCTCATAAAAGCGAGCAATTGCGTAATTTTTCCGCATTTTTGTAAACCCTTTCCGTCGTTTTTATTGTATAGGACGAGCCGGCGTCTTTGCGGGATCCTGCAATATTGAAGCCCATCGTAAAATAATAAAAATTGCGCTATTCATCTGCAGAAAACGTGCATGGTGCAGTTAAAGGGTTTAATGTTGCGGGTTCGAGGACTTTTTTATTTTGCGCCTTGTCGAAGCTTTCGAAGACCCTAACGGTACTGATCGTTAATGCATTTCTCTTTTATGTTTCTTTTAATGGAAGGTAACTTGTACAACTGTCAACAAGATAAGAAAATGTGTGAGGTGTACGTACGACAGTTGAATCACTGCTGGGTAAATTTTTAGTAGGTACATAGAGGCGTAATTAAAGGGCTCCTAGACAGCCAGGATTTTCAATAAATCATCTTAATTCACCACTTATGATTTATAGCTTTGTAACGTTGTTTACACGATTTTTGTTAGCCGTGACCAACATGTATTAGTTATGGTTGAATCGGTGTAAATTCTTCTATCATTATATCTTGAAGCATTGAAGAGAATAGCATGTCTGTGTTTAAACAGCAACACGAGCATGTCTTAAGAAAATAATTATATTCCATAAAATACAGGTTGTTTGATTGAGTAAAAAATATGTATTTTTATTTAAATATTTTTTTTTTTTTAGTAGAGAGACAATGCAGTTGAAGTTATGATTCCTCCAAAATGTGTACACCAAATTAGGTTGCATTTTAATTTTATGAGAACAAAACTCTATACCTATTATAAGGTAAAGAACCAAAGAATTCTATTCACATGCAAATTATTCAATTTATAGATCTACTACAACTTTCAAGTTTCATTATTTTATTTCTATTTTATTCTATTTTACTTTTTTTTATTTGAAAAACATACAGTGATACGAGTAGGTACATAACAAAAATAGTATAGGAAATAATTACATCTACACACTATTTAAATATTTTCACATATTGAAACTAAAAATACTTGTTTGCTTAAACATCTACTTACTTAACATGGAGTAAAAAACAGTAAGAATATACTTATCACTTAACAAAGTGTATGTACACCGTGAATCCTGAAACAATCAACGAAACAAACAATCCTGAAACCAAACCCGCTCTTCGAAATAATACTTCTAACTGTATTTGGAGATGAATTAAATAAATCAAGTAGGTACGGGAAGTTCATCCAATCCAAGACGTAATAAAAATGAATTTCGTCTACAGTTAGTAGAACTATAAGGAACATGAAGAAAAGTTGGATGTCTGATAGACCTCGTAGGGATTCTAAGAAATAATTTAGATGGGAGATGTGGAGAGTTAATAAGATTTTGTCCCTAGTGGAGCGGTAGCATGTGCTGTCTCGTGCATCTAGATTCGTAATTTGTTATTATGTTTCTCATATCAAGTTTATTTCTTAAGAATATATATATATATAGAGAATAAAGTGAAGTACAAAACTTAAAAGTAGTTGTTCCGAAAGAAATAAATTAGAAATAAGATAGAGCGAAGCTGAAAGTAAAACACAATAATATAAATAGACTGCGAATCTATGCATATTGGTATACGCGTTCTTGTTAGTGGAATGAAAATGATTTTTTATATTTAACAAGCGGCGCCAGCAAACAAAACGGCAGAGTATAACGGTTTTTCAATAATAAAACTCTCTAGCAGTAAAAAGGATGCAATTTATATTTAAAAAGCAATGAGTTGACGTCGGGAAGGACTTCAAAAGCAACCGAAATTTTATATCCACGATGCACAAAGACACCGCTTCGGCCCACCCACAGATTTCGCACAATATAGAGGAAGTGCTACGCAATCTTATCACCACCTTTTTGTAAGTAACGGTACAAATTTCCCACCAATAGGAAATGGATAAAAAACATCGTGATCTTATTTTACCGCTAATGCATATGACCCTATTGTCCTGAAAACATTACTGCGTAATGACTATTCGTAGAAAACATACAACTATATATTAATTGATCGTTGATCGCCTAAATGTGTCCCCCGAAGCGTATATCGGACAGGTTTCATCCATCACCGGCTAACGCACGCACATGTAAAATACAAGTCCATTACATTCGGCCCACCATAATTTGGAACTGGGGGGCAGCTGAAAAAACATTTGACATGGCCGAAGCAAATGACAAAAGTCAATCTACACATCAATCGCCAAACATTGGAAATTCGGGAGGCAGCACGCGAGTGTTCAATAATGCACGGGTTATCGATGTGGGGCATCGTCGTGTGCGTACCGCGATATTATGGAGCGTGGCCGTCCGCTAATGGCTAGTCGCTTTAATATTGTATTAGCGAAATAACATTTTAAAGTGTAAGACAATATTGTATCGATAATGAACAATTACAATAATATTGTAATACTTTGTTTCGTGAACAAAGTATTACAACAACAAATAGAATACATTGCAATTTCTATTTAAGACAAACAAACGTTTGACGATTTATAACCAATTTGTCGCTTGACGGCCTTTTTTGACGATCACTCAGCCCAGTGGGTAACGACAGGGTCGTTAATCTCGAATAACCTCGAAGCTGGAGGTCCCGGATTCGAATCCCAGATCGGGTCAGTATTTATTTGATGAAAATTGCTACTGGTACGCTATACTGATAGAAAAAAACGGCCCTAGGCGGTGGATAATTACCGTCGAGTTCAAAGGAAAGAAAAATGCACTCCGTAGATCTCTGCGCTTGGAGCGCTGAATAGGATTTAGCGGCTAGAACTGCCGAAGAAAATTCATTTATCTATTTAATCTAATCTAATCTACACAGATTTCGATCGAAAATCTACCGGTTCGGTTATGCGATCCCCTGCAATGGTCACACCAAAGACAATCTAATCTAAAAATTGTCAAAACAAAGGATTGCGACGGATAGCACATAGCCATAGAATTGTCATCACTCTGTACATTTAGCGCTAGACTCGTCGGTGACTTTCTGTAGTGGTATTGCTGCCGAATAATCTGCGGTAAACCTATAGAACACGACGGTTATAGTCCGCCGAATTATATGGTTAATTTACATTGAACCGGCCCATAGAGCTGTTCGGAGGTTGTTCCGTAGAGTTCTATGACTAATATGAGTAGAATTATCGGGTTTGACCGCCTAAAAACCGTTTTATGGTAATTTTTTTTTTGTTCAGCGGTATTATTTTTTCTCAGTGTACCGGGTCTTGGTTGTTATATGTACGTGGTGTCCTCGCTTGGTACCCAAAAACACAAGCTAATGCTTATAGTTTGGGGACTAGACGTTGTTGTGTTGTATACGGTATTATTTATTATTTATATTTATATTGGTGAAAAATATCATTTTTCTTCAGTTCTACGTCTATGCTTACGTTTAAATGAACGTTTTTATTAACTAAAAATAAAGTGAGTTTTTATTAATTAAAAAGTTAGTAATATAGTACAGACACTATAAGATCACGTTACTTAGTAACAATAATTAATCCAAACGCCATAATATGTTGTTTTAGCGACACGAGTAAATTTCGATAATTTCATTGTAAAGTTGAGTGGTTGGTCAGAAGGGGGCGTCGTCGCGGGGCACAGGGGGTTGCCAAATGACACGTATCAATTATTCATACAAATTTCCCTTTCTACATTTGCGTGTGGAAGACAAATAGACGATGGACGCGAACGGACCGAGGACGTATCTACTCTATAATTATATACACGAATAAAATACGACTCCAATCAATTTGATAGCAATGGCACGATTTAAAGCTAATATTTACAAATTTAATGTATTGCTTCTTCTTCTAGTTATTTATAAAAAGTATAAATACACTTAACACTATAAGAAACACTAAGTTTCATATAGAATAATGAAAATGGAAATACAAGTTCGTTCCACACGATTGTATGTATATACCTCTTGTATTTACATACCTATTTATAAACCTGAATATTAATAGAGATTGAGCATATAAAAAAAAATATTAATACTTATAATATATTTATATATATTATCTGTCCTGCGGTTACAGATTGATCCCACTTGCATATTACAATTTCAAATTTTACTTTAAAGCCGATAATATGACCTTTAAAAAAATTGAACCTACCTGTCGACTGTAATAGAAATGGATATACATAAAATATCCAATCAAAAAGTAATGAATCAATCCTTTTGCATATTTTTTTTTATTATTCTTAAATCTATTCACAAGTTATCTTTAAAGTTTTTGATATACATAGTCTTTAGAATAAAGTTTGTAGCTTTCTAATATCTGTTTTATATCAGGAGCTTTAAGCTATACTATGTGTCATAGTAGCAAAACTGTGTGGATGGTAGGCTATAAGTTTTTATTTACACGCGAGTGTCAAAATATGCTCCATAAATGGCCGCATATTTTTAGCGAATTGATTTAGAAGTTTGATTTTTCTTTACAGCTCTAAAAGACCATAGACCTAAACACCAGTTATGAATTTCAACTTCAGAACATGAATTTCAACTTCGTAACATGAATTTCAACTTCATAACATGAATTTAAACTGAATTTCTGCGGTAAAGGGCCTTAAAAAAAGACAGACGGACAACGAAGTGATTCCATAAGGGTTCTTTTTTTAATTACGGAACCTTAAATAAGTAAAATATCGTCAAGAAACTTATACTTTATCGAAAAATTGCAGCAAACGAAACTGTATGTAATTAAAAGCTTGAATTTCATAAAATCGGTGGAAGGACGTTTTTAGGCTTCCGACAAGGGGGTTGCGACGGCTTAGGGTTGCTAGGGTGGCCAAACCGGGCCGCGCTTTCAATTATTCACCGCACGTATTCTGGTCACGAGGACGTCAGCTATACGAGGACCACACTATATATCGGCCAACTAGCAACCTACAATAACACTTATAGAAAAATAGTTTTACCTATATAACGCATAGTTTGTAATCTTGAACAAAAGTTTTAAAGCGTGAGGACCAAGAAATCACTAATGAGTTTTAGAAAAGCTGCAATTCTGTGAAACAAATTTCTTTCCTATAATCTCTAAAATTTTAACGTTTAACTATTTTTAAAGAAGTCATCTAATCAACAATGAATTAAAATCCACATGTGTAATAATTACAGGCACGCACTATCGGTTAGCGACAGAATAAAAATTTATTACATATATTGAAATAACTTTGAGTGGAACATCGGCAATGGCGTCAAATAAACAACTATAGCTAAAAACCTTGGCCTCAAAATATCTGCTCAACCTCGAAAACTCGCCTCGCCTTGTTGAAAAATTATCTGTCGCGATACGTGTTCTACGGTAGTCATTTAAATTTATCACACAGAAGACTTAAAAGATAACTACGAAATGAATGAATTTTGAATTAATTATATTATAATAGTTGTATTTCAAAATAAGTAGGTATTATCTAATAACAAAAATTTATTATGATTCATAATTTTGCTGGCAAGTTAGTTTTTGCGATTTTTTGCATGTCATATTTTTCTTATAAGTATGGGAATTCACTTTCTTTTGACCTTTACGTCATTGGCACGGATGAGGTGTACATGTCCTTTCACGTGGTTAAAAAAAGATATGTGTACCTATATGTCGGTGCCACGACAAATGCACGATACATAGCAATACATTATTTTTTATGCATACATCTGTAAATAAATAGAGGGCTGAGTTATATATATGAACACATATGAGAACCGGTTGCCAAAATGACTCATATATACTCAACTCACGTGAATACATAAGATTGTGCGCGAAACTCAGATTGGCCAGTGAGTATATAATGAGAATATTATTATCATGACATATAATCATTTCTACATATGTGTGACAACTCAACATATAGCCGCGTTGCTGATTAGTATATCTATATGTTCATATTTAGCGATGAGTTCCTCGCAGCTCATGTTGCTCCGGTAAAATATTATTTCCGTGTAGCGTTTCTTTTGTAATTTTGTGTATATTTTAATTTTAAGGAATTAGTAATATTTACAGGTCGACTTAACTCTATTTTAATAAATGCCTCTAATAGGTGTAATAATTTAAATCCGGATAATTTGTAATAATGTTCTAGATCACCTATGTAATCTTTTGATTGGATTTAGCCATTTAGCATTGTTTTTTTACGGTTCCGTAAAACAATGATTTATAGCATAATTATGTTACCTACCGGTAGTGTAGCTATGCAGACCGAAGTGTACAAAAAGTACATTTAAAACTGTGTTTTTGAATATTATAATGGAGTCTTTTTACTTCTTAATAATTTCTTTAACTTTAACAAGTTCTAAAATTATAATAAAATGAACATATATCAAAATGAATAATACACAACAATTGTTCCATACTTATTTAATAATCGGTAAAAATCTCATTCCATTGTTTAGGAACGTGTCATACATCGTCATTATCTGCAAATAATGGTACATTTTTTGTGCGAAAACCACTCATTCACTTCTATTACCCTGGTACAATTGTGCGAAATTGACGTAACTTTCAACCGCCTACGCCGAAGGGATACACAGTTTTTTTTTTCGCACACAGCACGCGCTCGTCACTCTGTAAACAAACAACGGTATTGTTATATCATTATTACGCTGGTTGAACAACAAAAGTGTAGTGAGGGAAGGTACACTTACGATTGTTCCGAAGGTCGGGGACGCCCATTCACAAACCGGATTAACTTGCGAAATTCTGTTTCGATATTTTGTGTACCGGACAACTTGTCGCTTCCGCGTCGTTTTGCTTTTATCGTAGTATGAAAACTCTACATTTTCTTATTTAGTATTTTTTTTAAATTTCAATTCATTAAGGGTTTTTAGTTGTGTTATTATGGATAATATTCAAAGAGTCAAAATCTTCGAATTTTACAATGATATTTCCTAATAATAATAGAATCCATTTTTAAAATATTTAGCGTACAACATAGGCACAAAAAGAAATATTTCCACGTGTAGAAGAAGGTATTTACAGTTTTAAACATAGTGTGTTAAATTTAACCATTCATATAAACAATGCTACTATTGTCATGTGTTTTTTAATCACGCTGTAGTTAAATAGTTATTCGTCATTACGCATATTTACATGATTTTTATTTACCATTACTCAATTAAAATCACCTTAAAATAATAATAATAATATAATAATAATATCCGGGACATCCCACACAGCGCCCTCTAGTCCCAAAGTAAGCAAGTATTATGCTTGTATTATGGGGTACTAGACAACTGATATATATATACTTATATATTCTTATTTAAATAATGTATACATATATAGATACTTTTTACACCCAGACACGGAGCAAATAGACATGTTCATGCACACAAATATTTGTCCCGGGCGGGAATCGAACCCGCGACCCTCGGCTCCGCAGTTAGGGTCTCTAACCACTCGGCCACCCGGTCAGCCTGGCCAAAATAACGGCATGTGGCGTTCGCGGTCGAGTACAAATTGAATACTTATTGTTTGCGCAGTATCGACCTACGCCTGTTATCTACGCGATGCGTCTGCTTGTATGTAATTATTGTATCAAAATGACCAGCCTGTTATCAGCTCGTACGCGCTGCACTATATTAACATTGTGTGTCCACGCACATCTATTTTTCAACATTGTCCATGTAAAATAGCATGATTTCGCAAGAATGCGTTTATGGATAATAAGAAAACGTGACAAGTATAAAGTGTTGTACAACTATGCAGTAATCTACGAATTGCGCGTTTAGAAAACAATAAAAAATTATTATGAAATAAAGGGTTTTGCACAATAAGCGACTAAAATTAGCGTTAGCTGTTTAAACTTTAGTATTGAGAATAATATTGAGTTCAATTGAGAAATAATTTTGTATTTTAAGTAGGCATGACCTCAATTGTCTTTCAGATGTTTCTCATATTCACAATTTGAGTTCATATGTGTCAATAACTTATAAAGTGTTATTAAGTTCTTTATGAATTCCGGCAAAATCGTTGTTAATATCTGATTTATTTATTATTGTGAATAAATGTTTTTATCGCTACTCACCGCCAGATAACACAAAAACGAATAAATATGTTATTCTTAAAATTTTGTAAAATCCACTTAAAATTAGAAAATACTTGCTTTTATTTTTTTCCTTTACTTGTACTACGAAACCTTCATTTATGCCAAATTTCAAGATTTGAGGTCTACGGATAGTACTCTATAGGTTTTGATAACTCTAAATATGTACGGGTTTGCACGCCGTATCTTTTGCGATATCGACTTAGAAACTTGGATTTTTTACCGAACAATGAAACCGCGGTCCCCCGTATTTGATACTAGTTTCAACTCCATAAAAGGGTGCTGACAGACAGACGGACAACAAAGTGATCCAATAAGAGCTCTACTTTTTTATCTTTTGAAGTACGAAACCCTGAAGCTATATAAACATATATACGAGTATATATTATCAGGAGCTGTGGTGGTCAAGTGATGGCTAACACTTTAACTCTACCTTAGATAGGAAAGATACGATCCTAGCCATGGACGATTGACTAATGAGTTCTTAATTACAAAAACCTAAATTAAATAAAATCACAAGATCCGACATAGTTACTGAGTACTTCTGTCAACCCGCACATGGAGCAGTATGGTAGGCATAAGGTCCAATAGCCCTCACGTTGAGGTGGGGCAATACTACAGCATGGATTTGTGAAGCCTAAGAAAATGTATTATAAATAAATTGCAAGAACAAAAAATAAATTAAACAGCATAGTTGGGTATATAATCTTCACGCAATTCTTGTTTTATAATAAATTTATTACTACAATTTTTTTATTGTAGTAATTTATGTGTAATAAATTGCAATATTCGTGACTTATCTGTGTCTCCATTCATAGGTCTTGCAATCATTTCGAATGCAACGAAGCAAAAAATGTTCTGATTTGACGTAAAAACTATAAAATTCTAGCAACAGATAAGCTATCGTATACCGGGAATAGCGAACGCGGGTGATAAGAAAGGATAAAGAGTTATGTGACATTTTCCATAGAAACTGCAATTTATGCATTCAACGAAATAATACTACGAAACGCTGTCAAAATAATATCGAATCGTTGATTTCATTCAGTTTATTCAAATATTAAAATTAAAAAAAAAAATCTTCTATTTGTTTATTTTCTAGTAAAAACAAATGCATTAATCAACATTAATACCTAAATAAAAATAATATATATATATATATACATTTGTTACGTTTCGACAAAATTTCAAACATTCCTAAAAGAGAAATCGTTATCTGAATTTAAAAGTAAAAGCTCTATTAATAAAGGTTTTCGTATTATTAAATTTCGAAGAGCAAAATGTTGAGTCAATATTGAAAAAAAAATTTAGAAAATGTGTAAAGATGAACAAGAACAAATGAGAGTTCAACTGTAATATAATAAAAAGACAAATTTCACGCAATGTCTAAGAAATATTGAACAATTTCGGATAACAAGAAAGGATCAGCGTATATTTGGCAAGTAAATCGGCATGGGCTCTCTATTTGGAATAATGGGAAAGGGGTTTACATTAAGCCTTTTGAAGCGGGTCGAATTGAGAGCGGACAATACGGCGTTATTCGGTTGCATTACGACAATATTTTCGTAATAAAACTGTCAAGAAACATCCGCCCCTTGAGTGATATTTATATTCTTAAAATGCGATAAAAAACTAAGGTACGAAATTCATGCATACGGCCGTCTGCGAGTCAGACGAAATAGAACCTATTTATTGTAAATAAATTTGGTCTCTTTAGAAGAAAAATTGTCGCAGCATATATAAAGGAAATAGGTGCCTGTCTGTATTAAATTTTAGAATTATATTATCAGCTAAAGTTTAAAAATTTACTCATTGCAGCTTTTGTGTAGAATATTATTATGATATTAATTTAAAAGTTTTTAAAATTAGCAGCAGCTTTAAGTTTTGTTTGTTCGAAAATCCGTTAGAAAATCAGGTTATTTACATACCGCTCGTTATAGAAGACGATTATGCTATAATAACTTCTAATTGCGTCCTATCCTTGTCACATTCTAGTTATGGCAAAATATTACCCTACAATGTTTACCCTAGCAGACAGGCTCTCAATAAAGCGGAGCAATTATAATAAAAATACAATTTTGGCCACAGCCCCATGGTAACGTTGCGAGGGGTGCTTGCAAATAAAAACAACCGTAAAACCCATAATCATGCGGGGTTTCATATCGACATATGTCGGACAGTGTAACGACAAGTTCGGAATGGGTTATGTCATATCGGTTTTATCGTCACACATTCTGGGCTGACCGGTTGGCCGAGTGGTTAGAGACCCTAACTGCGGAGCCGAGGTCGCGGGTTCGATTCCTGCCTGGGACAAATATTTGTGTGCATTAACATGTCTATTTGTTCCATGTCTGGGTGTAAAAGTATCTATATATGTATGTATTATAAAAAAAAGAATATTTAAGTATGTATAGCAGTTGTCTAGTACCGCATAATACAAGCATAATACTTGCTTACTTTGGGACTGAATGACGCTGTGTGGGATGTCCCGGATATTATTATTATTATATTCGACATTGCATTTATAAAAAATATATTCCTATTTTTCTGCCAAATAAAATTATATAGGAAAGAATTATTGAAAAGAAGGAAGTATGCGTCATCACATATGAAAATGAAAAATTAAATATTAAGTAAATACTTGTCTAGATCCTACTCATAAGATTTCAATCAGAATGCCTACAAGTATTAAAAAAGCCGCTAAAACTACTTTTCTAGATCACAACCATTGCAAGACCTAACACTGTTCATTATTATGATATTTGGGCTATCTTAATAGTTTATACCTACTATGGTGAAACATGCCAGACAATTTTCTTTTATGTAAAAGTTTAATATAACAAATTATTAAATTTAACCAATTTCGATAATTTGTTGCTCCGTATGGCATAAGGCGGCCCACGGCTTTTACAATGACAGGCCGCGGACACCTTTATTGCAAATGATACCTGTAATTAGAGCGTACTTACCTGCATATCGTATTGTCGATCTTGTCATTCTGGTAAATGAGTACACTGGCTATACTACGCTATATCTATGCACGTTTTGTATCGATTTTGCTCAAAACTTAATTACTCGTCTCTTACCTAATATTATTCAGTGAACTTGATTTCGATAAATTTTTGTCGAAAATTTACTCTATGTGTGGACATCGTTTTGATTGCCTAGCACATCGAAAATTGTCCTTATAATTTGAATACTGCGATTTTAAGGGATGAATAGGTTTGAATTCTAGTTCGATAAATCATATGTAGAAAGTAACTAGATACCACAGTAGCGTGTGAAATTTCTGTTCAAATCCAATTTCACCTTCATCTTTGAAACGATTGATCCTACGGAAAATAATACATGTGAATAATGAAAAAAGTGAACAAGTAAGGTTTAACATGCACGCTTCAAATGTATATGATTGCTATATAACGAAAACTATATGGAGTGTAAAGTAAAACGCGGTGAAGTCAATTGATAAAATTTATTTTTTCAATTCAATACTTTAGTGTTTCAGTACTTAAACGATTTTTTTTATTTCAAAGAGCCTAATAACTTACAGAACAAAGTTATAATCTCAAATTGTAAAATTGCTTAATAATTTATTGTTGTACTGTATTCAAATGAACATTTTTTGCCCAAATTATAATACTGGTTAGGTTTTACAGAAACTTCTTCATTTTAAGCTTACTAGACACAATTGCAGGTGTCAAAATATTATTGAAAGCTTCCTATGGTCATAATTTTATGAAAATATAAAATAAATTTACTTCATGATGATACTTTGAATACTATTTTAACAATGGCAAGCCGTTTCGCAAGTAAAAAAGAGTGCCATTAACGTTGAACCATAAATTGGATTTTAGCGTTGAATGCCATATCTGTCTGTCAGTTGGGATGTGTTCTTTATGAAGTTTCTTTATGTCCGTCTATCTGTCTATATGTTACAGGTTACAGCCATTTCATCTGCTTTTCACTTGCAAGTTACTAGTGCTATAAAACTGAAATTTGACATGTTTATACACATGTATATAGCTGTTACATAGACATAGGTGTGTATTGAAATTTATGAAAAAATTGTTGCATTCAATACATTAGAGATTATAAGATTATAATCTAAAGAGAATAAAATTACAAATTCATTCCAATAAAATCTCGTTGAATAGCTATTTTAAAATTTTATGAGTTTATTTAATAGTTTAATGAAATGAGGCACTTTTAAAAAATATTTGGCTCTCGAGTGGATTTTTTGCATAAGTGGAATCGTCCTCTGTACCTTTGGAACCACTATTTTGAAAAAAATAACTAATTGTTTATAATAATAGTACATTGTACGAATTTACTACGAAATTATTTAGGGTCAACTAGCCCACGAGTTACAGTCGACCAAGTTGATGCGCAGTTATTTAGGTTTATGATAAGTTTTTGTTGTTTTTATGGCTACGTAACTCTATCTTATGCGTGACTTGACACGTATTTGACCGGTTATTTTTAAATAATGCCATTTTCGTAATCTGCGTTCTCAAAAATTTAGAAAATAAGTAGGTACTCACCATAACCATTTTAGTATTAACAGCCGTGTTGATATTCTTAGAATTTTTTAGCGCATAGTTAAAATGTTAAAACTTTTTAAGACTTTAGGAGCACACTCAAAAAATATTGACTAAAATAAAAGAATCTTTTTGAAACATTTATATAATTTTCGAAGACTTATGTGTAGATAGATCATTAAAAACCAACGATTCACACGTTAATGTGTCCTAGAATTCTTTTTCGTACTTCGGTTACGTATATGGCGTTCTACCGCCATTTTTTTGTGTTTTCGCTTCTCTTTGCATGGCGGTTTTCATGGAACATCTATACCTAATTTTATATATATAGTGTCAATAGTCTCAGAGTAAACCGGCTGAGACAGACGGACGAACAGACAGAGAGACAGACTTACAGAACGAAATGACGAGCGTTTCGTTTTTTGCTATTTGACTGCGAAACTTTAAAAAGCAGTCGCGTAAAACACTTGGACTCATTAGAATTGGGTGTGACTGAAGTTGACGAAATGTCAAACGTTTTAAATTAGAGCTTGTGCATACTTTAAAATAGTCATTAAATAATTCAGAATAATAATAATACATATATAATACATGGGACTTCCCACACAGCGCCATCTAGTCCCAAAGTAAGCAAGTATTATGCTTGTGTTATGGGTTACTAGACAACTGATATACATACTTAAATATTCTTTATAATATATACATATATAAATATTATTAATTTTTTTTATATATAACAACCAAGACCCGGTACCAGTATCAATATTCATCATATTAATACTGACCCGACCTGGTATTCGAACCCGGGACCTCTAGCTTCGTAGGCAGGGTCGGCACCCACTAGGCTAAGCGGTCGTCATCATCAGAATAGACTTGATTCATGTGATTTCGTATTCATAGTGTTCTCATGGTTGTAAACTTTCACCTCTATCTTTTTTTCTTTATCAGTGTATGATTTGAGAATTGCTCAAGTTATGGAGATGAAATTATAGTTATATTATAAAATTTACATGAACAGAGGACGGAAATATTTCATCAGTATTATTACTTACCTCACTATAATAGAATGTATAGTCTAGGAACTGCTGTCGAATTTATGTACTCTATCGGGTCTAGGTGATACTATTTAATAAGCATAAAATAAAAATGTAGAGTTTCTCGGTCACAAAATTTTTCGATTTTATTTACTTAGCTTAACTCATAAATGTGAATACATATTTTTACTCACGGCGGAACGGAGGCGGTATATGTATGGGATAAGAGGTTTAGTGTTTGTTGGTTTGTATGTTTGTGTCAATGTTTGTTACTATTTTCCTCAAAACTACCGGACCGATTTCAATAAGGCATTATGTATTACAAAGCTAGCACTTCAGGACAAGATTTGAATTTTTTTTTTACGGTTATAAGTCACATGATCTGTGGCAGTAGAGTGTATTGCTTTAGATAGATGTCACTTCAGAGCAGGTTTTCATTTATGTCTTACTGTTGTAGGCCATCAAAAGGCACTACAGTAAATACGTTTTACTAAAATAACTGGACTAGTGTTGATACGGTTTAGTATTATAACAGAACGTAATCCAGAACAAATAAGTACCAGGTGTTCGGTTGAACGTAATCTAAGCTTATGAAGCGTGTAGAGTTTACCAAACTAAACAAAAAGTTAAAAAAAAAAAATTAAGTGATAAGAAAATGAAGTTTAACACATGTTTTTATCGGCTCATTTCAAACTTTTTGTTTAATTCGGTAAGCTCTACATGCTCTATAACTGTAGTCTACGTTCAGACGAACACGTGTTATATTACATACGAGTGTTCGACTGAACGTAGTCCAAACTTATAAAAGATGTAGAGCTTACCAAACCAAACAAAAAGATTCAATAAATTAAGATCAGTGGTTAAAAAAAATAAACTTCAAACATATTTTTCTCGGTTACTGTTTGTTTGCGCCATACGGCTCACTTGAAACTTTTAGTTTAGTTTGGTAAGCTCTACAGTCTATAAGTTTGAATTATGCTCAGCCTTACACGGTGTACAAACCGAACCCTTCAATGGCTACACGTAAACCCACTGTGGTATCCTCGGTCAGGCTAAGTAAAAAAATGTTAATTTAAAAAGTAAAATTACGAAAAACCTTTATTTCGTTCCAAATACAAAATAAATAGGTTTTTGACACTTTTTTTACCTTGCAACGTGTATTTACGTATGCGTGTATGTCATTCTGAATAAAAAAATATATGCTAACTTAAAGCCAGTTACCCTCGACCCACTTACTTTAAATTTTGTATTTGCTTGTTCAGTTTTAATAACAGTGCATTTATGTGATAGATTTAATCTAATGCTGCAGCCAAGATCGTCTCCTCACGAACGTACTCTTTAATAGTACGAACACGAAACGATATATTTGCGTGCAACTGTGCTATCATGAACCAATGATATAATCACAATTGTCCTTAAATAGGACCTCTTTAGCAGTCTCAATAGCATGTACCTATTCTAAATTATGTACTCGCATGCAATGTTGACAACTAACAATTATTTTCATCATGAAATTATAATGAGGTGAGAATCATCTCTTCAAGAGGACACTCGAATCCTCACCGTCTATTATTGTTTATATTAATCACAACAATATAATAAAGTTTCTCCCGAAACCGCTCGGTCAGAAAAGAAAAGAAAAAAAAAGAAAAGAGTGGGGACAACCGTATCGCGAGTAATCAACTATCTAAGCTTTTAGGTAGGGCACGTGCTGAAACGCTGGATTGCCAGAAGGTAGGAATCATACGTATGCCATAAACGTACTAGGCCCTGGGCACTAAACATATACATGTGGATAAATTCAGGTACTAATGCAAATAAAAGTCACATTGGAATGTTACAAAATCGAAATAAAATAATTTGTAACAATTTTAAATCAAGTTTTTGTTTAAAAAACGTGCTGTAAAGTAGAAAATATTGATCAGTATTTAAAACTTAAAACTATAGCTACACCAAAAGATGAAATATATATTATAAAATCCTGAGAAGTCGACCTTTATACTTAACATTACTTTGAAACTTCCTATTTTAAATAAAGCTTCAAGCTTTAAAAATATATACCTCATATAGGTAGTATTAGCTAAGATTTTGATCTTTTAATATTCATTATGATTTTTAGTTATGTTTTTTTAATAAAAGTGTCTGTTTAAAATGCTTTTTATAGTAGATACGTGCTAGGTAGGTAAATTATTTCTAAACATATATATTTAGCTGTAGTTATATACGATACTTTTATTTGTAATAATCACAAAATTGTATTCCTGACGTACATTTTCTGTCCAAATATTTATAATGCGCCATCAGTTTTTATAAGTTTCATTTTGATTACTTATTAAAATAATTCTCAGCGAGCTTTCACGTGCATCTCCGTTTTATTCGTGATAGTACCTACCTAAAAAAATTTAAACAACGTGTGAACAATACCTTACCGGAGTTATTATTGCACACTTATATAGGAGTGTACTAAATAGTCATTGCGTAATTATTCAACCAACAGTTTTCCTTGAAAAACACTCAGAGCTTTTTAAGTTATACTTTACAATTAGGATGACACATATACTAACGAATGAGTTTCAAAACATAAATTATTAATTGGTTATAACAACTTTTTCTATTTCTTCGCAATATCGAAGAAAAGGACAAATCTACACACGACATATCATTGTCCTTAATACGTTTTTTTTTTAAATATTGTGTAATTCTACACCATTTTCAAGCAATTCAAAAATAAATAGGCAACGTTAACTTAGCATAAAGAAAAGATTCGGGTCAAATATTTGAAGCTAAGTGTCTACATTCGAATGCATTTTTAACAGAGTATCTCGTCCCGGTGCAACGACCACGATGCGGTGCGGCAGTGGGACGATCTCGCGGCTAGCAGATCGAGTCCGCCCAAGGACGTCCGGTCCACGACAGCCTCCATAACCACCACTTTAGAGCTACCACAATAAGAGCTAAATTCATACGACAAAAACACCACAGATAATCCCTTAGCCGGTAAGAAAAATGATCCTGTATAAAAAACGAACGGAGAAAAGAAGTCGCGGGTGTTTTATTTTGTTTAGGTTCGAGCGGAGGCAACATGGCCGCGGACGGCCCCGGGAGCGAATTATCTCGCCGGATAAATTTTATATAAGATGTTTATCGACCTTAGATATCTTGAAAGTTAAAGTACGGTTAAAACGTTGCAGTATCGATGCTTTGTAAGCTGATATCTTAATGTGTAAGTATTAAAAAAAAATTATAGAATTTGCTTCGTCTGTCTCATATCAGGCTACAACATAACTATTAGACCGTTATATTTCCTGAGGGTCTAGAAAATTTTATTGAACTTCCTAAAATACTTGAAGAATTCTTTTCATGTTTTCCAAGGTATGTCAGTAAGATTTAAAAAAAAACTCTGATGCAGTAAAAATCTTGAAGCCAGTTTCAAAAACTATATGCGCGCATCTAACATCTACTAAATATTAAAGTTGACTAAAGTTAGAAGTTTCAATCTTTTTCTCTCTTTCCTTCCATGAGGGGTCCCTAAATAAATAGTTTCGGTACAGCCTTCTAGCGAACTCGAATAATTACTAATAGTAGGTATAATACGCAGTAATTACAAAATACATATCACTATTCATTTTGTTTATTTCGTAATCATAGAATATGTTGGAAATTATGAGTAAAACTTCTCTTTCAAAGAACTATGAAATGTTCAATACATACTATGAGTACCTACACCTACGTTCATGCAATATTTTAATTTTAATATTTAACTTTTTATTTATTTTTAAATTATCAAGCCATTTTACTCATAAACTTGGCTGCACATATTTGTAACCGGTACATAGGTGTGTATTAAAATCTGGAAAAAAAAACGGGGTTGCCTCTCTACTCTACATTTAGAGTGAAGATGATTTTTTTTGTATATGACCCCATTGGGGTCTTCTTACTTAGCCATTTTAAAAATATCAATAGTTTCTTTGGTGATATTTAAAATTTAAGTCCCGATGTTCGGCTTTAAAATGGCTTTTTCACGTGTGTTGCATGACTTGTGTGTCCCCTCCCTTTCTCTTGAACCACTGTTTCAAAAAATCCGTAGTACTAGTAGGTACATATCATAGTGTGATCTTACTCAGTAAATTATTATTTCTCAAAGATGCTACGATATACATACGACCATATCTAGCACAACCTTCTTTGGAATAAATTATACTTGCAGTACCGGACCAGAAAATGCAAGAAGTGTCCCGCAATTTTTTAGCAGGCGTACTTGAGCGGGCGAATATGTAATTTAAAAATGGAACAAACTATTTTAAACCCGAACATTGACAGCTAAAGAGATAACTCATCTAAGCATCCTCTAAGTTTTAATTAAATTTTGAACGGGCACCATAAAAAAATGCGCCATTAAATGAATTTAAAAAACTTAAAAAAAAAAATCGATATTGGAACGCGGCGAATTGGCGGCAAAATTACCTAACCTATTTTTATTATTGTAATACAGTTGTCAATATAATTCATTTATGTTAACTTTACCTACTATAATTATTCAAAATGAGTTCTACGAGTGATGAAAACATTTAACACCACCTGAAATACAAGAAGCTGAAAAGCTATTATCGAAAATTGTTTACCACCTAAATCGAAGGACAGATACATGAAAACGTATGAAAATTTCATTAATTTACACGTATCTTTGAGAAAAGTACTATACAAACCTTGGTCACAAATATGCATAACCGGACTCTGTGATGCGTGCGTCGGCTGTGCCTCGGCCCGCTTACTCACGATCGTCCGGTTATGCTGCACTTGCGGGCCGCGGCAGTGATCTACTGTAACTGTAGGATGGATTTACTATGTTTCATACAAATAATGATATAGACATAAATATGTGGCTGTCAATGAATTTCCATTCCAATAAATCACATCTAATATAGTATCAAATGAAAAAAAATATTTAGACAAATCCAAGAATATGGTTTGTTGTAATTTAAATGCGAAATTCTCAGTAAGTAGGTATGTACAACGGTAATTGAAAAGAAAAAAGGAAAAATCGAGTCATAAATCTGTGTAAACTAGTAAAAATGGTAGATACAGAAAAATTTTCATATAAGAACACAAAAAGAAACATTGTATCGGTAAATTAGAACTTCACAAAGCTGAGGGGTCAGAAAAAAGTTGTATCTACTTTAATTTTGCTAGACAAAATTTGGTCCACTACAACATTTTTCATTGATATATAGACATGTGCGCACGATTTTGTTTCGGAATGTTTGTTCATCAAGACATAGAGAGGGGCTTCGACCTAAAACACACTACATTTTTATTGTATTGTGTGTGTTATTATTTTTTTTTTCGGCGAGAAGGAAAGCGTCGTAATTTAAACTTAATGTACTATAATGAGAATGCAGGCACTTGCGTTTTATTTCGACGTAACCGCGAGAATATACGCCAGACGTATTTGTATGTGCAAGCCGCCACTAGATTTTTTTTCCTCGCAGAAAAAACGTAGTGCGGCCTTGGGCTAAGGGTAGAAAGGTTGGTTTTCTACTTTGTGATGAACAGTATTGTTCATGAACTGATTCTATACAGTTCTGTAAATCAATTAGCTTTAAAAAGAGCTTTGTGAGCTTTAGTTTGTTGATTTTATACATTACTTGCAGCATATTTCAGTAACAGATTTTTATTTATTTATTTATTTACCTATTAGGAAAACCAACAGATGTATTATTTTAGAGTAACAATGGATTAAAATATCAGATAGCCAATAAAAGGTTATCACATGTAAGAAAGTCTATAGAAATTTGTACTCTACAAACTAAAACACTTAGTAAGAAATTACATATCGCTGTGTACACGTACAATAGATTTAAAAGGTATTTTTCCTTACGTTTATCATTGTTTATTATTGAGGAGTTTAATTTTTTTTACCGAAAAATTATACACTGTATACTCCGACAATCCTTAAAACGCGAACATATCATTCACTGCACATTCAATTCAAATGTTACCTAAAACAACAAAAATAATTTACTCTAAATACTGTATTTCGAAATAAAACGTACTTATAACACTATATTAGGTCGTATGGAATGCTAGATCAGACTATCACTTGACTGTTATGTGTCCATATAAAAAATGATAGCATGACGAAAGCTTTAGACAGCATCCGTTTGACGAAGACTGGAAAGCCGCCGGCCTGTCTATGAGGGCAGGTGCCGTTTCTCGCTATTTTGACAACGATACTTAGCAGAACCGCCCATACACGATTTATTGCGCCTTTTTTTTACACCCACTTGACCCATTTTCGACTGCCCCAATGTTATGTTAACAAAATTGGACGTAACGTTATTATAAAATGAATTATTATATTCTATGTACGTTTTAATTAACGTTTTATATTATGAATTTTACGTGTTTAAAAAAACAAAAATGTTTTTAAAGTAGGCCATTATTTAAAAAGGCACACGCGTACGATAATATTTTTCTCGTAGCCCATTTAACCCCTGTCCGTTGGATTTGCGAGCTTTATGTAATTCATAAGTATTTATGCTAACGTGCTGGAAATGAAACAATGGAAGGAAGAGAGTCTATTGTTTGTCATGACTCGGACTGGGGAGTTTCGCTACAATGAACCACTTCCGGCGGGCGTGGCGGCGCTGGCGTCGCTGCCTGTTATGTTATGGCCAGTAAGTAATTTGCAATTAAATATAAAAACAACATGTAAGCCATATTATAATAAACAAATGTTTTGTATTATAAATAATACATTAAGTTAGTTTCATTTTCTATCAAGTAATTACACCCCATCGAACAAATAAAAGTTAAACATAGGATGTAAGTAAGTACCATAGGATAATCGTGTGCAAAGTTAGGGGTGTCTTACCAGGCTATTATTTAATTGTCTCCTGGCAGTTAATTCATACTAGATAGGGTAAGGGTGCCCCAATAAAGGGAATAAAATAATAAATTCAGGAGTGCGCCGTTGCAGGATGCTGGTGACAAATGACGAACCGCGTCCCGTGAAATTACGATTATCTCTTTATGCCGGCTGCCACCCCTTCGTGATTATGCAAAGTTAAACCAAATTAATTGTAATCAACAAGTCTAGCACGGGCTATGGCCGCATTTAAATTATAATACACGCCAAATTAACATTCAATTATTTCGGGCTCATCCAAAGTTAAACGTTTACTTCTCTACCCAGTGAGCTTTCTGATATTACGAAATTATTAACCAAATCTGGTTTTTTAGCTCAAAGTTTGATTGACAATTTGAAAGTTAACGCAATTGTTAAAGTATCAATTTATGCAATAAAGTCTCATGTCATCGGACACGTCAATATTCGGCCAACGAGCCGGCATGCGGGACAAGTTATTGCTTTTTTATTAAACAATTTTTTTTTGACGCCCTTGCAGTTTTTGTGGGAGAACGCACGCCGCGTGGGATAGGTCGCGGTTCGCGACTTATGCTGGTATTAGCATAATGCAATGCTTTGTAAGCATTGTTTACCAATTGTTCGTACCGATGCACTCGATTGCAAACGAATGCCTTTGGATTCCATACTGTAAATAATTTTATAAACATCCAATCAATGCCATAGGATGAGAAAACTTTGCAATATTTTTATTCGACTGCGGAGCGAATGTTTGCAGGTAGGTATGTATCATAGATATTTCTATGGCACACTCTGTACCCTAAACTAAAAATAAAAATAATTTATTTGTATCATTGTTTTACAGTTAATAGGTATGCAGCTTATTAGGACATATGAGATGTCATTAGATTCGCCTTCATTATCGGAGTGATTTAGGATACATTGATCATATTTCAGTAGGTATGACGTCTGCAATCGAAAAAGAAAATGAAAACAAATGTTTTTTTTTTTTATTAAAACAATATGGCTATTAAATGAAAGCTAGTAAATAGTCCATTCCAAATAAATATATAGGTATATATATTATAACACTTTTATACTACGGTTTCGACATAAATTAAAAAGAAAAAAACCAGTGCGTTCAAAGCGAAAACAGTTTGTTATATATTTGTCGGGCTGTAACTAAAACTAAAGTAAATACGTGCCAGTTAATAAAACTAAAAATTTTCGAATAACAAAATTATTAAATAAAAAAAGAAATACCCGACTGCAAAACTACTTTAACTCAAAAGAAGAAAGTTAGTAACTAAAACGAGAAAAACAAGCTATATTGTATAGAATTAGGCAAGTGTATGGCTAAGATTTGGCTATAGAATTGTACAACCAGTATACAACGTAGAATGCGTAGAATCAGCATATAATTTATCTCTTTTGTCATTTTATTCATTTTCTATGTTTTTCTGTAGGTATTTTGTTTACTTTATTTTGTTTTTCTACCGTACTTTTTTAATTGCTCTAATTCTCTGAGAAATTTGGGAATATTTATGGATACACATAGTATCATATACTTTGTTAATTTTTTTATATTGTAATTTATATAAAATTTTCCCAATAAATAAAAAAATGCAAAATGCAGTGTTATTTTGTCAAATGCCTGCTTAAACAGATATTAAAATATATCATCGTAATTAATATGACTTTAAAGGTATTGCAGACGGGAACAAACGATCGCTTACGTCCCGTTAGATATATCTAATTTATATTAAGTTATTATGTAGTTAAACAACATTTTACATTGTTGTTCAATTATATTGGTCATTTGCAAATATTCAATTACTTTGTCATTTAAACACAATGGAGATTTATCGATAACAATTTAGCGACTAAGATAAAGATTTAAACGACAACCGTAAATACGTGGTTAATCTATTATCTATACCTATGTACTAGAACTAATATCCTGAAAATTTTCTATTGCTCAATTGAATAGAATTTTTATATAATCTGAAAATTACAAAGGACAATAAAACGAATAAGAGTGAGTGGTCCTTTTGTCTCATTAACAAGTTGCCAATATCGCACCAAAGTGGTGTCGATATGCAAATGATCCGATCAAGGGGTGTCGAGCACACTTTACACATAAGGGCCATTAAAAATCTTTGCTCTTTCATTTTCACTAGTACTGGAATATTTTGTTCGTGGGAAAGTTGGCCATAGAGTTGGAAAATTATAAATAAAACGATTATAGAACTGATAATATTAATCGTCGGTATATTTTATTAAAATGAATTCTATAGGCAGATTTGTATTATAAATTAACAATAATTCAGAAAAGTTAAAAGTACTTTAAGTTAAATAATATTTTTTGTGGTTCTCCTGAATAATAGTTAAATATAAACGAATGTTTAACAATTTGTTTGTACAATTTTTTGTGTAATGTCGTATAATTGTTTAAAAATAAATAAATAATAGATAAAACATAAACGGCAGGTAACAATACAAAAAATATTTTATTGTAAAGTAAATTGAAGAAGTGTCTACACTTCGTTTTGATTTGGTATATGTATGATCTATATATTTATCTACATGTAAAATACATACAAACGAAATTTGATTTTTTTTGTTCTAAGTAAATCTTATTCCAAATTTGGCCATTTGGCCTAAGAAAGGGTAACCAATACAATATGGTACATTACATATGAATGAAACAATCATCTTTTCTATAAATATAGTGAATATTAGACTGGGCCAGCAAATAATATTAATTTTGTTTCTCATCGTATTGTATGACAGCGAAACGTAGAAATTGAAAGGTCACGAAATCATCAATAAACCAAATAAAATCAGCAAATGAATAATAGTTATTCCGTTATCAATTCAAATGATAGTACTATCTTTTGTAACCGAATCAAGAATGGATTGTCCGTGTCTAACCCCATTGACGTTATTGAATACAAATAGGGGTAACAATTAGGGACAGTAAATTTGACCAATATCGTCCACTATAATATGATTTTAGTTCATTAAACATGATTTTAGTACTAGTATATATACCTAATATTGTCCGAAAAGGAACAATAAATAAATTACAAAAACAAAGCTAAATCCACTCTTTTCACGACAATGGTTATATCGTAGGTATGTTTCTACTCTACTCTCTCTACTTCTATCTACCTATACAGGATAATAATTTGATGTTCAAATGTTTTTAATTTTTTAAGGAATCATATAGGATACTAACAAGATTGTCTACATCTTTAATTTCAAGTATTCTTATTTTTGTTCTGTTAACGTCTATGGCAATAGCTGAATTTTGGTTTATTTTTCAACGTATAAATACATCGCCGTAGACGTTAGTCGGCGGATGCGCGCGCTGCCTCACAAAAAATATTGCACACAGCTTGTTCTATTTCTGGGTGCATTTCGCGCTATTTTGGCGTCCCTATGCAACACGCGTGTCAATGACCTCGTTCTGCTTCCATTTGTTGACGCGTTTTTGGGGAATTTCGGAGCACTTTACAATTCGACGCGTCGACCGCGCGCTCTGTGCGTCCTGCGATACTTCATAGGTTACTGTTTTTCTTGTTAGAAATGTGTTGTTATTAGAAAACAGAATTTTAAAATTAAATTTACAAAATAACGTAACTACCTACTTTATACATTTTCTGTAGGTGTAGGCCAAACGCCAAATTCTTATATTTATCATAGGTACTCGTAAAAATAATTTTAAATCAGGTATAGATATGAAAGGTTTTTCACTGAAGATTGTACGTTACTGTCAATTTCGTCACAGCGTAAGGTGCGAATTCATTTTTAAGTAATTTGCTTGTATTTTAAGATATTACTAGCACGCGAGCACGTCTATTTGAATTTTATGATTTTTTAAATCCCAAAATTCAAATAGATAGTCAAACCGAAGTCACAGCGACGTTAACATACAAAGGAGCGACTCGTATTTTTTTATCATGACGCGCTATCGTCTGCTACGGCAGCGACGGCGCGGCGTTCGCGCAACGCGGCGTAACACACACGCGCTTAAGGCGATGCACGCACACACGCGCGGCTTGTTCAGCGGTGCGCTGCAATTCGTCGATAGCGCCGCTACCGCCGCCGCCGCTCTCGTCGCGCCCTCCGCCCGCACGCAATTGCACTGCACTCGCGCTACGGTGTGCCTTTGCCTTGCTCCGCGTGCGTAAAAAGCGCACGCAGAGGGACGGGCGGTGGAGGCGGTGGTGCGTGCAGCCGGCGGCCGGCGGCAGTCGCCGACTGACACTCGCGAGTGCAGCCCGCCCCCACGGGCAGCCGCGACACACCCGCGCACCTAACACACGACCCTACCTGTGCTACATCCCATCTCTGTGCTCCACGAACGAACGCTGGAAGAACCTACGAGGACTTCTCCGTGGATTGCCAATTGGATTCGTAAGTAATTGTAATAAATAAAGAGTGTTTATGATTTCGTAGCTAACTGCTACGAGTTTCGTAGAGCTTCTTCAATTGATGTTTATTTCAAAATTGCTACTTGTACGGTCACCTAGACGAGGTTGGTATTTGTGGCGAGTCTTTACATTTTAGAGCTTTCTTACTGGAAGCGGATTCACGAATAACTTGTATAGTGGGGCATTGCCGGAGTGGCTTTCCGCGGTCCCCACGTTCGATTTACCTGCCGAATAAAAGGTAAAAAGTCAATTTGACGGCAGGAAGGGCTCCGGCGCGGTGTATGTAAATGGGGAAGGGCGAAGTAGTGTGGCAGTGGCCGTGCAACACGTCGCACGTTAGAGCGGTCACTGTTGGTCTACGTGAAAAGTTCGCGAGTTGTTAAGTGCACGCTACGAGATGTTTCCCGCCTCTACGTGTGACGACTACCGGCCAGGTCATCTAACTATAAACTTAATATTTGATTGCACGATTTTTTTATAATATTGGTCGATGTAAAAATAAATATTACAAGTTTAAAACAAAAATGTTCACCAGGGCATATTATTTTTCGTTACAAAAATTTAAGTGTTGTATAATATTCCATAATAATCGTACTCCATGTCTTTATTGTACATATTATTTAAAAAAAAAATACTATAAGTGAATTCTGTGCATTTCGCGGACATCTGATTTAATCCAACTGGGAATAGAACTTGGTGTCTTCCTAATGATAACACTCTGAGAGAAGAATTAAAAATATATTATAAATCCATTATTAGAACCTGATATGTCGTCGCATGTGTTGCAAGTCAAATTCGAGCAATATATAAGACCATATTTATATACATTACGACTGACCGATCGGTCGAGTGGTTGGAGACCCTAATTCCAGAATCAAAGGTCGCGGGTTCGATTCCCGCCCAGCATAAATATTTTGAGTGTATGAACATATGTCTATTTGTTCCGTGTCTGGGTGTAAAGAAATTATTTAAGTAGGACCTGTAATACGAGCATAATACTTGTTTACTTTGGGACTAGATGGCGCTGCGTGGGAAGTCCCAGGAATTTATTTTAAATGCTAACTACGTAATATTCAATAAACACAATTACCTACGGCTAATTTCAATGGACGTAATTCTTTCCGCATTTGAAGTAGTCTTAAGAATATAATTAGTTATTTCCTATTGACTATTTAAGCATTTATTCTTTGAGATTTTTTTTTATTTTTTTTAATGATTTTACAAATTTTATACATAGGGTCAAAAATGTGTTATACATTCAGCACTATATGGGTCAACTACAAAAATTTTGTCAGTTCGTAGACCGTTTAAACTACAAATAGGTACCTACACAATTTATTTTACTTACATTATAAAAGTAAGGACACGCTCGGTTTGTTCCACAACGCTGCCTGTCAAATTGATTTATGTTTGATTGAATCAAATTAATCTAAAAAAAAAAAGGTTAAAACGCCCCCGAAACGGCGGCAATGGTTAAATTATGTGACACAAATAAATAGTCAAAGGTATGACATAAGCCATATTTTAGCCATAAGTCTACATTAAGATTTATATATGGTTGCAAAAGACTGTGCAAAAAAAGAAGGTGATTAAAGATGACGCTCTTGAACTTTATAAAAAACTTTTGCAATGGGACTCCATAAAAGCAGATTTCCACTTGAGGAAAACAAAATGGCCACTACAGCCAGAGGTAAATCGTCCGATGTGCAGTTTCAGTTCTTGGAAAGTGCTGTAAGATTCTGTTTCCAAATACAAAGGATTTTACAATTGATTCTAAATTTCAAGCATTGAAATCATTGGTGAGAGTAAAAAATATTTTTTTATTATCACTTAGTACTGAAATATCGAGTTAAAATGCCAAAAAGTTATCGTATTACCGTGGCAATGCTCGGGTGACTGACGATTGCGTCGATCTCCCGCGGTGCGGTTCCCGGCGAGATACCCCTCCCCGTTACACCTATGGTAGCCACTTTCTCGTGTGTAGTATATATTTATGTTTGACTTAGTAAACACTTTTTACCGAAACTAAGCATTGACCATACTTTGGCCGTCGACTGCTGCATGTAGTAGTGACGTCACATTAGTAGGTACTTCGCGTTTTCTTTTTACATCTCTGTTATTCTTTATATTATTTACTCCAAAAATTCCACATTCTTTCAGTTGAATAATTAGGACACCTATTCCTATAAACAGGAAAACTTTTGGACCATGTTGCAAAAATTTTAACAATGCCCAGTCTTTCGGGAAAATATTTTAATGTGGTAATTGGCTTACGATCATATTCCGAACAAGGAGTCTTTAGATAATACCTGATGTCTAGGAAAAAAAATGGGAAAATGATGCAAAAATCTGCATAAACTTTTAAACATACCGCCAACTCTACCATTCACGCCATGTATATATACCCCTGAAAGGACATTTTTGGCATAGAGCCGTCACAAAACACATCTGAAAAATTCTGACTGGGCTGCCGTTGATATCGATCCACCGCAAAATAAATATTAATTAACACCTATAATATTCCAAATTGTTCGGCAAACACACCTTAGGTAGATAGACATGTACCTACTTATTTTCCAAAATATTAATTCTAAAAACTCTAACTTCTTTAACAGTAAGTTTTATAATAAAAAAATATATTATAGGGTTTATGTGTAAAGTTTTCAGCTTTAACTCAATAACTCCGGGACATACTATATATTGGCGTTCAATAGGATCTCTATAAGTTTCCCTTGAAGTTGGCAAGTGAAGTATCATGCAAAAGCTCTCGATGTATCAATACCAAATTATAAATATACAAATTTTCCTCAATTCCCTTTTTGAAAAATCTAAAGAAATTGTAGAAATATATATTAATAAACGTTTATCTATATAGTATATAGAATCGAAATACCCACTCACACATTGACTCACTCATAATCAACGCCGATCCGAAACCGCTGAAACGAATCACACTTTGGACATAAGGTCCGTTTTGTGACGTAAGCATCCACTAAGAAGGGAATTTTTGAAATTCTACCTCTACTAAAATACCTAGATAAAACAGGAAGGTGAGTTTGTATGTAAATACGAGCAAAAACTAAGGGGTGAACGTTTGTATTGCACTTCCATCAATTTTCAAATTAAATGCTTAAAAATTGGTATTTGGCCTTTGGATTGGACTTACTTAAATATGTTGTGTTTCAACATTTTCAAAAGTTTAACCCTCAAGGGGTTAAAATATAGGACGAAAATTTCTACAGAAGTTTCATCATTTTAAAGGAACATCATTTATGAAACGAATTAGGTACACGAAATTCGGATACCTATTAAGTTTCTTTTTTGACGTAAGTAGGTAGGTACTCGCTAAGAAACCATGTTTCGAAATTCTATCCTTATGAAAGAAAATAAAGGATGTGTGTTTGTATGAAAATCCGTCATTTTTGAAGTTACCTAAATGCATAAAATTTGATATTTGCCCTTTGGGTCAGAAGCTAAATATGTCGTGTTTCAAGAAACTCGACTTATTTAGTTTCTGACTTTAAATTTCCAAAATCTTGATTTTTGGATATGTAACCCTTAAGGAAAGAAAATGAGAGATAAAACTATGTATAGGATTTCTACATTCTTAAAGTTGAAACCTGAGGTCGAAACTATGAAAATTATTTGACTTCATAGTTAAAATTAAGAAAATTTGTTTTAGCACTTTTAGAAATTTAACTTCTGTAGGGAGAAAAATAGTTAAAATTGGTAATTAATTTTTTGGATGAAAATTAAAAACTTTAAGTGTTTTTATAAAATTGTAAAATAACCCTTAATAAATGCTAATACACATAGGTAACCTACGCGAACGAAGTTACGGGCGGTCGCAAGTATTATAAACACGAAAATATATTAGTTGGTAAGTTGATTTGTTCTTCTTTCACACAACAACCGAAGCAATGGATCGAGTGATTTTTTACACATTTTTTACCATAGCTTATGAGCTGAAGAGTGACATAGGCTACTTTTTATCCCGGATAGCTGTACTTCGCGCTAAAATGGTTAATCAAATTTTGATGAAATTCGGTGAGTTTAAAGATTTCTTAGGTGGTTAAGTTTTAGAATTTTCTAGAAAGTCTCATAATGACGCAGTTTTTTGTATTAGGTACGTATTGCGTATCATGAAATGTAATGCAAAAAACCAGTTGTTAATGGGTATCATACAAATTTAATAGTTATAGGCCAACAGAGGAACTGCAACTGACATAATATGTGTCTGATACGGCTTGGCAGATTTTGCGTTACATAGGTATCACCTCAAACATGTTTATTTATTGTGGGAAAACCAACAGCTGTTAGATACAATTTTCATGAAAAGTAAAATCAATTATCGTTAGGTTACATGTTATTAGATAAGTTTTGCAACGGTAATGAATTAGCAGGGGGCACTGCAGTCGCTCTGTTCTATTAAGGATTTTTTTTCGCCGAAACTGTGTGTTGTATCTGTTGTTGCATTTAGATGTCAAGAAAAATGATTTAGAAAGTTTGATTTCCACCCGATATATATACTTATAAATATCGGCCGTGTTATGTGTGGTGTAGTTCAGAATCAACCCGCTGGCGCTGGTCGTTACTTCAGAGTAGGTTCTTATGTTGATTTTGCGGCTATAGACGTTCAAGAGGTGTTGCAGTAAATGTGATTTAAAAAAAGGCTAAGTTGATTGTAATGCTAGTGCTTGTATTAAGAGCAAGTCCTTATATCAGTTTGCAGTTCTAAGCCACCAGTAGATGTTTATTATAGACGGTTGTTCATCATCATTAGCCTATATATCGTTGGGTACAGGCCTTCTAATCTTTAAAAAACAATAATTTTAGCATTTCATAGTAAGTCATACAATGTCCTGGAACGTCGCGGCTCTTTAGCGGTTGCGGTATAAAGTGTAGTCCCCGTGGGCAAAGACGCGGGAAAAAGCTACAGTATATATAAAAATGCTTGTTTTTCACATCATTAACTATTACGTCTATACATTTTTGTATGCCGATCCCTATGAAGGAAACATGAAACAAATGGCAGATGTTCATTGGCGGGGGGAGTTGAAAATGCGTTAGGTAGCGACAAAACGAGACAGCTTTCGTGAAAGGACAAGATCTAAAGTAAAGTTTTAATCTCATTCAGACCTTTCCAAACTTATTTTGTGTGTGCTCTACAGGGAGCGGTGCGAAAACGACGTTCATACCTCCATATTTGAGATATGTCAGAGCCTATCCATCTAGGCATGATATCCATAGTGAGTGATTTTTTAGATTTTGTAATCACTACGCTCTTTTAAAATTTCCATAGTTGTTTGTTTTTGTCATATTTCATGGTAAAATTTTTATAAGAGAATTTCACGAAAAATTGAATATTACTCCTTATATAAGAAATGTCGAGACGGAAAACTTTCACCTAGGAAATGTTTATGTAGAGACGACATTGTAAGAAAAACGACGGAACCGACTTTATGCAAAAGATAAAGGTATTAATAGCTTCAGAACTTGCAATGAACAAATTTATAAAATCTATACAAAGTTACTAACCCGCCTTGTTCAGATTTGACAGTATACAGAAAGATTTTTTCTTCAACTTACAATTTTTTTATGCAATAGCCTCCATTTAAAAAAAGGTAGACATAAGTCGGTCAAATTTTCGCAATAAAATATCTTTCTTGAAAAATTATCAATACAGCATGGTTACTGAGTCAAACGTAAATGCTATATGCAGGAAAGAGGTACTTGCGAGTGTAGTAGGGAGGGGTATCCTGCCGTCAGCCGCCAACCTACACAATCAGTCGCCTATGCATTTCCACGTTTGCAAAAACTTGGTGGTGCCATATTTCAATAGTTTAGTGCTGACTGTTTCTAAAAGAAAACATTTTATTTTATTATTTTCAAGAAAGACCAATATAAAAATTTTGAAGTAGACCAAAAATTCATCGGTATATAAATTTGATTTTTTTCTCTTCCAGCTATAAACACTGTTTTAATACGCTCCCGACGTGGCCTAGGTTTTGGCCAGTTTTATATTATCTGTTAGTTACATTGCCATATCATGTAAATATTTTAATTTGATATTTATTGTTGCAGAGGCTCAACTCAGCAAAATGGGTAGCAGCGAAGGACAGCAGACGTTTTGTCTGAAATGGAACCATCACAAGACAAATTTAGTGGAGATACTTGAAGCCCTTATCAAAGTGGAGACCTACGTGGACTGCACTCTGGTCGTGGATGAGCAAGTGACGTTCAAAGCGCACCGTGTCGTGCTCGCAGCCAACTCTCCCTACTTCCAATCCATCCTCGCTGACGTGCCTATGGACCACTGCAGCATACTCTTTCCTGGGGTCAAGGACTTCGAGATGCGCGCGCTACTTGAGTATATGTACACCGGAGAGGTGAACGTCACACAGGCCCACATCCCACGCATCATGAAGGTCGCTGAACAACTCGAAGTTAAAGGATTGTTTGATATGACCGAACTGCGTCGACGGCCTAGCGCCGGTGAGCGCACACCTGCAGCGTCACCACCGCGCGTCGCCGCCGCCGCACCATCTAGCGTCTCACCACCCGCCCTTGTCCCCGTGCCTACACGCTGGCCACCTGCACCGCCTGCGCCCACCCTCCCACCTATCGCACTCTCCGCCGCCTACGAATCCGCCGATATGAACCCACTTAAACGCAAAAAACTCTCTAGCATGTTAGCTTCACGAGATACTCCTATCTTGCGTAATGTTCTTGCGCAGACGACGCCACCGGACTCTTCGCAACCAGTGTCGCTGGTGTGCCACCCCGTCGGACAGCAGCACGCGCCTCCGCGTCTACACTCGAACGGCTCCGCCCACGAGCCTGAACGTGCGCCCAGCCCGCCGCACGCGTTCGACTACCGTCCACGACGACTCTCCTCGCGTGCTTCGTCACCGCCCTATCACCGTTCTGATCGCTCCGAAGATGCGCACTCGCCATACACGGAACGCTCTTTCGACGAGGATCCCCCGCGTACATTTCATCCATCGCCGCCGCCACCCGGCTACCAGCAAGACGTGCGCGCCGGCCTCGCACCTTACGTGCCACCGCAACAGAAACCCGAATGGAAACGCTACAAACAGTATACCCGATCTGACATCATGTCTGCTATCGAGTGCGTGCGCAACGGTATGAGCGCATTACAGGCGTCGCGCAAATATGGTGTGCCGTCGCGCACTCTCTACGACAAGGTGAAGAAGCTCGGTATTACGACGAGTCGGCCGATGAGTCGTGGCGTGAAACGTGAGCCGAACGGTGCCGCCTTCCCTTACGGACTTAGCGGCACAGGCGGAGGCGACGAGAGTGCGCCTTCCGCCCCTTTACTGGATGCGTCATTCCTGCAACAAGCGCTCGAAGGTGCGACGCGAGACGGCGGCCGAGAAGCACTGCATGCGATGGCGTTGGCGGCGGCAGCGCACGCGGCCTTGGCGCCGCGCTCCCCAACACGATCGCCCCCACATTCTCCACGCTCGCCCCCACCAGACGAGGATCACGTCGAAGACCTCTCGGTGTCACGACGCCGCGAGCCCGAGCCCCCAGCAGGCGTGATCGTGCCACCGCGTAATTTCGTTCTCGACTGTGGAGAGCGTGACTGAGCCGCTCACCACCACGTCGTCATGCACCTTCGATAAGACTGAATTAGGCGTACAAAGATAGAATAGGATACGAGAGTAAGATTTCAAAGTACGAGTAGGCTACCGGTGGGACGCGCCGCGCGCGCACGCCACGCTGACCGGGCGCTCCGGCCGGGCGATTGCAATGGGCCCCGCGGCCACCTCTATTCTACCTCTTTTCTATTTATTTCATAGCGTCGCCGCTCATCGAATAACGAAATATGATTTCCGTGAGACGATGGGTGGTGCCTTCTTTGTGATTTTATTTTTGTTCATTTCCTCATTCGTTTTTTTTTTAATGTTTTATAACGTTTATCTCTTTGTTAATGTTCAGATGTAGGTTAGCTTTAACTAGTTGTATTCGTGTAGGTAAAAGTAGATTTAAGATGTCGGTCGGTAACCGTGTAGGGCCGGGGAGCGCGCCCCGGGCGGCTCCGCCCAGACGAGTTATTGTGCAATTTGTTGTCCGCGACTGTGATGTTTATAGACTGAATACCGCCACTACCTCTCACTCGCTGCCACTCTAGTCCGCCGCGCCACTGCGCCTCCACACTGCGTGCGGCTGACGCTGGGACGGCGCGGGACGCTCATTTCTGCGAATAGCGACGTTCTTTTCAGGATACGGGTAGATCTCTTAGTTACTGTTTGTCGACTGCCATATTATTCTAATAGTTATTAATGATGTAGGTGTGCTCACTGCGTCGTGTTCACATGCACGTGCACGGTTTTTAGAGTTAAGATATTGGACACGTTTAAATTAGTATACGTACATAAATAACAAAGAGATGCTCAATGTTGTCACTTGCAGTTTTATTACGAATCTAAGTAAACCAACCAAGTCGCGATTCGCCAGTAAAAGTACATTTGTATTTTTATTGTGTTATGATTGGTGTATTTTTGATATTCCATATCCTGAACAATTTAAAAAAAAATTGTGGTATTTTATAAAAATAAGTGTATTATGAAATTATATTTAGCCAAGCACCTAAGTTTATGTATGTGGAAAGTCCAGTTTTAATAAAAACTTTGAATGTGCGTTAATTCATTTGAAATTAACGGAATACTTAAGAGTTTTACGTTTTATAAGCTAATTTTACGATTACTTCTTATTGATTATTTTGTAATTGACTGAAGACTGATTTGTTACTTTAGTCTAGTTTGGGAATGCCATAGAACTATTTAAGTAATGAACGTTCGTATATAGGTAAAAGTAGATTTTGAAGATCATTCTTAACTACTTGCATACATAAAGTCACAGTTTCTAGTTAAGTGCTATAGTTTGGGGGTCTCACGATATTGTGCCTTTGTTTGTTGTAATGATGTTTGTTAGAGTATGCTGTAAGTAGAGATACCAAGTGGCGTGCATAGAAGATAGGCAGACAGTAAGTTTCCTAAAAATTAACTTACTAAGCCTAATTAGTCTAAATGAAAAGGACACATGAAAACAAAATGAAAGACTAAATACGGTTTTTTTATAAAGTTGCTGTCGACCTACCCTCGATGCACGCCAATGGAAATACCCAATCGGGTTCGGCAGACGTTGGCAAGCTCGGCCCTGTGCGACGCTCGCTCATTGTACCTCATTATTCTTTTTGTTATCAGAGTTTAAATTATACTTATTATTATACATATATATGTACACTGATGTGCCTGTAATGCCCTATTCGTTTGCACTTAGAAAATACCTTAGTTGTGAATTGGAATTCGTTTTGAATAGAGACTACCTAAAATAATTATATATTAGATCGAGTTTGTTTATCTCATATATATGTATAACATCTTTATATTTACAAATAATATAACGTTATTATAATAATAAATGAATTAAACGTTCAATATGTACTCGATTGCCTCATTTCAAGAAAATATGTTTCTAATTCTATCATAATTTTCAGTTCGCAAGTCAAAATTCAATAATCAATTGTCATAATATACATTAAATAGGTATATCTGATGGTTATTTAAGTTGAAAACAAATAACTACTTCTATACAAATACATATTGTCCATGAGTGGGTGTGTTCATTTTCACGTTCACTGAGGCATACAAAGCTTACGATAAATTTCTGAATTGCAAACCGTTTCATCAAAAACGAAGACTAATATGTAGTGTATGATAATCGACACTGTGCAGTTTTAGTTTACAACATTCGTAATATTTTTATTAATAAAGTTTGGAAAGATAACCTTCCAACGCCCACAGATGGTATATAAAAGGTACCTTACAAAATACACGCGACAATCTTACCAAAAATTTTTAGTTTTATATTATTGTCAAAGTTCACAATGAATACGTGTTAGGTAAAAGAGAGGAATATTCACGAACAATTTAACAAACACCCCAAAATATAATAAATTATTAATTAAAAAAAAATTACACACGTTTTAGGTAGGTAGTTACATAATTTTTGTTCCCTTGGTACACCCTGATGGTGACTTTAGAACAAAAAAATTATCTAAAAACCATTCTACAAATATCAAAAAGACAAACATAACATATATATATAAGTGGAAACCTGTAATAGGCTAAACTTTGATTTGATTTTCAATTAATATTGTATCTTAATTGCTGTTGGGTTTCCCACAATAAATAAATAAATAACATGTCCTGAAATTCAGCATCACTATGAGGGCTGATGGGCTAGCTAATAAACTCACCAGAATTTCTAAATGCAACCTTAGTAAATGTTTGGTAGTTTTTGAGATATTGCCACTTTTGTGAATTTCGTGAAAAACTAGATTATATAGATTAGTTTTCCGGTTATCACGGCGAAAAGGTGTCGTAATTTGACATTATATTTTGTGATTAATAGGTATTATAGGTAGAAAGAAAGTACATTGTTTTCAAAGTGATATTTTCATTAGAGAATAACCTGTTAAGTGCTGAGATTTAGAAAACTCCGTGAAATTAGAAACCATTTCTTTTGTAAGAAAACCATATCTGGATTGGAAACTTATTTGAGGTAAATTTACCTAATAACACGATTCCTCCGCAAATTTAAAGAATGATAAAATACCAACATTTCTAGACAATTTAAGACTTACAATACTTACTGATTTTAAACATACATAGATGAAAGATGAGAAAACCATTACAACGCAGTCTGACCAAAAGGTGGATCGCTAATAGTTCGCTCGCTATCAAAAGATGAACAATAACATATTTTTTATGGTAAACAAGCCTTAGGTATTTATTGTATAAAAATCGACCCGAGTCCGCGTCGGATACGCGTCAATTTTTCGACAACCAACTTCATCTCTGAATGAAAGTTTATTTCAAGGACAGCTAAATTAAGTTTGTTGGTAGCGGAAAATTACGGATATCTGAAAAGACTTTTCCTTGAAAGCTTGAAATATGTTTTTTGGGTTCCGTACTTCAAAAGGAAAAAAGGAACCCTTATAACATCAATTCGTTTTCCGTCTTCATGTTTGTCTGTCAAGACCCTTTGTCTCAAAACTCATGAAGGTGAAATTAATGTCAAATACTTGGGTCTAAGGTTCCTTGGATTTGTATAAAAATCGAGCTTTTAAGAAAATGTAATCAAAAAATACGAACATGTATGCCGCCTATTATGGCATTCGCAAAACCTATAGGTAGGTATATAGGGTCCTGAGGACCTAGAGCCATGAGATTTAGCAATAAGCAAGATCTTACAGCATAAGTAACGAAAAAATCTCGAAAATCGTAAGTTTTTAGTCATATTACATAACATTTTTTTTGCGATTATTTAATATATTTAAATTGACAAGCTAAATCCAATGTTTACGAGCGATTATTTACTGTGCGGCGATGACTACAGACAAATACTTTAAGTAACCCAGTAACGGAATCCTCGCGGGTCCGAATCATACATGGCCGGTTTTTTTGATTTCAAGTAAGTTTTTTTTATTTCTCTCAATTTAAGAACAGAGCTCTTATTAGTGAACCGCATTCACATAATATCCTCCGCCAGTGAGTTGAGCTCTCAAGAAACACCTCAACTTTATTCTTGTCTTGGTCGAGATATAGCTGCGCCTACGTCTTGCTCTTCCACTCTTTCCTTCAATTTTTCTCTCGTGGAGGTTTTGTTTGAAGGGGTCGTGCCGCATCATATGTTCTATCCATACAGGTAATAGAATAAAGTAGTCGAGCCAGTCCGAAATGCGGGTCTCAACAGAAAGGGACAGAAAATAAGAGTATTGAGTATATTTTAGAACTGAGAGTGGAATAGAAAAAAAAAAAAATCAAAAATGTTTCCTAGGTAAAAGTACGCTTTAATTTAAGCCCAATTGCGTTAGTCTGCGATAACTAGTTTGGCCGAGGCCGCGGGACATCTGTGATCCGAGTATTGCGATTTTTTTTCAATTATCTTAGCTATACAAGGTGAAATTTTAACAACCATTCAAATTTTATTGTAATGATCTTTGATAAAAAACTGATGGCCATCTTGTTTCATTTTAGTATCGTTCAATAGAAAATTATTGAGATATGGTTACACAAACCTTTCCCGAAAAAACCAATAACTCTAGTCACCATTAACGGCCGCTGTACGCTCCGCCCTGTGTCGGGCTAGAGGTCTCGGGTGCGTTGTCAAAAATAAAACAACAAAAGGTTATAAAATAACACTTTAGATAAAATAATTTATTATGAAAATGTAACCTATATTTTTTAGTTACGTAATGAGGTCTATTGGTGATACCTAACAAAATCTAGATTTTTTTTGGATGGTTGTTAAAATTTCATCCTGTATAGGTATGTACGATATTAGTTATCTATATACAGCGTGTTTGGCTGAACATAGTCCGGATTCATAGAGCGTGCCATGTAGAGCTCATCGAGCTAAGCAAAAAGTTTCAAGTGAGCAGATGACGCAAACTAACGGTTGCCGATAAAAATTTATTAGTCTAATATTTGCAAAGCTACTTATAAAAATACTTACCTACAAAGTCAAATGTTTCAACATTTTTAATTAGGCAGGTTTACTTGCAAATTCAATAAAACACCACGAGACAGTCTCGCTTCAAATTGGCGTTTGGAGGTAGACCAGCTGCCTCGGAATAGTATTAGATATCTTAACAGTAGGTGATCATGCATTTTCGTTGTCCCTGTTGTGAATTTTTGTCTCGGTAACTGTCAGTTTGCGCCACTTGCTTACTTGAAAATAGTACCTACGCGTTTTTAAGTTTGAACTACTTTCAGCCGAACACGGTGTTTGTTTTATGGTGTAAGCATTTTTCGAAATTCTATTCCTAAGGGGTTAAAAGTGTGTGTCTGTAGACACTTTTTCACTTACCTACCTACTTCGCTTTAAAATTTTAACAGATTGTGTATTACTATGGCCGCTATAACAACAAATAAAAATAAAATAAAGTTAAAAATTAAAGGGGGTCCCCATACAAGAAACGTGTTTTTTTTGACGTTTTCGATGATTGGTGGTTGTGAAATCACTGCTTACACTTAAAATTTTCATGAAGTACTGAAATATGAAATACATAAAATATGTAGGTTCTAAGCTATGGCTGCTATAACAACAAGTACCTAATAAAAATAAAATTTAGTTAAATATTAAAGGAGGGTTCTCATAAAAGAAACGTTTCGTAAGTTTTTTTATATTGTACGGCGGTACGGAACCCTTCGTATGCGATTTCGACTCGCACTTAGCCAGCTTTTTTAAATAAAATGTATAAAAGTTGGTATTTGGACATTAAAGTACAACTAAATATATCATAAGGGAGCAAAATAGGAGAAGAATTCGACATTTTTCTTCTTCTTCTTCTTAATTATGGCGATTTTATGCGACCTACTTACGTAAATTTTAAAGTTACGGAGGTTAGGGATTAAAACGGGATTTGGCGTTTGGGTCGAAAACTTATGGGACTTAAGGCAATTTTGAAAATAAATGCCGAAAATTGGTAGGTATTTGGACTTTGGGGCAGAAACTAAATATGTCTTGTTTATGAGCGTCTGTATGCAACTTCTATCAATTTTGAAGTCAAATGCCTGAATTACGGTATATATTGATACTTTGGGACAGAACGAAATATTTTGTTTCAAGATTTTTGAAAATTTAACACTTGGGACCGAAAGAAGGCATGAACTATTGTATGAGACTCGTCATTCTTAACCACAGATTAAGTTCTTAACCTATTACCTACACATTAATCCAATCAGGTCAGATTGAACATCACTAGCCATTTTATTGACTAAAACAATTGATTCATAGTAATTGATGAAAAGTTAATGCGTTAAAGTACCTACGTAGAACATGAAACTCACTATTTGGCTTTATGGTTACAAATTGAGAACACATGTTTTTGAAATTGTGTTTTCAATCATATTTTAGCAGAACTTTAACCCTTTAAGGGGGAGAATTGTGAAAATTTGTACCTATTCAACCTTTTCAAACGACATCCTCAACCTATACTCCGGAGAGTGTACCTATAGGGTTTGACATGAACAACGACCGGGACGGGCGGTGCCTTAAAAGCGCCGTCTCGTAGGCGTATGACTAAAATAAGGATAAGGGCCGACACGTGTCGATCCCTCGGCAATGGAGGGCAGTTCGAGCTGGACTGCCCGACTGTGAACAAACAAGGCTCAGATGCCATTCGAGCAGATTTGTTACGTTGACTAGGTGATATCGGGCGGTAGGTACTGCTCACTGCTCTCACTCAGACTCGTCAAATCAGACTTTGCTTATGGCGGCTCTACACATAGGCCAACGCGTTGGCAAGCGCGCTGGCCAAGCCACTGGCCCAATGTGTAGAACAGGCGTTGGCGCATTGGCGGTAGGTATTTGAACGTTGGCTGGCGCGCTTGCGAGCTTGCCGCGCGGTGTCGGAAACATCAAAGGACACTTGTCGCAAGCTTGGCGCACCATCCACACATTGGCCGCGCGATCAGTTTGCCCGGAGCAGCGATCAAGAGTGCACGTTTTCTTCTTGCGGCGAATTAACACCTAACTTGACGAAATAGCGAACATGAATAACAAGAAAACATTTAAATTTATTGAGCTGTATTAGAGTGAAAACTGCCTGTGGAACTGAAAATTTTTATCATCCTTTTCTTGTAGGTACACATTTACAAAGTAATTATAAGCTGTGAATAAATATACAGCTGCAGCTGTTAGCGACTCAATATCCGTTTTGAATCCGTCCGCACATTGGCTCGAACCAAACCATACTAAATGACCTTCCAGTGTGTGGATTACTCACAAGCGCGTTGGCAAGCGCACCGCCAGCGCGTTGGCGAATGCGCTGGCCTATGTGTAGAGGCGGCTTTACGCTTACGCCGACTTACTCCCTTTCACACGTTAGCAGAATAGTGAGTGAGCACAGTGTGTCAGGATAGTGTGTATTTACAGAACAGACGGTACAGTACAATGATAGAACATCAACGTCATCGACACCAGATAGGTACGTAATTTATTTAAAAAAATCTCTATACCGTTGTAATAATTTTAAAGTGTCGTCTATAGAAAATTTGATAAAAGCCATTTGAAGCACAAAAAGTAAATGAAAAACCTAACATCAATAACACACTGTCCTGTCTTACCTACCAACTGGCGCTTGCGTTCACACGCAGACAGTCGTGAGTCCATCCGTAATGGTGGAGGAAGCCAACTCTTTTGAAAAATAAAGCAGACTTCAATCTACTATTCTGCCTTCAGTTTACTGTGTATTCTCATAAATAACCCGTTGCATATGATAGCAGAATAGTGAGACACAGTCAAGATAGTATGCGTTCACACAACAAACAGTACAGTCATGGAACGTCGACAACGTTAACATCAGATACCTACATGATTTATTAAAAATTATTAAAATCTCTATACAACTGCATTAATTTTATAGTATCGTCTATACTAAATTTGCTACGAGCCATTTTAAGCATAAAAGTTAATAAACAACCTATAAAATCACACACCGACGGTCGCGAGTCCGTCCGTAGTGGTGGGGGAAGCCCACTGCCTTGAACAATAGGCCAGACTTCTATCTACTATTCTGCTTTCATTACATACTTCTGACTTCAGTTTATTGTGCTGTCATAAAAATACCGCTCACACGGAGTCAGTAGTACAATGAGCACAACAATACTGAATCAGTACTGTTCTGCTCACTGTGTTGCCTCACTATTCTGCTATCCTGTGTGTCGGCTTTTACCACAGCTTGACCGTTTTCTTTTCCTTATGGTTTTTCTAGGTTTCCTATTGGTCCATTTTTGTGGCCTGATCTCAGACATGACAGTGACGTTTCTTTCTCGTTACACCATAGGCCATAGATATAGATATTGCCGATGTTGCTCACATATTGCCATCAAAGGTCACAAAAATATAATTTGTGAAAACATCAACTTAGAAAAGCGAAATATCTTGTCAAGATATTTTCATTCTACCTAATTATTTAAATAAAAATCGATATGAATACGAAAATGGAATTTGAAGAGCCTCCCTTACCCAAACAGTTTAAAGATGATCCTTTTATGAATACAGAAGAATTTAACATGCCCGAAATGGCAGAAATAGAAGGTACGATATTGCTTTTCGTTGTTATATAGCTATTTTATGAATAATTTCTTATTTAAATCTGTTTCTTTGTTCAGATTTTATAAACTGTTGTGATGGAGATTTCATTAAGAAACTGGAAGATGAACTAGCACTTGTTGACAACGATCCTGGTTTATTAAATATCGATATTTCTACTTGTAAATCACATGATAGAAGTCCACAAGTTTCACCACATTTTATTACACCGGGTAATCCTTTGGTGTCACAGCAACCTAATTGTATCACACCTGGACAAAACACTTCAAGAAATCGTATGCAGGGAGTATATGCGAGAGAAGAAGCCTACCGTGTGCCACATAAAACTGATGACGGGCGAGTTCTTGGCACAAAGCCTGATGTCACGCAACAAGGAATGAGTGTATCTTCATCAACCCCAGTGGCCGTTCAACAAGTGGTACAGAGCCCTGTATATATAAACCTATTACCTTCGGGCACACTGCATCCAATACAAGAAATGAAAACATTAGTTCCATTGGAGAGAATTGCAAGAGCACCGCCAAGTCAACAAGTCCACCAAAATATTCAACCACAACCAGTTGTTTTTCAAAATAAAGGAACACCATTTATGTTTAAAGGCAGTGATAAGAACATATCACCTGTCATAATACAGCAAAATATTATTAACCCAGAACAACAAACTTTGATGTACACTGCTGCTCCTGTTCAAGGTATAAAAATAAATATTTTAACAAATTGGATTGAATTAAATGTGAAAATTATGACCGTAGCATATAAAATATAGACTGTATAAAATATTTAATTGAGCATAGGCGAGGGGTATAGGAAGCTCACGCAGTGATAATTTTTTTTAATGGAAAAGAAAAATAGGGCCCCTTAGAGGCTTGTCACTCCTCATATTAGCACAAGCAAAGCCTAACCTAATCAATTTTTTTGAAATAGTTGCCTATCTGTCTATATTAGCCCAATTTAAAATTGATCATTCTTATGCATACAATTTGCATCAGACAGCATTGGAAAAGCAACCCATTATGACTGTTTTGGTATTGTTTTCTCACAGTACACACACACATTTTTCTCTCACATTCTCTTATTTTTTACTGGATTATTGGGATTAACTAAATTATGTGTAAATATAGTCAATGCATCCAATGTTTGTGCATGTGTCAATTTTTATTCTACAATCCGTTGATAGTTTTCTCTGTAATCAATCACTTATAGCAGTGTTATCCTGTTCAGAACTAGTCAGCATAAATATATACATCAATTAAGATAAATGTATGAATAAGAGCTAGATAATATTTTAATAATTATTTATTTATTTATTTATTTATTTATTGTTATAAAGTAAGCTTACAGCAGTAAATAGTTTGCAAAATTAAAATTTGACAATATTACATTTTACAACGCCAATGACAAGCCTACCTAAATTAAATTTTCTATAAAATGATATACTTAATTAATAAAAAACATAACAAACACAAACATATTATTATCTATAACTATGAAATTGTAGTGTCTGTCTGTTCCTGCTATTCTCTAAAATGACTAATCCAATTCCAATTACACATTGCATACATGAAAAGGTGGTTGTCGAGAGTGGCATAGGCTAATTTTATTTATTTAACAATTAGGGTTCTCATCTGTGTTGCCAGATTTATTTTAACTTAAATCGGGATTACTATGCAAAAATATAAAAATTGCAGGATTTGGTAGATAAATTGCAGACAAAAAAGAAAAAAAAAAGTAGTACGAACCATTTATCATTTACTTATTAGATTTATAATCACTGTAAATTATAAATGTGACAATTATTTATTTGGTAATAAAAAAACACAAACATATGTACAGTGTTTCACACAAATTAATAAAAAAATAATGAACATAATATTTTTATGTTGTTTTCTTTTTTTCTGATGAGATTACTTGTTGTAATATATCTTTCTTGTCTGTTAAAAATCTATAAAAGTCCATACATGACTCAAAATCAAAATTGAATTGTACAAAATTTGCAATTCTAGTAAATTGTTGAATTATTTAATAATTCAGCAATTTCAGATTATGTTTCGATTCAGTTTATGTTGTGTTCAGTGAATAGACCAGTTGTAAACCATTTCTATTAGGTGTTGATCGGGATTGAACTTTCACATAACAATCGGGACCTCAGGGACATTTAATTGGAGCCCTAAAATGAGGACGTCTGAGAACACTGATTCTTGTGTACATTTTGGAAATTGTAGGACATGCAGAATTCATGAAAACCACACGAACAAAGTCACGGGCAGTTGTTAGTATCCATGTAGGATATGTGTACAGTTGGTGCCATATATATTCCCCCATGTGAATTGCTTGCGATTGGTTTAGTGCATAAGTACAGTGGAAATTTAAAATCTAAAAATCAGTAGCTATATAAAAGTTATGAGATTGTTCATGTTCTAGTTGCGAATGTGGCGTGTCCCTAATTCTATAACGATTTATACATTTTCAGCAGTTTTTTTATATAAACAATAAAAACATTTTTTTTTGTTTATGTCTGTACAAAATTGTGTTATGCATTGACAATTTTGTTCTTTTTATTAACAGACAGAATATATAATACTACACTACAAATGTATATGAAACTAATGAATATGTGGAGTACAAATGGTTTCGGACTATAAACAATTGAGATCAAAATATTTATGTATTGAATAGTTGAAAATTAACATAAATGGTGAGATTGTAAGGAACAAACAATAGATTAATCCATATGTTAGAATCATAAAATAATTTCTTGAAAAGCTCATAATTTTTAATTTAGTATTTGGTTTTTCCAGGCACACAACAGATTGTCACAAACACACAGGCAGGTTCAGAAAATAGACAATTGCATACATTATTGAGTACAAATAATGGACAGACTTTACTTACAACTGGTATACCTATGGTAGTAGATGTCGATAAGATTGCTTGGACCCGAGGCCCTAACACCACTGTAACTCAACCTAAAGTTAAGGAAGTCAAACGGAGTGCTCATAACGCTATTGAAAGGCGTTATCGTACTAGCATCAATGACAGAATCGTGGAATTAAAAATTATGCTTGAAGGCGAAGATTCTAAGGTATTTATAACAATCTGACTAGCCTGCTTGAGGTTGTCAAAATATATGAAATTAAAATAATTGTTTAAAAAAAAATTAAGTATATAATTATTCTGAAGGAATTAAAACTATACTCAAAGTTTTTTTAAAAGGTACCATAATGTTTTCCAAATGAATTAAATTTGGTTATGATTATGAAAATTTTAAAGGTAGTTATGATTATTTATACATATTTAAAAAGTAAAAGGAAAATTAACTTTTGTCTATATGTAAATTTTCCAAATTATAAAAATTGTCTGAAATTTTTTGAAATGCATTTAGTGCAAATTCATATTAAAAGTGTAAATGTAAAATTTGTTTGTTATTTCATTTGCATGTTAGCAAAGCTTATGTAAATATTATGTTAAAAATTTACAAAAACAAAATAATGTATCATTTTATCTAGAATATTTTCCACATTATTGAAAATTTAGAATGGGAGTAGCAATCATGATACATGTGTGTGAGACCCATTTTGTATTTATGGGAAAAGTTCTGAAATAATAATGTGGAAACTGGAGAGAAAGTGAAATGTTACTAAGAGCATGTGACACCAGACATTTTTCATACATTGCATCTTCCTGAAACGCACGTCGTCTTTACTGAAAAAACGTGCAGCGAAATAACTTACAACTGTATAGCGGTTACCTCTGGTTTTAGTTACGTTAAATGCGCGTCGTCATCTTTTGTAAATAACGTCGTGTGTACAGGCAGTAAAAGTTTTTACAATCTATAGATACAATATAACTAACAATGGAAGTAAAAATGGTGATGGAGATGACCAAAGTGATGATGAAAATATTATTTAAATTACTCACCACAGTGCGTCCGCTCAAATAGTTTACGCACTTTATAAAGCTAGGGCAGCGACTTGAAAGAACCGGCCCGCACTGTACACCTGCAGTGTATGTTGGTGCATCATGCTTTTTTTTTATAATAAACATACAAAACAATTTGGAGGATTCGCATGACTAATATTTAAATATGTAATCAGATTATCCATTGTTTCATTAAGCACTTGATGTAAAAATAAGAAAAAATGACATCATCATCATCATCAGCCCATTTTTTACCCCACTGCAGGGGCTTAGGCCTCTCCCCAAGGTGAGGAAGGGGGCTTGGAGCTTAAGTCCACCACGCTGCTTCACTGCTGGTTGGAAACTGTTACGACCGCCATCTATTGACAGCATCCGGGACCGACTGCTTAACGTGCCCTTCGAAGCACAGTGTCAGTGATACATGTTACAAAAATGACATACTAAATGATTAAATGATGTATTTATTTTTACATAGTTTGTAAAATACCCTGCGGATGTTCTGCAAGTCATTGAGTGGACGCACTATATATCTAAATCCAATAATTATGGTTTGCACTGTAAGGACGGGCTACACAACACACATGTGTACACTCAATATGCACACAGCTATGTGGTACAGATAGGGATAAATACTTTTAACGTGTGCGATGTTCATATGGAAACTAATTATTGGATAGTTGGTTTTGCACCATGATGCTTCTTATTTTTCCTGGTATACTGTGTACTGATGGTAATTGTTGTCACTTCATGTAAAATTTAAATAGAACTTGTTGCTGATGAAAGTATGTGCAATTGTCCCAAATAAGGTTATAAAGAATAATTTATAAAAGTTGTACTTATTGTAATTCCAGTTAAATAAATCGGCAACATTAAGAAAAACTATTGACTACATAAAATATCTTCAAAGGCAGAACAGCCGGTTGGAACAAGAGAATACAACATTGAAGGCAGCCCTAGAAAAATGTGGTATGAAGGAGCTGATTTTGGAAGGAGCTTACACACCACCACATAGTGACATGTCCTCTCCATACCATTCCCCGTCACCAGCTGACAGTGATGCACCGTCTCCCGATTTTAAGGTGTTTTTTTTTGTTATTCAAACGTTATATTTTACTATTTGTTTCACATGTCAAAAACATGATAAGAGATTTTTTTTAATTCAAGAGTAAATTAAATATGGTAATGGAAAAGAAATCCTAAAATATAATTAATAAGCCATGCTATTACTGAAAATATCTTATTTTATAATATTAAAAAGCGTTTTTTTTTAAATTTTTTTACAGGTGAAAGATGAATATACAAGCAAAGGTATAGGGATTGGTGACCATTCACGGTTGGCGTTATGCGCGTTTATGGTTGGACTTATTGCATTCAATCCATTTGGTGCTTTGTTTGACATGTTTACATCTAATGCTGGCCAAACTGATTATTCTGCTCATATAGAGAATCGGAAAATCCTATCTAATGATGACTATGGTACGTGATTTATTGGTGAATTTACATTAAAAGTGACCCTTGTATTAAACATGAGATGCTGATGAGATGAGAGGTAACATTTTCATGTTTACTTGATGGCGCTTCTGTAAGGCCGCCTATTAAACGTGGTTAAACAAAAAGTGCTATGAAACAATGAGATGTTATAATGCATTCATTCCTATAATAATCTCAAAGGTTGCAGTTTGTTAATATATTTTCATCAATATAAATTTACTTACAATCTAAAAACGAATGTTTTGCTCTTCTTTATAAGATCTTGCTTCACAGCTACCACTTTCAATAACATAACATTGTTTACCCTTGATTGCCTCAACACAACAATAATAATAATCAAATTATAATTAAATTTTATTTAGTATTTTCATGGAAGTGATTTACCTTTTGATTCAATGGCGCCGTGTGGTAGGAAACACTACAGTTACTTCTTACTGTGACAAAAATAAACTCTACATATGAAACCCTTAACATTTATGAGTATCCTTACAAGGAAAAATCAAAAAGTTGTGAGAATGAGATGGAATATAATGATTATTGATAACTTAATAATTTATTTTTCTATGTTGTCACCGAGTCTCTCTACACACCGAGTCCAGCGTTTTTTCAAGGCTTCAATCCCTTTAAAAAAAATTTGTCTTGGTCCTGCAAAAACCTCTCCATGGCATCCATCATCATCACCTCGTTTACGTCTTTGTATCTGTTTCCCCTTAAGTATTCTTTCAATTTGGAGAACAGACGAAAATCGCTAGGCGCCTTATCTGGTGAGTAAGGGGGGTGGTCAACCAATTCGAAGCCAGCTTGTTGAATGGCAGCCATCGCAACTGACGAGCTGTGCGCGGGTGAGTTGTCGTGATGAAGCAGCTCGCCCCTTCGAAGTTTCCCTCTCCTTTTCTCTTTGATGGTATTCCTCAATTTGGGAATTAATGCTGCATAAAATTGGCCTGTAATATTGGTTCCACGGTCTAGGTAATTAATCAAGAATATCCCTTCTGAGTCCCAAAATATTGAGCCAGCCGATGCCACGGCACGAAACTTCTTCTGGGTCGGTGATGATGGCCGTTTCCATTGTGAAGGTTGCACTTTTGTCTCGGGATCAAAATGATGGACCCATGTTTCGTCCATTGTTACGAAACGAAACAAAAAGTTTTCAGAATCTTCTTGAAACTTGTCCAACATCAATGTCTTCGAAATGTCAAGTCGATTTTGTTTCTGACTGTCTATTAACATTCTCGGCACCCATCTTGCGGAGACTTTTCTCATATTCAAAGATTGTTTCAATATGGATTGAATACTTCCATATGAAATGCCCGTTTCAAGAACTAAGTAACATATGATAACTCTTCGATTGCTTAATACAATTTTCTCGACTATAACAACATTTTCTTGGGTGACTGATGTCGATGGTCGGCCGCAACATTTTCGTCTTCCGTGCTTGTTCTCCCTACTCAAAATTGAGAAGCCCACATTGCGACAGTGGAATACGGCGGAGCAGACTCCTAATGTTGGCTCCAAATCGCAGTGAATCTCTTGCGTCGTTAATTTTTTTAAACAGAGGTATTTAATAACGGCTAGCACTTTGTTTTTCTCCATTTTCGAGAACACGTTCCGATACAAAGCAAACAAATGATTACCCTAAAAAAAAACAGAGAATCGAAAACTTTTTCTTTATTAATATTACAAATATCTGAGCTATGCCTGCCAGTATTTATTTTTTTTTCTTACGAAGGAGTATATATGTCGTTCTCACTAATTTTTGATCACTCCTAGTATACTACAATTTCAGTGCTAGATGTCCAGATGTATGTATTTATAACTGTTGAATTTAAATTCTGTATTATATGCCTTTCAGGAGCTGAAAACATGACATGGACAACTTGGCTTTTCAACACATTTTTCATATACATGGTTAACTTACTTATTTTGGGAAGCTGTTTCATTAAATTGCTGGTTAATGGCGATCCTCTGTTGAAAAAGCAATCTAAAGAAGCACAACTGTTCTACAAACATAAACGACAGTCTGAGTTTTGTTTGAAAAAGGTAAAGTGTTAGGCTATTTGTTATTAGTTCGCTAGAGTCTTTTCACACATGCCGTGTGCCGGGTAGCCGGCACCCGGCACGTGTGAATTGTCTGTTAGGGTTAATAATTTTAAAAAGAGTGTGGACTGTATGTTTGACATGCCACTAATATTCTAGAAACTGGATTTTACGTTCAGTTATCTGATAAAATATGTGAACTAAATAAGGAACATGCACTTATTTTCATATCTATTAGAAAGAATTTCACATAGAAAAAATGTAACATTTTTTAAACTTTTCATTTTGAATGAGTTAGAATGATGTAAAATCTGACATTTTGAATTTCGCGCCAAAACGCACAATCATAAGCAACGTCATTTCTGTTTATTGTCACTAAATGTTCAATCAATGTGACTGTCACCAGCTGTTACAGTCAAATAACAAGAGTAATGTTTCCATGGAACTAATAAGTACTTCATACAACTGAAATGAACTGTACAAATAAATTGCGAGGTCCTCGATATTTGACCTTGAAAACAAATTAAAAAGATAAAAGACACAAGAACGTTAGTGGGTGCCATACTGTCTCGTTCTGATTAGAGTGACAATGTTACGTAGATAAACAGGAGCAAAACAGGACTTTTTAATTTTCGAGTATGATTGAACAAAACTCTCTAAGCCTATTTGTGCCTGTGACACTGTTGTAAACTTTTTCTAATATGAGTATGAAGATTTTTGTATGTCCATCGTCCCGTCCGTCAATAACATATTTTAATTTAGGAAATTAAAACCTTTAATTCGAACATTTGTCAAAATTTTATCCGTAAATTTTAGACTGAAAATTTTATCTAAGAACATGCTCTTAGGTGATATGTTTATGACGCAAAAAACCGCGTAGAGCTCCTCCCAGCCGTTTTAGAGAAATGTATGTATTGCAGCGTCTCCTGGTAGCTCATAGCTGCAATCCTTATCAAAGCACCTGCTCTTAGGTGATATCTATGTAACACAAAAAACCACGTCAAGATCGTCCCAGCCGTTTCGAAGATACATATCTATTGCAGCGCCCCTTGGTGGCCCATAACTGCATAACTTATTTGATTATCTATACGCAAATAATATTCATTTAAGGCAAAAAACCGAATCAAAATTAGTCTAGTCGTTTCGAAGATACACATTTACTGCAGCGCCCCCTGGTGCTTAATAACCAAAAACCCTATTTATAAACCTGTTTTGGATTGTTATCTATTTAAATACAAAATTTCATATAAATCATTATAGCCATTTCCGAGATAGCCTATAAAAAAGTAAAGGAATTGATTTTTAAATGCACCCTGTTTGACAAATATGAACAGCTTGTATGGGAAAGTGAAGTTCTTTTTACTATATTGTTGTTTTTCCTTGCAATTCCTTCACATTTTCTCACCTTTTAAACCTTCCTTGGACTTCCAGAAATATGTCAAAACCAAAGTTAGCCAAACCGATCCAGCCATTTTTGAGTTTTAGCGAGACACGTAAAAAGCTTCATTTCATTTTTATATATAACATAATATAATTTTAATTTCATGCATGTTCTCTATCGCTTCTGATGGTTTCCAATATCTTTTGGTTCACTGACCGACCAACTTATCCTCAAAATACTGTTGGCTGTCTATGAAACTTGGCCATGATTATTAATGAGATTAATTTTTCAAGAGCTATAATAATCAGGAACAAGTTCAGATTTCCAGCTTATTTTCTATGTGCAAACGGTAATACGAAACCATTTAACATTTTTACTCGACAGAAATTTATTTATTATTTAAGGCTAAACAATATTGCTGGTTTCTATACATGTCGTGATAGCCCAGAGCGCAACGAACCTGTCTAAAATTTATAAGGTCCCATAGGGTCATGGTTCGAATCCGGGCGTGTACCAATGAGTTTTTCTGACTTAAGTACACAATATCACTGACACCGTGCTTCGGAGGGCACGTTAAGCAGTCGGTCCCGGACGCTGTCAATAGATGGCGGTCGTTACAGTTCCCAACCCGCAGTGGAGCAGCGTGGTGGACTTAAGCTCCAAGCCCCCCTTCTCACCCTGGGGGAGGCCTAAGCCCCTGCAGTGGGGTAAAAATGGGCTGATGATGATACATTTATTCGTCCAGTAATAAGAAACTACCCGTTAATATATTTATTTTACCATCTTGATAAAGAAAATGTATCATAGAATTGTTGTTAAACATATAAAAATATGTTCTTTGTAACACAAAATGGTTCTAATTTTGGTTTTTATATAATTTTCGATTTAATTATGTTTATGCTAGCAAGTTTCTTTGAATATCAAAATGAGAACTGTTTCAATTTTATAAATTTAACTACCGTTCTACACATTTAACTTATCAGTATGGTAACATAAATATAACAAAGTGTAGTTTTTTACTTCTGGTCAAATAGATTTTGTATGAAAATCAGCTCTATCTTTTAACCTTAATATAAGTATAGAATAATACGAAGACGGTTATGTGAAAGCAAAATTCTGAGAATGAATATGAAAACAACACCATACATGTGAAATTTCTTTTCCTACTTCCTACTTTTGGCATGAAATTATTAAACTTTCAGTACATCCATGTTAGCGTGAAATATTTTAATTCTAAACATAAATATTTATAACTTTGCAAAAGTGAATAATGGGTGACTGAGATACATAAAATATGCAAATATGATGAGGTAGGTACAATGACAAGAGGAAAAAGACGATTTTTCTTTAATGTCTTTTGCTATTAAAATAAGATCACTTGGCGGTCCCATAATGTATAGTCATTCAATTATTGGCCATATCGCAAAGATATAAGATTCGTTTTATTTGTTCAATTGAAATATCACAAAGCATTGTGTTAATAAATATTAGGCTAATATTGCTTCTTTATTATTATTATTTTTTAAACCCTTCTTTGCTTGAATCTGTTCATGTAAAAAAAAAGCTTATTATGCGTACTCTGTATTTAACATTCGTCAGCATAAATAATGGGTCTATCTTCAGCTTGATATTTCTTTATTTGCCTTAGGTATGTAATCCGTTTTACGTTCTTTTGAATATAAAAGCTGTTTCTTACAGGTCTCCTCGTCTCTTGATTCTCCTCGGTCTCTCTTTGAAATCAATACCCTCTATTAGTTTATTATTTAATTATTACAGTATATGCAAATATTTAAATCATAAATGAAAATGATAAACTAAATTCCTCACAACATTACCTTATCAATTACTTCCTTATCAACATTATCTAAATACAAGAGATATTGCTTTTTTGGTTTACCTTTTGGTGGGGTATTCTTCTTCTTAATTATGACTTTTTCTGTTTATATCAATTTCGCCAGGTGGAGTATTAAACATGGTTGATGTAGATGTTAAATCATGTTTATTGTTGCGTAGCCAAAGGGTATCAACAGGATTTACCTATTACTAAGGCTCCGCTGTCCATCCGTCCGTCCGTCGGTCCATCTGTAACAGGGTTGTATGGTCAGATCGGTAATAGGAAGAGACTTAAAATTTTCACAGAGAATGTACTATGGGCATGTACATGAAATGTGTTTTTTCGACGTTTATGGTGATTGGTAGTTGTGAGATTATTGCTTATACTTAAAATTTTCATGAAGTATGTACTACTATGTTCTCACAAAGTAATAAATTCATTCTTGTGACGTATTTCAAGGTTATGTTACATAACTACGAAATAAAGATATTTGATTTAATTTATGGCCGCTATAAGAACAAATAATAAAAATAAAATATAGTTAAAAACTAACATAGTACTCCGTACTAGCACTAGCAACGTGTTTTTTAGCGTTTTCGGTGATTGGTTGTGGAAACGACATAATGTAATATGTAATAGATTGAATGACTGACAATTTAACTGCAGGTGGTTGAAAAACCCTTTAGTGAAATACTGTCTGTGGTTTTGTTGTATTTATTATTTCTCTTTCTAGAGTGACATGTCTAATGCCAAACTGGAGCTGTACCGATCTTTAGCCGCATGCGGTAACAACATTCAGTTAGAAGGATGTGGACATGCCACTTACTCGGCACTGGTATGTGCGATACTACGACAATTACTGCAACGTTTACCTCTCGGATGTTACATTGCTCGTCGCGCTGGAGGATTTTGGAGTGACAGGTAATTTACATTTCAGTTAATAATGTTACATGCAGTTAAGCAGTCGGTCTCGGTTGCTGTCAATAGATGGCAGTCGTTACAATCCACCCACCCGCATTGGAGCGTGATACATTTAAGCTCCAAGTCCCCCCTCACGCTGGGGGAGGCCTAAGCCCCAGTAGTGGGGTATAATACGCTGATGTATTTGTATATCAGCCCATTTGCATCAGTACTTGCTTCGGCAGTAAGTACATATACTTTAAAAAAAATAGGTGATGGAATGGAAGGTAGTGTTACATGGTGGTTCTTTTGATATTCTTTTTTTTCTATTTCCTATTACTACAAAACATATGTTTTAGGGCATGACATACGTTTCTGTATAAATATGGAAATAAAGCTAAAAATAAATTCAATAAAAAAATAATGTAAGTGTTTACCTTTTAAAGGCCCCCAGTTGGCGCCACTGAAATATGAGCTATACCACCAGAGCATTGTTTGATTTACCTTATAATATTTTGTGATGTATGTTTATAGGGTTAAATTTACAATTTTTATATATAATAATAACGTATACATCACAACAATATCTTGGCCCCAAATTAAGCATTAGCTTGTGTTTTGGGTACCAAGCGAAGACACATACGTACATATAACAACCAAGACTCGGCACCAGTCGATATTCATCATATAAATACTGACTCGACCTGGGATTCGAACCTGGGACCTCAAGCTTCTTAGGCAGGGTCGCTACCCACTAGGCTAAACGGTATATATATGCATATATTATAAAGAATATTTAAGTACGTATATCAGTTGTCTAGTAACCCATAACACAAGCATAATACTTGCTTACTTTGGGACTAGATGGCACTGTGTGGGATGTCCCATGTATTATTAAAATATATATATATATATATATATATATATATATATATATATATATATATATATATATATGCACTCAAATATATATCCACGACAACGGCTAACTTCATACACCAGTGTTTCGCCATTGCTTGCGGCGGCGGCTAACTCACGTAGAGTTAGCCGCCGCCGCGCTACCGAATAGAATGCACTTGTAATACTCGTAGTAGTTCTAGATTGCGCTTTAGGTATTTGCACTATGTTAGTGTAAATTAATGAAATAGTTGTTTTAAGTCAAAAGTGCTTAATCATACATTGAATACATTTAACCCACCAAACTGTATAAACTTAAAATCGTTTACACGCGGATGCGTTCGTGTGCACTCGATCTCGTTGCAACAGGTTGCGGCCATTTGCGTCATGGCTTTTAAGCGTTTTTTGCCCGCCCGTGCCGCTATCAAAACAGCGGTGGCTTGATTGGTATCCAATGAGTATTATGTTGTGATTCGAGCCAATAAAAAATCAGTTGGAGAACACAAACGTTAATTCAACCCCAAGTCCATAAAATTGCCTTTGTAATTGTGGACAGTGAGTATACAAGTCCTGATATAAATTATTCAAAAAAGAAGAGAAGGATTACAATGTATTACAAAAACGCATTGTTCATACGATACACTTAGTTGAAATCTTAAAATTTTCTTTTTTAGATTATAAGGTAAAATACAGGTAAATATTTAAGTTTTTTCTATAAAGTTTTAAAACATCCTGATTAGGTGGGTCCAGTACAAATGTGTAGTCCACACAGGCTAAATAAACGGCGGGCGAAAAGCTAGTAGTTAATATTTTTAACAAATACACACTAATTATAATGAAGCCAATCATAAGAAGTTCACTTATATAGTGTGATCTTGTGCAAACATTTTTTTTAATCACAGATTATTCTCAAACACCTTTAACAATATTTGTGATTGTGAACTCAATAATATGGGAATTTGATAAAAAGTACCATATACGCACTTTTCGTAACTAAATATATGAAATAAAATACTAAAGGAGCGTGGTAGACTTACCTACTTACCAATCCATACCCACAACTAGACTTCGGGTTCAATTCAGCACAAATTTTGTTGTAATTGTTTGCGGACGACGCGTCGGTTCACGTACTTTATGGTTTTAAACGAAATTGGTAAACAAGGATGAAACGACCAATATAATGGATAACTCGTATAATAGTGAATCTTCAATCTCTACTTGTGCCTCCAGTATGAAGCTCGTTCGGGGTGGTTGACCTGCATTCGATGAACATGTTTCGACAAATATATACGTTGAGAATTATTAATATTTCGCAGTATGACGAAAATAGCCAGCAGACAATGGGCTGCGGAAGTCTCGGCAATTTTACATCGTCTCGTCCAACTGCAAATCGTGACGAACAACGGTAGCCGCAGCGAACGGATTATGCTGGCACTACAGGCCGTCTCGTTGGCCGAAGTGTCGAACGATCGACGACTGTTGGCTGACTGCTACGCCACCGCAGCACTGGTCTTTAAAGATCATGTACCCAAGATTGGACATTGGCTTTGTAGGTGGGTATTAATAAGTAACGAATGTAGTTCATTGTCCCACTGATGTTTTATGCGATATTCTCAGGAAGGCAGAGAGATTCATTCTACCGACGGCTGTACATACTTGCCGAACGTAGGCGAGAGTCAGAGACCGCACTATATGAATAAAAGAGAAGGGAGAAAATGCCTTCTCTTTTAAACCAATAGCGCTGTCTCTGGCTCTCGCCTCCGCTCGGCGAGTGTGTACAGCTAGTGTAACATTCTTCATTCTAATTGTTGTTTATACCGGCTGGACTGTCTGTTTTGTACCGGCCGTTGATAGATGTAGTATAGTTTTATTTGTGTTCGACTGTACATATTAAAAAAAAAATTAAAGAGCACCCTAGAAAAACTTTTTTTGACCAAATTGACGCCTTTTCAGAGTCAAAATTTTAAGCACCCAGTACGGGCAAGCCTGCGTGGAAGGATTGCTGGTCGATGAAGTGAACCTATAAAATCGTATTGTCTGTCTGTCTGTATGTGTAGACTAATCTAAAACGGCTGCACCGATTTTAATGGAACTTTGTACACGACACACGAAAGGAAGTTGTCAGGAGTGACATAGGCTACTTTTTGTTTGTCTGTTTGATCGGGCTAGTCTCCGAAACGAGTGAACGATTCATTGTTTTAATTCCGAAAATATTTAGAGTTTCTGCGGAAACTTTCCAAGAAAACCAAACGAACGAAGTCGCGGGAACGAAGTGTTTTTTGTTCAACTTAAAATGGTTTTGAGATCATATAAGACTTGATTTAAACCAAGATTAAAATTAGATCTTACAATACAAGTACTTACAAACCGTCAACAGTAAATCATTTTAATTTTCTTCTTCAGATACTACTTACGCTTAGCTCGAGGCGCTAGTATGGACTCATGCCATACGCCACCAGTTCGTCTCCGTTGGCTGTTTACTCCTCGTGGTCATAAGTTTATAACCACTCGCCGTTGGAGTTATGACCCTAATCATGCGCCCGCCTCGCTTTTCTCACGGCTGCCTGATCCTACAGATCCAATTGCGTATTCCATGCGGGTGAGTTGCATAGTTTAAATCTAATCGTTTTTATACTGTAATCTATGTAATAATTCATATTTATATTATAGATAAACTATATTGAATGTTTGTAAATCAGGTTCATGAATATGTTTTTTATAATTTTATCTCAAAACATGCGTCAAACATCAGATCAAATGTCAGATTGTGTTTTATCCTTGACTACCTTCAGGCAAAGAAAAAGCCATTCAACCTACCCATTATGAAAAATTCGGAAAAATATTAAAAAATAAATAATAGAAATAAATAATAAATTACTTGCCGCAATGCAAAAATATTGAAATTAGTTTCCCAAAATAGTTTAATTTATCACAAAAAATATTTAAAAAAATAGCTTTACATACCGAATTATAGAATGGGATACCTCCATATCATGAAAAATCTATTTAACGCCACACAGGCCGCTCTCTACCTAAATTCGAAAATAAAATTAAAGCATTATTAGTTTCAATTCTTTTATTTATATGGTTGTACTGTGCGCATCTATTTGTGTGTTCATGTTTGTATATACTTATATGTGAATACTCATGTTGGATGACCATTTGCCGTTATTTTGACTGACGGTGGAACAAACAATATTAATTGAGGAAACTATAGGCCTAGTTATATAAGTATAAATTTTGTACTTGTAATTACTTTTCTGGCCGACACCCACCGAGAAAAATACGATGAATCATGCCTAGTTTTCTTGTTTGTTTTTTATCCTGCTATGTTATGCAGCAATTGAAACACTGAGCTACTCATTTTAGTTTAGGTATACTCTGGTCTTTGGGGAATTTTAGAAGAGATATCAGTGATGTTTTGCTCATTTTCCTTGTTCAACGATCATCAGATCGGATATGCTATTTCTTCATACCAGGTGGACAGAGAACTGAACGCTGCCTGTTTCGTCCAGGTACCCACCTGACAGTGACATGTGGTAACTTGAAAGAAAAAGAGAAAAAGGGAAGCCGGCCGCGATAATCTAGGCGATAATTATAAAATAACTAGAACTTACTACATTTTACGTAAAATAATCCGTACGGAACTCTCTGGACGAATCGCACTTGGCCGGTTTTTTATCGATATAACAGTGGAAGAAAAAAATTATAGACCTTTTACATTTATACGTTCATGTACAGGCTCTTGATAAATTTATTTTTTACAACAGGCTTATCACTTGGAATTGCTGCAAAAGAGTCTACAGATGCTACTATGCGCCAAGGATCACTGCAATACCAGCAATGTTCTTTCTCTCATTAAGCTGATCACAGATAATGTATCTACTGATGCTTTGCACTACACAGGTTAGTGTGAGAATAGCACTTTTTTATCAGGCTTTCAAACCTGCCTAGGCCCTGTCGTTGTTTGTCTGTTCGTCTATCTATCTGTCAAGACCGCTTTCTCAGAAACGCGTGCAAGTGTCAAGTTGAAATTAATATCAAATACTTAAGTCGCTGTAAAAACATCAAGCTTTGAAGTCAACGCTATCAGTCGAAAAATGCGGTCATTTATCAAAACCTGTAGGGTACTTCCCATTGACCTAGGAACGTGAAATTTGACAAGCAGCAAGATTTTACAGCTCAAGTAAAGGAATAAATCCTATTGGTATATAGATCCTATAGTAATTTATTTGTGTATAAATGGCTCTATTTTTAAATTGGTTTCACTTAATAGTTTGATTATTTTTTTTGAGAGTGACATTATTTTTATAAATACGCAAAGGCAATGGCTGACCTTATAATTCCACCCTGTGACGTCACGCTATAAGAATTTTCAAAATGATATATAACTACGTAAATATCAATCTAAAACAAAAAAATTCAGTTAATTTCTTAAAATTACCTATTATTTCGAAAATAATAATAACGGACTTTAGTTCAGTAATTTGGGAATAATCAATTGTAGGTCAACGACAAGTACCCTATTGGTATTGATTTACTTGCAAGTGTCAAATTATTTTTTGATTGCGTTGATTTAGAAACTTGATTTTACCGTACCAACCGTACTTTTTTACTTGACCATAGACCTAAATAGTTAATATTAGTTTCAATTTGATATCTCTATGCGTTCCTGAAAAAAAAAGGGTCCTAACAGACAGACGGACAATGAAATGATCCTATAAGGGTTCCTTTTTCCTCTTGAGTTACGGACACCTAAAAAAATTGAAACAATTAATTTTTAGGTTGTTGGGATCCCGTGATGGAATGGTGGGCGAACGTGGTAGGTGTTGCCGCCACATGGCTGTTAGCTGACCATGCTTCAGCACAGAAACTTGGAGATCAGTTATATGCGTTGCCCGAACACCTTGCTAATGCTGAAGACCCTTTGCCTGGGTAAGAAGACCGCTTTAAATATTTTGTCAAGACTATTTATCGAAATTCTTAAACAATATTTGAAATTTTTTGTCTATTGGATGGTTTTTGTTGAATTTTGTAAGTGAAATAGCACATTGTACCTAAATGGTTTTAGATTTGATTCCTATGCCGCACAACATAAAAAAATATGTAAATATCTTGATATGTTTAAGAATGTCATTGCGCTGGTATCCATAATACAATTTACGTAAGTAAATAATATAATACAGCTTACAATCATAACATAATGTGCGGGTCACGAAGCATATCTTTCTCTTATTACTTGTTTAATTAATTGTAGGCTTAAAAGACATAATTTTTGGCAAATTTTGTACATTTTTTGAGCTTTGTCATAAAATAAGAATAATACAATAATTTTGATTGCCATATCAAAAACTATAAAAATAAAATATATATATCGTTAAGTATTTTTTAGGGCAAACTCACTAGTTTAGGACTACCAAGCTGCATAAGCGGCGGATGTGCCAAAAATATTAATAATAATTAGCTATTAAAATCTTAGTGATAAAAGCTCCATTAATGACATGGACCTAGAGTCTATGGTTCGTTAAAGTTATTTAAAAGGTATTAGACGTGAGCTCAGGTTGACTGGTTAATGGATGTGTAACCTACTGATGATCCATGATAAACCTGGCATTTGAGGACTACTTTTGAATCTATCACAAACAATTTATTATCTCTGACGACTTTGATTTCATATTTTAAACTGCCTTCTATTGTTTAATATGAATACGTTTTGATTTTATTACTAGTGTATATTGTAGTTGTCAGTTAAATTAAGCAATTAATATTAGTTATGTCTGAATAAACAATTTAAAATAAAAAAGTATTGAAGTTCAGTTCTTGAAAATCTTGCCGGCTTTTCTCTTTACAGCTGTTGTCACTCGCCTGGATAACATGAAAAACTGAAATAGTCAAAGAATTTCAAACCTGAAAAAGTCATGGCATTCTGATGAATAATATGCAAAATCTCAATTAAAATAATATAATTGTAATAGATTTGTGAAAATGTAACATATGGTGCAGTATTGAAAACATTTAGTAATCAATTTATGAATCATATTGTAGTAGTTTCCATTCCATTCCATCAGCCCTTTTTATACCCCACTGCAGGGGCTTAGGCCTTGTAGTAGTTTATTTTGCATCAAATACAAGAACTGCTTCATTGATTACTGATATGCATTTAATTTATAGTAATTCTTAGGGTACGTAGTTTGTTGCGGAATGGTTATAGTTTACTTTAAATCTGTCCGTCTGTATGTTACACAGCCATTTTACTTGCATACTGTTAGTTAAATTGGTCATTGTATATATATTGATAGTTAGAGGGTATATCTGTCCACAAATTATCTCAGAGATGATGTTGCGGAAACATAAGTATGTGGACCATACTGAAACTTTCTGGATTCCTATAAATAAGACCTGATATTTTACTTATGATACATTTATTGTTTTTCAAAGTATATACTTCCATAATTGACATATTTTTGCATTCGGTGGAACCATTGTAAAATGCAGTTGGAACAATTTCTTTAGGGACTTCTTATTGAGCTTCATGAAATGCACTCGCCGCCGATTCAGGGCTCGTAAAACGTATGCCTCTAAGTTTATCCTAAATTTTCGAGAACAAAAAGAAGTTGCATGGTATAGTATTGTATGGCGAATGCGTCATCAGTTTTACATTTGAACCCTTCAAATACGCTTCTGTTACCTTAGCGGTATGTGAGGACGCATTATCATGATGAAGGACGACTTTGCTTTGCTTTTATATATTTTAATTTTGAAAGTTTCATCAATATCGATTCAGTGGTTTTTGAGTTGTTTGCGCACAAACCAACGAACATATACAAACTGACAAGGGATTTAAGTAAAATATTTGTAAATTCAAAGATATCTAAATAAGTTGAACACAATTATTTTTCAAATTTTCCAATTTTCCGGCTATGCGTAGAATGTGCATAATATGTAGACATTTTTTTTTAAATTATAATTAATATGTTTTATGTCTTTTGTTTCTATTAAATAAATATAGCTTGAAATTAAAGGTACTTAACAATTTTAAATTTATTACTTCAGTTATGACTTTGCGGGGACGCTTTTCCCGAACTTTTTCTAAAACTCTAGGCAAGCAAGTGTTGACATATTAATCTGCAGTTACTGTTTTTTGGTATTCCAGTGACAATTGTGTAATGTCCTGATTTACCGAAAAAAGAACCAACGATTTTCTTGCCAACGGTTCGACTTTTCTTAACTTTCGTTGGCAAATCTCCAAAAGGAAAGACCCATTCTGCCGATTGACTTTTTCTTTCCGGTTCAATTCAATTCAATTTCTTGGGTTAATGGCGTTTCCTTATAGATTTCGCCAATGTCAAGTGTATATGATACTCTGCTTTATAAAGCGGGCTTCGTGAATGAACAAGGTACTCTCTTTCCAGTTCAAAGCAGTACACCCTGGTTTCGTCACCTGTCACGATATTTTAGACAGCCAATGATTGCCCTCTATTAAACTTGGCTATCATTTTGCGACACCACTCTACACGCGTCGTTTCTGGTCTTCTGTCAAATTATGTGGTATCCATCAAGTGTAAAGCTTCAGTACCTTCAAATGCACATGTAAAATCTTTTACACTTGATTCATTCTAATGCCTAATACAGTATGAATTTGCTGACACGTTATTTGTTTACCAGTCTCTACTAATTGACGTGCGGTATCAATATTACATTCGGTAACCGCAGTCGCTGGTCGACCTTCACTTCTACCATCTTAGAGACAATTACGTCCACGTCTAAAATCACTGAACCACGTATACACAGAGCTACGAGATGCAGCTTTAGTACCGAATGCCGATTGAAGTCTCTGGCAACTCTCTAACTGACTTAGCCGCAGCGAAAATCATAAAAAATCATAGCGCGAAAATTTTGTCTATTTAAGTTCATTGTGATTCCGACACACAATTTTCAAACCGACGCCACAATCAAGAACCAAATGACTATCTTGCAATTTAAAAAGTAACGTGTTACCAGAGAGTTCCATTTTAAAATTTCATAAATGGCTTTCTGTTTTTTCTGTTGTATGTGGCCAGTTCCAGAAACTTTAAATATGCCCTACGTACCTATAGGCTGAATTTATTTTTGCATATCTCTATGAAAAAACTGTTAATGGAACAAGTATCAACTTGAGATCTCACACTAATAATGTCTTAAACTAAATGTTTTAAACACGTATTATTATGTATATTAAAAGAGTTAAAATTTAAATTAAAAAAAAAACTATAACGCGCTTATCAACTTGAAACATCGGAAAATATTTTACTAAAATTTTTGTTTCAAGAGCTTAATACACCTCTATGTAGCGGTTACAAATATCTACATGTGTGCTGAATATCAGCACTGCAGTTCTAATAGTGTCTTCAGTAAAATGGTTGTGACACACAAGCAGATGAACACAAAGAATATACCTGAAAAAATATGAATTTTCGACTCGAAACCTGGATGTGTAATGGAATTTCATTTATGAAAACAACTGGCAATTCTACCTTGTATTTTAAATTTAAGTTTTCTCATCAATTTTTCGTGGGTACTGCGTCAATCACCTTTTTTTTTAAAATTGTTATACTAACCCTCGCACGTGTACCACGCGGTAACTTGCTACTGCTACTTATACCTATTGCACTATGGAGACGACGCGTATTAAATATAAATAAGAATTTCAGAAACGATGTTCTTGAATGTAGTAGTCCTCAGATCTAAGATCAAACAAAAAAAAATGTTCTTGATGAGCCAAGTCTGTATGTATGAAACGCTCTATGTCCGGCGATGTATGCCCCGCAGGCTCGTTCCAAACTCTATTTTTTATTACCAATGACATTTTAAAAATGTCAACAAATTTATTTTGCACCTCTTAATGAAGTAACAAAGTAAATTTTTCTACATATCAAGTTTAAATTTTTTGAATTCTCTCGGTATACTTTAACAACAAATTGTCTTACTAATTTAAATTTCAATATTTTTTTAGAACAGGGATTTTATATAATGCGATATTGACATGCCGTTCGATTAGAAATACCAGTCCCACACGAGTGTTTAGTAAACAAGTATGGTTTATAGCTAGTGTAATAATAATCTATTGTCTCTGTTAGCATAAACATGGCCGTTGAATAAATGCTATTGTTTTGTCATTTGTAGGGCGTTGCACATGGCGTATAAAAGCAGACGTGGTTTGATGAGCCTCGCGCAGTGTCAAGATGAACACGCTCTCGAGAGAACCTCCGAGACCATACTCAAGGTTGGCTATTTTATTTTATATTTATATTCATATTCTCACATTATTGGATGACCCAATGGATAGACGTCGCTTTCTACTTGAAAGATTTTAGCTCGCAGCCATTGTGCACTGATTAGAGATACATCCGATACCGGTATGCCGGCGATATTTCGTTGTTTCCGACTTGTCGGTATCGGCGATATTATCCATACGTTTCGAATTTGGCGGTTCTGTGTAAATACGCGTTCATGAACAGTGACAAGTATAAACTTGTTCTGGCGTATCCAAAAGGCTGTTTAGTACAGCAGGTATCAAACAGACTTGTGAAGTAGCCTTTCCCTTTCGCCGTGTAACTTGAGAACGTTGTTTTCTAAATAAAAATCTTGTTAATAAGAATTGTTAATTTTTAATACTTATGTGTTTGTAATTGTAAAATATTGAATACATTTTATTAAACATTTCGGTACCTGTCATAGTCAGTCCATTTAAATTTATCTTTGGCACCGGTATCGCCAATATATGTCCTAATTTAATTCTTAGCACTGATCATTTTCGCGACTTATATTCATAATAACCAATTACTCTAGAAGGATTAGTTATCAAAGTTTATCTTCGCTAAGATACGTGATTGATGTGGCTAATATATGCAAGATATCGTAAAAATAATATTTCTTAGATTTTTTGCATGTGTAACCATATTCTTATAGTACTGGAACTATAGCCGCTTAGCTTAGTGGGCAGCGACCCTGCCTACGAAGCTGCAGGTCCCGGGTTCGAATCCCAGGTCGGGTCAGTATTTATAAGATGAAAATTAATACTGGTACCGGGTCTTGGTTGTTATATGTATGTGGTGTCTTCGCTTGGTACCCAAAATACAAGCTGATTCTTAGTTTGGGACCTAGACGTTGTTGTGATTGTGTGTGTTATTATTATTATTATTATTATAGCAAATAGTGTATAAAATAATTAACAATAATATAATTATACAATAGTTTTTATGTTTTTTAAACTTAAATTTCTTCGTACACAGAGGCTATGATTGTTATCATATTATATTTATTGAATATACTGTGTCTGTTCTCATTTTTTATTATTTAGTGTAATATTAAGTTAGGGATGTGGCTCCCACTATCTATTTATAGTTTTAATTATAATAAATCATCTTTCAGGTGTGCGATAAAGCGGGAAGCAGGTTAGCAGATTCTCTGGCATACTATTGCTGTAGAAAACCAACACAGCTCACCTTGGTGAGTATAAATTTACAATATGTTTGCTTTTGTATTTGTGTAGTGCTAAGGAGTTGTAGTTATTATAGTATAACATATTTTACGCTCTCGTTATGGTGATGGGTTGTGTCGGTAAGAGCTTCTGTTTTGTGGCTCACCAAACAGCGCCACACTCAGTGAGATCAGCTATCAAAAATTATTGTCAAATAATTTTTTTTTGCTAGGCGCGGGACTAGTTTTTAGTGCTTTTTTATTTAAGCAATAGTTCTGAGGTCGACAAAAAATGTTCAACATTATTTAATTGACGATATTTGATATTTCCTGAGCTTAGTTCACGTTAGTACAGCTTGCTGTCGAATCGTATAAGCAAAGTGAACTATTTAAGGTACTTCACTAAGCCTTTTCCTTCCCGTACTTGCTACTGATCGATGCGGTGCTGAAGTATTACCGATGCGCATGTCCTATTGCATGGGTCCGCCATATTTCTCGCCGCAATGTTTTTATGAAATCAAGTTACTGCGACGTTTCTGTGTTTAAATTCAAAGCCGCACAGATCGGTGGCAAGAAGTGTACGACCTTGGAAGATAGTTTGATTTTATTTATTTATTTCTATTTTTATAACAGTATATATCTAGGGTAGCGCAAAAGAAGAAAGAAGATTAAAAACTGGCTATGGCGGGAGTGCATTGCAGTTGCATTGCACTAATTTTTAATTTGTGCAATATTACTACAACGCAACTTTCGCTATAGTACTTTGCTACGTTTGGAGGGTGCAAGCGAAACTGTTATATATTTTTCAATGGTATGTGTTAATTTAATTTATTTTTGTTATGTTAAAAAGAGTTGAATTTTATCAGTTTTCAGATTATGATTGGTTACAGTTTTATTTATAACGTATGGATTAATTTTATGGAAACAACTTTATAATTTAAAAATAAAACCTTTGTATCATAAATTCAAAGATAACTACTCACGCTTAGCTACTTATGTATAGCTACTTACGCAATTTTTGCATAATGATTGTTTTAACATAATATTGAAATAAGACAGTTCAAGTGTTGAAATTACTAATTACATTCAGTTACATACAAACAAGATTTTATCTATGACCTAAAAATAAAATACTTATAAAGATAAATGGATTTATTAGGAAAAAACAAAACAAAATGTACTCATCCACACAAACCCAAATTACTATGGGTTTTAATGGATACTTACATTTTATATGGAACAGTGTTTAAAACTAATCGGGAATGTTCTTGATGCTGAAGAATGTGTCATGATATGATTCCATACATCCTGCATTTTCTATAGACTGTAGGATTGTGTTAGAATTTTTTATTTAATTTTGGATAGATTCATAGATGTATTCTTTGGCTACAGACCCCATCTAACACAGTGACGTTTTAATGCTGTTCTATCTTATCCGGTTCAACTAAAATAGTAGCAGAGCTCCTGTGAAAGCAGTGAGCAGTGTGAAACAAGCCACAATAGCTGACGATTATATTTCTCCCAGTTCTTTACTTGTTTCACTTCGGTTCGATCGTAGGAAAGTGACGTCTCGATAGCGTTGTACCGCGTCACATCAACACATCTAGAAGTAGAAGTAGAAATTAATTAATTAAGAGTTTTAGTAACTGAACTCCTAAACTGATGTAACGAATTTTGAGTCAGCGCCAAAAAAGTGGGGTGCAGTGGAGCGAGGGATATACGACTTTATCTGAGCAAGCACGCTTAAAGCGTTGTATTCCGATCCGTCATAAAGTTTGAGACGAACTGTAACTAATTTTGAGTCGGCACCAGAAAAAGTTCATTTTTCGCTTTTCAGTTTCTTTTTTCGTCGGTTAAGTTTACATTGTTTCGTGTCCACTTCACGATAATACACCACTTCTCAACAGCTGTTACAAGTGCTATGCTGCGACTGGTTGCTGGAAGTACGCGCGGGTGTGTGGGAGCGTAATGCGGGCACTCAATCGAAGCCGGCGAGCCCGCGTCACCTCCGGGCTTTCGAAAGCGACTTGCACTCGTTGAGGCGCTTATCACAGAGTCTTCCGGTAATTTATCATTATTTTATACAGTACAGGGCAACCTTTGTGATCTCTAAGTCCATCAATATTTTTTAAAGTAGTGGACAGGGAGGCGTGCCCACGAGTGCTTGTGAAAATTTCTAAGTAACACTGCTAGAAAGTCTTTCACTTGAACTGTACCAGCACGAAATTCCCCTGTTAACTTTATTAGTTAAATGTAAGTCTTAAGTTTGTCCAGAATGGTACCTACATTTATACTGAAAGTGTGTCGATCCTAGATACATATATGTGCATTTGATTTCATCACCTGAATCATCATCATCATCTATAATAATAATAATTAGGGTAAGAAGTGTCCCAGGCTAGGAGGAGACCAACAGGGGGTTCTGCATTTTTCACATTATGGGAAAGTGGATGGGTTTTGAAATACATAAGAAAATGCACCAATGTTAAATAAAAATGCTGCAATTCTTATAAGATCGCTTATTTCGTAATAATTATTTTTACCAGTTATCGTAAATAAATGTACTATTTAAAAAGTTATTGGGTCCAAAATTTATATGAGAAGAAAAGTTATCACATAAAAGTTTCTAAAATAGGATTTTTGTAAGGTAAATTTATGTGTTTATAATTCAAAACAATTGTATAGATATAGATTTTATTGGACAGACCCAGTGAAACTCTTTGTTTGTATACACGCTGTATTTGTATTTTTATTAGAAATAATTTAAAATTCTGTTTTTAAACTCTCTGCAATTACATATAACCACCAGTACATTTTATGGATCAAAAATGTATAATTTATATTCAGTGGGTGACGGCTCGTGTGTTCCTGCATTCGGCGGTATGTCGCATGATGGCGGGCGCGGCACCAAGACGTACGCAGCAACTGCTCGACGGCAGTCTACGGCCGAGGCTCAACCGTTCCTCCATCATATGCGGAAAAGGTGATTTACTCTTGGATATTGTTGCCTCACTTCTCGACCTAATATTTAATCTAACATGACAAATACAAATATGATCCTCAAAGTAACGCGCGACGAAATTATGTTTGACACATTCATTTTGTCCTTCTTAAACATATTTATTTGGTTCAAGAACTGTACTCCTATATCACTAAAACACACAAAACTACCCACACGTGAGATTTTTTAAATCTACTAAATATTATTTTATTTTTATTATTTTCTTACCAAAATAGTTTATTTTCCTGTAAGTATTTGTGTGTGTTTTTTGTGTTTACTGTAATTTTATTTGACAGAACGAGCTTCAGAAGGCTGCGGCGGGGAAGGTGAACGGGCCGTAGCCTTGTATATGGCGTGCCGTCATTTGCCTGTTGCTGTCCTGGCCACTCCAGGCGAGCGGGCTGGCATGTTGGCCCAAGCAGCGTCAATGTTACAGCGAATTGGCCACCGCAGCAGATTATTACACTGTTATCATCTTATGAAGTCTATTGGGTCTTTGCCATCTGCACCGTAACTAAGGACATTTCGATTTTGCACAATTAATTTGTATATTTAAAGAAAGATCTATTGTAAGCCAGACAATAAAATATTTATGTTTTATACCAAAGCTTATGTCATTAATTACTGTCTTATTCATACCTTAAGGTCTCGCTAGTCATTTAAACTCCCATACAATCGTAATATAGTAAAAAATTACTCTACAAATATTCGTTCTAGGGTTAAAATAATGATCATCTTTTATCGTGATCATAATACGCGTTACATTAAACTTTTAAAGAAATCAGTTTTATCTAAAATTATTGGTATCAAAAACTAGTAATTTTTATGAGTATTTGATGCATTATAATTTTTTGAATGTCTTCAATGGTCATGATTCAAACTCTACATTAATAGATAATAATTTAATGTTAAAAAATACTTTAGGAAGCCATTGTGAATACACAATCTTAGAAAAACTGAAGTTTGTCTATTTTTGCCACTGTGTCTCATGTTCGGAAATATTGTATCATATGGATGAACATCCGTTTGAGCGATGCTCGCGACGAAATTCTACGCTTTTCACCCAGCGAGGCTCTTAAAGTAGTCTTAATAAATATTTAGAATTGACATTCATAAGTAAATAAATGTATAACTGAGTTGCCAGTTACTCAATTGATAGTTTGATATATAAATAAAACTTGTTCAAAAACCATCAGCTTCACATTTTGTTAGGTACATTATTTTACAATCTTGTAGTACTAAAAATATAGAAATATAAGAAGATTTGCTTCTGTCCGCCACTTTTCGTCTGCGTGCTATACAACTATAGACCGAACGAAGAGTTGCTATTATTATGATAATAGTGAGGGTGCTAGTTAAATTACTCCTTCACTGTGAAACATTTCAAGTTTCTAAACCCAATAGTTCAGGCTGTGTGTTAGATACAAGCACCTTTTTCACCCTATTACAGATGAAATTTTAAGAATCAGTAAAACACGTTCAATATATTTTGTTAATGGCAGTATTTATCCGCGCTTTATTTATATTTTTACATACAAATTTTAACACTCCTTTTCAACCTCTGGGTGGTTGACTTTAAAAAAGCTCTTAGTGGGTGTCTATGTATGTTTATGAGCAATCCCTATGTAATATTTCAAGTTTCTAGACTTGTCGGTTTGATCTGTTGATGTACAAATTTAACACCCTTTTCATTATGTTAGAGATTGAATTTTAGAAATCAATAAAGTGTTTGATTATTTATTAATAAAGTAGGTATGTTAATCCATGTTAAAAGGGGTATCATTAATTGTGACCTAGATTTAAGGTATTGAAAAACTTCAGCATTAAAAGGAATTGTATGGAATAATATTTTTACTTTAATTTTTATTCTTATAATAATAATGGGGAACTGATGTGTAATTGTTTTCTTAAGTATACAGGATGTCCCAGAAATCAACGTTAAGCCGGAAACGGGCGATAGGCCAAGCGTGACAGTTATTAGAAACATATTTTTAAAAAATCTTTGTCATGTACTTTTCAAATTATAAGTACCAAAAAATAAATTGGAGAACTTGGAATTGAAATTGGATTCTTTCAAGTCCTTTGCCTACAAATATTAATGTTTCGTCAATCTCTTTCTGTAATGTATTCATGAATAACCCTTCTGTACATTACAGTTTAAAATTAAAACATAACTGCCTCAACTTCAAATAAAATGTTAGATTTTTGCCCAACATTAAATTCAAAAAAATAACATCATCCTACTTTAAAAGACTGTCCTAAAAAAAAAACTACACTATAATAGTGTTGTTTTTTTTTCAGTACATCTTTTGAAAGTACTTGCTAAAATAATGGCGCGTGTAGTCTGGATTCCAAAATGGTATGATACTTGTTAGTTTACTTCTTTGTTTAGGGAACAAAACTTTTTTTTTTTTTAGTGGAACCGGATTTCAGCCAATTATGTTCAATTATTTAAAATGTTGGTAATGCAGCCTGGGCATTTTTAAGACCACAATTTACAGGTACAAGTACACGCCATTTCGACAATGTGAGTGAAACATAGAAACGCCACCTTGTCCAAAGAGTACCGCGGGTTATCAAGTAATTTGTTAGTTTTAGGTGCGAGTTTGAAATAAATTCAGTCATTGGGTTTCTTCAGTTATGATTTAATTTAATTAGATAAGGAATTACAGCAAGTGTTCGAACTGTTTGCCTTCAGGTGCAATGCAAGCTCTTCATCTTAAAAGTGATCGCCTAATAAGACGGGCGTATCTTCTCGAGTTATGTTTAGCGGCTTCTGTAATTCTTTGGCGCAGCTTGTAAATCTTGAATGGGTTTAAAGTACACTTTTTCCTTTATCGTTCCCCAGTAAAAGAAATCTATTGGGTTAAATCGGGTGAACGGGCGGGCCACGTAATTGTACTACCACGCCCAATCCACCTATCAGGGTATTTTCGGTCGAGAAACTCTCGTACAGTGCGAGCATAATGCGCTGGGAAGTCATCTTGTTGGTACCACATACTGCCGTAAATGTTTAGTGGCACTTCTAATAAATCTGGTAATTGGTTCTGTTAGAAGTCCAAATAAACCTGGGCATTTAAGTTTTCCGGCAGCTCAATTGGACCAATAACTGTACCATTCAAAATTCTAGTCCACATGTTAACCTTAAACCGGTACTGCGATCTGTCTTCCCGCATCCAAGATGGATTTTTCACGTGCCATTTGTGCAAATTGTGGAGGTTCGTATATCTGTCTGTAAACATATTAAAAAGAAATTAAATTATGCCCTTTTTGCATTTATTCAAGAAAACAGAAATTTAAGAAACAAAAAAATTTGAAATTTCATAATGTTTAAATTAAAATTATCAACTATAATCTGGTTTTCACATCTATTGACACTCGGAGCAACAATTACATAAATGCATGTTTATGGTTCCATTATACACCGAAAGTGATGCAACACGATGGGGATAGATGTGAAAACCAGATGTTGATAATTTTAATTTAAACATTATGAAATTTCAAATTTAACACAAAAAGTTTTTTTTTAATGGCGATTGTACTAAATAAGTACATTTGTGCCAGCGTCACGTTAAATAAATAAAACGACTGTACTAAGGAACCAACGTAACAGTAAATTGTTCTTATGGCGAACATAAACATAACACAAAAAGTAAATAAATATGATATGAACATATAAAGTGCATCTGTAGACGACCGCTTAGCCTAGTGGGCAGCGACCCTGCCTGCGAAGCTGGAGGTCCCGGGTTCGAATCCCAGGTCGGGTCAGTATTTATATGATGAATATTAATACTGGCACCGGGTCTTGGTTGGTATATGTATGTGGGTCTTCGCTAGGTACCCAAAATACAAGCTAATGCTTAGTTTGGCACCTAGACGTTGTTGTCCTTGTGTGTGTTATTATTATTATTATTTATTGGAATATTTACAGTTTTAAATTATAATGAAAAATGAATTATGAAATAATAGAGAGGACATTTTTGGAAGAATAAGAAAGGGGTGTAAGAATATTAATAGGGAAAGGAATATCTATAGTTAAAAGTGAATTTAAAAAAGAGGTACGGTCATTTAAAGGACAAGATAAAAAAAATAAGGTTTAAATCTCCATCGTCTAAAGCCACATTCGCAAAGAGATGAATCTCTAATGTGCAATCTTGTTAAGTGTACCGGAGCGCAACAGTGACCTAGTCTCATCCTACATATAGGTAGTTAACGTAAAGCGTTTGCTTAGTCTCCATTTGAAAAACCAGGGTTTGGCGGGGATACAGGTTAATGAATTTGAAAGTAACGAAGGCCCTTCGATATTCTGGTCACAGACCATTGGCGCGACCACGACTCAGTCAAATATTTTTGTGGCAGCATGCACTAAAAGTTCTCAGTAAGTTTTTTTGGTATATTGCTTCTTACACCGGTTCCATACGTTGGCCAAATACACAGACAAGTCAACCTTTAGACCACGCTTTAACAGGGAGTGGAATTCGCCAAGGCTATGTAGTGGCACTACATAACTACGTCACTAGTGAGCCGTCAGTTGGAAGCACGTCGGAAGCCATTAAATTGTAAATTTTGAACGAGCCAATGAAAACTAGCCGACTTTTCCCCGCAACCCGGCACTTTTTGGCGATTTCGTTTTCGTACTGACGTTTATTAAAGCGTGGTTTAAAGGTTGACTTGTCTGTGGCCCAATAGCTGGCCCAATGCTACTTGTCCAACGTTTGGATCGAGGTTTTCGACCTTAGCGCCAACATTGGCCGTCGCGTGTCGGTTTTTTCAAAGGAATCCGCGCGTCAACATCCACACGTTGGCGATTCGCTCAGTGCGTATGTAGATCGTATGATCGAAATAGAATGTTATTTTCATTTATACCATCGCCATATGCAAGGAAAAAGGTCATTGAATTTAAAAAAAAAAAATTTTAGAATTTTTTAACATTTTTATTTTATTTTTAGAAAGCGCTTAGAGCTAGTTCAATTTTTATATCGGACGTCTTCACATTGGCTTTGACTGGACAGTACTAGAAAACTATAGTAAAGTACTCTGTGAGTACTAGTTTAGGAAAGAGCCAACTTGTGTATGCTTCACCAATTAAACAGTCAACGTTGGTCACCAATGATGTGGCTAACAACGTCTGCAGCCGGCGTTAGACAAACTATGGTAACATTAGCTCGTTGTTCGAGTTTTCTTCGACTAAATGATTGATCCGGATTGAATGTTTTTGTTTATGACTTTTTCATCTTCGTCTCGGTATTGATTATATTTTATAATTTTGAAATATCGTAGATTTCTCCCTTGATGTTCTATGTTGATTTAAATGTGATATCAATACTGAATTGCAAAGTGAATATTCTATCATGGTAGGTACTTAATTTGTTTCTACGGCTATTTTGTTTTGTTAGTTTGTAATATTTAGCAAACACGAAATTAGCGAATGTGTCTAGTTATTATTTATGTACATCCATGTTATTATATCTACGTTTGAGTACATACTAGTTTTAATACTACATTTGATTTTAAATTGTAGGCTTCTGCAGTTACTGCAGTTCCAAAGAAAGCACCTACTAACAATGCTCCTCCAGGAGGAGTTAGAAAGAAGTCTGGACCCAAGTTCGAATTGTCAGATGAACAAAAACGAGACATTAGAGAAGCTTTTGACCTATTCGACACTGAAAATACTGGTAAAATAGATGCTAAAGAGCTGAAAGTGGCTATCCGTGCATTGGGATTCGAACCAAAAAAAGAAGAAATAAAAAAGATGATTGCTGAAATAGATAAGGGAGATGGTAAAGTTTCTTACAATGATTTTCTTGATTTAATGACAATTAAAATGGCAGAAAAAGATACCAAAGAAGAAATAATGAAAGCTTTCAAACTGTTTGATGATGATGAAACTGGTAAGTTTTGTGGTTTAGATATTTATTTTCTGTAAAAATTTAAACAGTGCTTGTTGAACTTTAAATTGATTTAGTATTTTTGGATATGCATTTGTGAATGATGGGCATTGTAGAGGACTGAGGCATAATGCGTTCTTAGTAGTTCAATATTTACAAATGACAGTAATTATAGTTGTATGTTACAGGTAAAATTTCATTCAAAAATTTAAAACGAGTAGCTAAAGAACTTGGTGAGAACTTAACAGATGAAGAACTTCATGAAATGATAGATGAAGCTGACAGAGATGGGGATGGGGAAATTAATCAAGAAGAATTTCTAAGAATAATGAAAAAAACTAGTCTTTATTAGAATAGGTGGCAAATTGAGATGTAACTTTTGTGACTGTGCAAAATCACATTTTACTTTATTGCATAGCTTATTGTATAATGTTAACAATTACTATCTCAATAATTCATAACTGTAAGAAAATTGAATGTCTAAGTTGAATGAGATTTTAACCCACTTGGTGTGGCCACTCAGATACATCTTCATTTAAATAAGCGCAATCATCCCATAATATCAGTTACAATAAAAACAATATTTGATGGTGAACCGGTATGTTGCACAGTAATTAACTCTTGAATGGACAAGTGAGTGAGTGTTTTTGTAATCTTTAGAAGAAATGATAAATAAGTAATAATAATATCTACATCACAACAACCTCTTGGCCCCAAACTAAGCACTAGCTTGTGTTTTGGGTACCAAGCGAAGACACCACATACATATAACAACCAAGACCCGGTACCAATATCAATATTCATCATATAAATACTGACCCAACCTGGGATTTTACCCGGAACCTCCAGCTTCATAGGCAGGATGGCTATCCACTAGGCTAAGTGGTCGTCTAGCAGTATGTTGCTCAGTAATTCACTCTTGAATGGAAAAGTGAGTGTTTTTGTAATCTTTGGAAGACATGATAAATAATTTGCCACTTACAGTTGATCAGAATGCCAGAATTTAAAGCAAATGTGAATGCAATGTATGCTGTTTCTAACTCTTTGCATCATAACTTTTAATTGGCAGACACAAGCTATCCTCAAAAGGGTCATGATTCTCAAACATAGCATAGCAAATCAACAATTGATCAAGATAAGTGGCCCTGTAGAGATTTTGTGTTTTGGTTAAACTATGATACCAACAATATTAGGTTGGTGTGGTAGGTATTGTTACTATTATCAACTTACCCATTTAATTGTTGTCAAACTATCATGTATTTACATTCAGAAATACACCGTTTATGTAGTGAATGTCGTGATAGCCCAGAGCGCAACGAACCTGTCTCAAATTTATAAGGCCCCATAGGGCCATGGTTCGAATCCGGGCGTGTACCAATGAGTTTTTCTGACTTAAGTACACAATATCACTGACACCGTGCTCCAGAGGGTATGTTAAGCAGTCGGTCCCGGACGTTGTCAATAGATGGCGGTTGTTACAGTTCCCAACCCGCAGTGGAGCAGCGTAGTGGACTTAAGCTCCAAGCCCCCCTCCTCACCCTGGGGGAGGCCTAAGCCCCTGCAGTGGGGTAAAAATGGGCTGATGATGATGTAGTGAATGACAATTAAGTACATTTTGCTCAGCCATAGTGATATGAAAATAATATTGTGATAGTACTACTAGCAAAATGGTAGTTCTTTATCTAATGTGTCCTTTGGTGGGTCATGTATGAGTGTTAATTTTCAAAATGTAATAATGGTACCCAAAACACATGCTAATGCTTAGTTTGGGGCCTAGACGTTGTTGTGATGTATACGTTATTATAACAAAAAGAATCAATAAGCATTTAAATATTTAACATATTATCTTAAATGGACCAATGATACTTTTTTTAAGAATAACATTTTAAAATTTATATTTTATACAATATAAAAAAAAAATATATAAACAATAAAAACATGAAAATATTAAAATTAAGAATTCACAATTATGAAGAATCACTTTAACATTGGCTAAGTAATCTGAGTTTCTTTTACAGCCGTCTCATCCAAACATTCCCAAAATCATAAGGATTTAAAAAAAAAAATTATGGTCCTGTCATTGCTTAAAATTTTACCTGCAAGTTTTGTAGCCCAGCCACAGAGAATAGCTAGCAATTGCTATTGCAAAAAATATAAAATAATCTTGAATCATTAATTTTTAACCAGACCATCTTCAGGTGTGAATGAATGTACATGTTTTTGTTACAGTTTTATAACTTAAAACTATACTGATCTAAAATTATAAAATTAAACGGGCAATTTAGTTTTTTTTTTTATTATTTCAATGGAGATTGCCAACAAAAAACCTAAATTTTACATGAACAAAAATGAGACTATATAGTCTCCATCCAAATTCCCAACCCTAAACTCAAAATCAGAAGGGTTTTAAAAATGTAAGGCTGAAACGAACTTGTAACTTTCTAAGTAATGACAGGATCACAAAATTACATTGTACAGGTATAAAAATATGTATTGGCACGAAACAATTCTTTGTATAATTAGACAAATGTACATTAATATAAAAATCCAAAGGCAATCAAACACATTCATTATGTTTACTTTATATTACATACTATATTGTATTCTCCTTGGTATTTTCTAGGTATAAGTCACGGCGAGTGTATCAGGGATACAAAATTTTGAGTATCATTGCGTTTTTAAAATAGTTGTAATGCTTTGTTTAAAATCTTTAATTTCCAAAAAAAATATAATGTTTGTGTGTTCTGTTTAATCTGTGAATCAATGTCAATGTTGTTTCAGTATTTTAAATGTTGTAACATTTAAAATTCCAATAGTGTAGTAAAAAAAGGCATATATGAGCATCAATATCAAAGCTTAGTTAAGAAATTTAATTACTACACACATGGTGATATGTACAAGTTATAAATAATTGTGAATCACATCTGCATTGAGCATTTTATATAGATAAGACTTTTACAGCAATTTTGATTTAATGTTATTTTTCATTACAATGACTGATGTTTCACTGTATTATAATATAAGAAAGTGCTGCTAGCAAAAACTCGATATCAACTGTCACCTTTCATGTAGACCATCATTTACAGCTCACTCCAACTTCTTGTATGCTCTGATGTTAAAGTGAGTAATGTCACATAGTAGAAGTGTGTAAATCGTTTATTTATGATGATTCGATCGTTCAAGTATTGGTGTGTAAAATGATTCGGTCATACGATTTCATCACACAATTGTTCGTTCATCTCATTCAATCTAATCATGTTAGGATCCCGAATACCAAAGCAATAGTCTGTATCAATCACAATTGGTCTCAATTATGATTGAATTGAAATGAAAAATCCAGTTGTAAGATTTTGATTGCAATCACCAAAACTGTCAAGTGATTCGGTCAAAATGGTTCAATCATTCATGACCAACACACGTCTACGCATTAGGAAAAATGGGTATCAGAGGTTCAAGTGTGGGCCTACACCTTTAAAAAACACACTCACTTAAACTTCAGAGGGAACAAGATGTTTGGCACAATTTGTAATTCGGTATTTGCTGTACCATGTTAATTAAAATGGATGAATACCAGACCTACAATCTAATTCATTCAAAATATAAATTTCTATAGGTTTTTAGATTGCTCAGATTATTTTGTTACTAAAATTAGAATAGTTATGCTAAATCCTGATGGTAGAATACAATGAAACATTATTCTATGAATGTTAATCGGCCTAAGTATTTAGGAGTTAGATGTGAATGTCTAAGAGTCTAACCCTATCTTTCATTGTTCATCTAGTCATTATGACTGTGGCTACATTAGCTCACAGTCAGGCTTACCAGAAGATGCAGCCTATCACATCCCTCTACATTGCAATCAATTCTATTGACTGTTACCTACATACACAGACCAGTTAACCTATAGACCACACTTTAATAAACGTCAGTACGAAAACGAAATCGCCAAAAAGTGGCGGGGTGCGGGGAGAGGTCGGCTAGTTTTTATTGGTTCGTTCAAAATTGACAATTTAATGGCTTCCGACGTGCTTACAACTGACCGCTCAGAAGAGACGTAGTTATGTAGTGTCACTACATAGCCTTGGCGAATGCTACTCCCTGTCAAAGCGTGGTCTATAAGGTTGACTTGTCTGTGCCTACGTGGCATAATATGATCAACAAACTACTGACTGAGCTAATGTGCAGGTCACATTCCATGAATTTTACCAAACATTGAATGAATATAAGCACTTAGTGACATTTTGTTTTTGTTAATCTCCTGGGGCATCTAGTATCTAATCGTGATTCCATTGAGTCAACCCATTAATGGGCCCACGAGAAAATTTTTCGCCCTAATTCAATTATGAGATTTGATGCTAAATTACAAATAAGTTTTTGCCAAGTTCAAAAGTGACTCAAGAGAGTCCTACTTTGAAACAAATGATATAATTTCTTTGAAATTGAAAATGGCTATTAAAGCTTATACCTTTACAAGAGTTTAGCCATTTGGTTTTTACATTCTAAATAAAAAGAAGTTATAAATTTTATTCAGATCTTATAAAAATAAATATTGTAAGTACTTAAAATTAAACCCTTTGAAAAATATTTAAAAAAAAATTAAGCAGTGGTAAATCTTTCAGTAACAGTGCCCTCTGCCTGTCCAAAATAAGCTTTATGACACATATTAACAAATAACCCTGTTTCAACCACTCCAGGTATCAATTTTATTGCTGTGTTTACTTTTTCCCATTCTAAGCTACTATCAGAAAACAACCAATCTAAAATGAAATTTCCATTGTCAGTCACAACTGGACCAGCTTTTGCAATGGCATTTCGTAGTTTAATATCACCACCAAACATGTTGATAATTTTATTTTTAATAGGAACGTAGGCCATCGGTACAACTTCAATAGGAATCCCTTTTTTATAATGATCACCAAGATTTACAGAGTCTTTGGTGTAGTCAGCTATTACTATCATCTTTTGTGAACAATAAGCTATTATCTTTTCTTGTAAGAGGCATCCTCCTCCACCTTTAATAAGTGTCATTTTAGAATCTACTTCGTCGGCTCCATCAATGGTGACATCAATGGTTGGATGCATATCAAGTTCTCCAAGTGTTAATTTATATTTATGGATCAATTGTTTAGCTTGAAAAGACGTCGGGATGCAAGTCACCTTTAGATTTTCTTCATCAATTCGTTCAGCGAGACGTTGAACAGCGTACACGACGGTTGACCCGCTTCCAATGCCGACAATACAATTCTCCGTGACGAATTCGTCGACAGCCCGATATGCAGCTACTTGTTTTGCTTTTTCTAAAGACATTTTGTATTCTTGTGTACTTATATTTAAAAAAATCTTGCTACGACGGCCACCGTATCGATAAATTGCCGATGATATATTTATTAGCATTCAAATAGGTACATGAAACAACATTAATGCGAATCTACGCAGGGTTTGTCAGTTTTGTACAGCTAATACCAACTATTATTTTCTAGGTACCTTTTTAGCATGGACCCAGACGTTTAGATCACCGACTTAGATACATATTTTAAATTGTAGGCCTGTGAAAATAAAATAAGTTATAAAAATTCTTCCAAGTCGACCAGTTTTTTTATTTTTTAGTGAATTTCGTAAACGTAAAGGTTAGGAAAATTCTATAAAAACTAATTGCGTTTGCACTAACACTACACCAGTTGCAGCACACTGCACTGCAATGCACAAAAAAGGACAATTATGACTTTAGATTGGTGTAATTAACAGGGATATGGTAAATATATATATATGAAATAGCATGGGGTCTGTGGGGTACACAGATCAATGTGGTAACATGTCCCTCCACAAGTCCACATCAAATCAATGTAATCTGTGATCAATGTAAATCTCAGATAACTCGGAACAATTATAATTAAATGAAATAAACCACAAATTGATTGACCACAGTCAAACACACGGATAGCTGCACAGACTGATTAGTTAAGTGCTCTTAGGTCCTGTCAGCAGTGTTGCCAGTACCTTGTCCACAAAAGTTACCTAAGACTGGTCAAAAAGTTACATTTTCAAAATAAAAGTCACATTTTTTTTAATTTTTACTTTTTAATACATTAAGTATTATTATACACATTTTTAATGTAATTTAAGACACTGACCATTATTCCAGTGTTTTTTGAATAATTCTTACATAAGGATTAATCAAATCGACGAGTGTAATCCTGTAAAAGAAAATAAATGCTATAATAAAAACAGTCAATTACTGTTATTTACGTGATCGCAATTTTACACAATTTTAGTTTACTTCCATATGCATAGAATACCCCATTGGAAGCGAAGCTAATTTATTTTCATTGAGCAATAATACTACTATAAGACTACTTTTGGATGAATCAATGAACAGGCGCCATTCAGACGAGATATACTGTGTATCAAAGTAACGCATGAGTTGTTACTAATATCTATATAAACCTATGTTAGTATGTGATAGAAATGTTTTGAACACAGGTTTTGAATATTTTTCCTGTTTTTGGGAGGTCAAAATCTATAAGAAAATGTTAAAATGTCATATGCAGTTTTTTTTGCAGACCTGTGATTAAATGTCCTTACTGTGCGTGCTTACTACTTTGGTTGGTAGGTACATATCTACTTACCTTAGTTCTATTCTATTATCAACGTAAAAAAGGTCTTTGCCCTTGTTTTGTATTTTTTGACACAGCAAAAAGAAAATGGCTCCACAGAACACTTTTACTCGGACTAAAACCAACTAAAACTCACAAATTCACTCGCTCTTTCTATTTCCTCATTCTAACAAGCAGTGCGATCGGCGATACAGTCACAGGACTCACAGATACAGTGCGATAGAGAAAATCATAGGCATGTCACACTCTATACATATTTTTTGGTGAGATTCTTTTGCCTACGTTTTCTAAAAGAAAGTGATAGATGTTATTCAAGTGTCAAATGTGTAAAAGAGATAAAAGACAAAATGTAGGTAGCAATATCTCCAATAATTTGTTTGGTGCAGGTCTTGTCTTCTGTCTATCCAAAGACGAAACCACAGAATAGTCTAAACTGTGCAAGACCACAGTTAACATTAAAACGCAAAGTACTCGTTTGGTTTGCGTTCCGTTTCACGTAGTTTTCCGATGAGACTACAATTTTATTTTTGATTCCGAAATATAACGCAAAAGTAACGTTTTAAGCCGTGTAACGTAAATGTAACGTGAAGGTGTTAAAAAGTAACGGAAAATGTTACAAAAGTAACGTTCTGGCAACGCTGCCTGTCAGATGCTGTCACAAGTGACTAGTGTGACCGTTTTTTAATGAAGACGTGCTAAAATTCAGGGTTGCCTGTGCTAAAATATGTTAAAATTGATATTTATGCCAAAAATATGCTGTGAAATGAAATAATATATTTATTTTACTTAAGTATATCGTTTATTCCGAATCCTCTTCCACTCCATATATTAGAAGTATTTTTGTTTAGCATATCTTACATCGGTACAAAATAGTCTTGATAGTATCGAAAATGTCAAGCGCAAATCGAGGGGTTGATAACCGGCGCGCGGAGACCTAGCGCACTGAAACTTAGACTGAAACTCGCCAACTTATACGAGCTATCTAAAGTACGAGTGGTTAGACGGTAAACGCAGAAAAAGGCTGTGACCGTTTCTAAAATTTCATTTTTCAAACTTACAGACAATCTAGTATAGATATAGATAGTCTAGCCTCGGAAGTTTTTTTTTTCGATATTAATGCTTCCGTTTTTGAAACAATCAACTTTTTGTCCGAAAAATAGGAAAATTTCGTCTTTTTCACCATTTTCGATTTTCCGATGAAGTTACGAACCGATTTTAGAAAATTTTGTATAATACAATGCTCCGAAAGCTTTTGCATCTTTTGCCACCACTGTCTTATGTCTGTCATCATATTGGAAATATTGGCAAACTTACCTATTACACTCCCATACGAAAACGATCTAATAAACATATTCATTGTTACAAAAAGTTTTTATAAAAGTAATGATTAAGTAGGTACGCGTCATCATTCATTCTGACAAGCGGAAATATGTACATATTTATGTATTTGATATAGTGAACAAGATGAAAATAAATCGGAGTTACCAGCCGATTCTGTTATCTTTTAATGTTATAATTACGATACTTACTCGAGATTGAACGAAATCTGTACGTTATGGAGTAAAATTGACCTCATTTTCGGTTTCAACACACTAAAAAAAATTAACAGTAGATATTATCAAATCTAATTCCGAAAAAAAAAAATTTTTTGTAGACCTGTGCTGTTTATTGTATTTGTTTATTGTATTTGTTTATTTTTATTTTATTTATAATATTTAAAACAATATTCTTAAACATGTTTAGGACACAGCGATGAAAGGTAGTTCTGGGATAAATAAATTTTTATTAACCATTCTTTGTATTCTTTAAATATTTGAATAAATGTATTCCGTAACAATACTTTAACTATTCACTTATCAAATAAAACTGGGTTTCAATATAAATATAACCAATAGATTTTTATCAATGAGATATTACACATCAAAGTGACGTGTGGACAAACACGGCAATGAAAGATTTCGAGGTTTAATTAATTTTGTTGGAGTACCTACCTATAAATTCTATTAATAAAATATTTAGTGCTGCACTTAGATTACTATTTCACCTAACCAGAAAAAAATGTTAGAACATTATAACTATGTTTTTTAGTACCGATTTCGTCGATGCCACGCAATTTTTGGTCCCGGGAAATTCACCCATCTCTTTAATGAATACCTATAACGAACTAAAAAATAAGAAAAACATTTGTTAGTAATACTGAATCTGTAGATTTAAGGCCACAACAAGAATAATAAAAAATCTTTTTCGTATCTGTTTATTAATTGAACCTGTCCTGAGAATAGGTAGATATATATTTAATTGTCAAATAACTCTGAATTTAATTCCTGCGTTATACTCTTCAGTTCCAAAAGCATACCATTTTGATCGCGTAGCAAGGTCTTTACCAAAGATAAATGATTATTCAGATCAAGATTTTTTAAGGGCAATTCACGAGAATGATTGCTGTCCGTTGCGCGTTTTAATGTTAGCTCTTTGCTTTTACAATGTTGAACTGCAAATTTATCGATATGTAGTAATTCAGTATCGGAATGAGTAGGCGTTATTACAGAGGTTTTTGACTCTTGTATGTCTTCTGGATTTTTTTCACTGAATTTCAAATTCTCATTTTCTTTCTGCAATATGATATTTTGTTGTTTTATATTTTTCAGTTCTTCACTTTTAGCACTGATTGTGCTCTCTAGAAAATTTATTTTGCTGTTTAGAAATCTATTTTTTTGTTCTTTTTGTTGACATTTTTCACATTCGTTGTAATAATTAGCATAGTACTGCCCGCAGCATTCAATTATCGTCTTGAGTTTAATGGATATGGATAAATCTTCTAATGGTTCGTTACGTAGTTTCTGCAGCTCTCTGTATCCCAGTGCAACAAAACTACTGAGTGTTTCAAATTCAGCACAGACGGTTTGATATTTAGTAGTCAACTCACTCAGATTTTCTTCAGCTTTTTTACACTTCTCGGATAAAACATTTACTTTTTCTTTAGCGTCGTTCAACTGTTTGGCAAGAAACGCAGTTTCGTTTTCTTTCGCTGATATTACTATTTTTGCTATGACTGAAATTTAAACATAACACCAATATAAATATAAAGAACCTGCCAATAAAGATTTATCAGTATCACGTAATAAATAGCCATTCAAAACTAATTAATACGCGTATACTAAGCAGTCGTAATAAATTATTTAATCTTACGACAAGCCGTCCTGACATTTGACTTCAATCTCTTAGTTTGTTTTCTTTTATTATTAAGTATGGACAGCAAGCCATTTATTTTATCCTCGATGACTTCTGTGTTGCATACAGTGGATGATGGTGTGACAGTTGTAGCGCTGAATCTGTGATATAAATACATTTCAGTTAAGTTACTACGATTCACGATTTTTATTAAATAATCTTTTTGGTAGTAATATTGTCAGTATAGTGATGGTCCCATACCTTTGTAAATCCTTTACTATAGCGGCTAATGAACTGCGCCATTCCTCAGCTTCTGACATATGGCACTCGCCAGCTTCCCGTCCATTTTTGTTCTCGTTATTGTCTGCCATTGGATATTGTTCTTTCATTACAGCATATAACCCTTCGTTATTTTGCGGGTTTTTCGAACGTTTGTGTTATAATTACATCAACGTCACATAAGGGTGTAGCTTTTATTATGAACCATGATATTCACATTAGAATTTTTTATTAATAGGTAATTTTAATGTGGAAAAATGATCTATTTTACATATACGTATTAAAAATGTAGTATTTGTTTACATTATTTGTCAACACCTTATCAGCTGTCAATAAGTCAAACCGTAGTTTTTCTTCTTTTTATTATCAAATTGTGTTTATGGGTATGTGAATAAGCATGCATGGTAAGTAGAAATTAGGACACATGAAAGTAGAAATAGGATCGGTAATGTGACAGAAGAGAAACGAATATATAATAACCATTATTAACTTCGTTACTGATCAACTTTAAAAAATATACGTATACTTCTTTTCAACGTCTTATTGAGTCGGTGATTCGAGGATTCGTTGCCCTTGGCGTTGGTAATCAAACTTTTTGAAACGGTCCACGATCAATATTTGTCTATTAAGTACCTACTTACATTTAACAGTAAAAAAGTACCTAACTTACAATGAATGAAGTCATAGATAATTTTTTATATCAAGTAAATATTGCGTAGATAATTAGGTATAGTCTAAAAGATGTAGACTATACATAGGCAGTCATATTAGAAACTACCTGTAGCTCAATATTTAAGCTTTTCCAATAAACCAATGAATCTTAACCAACCTGACCTAAACCAACAACTTAAATGGAGAAAAATAGACTTTTTCTTATTTTATATGAGCCGAGGCCGCAACATGAGACCTATCTACTTATAAATACAAAACCTTTAATATTTTAGATGTACTTAGTAAAATCGTAAACTTACCTACATGTACTTATCGGGTTGTGTTTACAGTAGATATTTATGACTTTTAAAGCTTCAATGAACAATTTGCTATATCTTTTATATTTAGTCTAATTAATTATATATAGTAGTTGCAGCTTCGTTCAAGATATGCCTTAGTGAGCATTGCGTAAAACTTAGTTCCAATCATAGGTACCTACCAAACATGTGTGAGGATTCCTTATTATATTTCTATTTTACTTAAGATACTATTTATAAAAAAAACTATTCATGACGAGTGCAGAGTACCGAACGCTAGCGCCATTCCCACGCTGAACAGCTAGGCTGATCCTCTGAACAATATATCCTTGGCTCAGAAGATCACCCGACGCCAATCGGAATCTTGCGCTAATTTCACGCGAGAACGTAACATCATCTCCGGACCATGGACCCCTCGTCTCTACCGCTAATACTAAAAATGCGTATTTGTCTAATATGCCCTTGTATTTAGAGCGTTTCAAACGCACAGCTGACCCTGCACCAGCACCAGGTATTCTATATGGTGTCTGCCGTCTGGCCTAAAGGTGCCATTTGGTTCAAACGAACATGGGTTGTTGGCCATAGAAAGGGATTTGCAAAGAATATCAGTAATTGATTGATGTTTTGTATAATTTAACAATTTCAGTATTTAAATGATGAATATTGATACTGGTATTGAGTCTTGGTTGTTATATGTATGTGGTGTCTTCGCTTGGTACCCAAAACACAAGCTAATGCTTAGTTCGGGGCCTAGTCGTTGTTTTAATGCATACGTTATTATTATTTATAATTAGAATCGATAAAAATCCATAGCAAGTTTAAAATATTGTACAGTTGTCATATAAAAGGTTCCTCTTGTTTAAAAGACAGCTAGCTAGGTAACGTGGGCGTGCCTGTAGTTGGCCATTTCGCACATCCAATATTTCTCAGTTGACTGTGCACGCCCGCTCCCATAAAATAAAAAGGAAATTCCCCACGCGCGTTCCTTCCGTGATGAAAATCATAACGGTCGAGATTTTATGGCGTATCGGATCCGCGTGTGGATTGTTTCTGGTCGCTTGCGGGCTCGGCGCATCATACTCATACGAGCGGCTGTGGAATAAGCTACTCATATTTCTCGTTTACAAAACTTGTAAGAATAAATAAATTGCAGATGTATATGTATCGAAAAAAAAATATTTCCTTTCTTTGATAGGAGTCTCTGTAATACATTAAGCTAGTTCACAATTAAAGTAAAAGTAGGTACAGGTGACATAGCAATTTTCCATTGCTATAGCAAAAAAAAAAATTTAGAAAAAAAATGCAATTAAATACAAATTGCCTTGCAATGGAAAATTGCTTTCTTTTTTTGTTTGTTTTTCTGTCTGTTCATCATGTCGTCGTAATAAAGCAACGAAATGGCGTGATTTTTCACATGGAAATAGTCGATGGAACGGAGAGAAAGACACACTCCTGTATATCCTGATTAAGGTTCCAATTGGATCCACAATTTGTTATTTCTGCACATTATAACGAAGCTATTGTGATTATATCTACTGCACCATGAATTCATTTAAAACTCGAGATAAAAAAGGAATATTTGAAAAGTCTAAAATGATACAGGTTTGTAAATTTTCAAATTATTTTTTGAAAATTTACAAACAGATATTTTTATTATGGTACATCACATCACAACAAAATATAAGTGATAGGTATAAGTTTAATTATCGGTCTACGACACCTTGTAACATATAATAATATCGCATGAAAATAAAATTAATAAAACTGTATTTCTTCAAGCTTTATAAAAACTATGAACAATCGACGCCTTTTTTTAGACTTGTAAATTTTTAAAGAAAAAGATAGGCGTCAGACTTGTAACACCCTTCGTTTACGACGTTGGGGTTTAAATGGTACTAAATAATACTTTAATTTTTGGTGTTGGTTTTTTGAACACTTAAAAGTTGCTGTAGAAATGTCTCCATTTATATAACGAGAGGACTGGCTCTATTGAAGTCGTTAATTGAATTTTAATTTTATCTACCAGTTCGTTACTTTACTCACCTTTACCTTAGTAAATTGTAAGGTTTACACTCTCATGTTCTCTGCAGCGTTTTCTCGCCGCGGTTTCGTAGTTGCTATATGGATTTCCAAGTTTCCTTGTTAAGTCCTGATATAATATACTTTAATACACAGAGAAAATCGTGAAAACACGCAAAATATTTTTTAATTTTTTGAACTATCTTATTAGTCATGTATAAATCAAATTAAACAAGAAACAGAATAATATATTAAGAACACAATCTTTAGTCTTAGGAGGTTAAGACATATATATATATATATATATATATATATATATATATACATATATATATATATATATATATATATACACGTTGCGTGAGAATAGAGTCGTAATTGTATCGACAGTTGAAATTGATCGTTACTAAAATATAACCGAACAAAACAAACTAGATGTATTTCGAAATATGCGACATGAAAACGACCTCACGAAAGAAGTGTTAAAGTGGCCTGCTTACAAACGATTTTTTTAGTAGAGTTTTGTTAGCAAATCTATATTGGAAGCTAGGTAGTGTTAGAAGGAGTCTAATATAGCTCGGAGTCGTCGTTACAACAATCATCATCATCATCAGCCCATTTTTACCCCACTGCAGGGGCTTAGGCCTCCCCCAGGGTGAGGAGGGGGGCTTGGAGCTTAAGTCCACCACGCTGCTCCACTGCGGGTTGGGAACTGTAACGACCGCCATCTATTGACAGCGTCCGGGACCGACTGCTTAACGTGCCCTCCGAAGCACGGTGTCAGTGATATTGTGTACTTAAGTCAGAAAAACTCATTGGTACACGCCCGGATTCGAACCATGGCCCGATGGGGCCAAATTTGAGACAGGCTCGTTGCGCTCTGGGCTATCACGACATTTACAACAATATTTAATACCATTTATTACATCGAACGCCAGCACACAGTACACATTTTATTGACAGCCATTGTTCATCTTGTTGTCACTTCGTGTTTCATCCTGTTTCAACCGCAGGGACGTGACACATCGGTAGTGTTGTACCGCGCCTAATCAATAACCTTCCATCAGTAGGTACTAATTATAAAAAAACCGGCCCAGTGCGAATCGGACTTGCACACGAAGGGCTCCGTACCACTTTACAATATAAAAAAATGAGCGCAACGTTAATCGAACTTAACCATTAATTGTTATTATTATGTAATTTAAGAATTATTACATAAATATATTTCATTTTTATTTCGTTAGTTATTTAGAAAGCACTCGATCCTCTCTGGCTAATCCGAAAAGTAATAACATGAGTGCACTGACAGCTAGAGACAATTTTTATTACTTATTTTATTACAGTGAACCTTTGACTTTTAGTATCGATTGTGAAAAGAAAAGGAAAGCGTAAATTTATAGTACCTGGTAATACAATGTAGTTTTCATCATAAAATGTTTTTTTTTTAAGTTTATTTTTTACAACGCTATCTGTCACTTTCTATGGAATTTTTACAAAATTTTTACTTATAAAAGTACATTTTATAAGTTACTCTATTACTCGTTAAATAATATTCGTACAGTCTAGTTAGCTGTGGTAGATTTCCTTTTAATTACGTTATATATACTCCTGTCAAAAATTTTCTCCACATATCTAAAAACAACGGTTTAGCTGGTAGAAGGGGACTACACATGACTCTAACAAAAATTAGGACCTTAGGAGTGCATATCTCAACAACTGTTGACTTAAATAAAAAAAATTGTTTGAAACCTTGATGGCATTTTTTAAGACCTATGGTTTGAAACCTCTCGCGTTAATATACGATGAATTATTTTTTACATACTGCAGAATGCCGACCTACCCCAAAAAACATTTCTTAATTTCACTACGTCGTTGTGTAGCGGTTCATACATTACACCTACCTTCCAAATTTCATCTATATATTGCCAATAGTTTCTGGGAAAAACCACAAACAGACAGATAGACAGACGGACAGATAGACAGACGGACAAACAGACGGCCATAGCAAAACTATAAGGATTCCTTTTTTGCCATATGGCTACGGAACCCTAAAAAGCACGAAAATAGTAATTTCTCTGCGGTTAACCGAAAAGCGAAAAATATTGAGACATGTATTTCGTAAGATCTATCTTTTAAATTAATAAATAAATTAATTCGTAAATTCTTTTAGGATTAGCAGTTTTTGGTTTGTATTTGCTCAAAGACAGAGACTTAAGAAATCTAATTTGAATTCAATTCGTATATAAGTAATTCATATTCCATTCCATTCCATCACAGCCCATTATACCCTACTTCAGGGGCTTTGACAACCCCCAGGGTGAAGGGAGGGGGCTTAGAGCTTAATCCACCACACTGCTCAAGTACGAATTGGTGGATTGTAACGACCGCTGTCTATTGCAAGTAATTCATACGTTAATCTGAAATAAAAACAGTTTTTTAAACCGAATTCTGTTTAAAGAAAAAAGACATTTGTACTTTTGTCGCGCCACTGGTCCTACGCAGAAAAATAAAACATCGAACAGAACAAAATATGAAGCAGTAAAATTGAGGATATATTTTTAATGTCGGTGAAGAAGCGTCTGCGAGTTTAACGTTTTTGAAAAAAGTGTTAGCAGTGTTTTTGTGTTGATTTCGAGGTGTTCATTGGCGTTTAGCCATCTCAGTACTCAATACTTTATTTGTTTTTGGCACACTTGGAGCACTTAACATTGTCATTACTTACAATTATATACATTATCTACATATAAACATCAACAGCAACTTGACAGCAACAATATGCCAATGAAGTAAAATAACCGTTTCGTTCGTCGTTTGGCATACATATGCACTTTTGTGTTTCTACAAGTTTTTGTAGTATCGAAACTATCGAAATCAATCGAAACTAGGTATCGAATAAGCTATATTTCGCAATAGATAGTATTACATAGGTTTTTTTCCTCGATCTTGCTCTTGTGGACATATTCACATAAAGTTTACGAGGAAAGCGTCTCTTTACTCCGCCCCTTCTATTCTGTCTTGTATTTCCTCAGCTCCTATTCCCACTGTCGCTCGCATTCTAGCTTCCACTTATATTTCTATTCTTTGTTGTTGTTGCTCCAGGTGCACGTGTTCTCCCATCTCCAACCTTAATACAATTACCGTATTTGACAAGTGCTTCTCACAATTTCGCCGGCTAATGTATCTGGTTTTCTATATGTCCCACTTTTCCCCTTAATGCCCTTACTATCACACTTAATCTTGCCTCTGCACTTTTTTTTTATATTAAAGCCTCTCTCGTACCGTGGAGTTTGTTAGAGTGCGTTCGGTAACTTTGATTTTCGGATATTAATTGAGTTTCACGAGAACCTTCGACTAGGATAAACAATGCCAGCCTGGTACTTCAAATAGGTAGTAAGATTTCTGTCAAAGCAACTTCCATCGGAATAACTTTAAGCGCTGAAACATGAAAGATTAGCCGTTATTTGTATCATAAATTTTGATAGGTACGAGTATGTTATACAATTTCTATACAAAGTATTGTGATATTTATACCTATTGTGTGCGTCGTTGGTGGAGAAGTTATACTGCAACGGTCTCCTATTTTTCTTATTTCATTTCGCGGCTATTATCCGCACGGTCGGTTTATTTCAATTTCTCTCATAAAAGACGTTATTCTCGGATTTGAAGTAGATTTATCATGCTGGGATAAAACGTGCACTTTTTGTGCTTTTCTCGAGCCTGGATCTGACCCAAGATCTGTCCACTTAATGTGAATAATGGTCTGCGATGGAGAACGAATAGGAACTCGAACACAAAAGACAACAAAGCTCCCTGGCCTGAAAAAAATTATATTTTTAAGCAACTGAAAGTGAAATGAATGCAATACAGGTTTCGATGAAATAACGCTATATGTTCTTCATAATAATCGGTTTAACGTGTTTTTGTTTCGAAAAAACTTGACTGAATGAGCATTTACTAAATACTATTTCATTCTAAATACAGACGACCGCTTAGCTTAGTGGGTAGCGACCCTGCTCACGAACCTGGAAGTCTCGGGTTCGAATCCCAGGTCGGGTCAGTATTTATATGATGAATATTGATACTGGTACCGGATCTTGGTTGTTATATGTATGTGGTGTCTTCGCTTGGTACCCAAAACACTAGCTAATGCTTAGTTTGAGGCCTAGACGTTGTTGTGATGTATGCGTTATTATTATTATTCTAATTTATAAACTATGACTAAGACTTATTTAACACTAAATTACGAAACACACAACAGAGTTATTAACATAAAAAATATGTGAAACTAGCCCATTTGTAAAACTTAAATTTCATTTATTTCAATAATAACTTTTGTAGTCGATATTTTGCATTGTCTTTTCTTTTGGACTATGGTATTTTTTTCAATGTTTGTTTAGTTAATTATTTGGTCAAGTGTTATTAAACAATATGTAATTTAAAAAAAATGACAGAAGAAACTACTTTTGACAGGTCTGAAACCATTCTCTTGTAGACCCTATAATGACTAAAAATCAATAGAAAATTATTCATCAAATATTATTTCAGATTCTTTGTGAATTAGTTATTTTGTAACGTAAGTTAACTTAAACTTACTTAACTTTAAAATTATAAATGACTTGAATACTTCAGAAATGAGTGACGTCGTTGACATTTTTAGTTAGTTTAGTACATGAGAAATTATAACTAAATTATATAAAAAATAAAACTAAAAGTATTTACAAATTAAAAAATACTATGTAAATTATGATAAATGACAAAATTTTAAAGAGACGATGGGTTCAGGGTACCAAG